>JALAZF010000474.1:3600000-4200000 GCA_022829125.1 Lathyrus tuberosus
TTTCTATTATAAATGGTTTTGAGGGTAAAAGATGATTTAATTAATTCGTAGTTTTGAGAAATAGTCGTGTTGTCGGTTGTTCTTATCGCGTTAAATGCGTGCGGTCGGTATGTTGTCGTGTGTTATGCTATTGCCATATAAAAGTGGAGCTTTTAGGATATTTATATGATGTTGAATATTGTTATAGAATGTGGTTGTAAGTTTGGGTCCTAGAATTGATCAGAATTTGGACTGGTATGAAAACATGAAAATTTTGGGTGTTCGCTGCCCATACGCGTAACGGGCAAGGCATTACGCGTATGGCAAGGGCAATACGAGGGCGTTACACGTATGGAACCCATTTGTACACGGACTTTTACTGAAACACGTAATGGTACGCATAATGGGCAAGACAATACGCGTATGGGTATGGGCAATACGCGTATGACCAGCGAGAGTGTAGAATTTTGCCGTTTCGCAATTTCTTTCCCGATTTCGCGTCCGATGCGGTTCCTTTTTGGTCTGAGAGGTTGGGATAGGTGTCAGAACTTGTTGAATTTAGGAATGGTAGTATAAATGATTTAAAATGGAATTTGGATGGATTAATTAGATAATTAACAAATTAAGGCCACGTGAGGTATTTTCCTTAATTGTGTGTATTATGATGAATTGATTTGACAGTTGTGGTAATACTAGTGTGTATTATGGTGAGTATGTATCTCACGCGTGATCATGCGGATCGTGAAGATGTATAATTGTTATTATACATGTGTTTTATGTGTAATCTGTGTCATGCATTTTATGATGTGTCTGGTGGAGACAGCTAGGTGGGAATCCATGATGGGTGCCTAGTATTGTCCGGACTCCAATGTGGAGTTGTGATGGAGATAAATCATTGCTCAGTGGGAGTGTATGTGATTTGTCCGGACTCCAATGTGGAGTTGTATGAAGATAAATCATTGCTCAGTGGAGTGTATGTGATTTATCCGAATTTTATTATGAATCGGGTTCAATTGAATAAACCATGTTATGCTGTACCACTTGCATTGCATTGTGTCATTGAGTCACATAGCATTATTATGTCTTTGTTGAATTATAAATGGAAATGACAAGTGTGTTGTGAATGTGTGCACATTATGTGTGATTGCTTGATTACTACTCCTTAACATGTATTTTACACCGTTAATTATTGAATGTAGTTCTCACCCCTTTGTTGTTTCTTGTGTCTGTGCAACTTGGGAAGTACATATATATATCATAACTGGGGTATATGACTATACGATATCTTTGTATGCTATATGTGTTAGCATGTGGTGTGTGAGTGGGTTGAATAATATATGTGAATTATATGTTTACATATGATTATGCAATCTTGATTTAGTTGTTATTTCTCACCCTTCTGCTGGAATATGCTTTTTATGGCATAGTGCAGATTAGCCGCTGTAGAGGCGTGGAGGCAAGTGGAAGAGTTAGATCTTCATTTTGCTTAGATCTTTGGCGTCTGCTCTGATACGTAACACGGGATTCGGGGGAAACACTTTTGTTATTTATGTTTATATATGTGAATATATATATTTTGATAACTTGTATGTATATTTTGATGTTATGAAACAACTTATTTTGTAAAACGAGTCAATTATGGATCGTTCTGCTTTATTCCATGATTGAACTTTCCTTTTGTTAGAAAAAGTTTCCTGTTGTTATTTATTCCAATTTGTGTTATGTATCAAAGTTTGAACAGGTGGATTAAGTTTTTCTCGAATGTGGCATCCTGATTTCTGTCGAAAGATTTTTTTTTACTCACTCTGATTTAATTATGTATTATTTATCCACGATGGGAATTGGGGTGTTACAATTGGTATCAGAGTAGGTCGGTCCGTTCGGCCAAGTTGTTGAGTCGGTGTGGCATGACAGTTGAATACTGTCGATGCTGTTTGTTCCTTAGTACGTGATATGTGTGTGAAACACTGTCAGTGCCTTCTGGTTTTCTAATCATTTGTCTTCAGGATTGAGAATGAGATAAGTGGGGGAGAAGTTGGTGCTTCTCCAAGTTGCTTCAGTTGTGGAGCGTTGGCTTAGTGTGTCGTTGTTTGCGAGACTATAAGTGTTGTTTGGACAGTGTTGTTCCCGATTCCAGAGGGAATGCGGAGGTAAGGGTTATGTCAACTAAGGATTTATGCCTTAGGTAGTTTTGTGCACAAGATGCAAGAAATGCTATTATGGTCTGGTAACGATGGTCTATGCCCCATCATGATTGTCGGCTGTCTATTGACAAATTGAGGAACTGATCACCCTTAATCTCTTATTGATAGTAGACGTAATTATGTTGGATGGAATAGAAGTGTCTTTCCGACTTTGATAATGTGTGCAATGAATTATTGGGAATTAAGAAAATGATTACGGATTGTTTTGATGAGTCGATGAAGATTATTTTATCGGAAGATGAGGTAGATTAGAGGCTTTGGTATGTTGGTCAAGTCGGGGTGTCTCTGAGGGAGAACGATCGGGTATTATTGATGGTTGCTCCTCAGAGAGTAGAGAGTGAACTTAAATTGAACGAAGGTGAATATTTGAGGTTATATCTACTAAGTAAGTAGAAAAACTCTTAGGAGATGAGACTAAGATGTTTGTTATCATTGGAATAGGTTGTTATTTACTCGGTTAAGCTTGTATGTGAGTCTGGACAAGTTTGGATGAGGTTCGGTTTGGTTTTATGTCATAAAGATAGGTTTTATTCAATTCTGTAGCAGAGTAACCGGTTACCCAGTGAAAATTTTTGCAAAAACTTTAAGGAGTTATATCTTTTGGAATTTGGTTGGGCCTTACAATGTACAGTGATATTGTTCGGTATTAGTAATGCGTCTGGAATGTTTGTGGAGTATATGAATTGTATCTTCAATATTTAATTGGATAAGTTCGGAGTGGTGTTCATTATGGATATTCTGATCTATTATAAAATCAGAAGGAGAGTATGTAGGGTGTTTGAGAATCGAGTTGCAAGTGTTGAAAGAAAGGAATTTTTATGCTAAGTTATTCAAGTGAGAATTCTGGTTGAAAAAGGTTAGTTTTCTTGGATATGTTATTTCTGGTGATGGTATTGTTATGGATCCATCGAAAGTAGATGCGGCTCTACAATGAGAGGCTCCGAAGTCGGTTAAGGCGATTAGAAGCTTTTTGGACTTTAGTTGGTTATTACCGGGCGTTATAGAAGGCTTTTCCAAGTTAGCATTATCGTTACTTCAGTTGACTTGCACAGGGTAAGTCGTTTGCTTTGGATGTTCATTGTGAAGAAAGTTGGAGAGGGCTAAAATAGAGTTTGTCTACGGCTCCAGTTTTGATCCTGCGTGATCCTAATAAACCGTTTGTGAGGTATTGGGATGCGTCAATGACGAGTTTGGTCAGTGTGTTAATGCAAGATGGTAAATTCGTGGCTTATGCTTTGCAACAATTGAGGATTCATGATTTCAAGATGGCTGCGCTTACTTTTGTGTTGAGAATCTGGAGGTATTATTTTTATGGTTTTGAGTCCGAAGTGTTTAGTAATAACAAGAATATTGAGTACCTGTTTGGTCGAAATTAAGAGGGTATGAGACAACGAGGATGGTTGGAATTCCTAATGAGTTATGACTTTAGCTGGAATTATCCTATTGGTGAAGTTAATGTCGTGCCTGATGAGTTAAGTTGAAAGTTTTTATACATGTCTATTTTGATGGTCAGAGGATTAGAATTATTTGAGCAGTTCAGAGACTTGTGTCTGGTGTGTGAGATTACACCGTAGAGTGTGAGGTTGGGTATATTAGAAATTAACTATGATCTTTCTGGTAAATATTAGAGAAAGTTAGAGGTTGGATATGAAATTGGTAGATTTGATTGTTGCGAGTAATCAGAGTGCGCATCGAAAGCGTGAGGTGGCATATTTTGTGTATGCGTGTGTGACTCGTAAGAGTTCATAGGTTGAACATTGGAAAAATGTAGGAATGATGAGACCGTTATGTAGCGCGAGTTTTTTGCGTGGTTGTGAAGCACTATCGCTTTGGGGTACTACAACTCGATTCATTTTTTATCCTATTGAAGTTGATGAAGGAAGGGAAATAGATGTCTCCAATTAACCCTGCTTGCAAACTGAGTTTAAACAGATGACTGTTGGTTTACATATGCTATTGAGATTGTGGGCCTCCCTTAGGTTATTTGCTAAGAAAATAGTGTCTAGACTATTGGTAGGATGTTAGGACTGATGCTTTCTGATTGATGTAGGTACGGGATTTTGGGTTTTTGATTAGTGTGCTCGCTAAGATTTTTCAATCTTATGCCTACATATTCCCGTTTGATGAAACAGGGAAATCAGAGCGATCGTAGTTCCTCCTATTCTATGGGAGGAAAAAAAGGTTGTTTCGGTGTCTTGTTCAAAGCCCAAGACATGAAGCTAAATGTGGTTTGTATCTTGTTCAAAGCCCAAGATGTGAAGTTGAAGGGTATATTTGTATCTTGTTCGAAGCCCAAGATGTGAAGCTAAAGGGTTTTGACTTGAGAGAGAATTTGTCATCTCTAAAGGGGATATTTGGTCTGTTTGTCACAACTGTGGGGATGACTGATTATAAAGGAGAATTACTTTAACTGGGATATGTGAATCCAGCAATGCCATAATTTCCTTTATAGGGGATTTTTAACCTGAAGGAGAAGACTTTAACTCAGTGTAGAGCAATGCCATCTTTCCTTAGGAATTTCTCATGCTAAAAGAGGGATAATGGCGTGGATGTAAATAATCCAGAGGCTTGCCACTTACAGCAATTTAGATGAAGGAAAAGGAGCTGTTGATGTTTGTATATTGTGAATGAGGCACGAATTTTGATGCTAAAAGGTTGATTGACTCAACCGGGGGTTCCTTATACAAAGCCTAAGAGGAGGCTATTGGCCCAACAAGAGGGTGTTTTTATGTGTCTCGTACGAAGCCCGAGAGAGAGGCTAAAAGGGTTGACTTAACAAGAGAGTGCTAACCAGTGACTGACTCAACAAGAGAGTGCTTTTATATATGTCTTGTACGAAGCCCAAGACGGAGGCTAAAGGTGTTTGACTCAACAAGAGAGTCTTTGTACCTCGTACGAAGCCCGAGATGGAGGCTGAAAATGTTCGACTCAACAAGAGAGTATTTTATACTAAACAAGAGAGTGATTTTGTATCTCGTACGAAGCCCGAGATGGAGGCTAAAGTTGTTTGACTCAACAAGAGAGTCTTTTATACTCAACAAGAGAGTGTGAAAAGGTTAGCTTCGTCGGGGAGAATCATTGTACAAAGCCCAAGAGGAGGTTATCGTGCTGGTGAGTGTTTCAGTTTAGTGACAGGTCCAGTATGTTGGATAAAAGAGAAAATCAGTTCTTATAAAGGGAACGATTAAAGGTAAGGTTGTGCTTTGGTACTGATCAGAGGATCAGGGTTATTTCCTGTTCTTTAAGGAAATGGGAAATCCAAAGGGTATTGAGACTGTCCAAGTCTACTGGTGTTTTGATAAATCGATTCTCAGGTAGTGAAATGATCTTTGTATAATGCCCAAGAGAAGGCTGGTACGTTAAGGGATGAAGGTCAACCCATTAACTGGTCTGACACTTGACTCAGAAAGACAGCTCTAGCAAATTAATGACTAGGTTCTGTTCCTATACCTTTAGAGGTCTTTGGGTCCTTGTACTAAGCCCAAGAGAAGGCATGAGAGCTTTTAAGAAGCCCGTGGGTCCCCAAACCCCGAGAAGTTCAAGACAAGCCATTCACCGAGAATAGATCAAGCCAGGAAAGTCTGAGAATTTGGAAGAAACTCAAGAGATGCCATTCACGGAGAAAAGATCATCTCTGGGAAGTTAGAGTTTCTTTGACAATTTCTAAGGGTGACAGTCTGAGAAAGGGTTCACCGAGAATGCTGCCTTTCACGTCTCCTTATTGTTTAACCCCAATAGGAGGGAAGACTGTGTCTGGTAATCCTATGGGGATCTAGTTGTGTTTGTATTTTAAGAGTGACCAACAGGGCTTTACCTAGTGCTAGACGTAGTTGTCGGGGAAAACTCTAAATAACTATACTAGTATTATGCAGTTGATATTGGATAAGTATATAAAAGTTTGTGAAAGAAGACTTACATTGAGCAGCCCCACAATACAATTTATATATATATAAGCGGATAAAGAAAGCGGGTAAACACTTACTCGGTTGTAGAGCTTCCATGTTGTTTGGTTAGTTGCTTAACAAAGAAAGCTTTGATAACAATATTATATTCAAAATCAAAGGAGAAAGTGCTTTGAAAGAATTGTTGGGGCTTACAGCTCGAGGAGAGGCCCAAGGTTTTATCAGTGATTGCACTGCTGTTTTGAATTTGTACAGAGGGACTTATACAAGTGACTGAGGCCCAAAAAGGTTTTATGTACAAAGGGATGGGTCTTACACTCTCTCAAGAGGCCCAAAGGTTTATTTTTGTACAAGTGGTGGGGATTACAGCTCAAGGAGAGGCCCAGGGTTTATTTTAAAAAGGTGACGATCGCGCCAGACTTTTTGATGGTATCAGGACTTATACAATACACTGAGGCCCAAATTATTTTGGTTTTCAAAAAGAGTTGGGTCTTACACTCTACTAGAGGCCCAAAGAAAAGACATGGGGCTTATAACACGAGGGTAGGCCCAAAGGGTTTGATTTTTCAACTAGCGATCGCACCGAGATTTTCTTTTAACGTAGAGGGACTTATACAATATCTGAGGCCCAAAATTGTTTTGGTTAAAAGGGGATTGGGTCTTACACTCTATTAGAGGCCCAAAAATGTTTGAAAAAGTTTGATGAGGGTTGAATTAATCAAAAACCCTAATTTGTTTCCAAAATGTATTTTAATTGAATAAAAATTCAATTAAAATGATCAAAATTGTTAAACATGTGGAAAACAAATTGTGATCTTGGATTAATGTTTCAAAAATCAGGTTTTGATCCACAAAATGATTGGAAATCACTAAAATTTGAAAAAATCATGAAAGAGAAAATATTTTAAATGTCAAAAACAATTAAAATATTAATTTTTTTCAAAAATATCAAGTATATGAAATAAATAATATTTTTGGGGTTTTTTGGGAAAATAAAATATTTTAACATTTTTGTGAATTATTAAAAAAAGAATCAACTCAAAATCATTAAAACTCAGAGAGAACTTAATTTTTGAATCAATTAAATAAAATCACAAAATTCAAATATTTAAATTTTCAAAAAAGGGCGCCAAGAACAAGGGCAAGAACACGCGTCACCCTCTGTTTCTGCAGATTTGCGTTTTCTATCCAATCTCACTAAATACTTGATTATATCATGCAATCTATATATCAATCCACTCGTTTCAACCTAACGATCATGCCTATGGTCTTTAATTTCATTTGTTTTAAACATGGAATAAGAAATCAAAGAGAAACCTCAAGAACCCTAAAATTTGCATAAAGGTTCAGAAATTCCTTACACGATTCAAACAATGCAATTGATTGAGGGAAAACACTCCATGCATGATTATGAACATATGGCCAAATTATTGTGCAGCAAAAAATGCATGGATCATAGAGTTAGAAGAGCTCATGCTTACCTCTTGCAGCTGGTGATCGTGTTTTGTGTTAGGGGTGTTACAACTTGGTTCCAAGGTTATGGACAACTTCTCTAGGTGCTATGAAATGTGTCTGGGTGCTTGGAGTGGATTGAATTGGGATGGAACTTGATTTGGCACCTCAACTGCAAATCTATCAAAGACTTGAGCAGTTGGCTGGTGATTTTGTGATTTTGATGTTCCAGATGTTGTGTGAGTGTTTGGATCACTTCTATATGATGTTTATGAGGTGTGTGTGTGTGACTGGTTTGGTTGGAATAGCTCTCAAACTCAAAACCCGATAGTGACTTGCTTTGGAAGGCAATTTTGGAGTGAAAAAGGAGATTTTGAGGAAAGCATCTGTTTGATGGCTTTGGTGTACTCAAACTGATCACAAATGAGCTCTATTTATAGTAGAGCAAGTTTGTTTTGCAAGGAATGGTGAATGGCAACTACTGCATAGGTTTGGCCAATGTTGATCAATGAGAATCCAAGTCTCCTCTAGCCATTGACTAGAGGTTAGGGCACAGGCTGCTGGTTCCCTTGGTCTTGGATAAGTCTTGACTGAATTCAGTTGGAAATGGCTCAGTCCATGCCACCTTGGTGTATGCATTGAATGCTCCAATCCAAAATTGGAGTCTTGTCCCTCTTTTAGGTATTTCTAGGTTTGGCATGTTATTTTTGGTTCCAAAGACTTGGGAGGCTTGGGAACAGAGTTGGTTCCTCCTTGGTCCCCCCTTGAGGTGTTCAGATGGATAGAGTTGCTTGCCCTTTGCAAAATTTGAGAAAATTGAGTAAAACTCCAAAATCTGCCTTGCCATGACAGTTTGCAGCAAGGCATATTGACATTGTCATATCTCATGGCTCAAGTGGACTTTGATGGAGTTCTTGGCCATTTTGGAAAGGCCTCATATTATACAACAACTGTTTGATCATAATTGGTTTTGATACTTTTTGGATCCAAGTGAAAAATGCCCCTACATTTTGAAAAAAGTAAGACAGATTCTGACTTAGTGAAAATTTCACTAAGTGTTGGAAAAAAGTGACATTTTAACTTTTTGTGATTTTGATCATTTCATAACTCAAAATCCATGAGGAATTGGAATGAGTTATAGTTGAAGCTTTTGTAGAGGGCCATGAGAGCTAGAAATCCATCTTTGGATGGGGAAAAATGGCCTTGTGTTTTAGGAGTTATGATCCTCCAAAGTTGGTACCCTTGCCACTTTGTTTCATAACTTAGAAAAATTTCTAAGTTTTTGTGGTTACCCCTTTTACAAGTTATCCCACTTTTCTTGATTTTTCTTGATGAATGTTGATTCAAATCACACATTAACATCAATTTAGGGTCAAATAACCATAATTGTGAAAAATCTCAAAAAGTCAAAATTGACTTTTGTGCACAGTTGACTTTTTGTTAGATGAGTTCCAAACTATGCGATCCTCTATGAAATCAAGTCCTTGACCTAAATCAAACTTGATGGATTGATTTCATAGGTGTTATAGGGTGTATTGAATCATGTCCTAGGGTTTGGGAGCATGTCCTGGTCAAAAGTCAAAGGTACAATTGACTTTTTCCGCGAAACCCTAACTGTGGTTCTGATGAACCTGAAACTTGGGAATCAAGCTTCTTGGATCAATCCATTGTTACAAATGGACCAATGTGGTTTATTAGAGACCCTCGAATCCTCTCTTGAGTTCTTGGCTCATGTTTTGTCCCAAAAGTCAACTTAGGGGTGAATTAGGTTAAGAAACCCTAATTCCTGATTTTTGATGAATGCATCCCCTGAGGTCAAAATTAACTTGATAATTGGGTCCATGATGTCCCCTGGAGCACCTTAGGTCATGCTTTGAAGCATTGGCTCATGCCCAGAGGAAAATTTCCATCTGGAGGCCCTGGTCGACCAAACCCTAATTTGGTGACACTAGCGATCTTAAGGCTTAATCCACCTGGAATGCGGCAACATTGTGCTTGATTCTTGCTGTGGGAGTCCTCTTGATCCATTGTGGATGTTTGAGAGATTAGACAGGTTAAAGATCATGTCATTCCTTGATTGATCCTTTGTCTAAGAACTCTGAGAGGGCCTGAAACCCTAAATTTGATTGTAGTGGATGCTCACCCATCTTTGGGGAGACTGATGAGTATGAAAGTTAATCCATATTGTGATGATGATTTGCACAATGATGGGAATCTTAGTTGTCAAAATTTGGGGTATGACACGTTGGACGTTTCAGAATAGAAGTGTTAGGTGAAAGGTTTAAATACTATTCATGGGTTACTATGAAGATGGATGTTTTGGTTATATGTTCGATTGGTGAATCGTAGCATTGTTGTAATAATGTTGTGTGACAAGGATGTTGGTATTATGGTTATGTAGAGGTTTTTGAAACGATGTTGTGTTGTGGGACTTTATGTTCTTGTTTTTGTTGTTGCCTCGTTTCCATCGTGATGGTTTGAGTGCGAGTAGCTAATTCCTATGTGAGAAATTAGGGGAGGGTTACCTATGGTGAGGGTAACGATCTTGTTGTGTTCTGGTTCTAGAGTGAACCTATGTCTTCGTAACTTGGGTATTCTTTGAGTCGTGAGTTAGTCGTCAAGTGCATTGTATGGGCATTGCATCTTGTCGTTGTTGTAGTTGCTGTTAGCAAGGTGGTTTGTCAGTTTGTGTTAGTCGTGGTGTGCCTTTTGTTGGCATGATAGTTGGTTAGTCGGATGCGAGAGTCGTATCCGGAGTTATTCGTCTCAGTTATATTTTCGAGGACGAAAATGTATAAGTGGGGGAGAGTTGTAACGCCTTTGGTTAATCGTATTTATTTATTTCATTTATGTGAAATTTTGTGAATTGTGTAAATTAAATGAGTTTTACCCGTTAATTGGATAATTTCTCTGATAGATAAAATAATTGCAATTGATAATATTTTCTCATTAACTTTTAATTCCTAATATATTTTGCATCGCTGCTTAAGTTTTATCGCTTTTTGAGAGCCTTTGGAAGATATTTGAGCAAAATGGTAAAATAGTCTTTTGAGGGGTAGATATTTTGTTATAAAAAGGGAAATAGAGAGAGAGAGAGCAACTAGAGATAAATCATTTTATTAAATAGACGAATTAATAATTATTAGTTCAAGAGAGTATTTAAGGTAACTCTAATAATTGATCAATTGGGTAGAGATGACAAATATCAATTGAAGATGTTTTACCCTATCGAATTATATTATATAATATTAGATTTTATATATATATATATATATATATATATATATATATATATATATATATATATATATATTTGTTAGTACGAAAGAAGAGAAAAATGGGAGAAAGAAGAGAAAGAAAAGAAGGAAAAGAGAGAAGAGGAGAAAGAGGAAAAATTGAAGAAACCTCTGTTTCAATCGCGATTAATCGGGTAAGGGTGAGAAGTTTCTATTATATTTCGATTGTATATGTATATGTATGTGTTTGTTTGATTTGATTTTGGTTGAAAATGTTAGGGTTTTAACATTTGATAGAAATGGTAAATTGAGTGGAAATTGATGTTTTCACAGTTGAAACTCGGTATAAATCACGTAGTATAGTCGGGTGAGGTTAGGAATTAGTTGAACATGCTTACTTGTATGTTTTCACATGTTTGGTTGAATTTGATGAAAAATTACAACATTTGATATGTTGAGATTTTGAGATTTGGGATCAAAACCAAAGTGTTAGAATTCATGTTTTATGGTTACAAATCATTACTATATGTTAGGTATGAATGAATATGTGTTTATTTCATAAAACATGATTGAATTGGGTGGATTTTAGAGAAAAATTGCAGCAATCCGTAGCAGTCCGCAAACTAAAATTTTGTTTTTGGGAAATCTTGGAAAATTCATATCTTTTGATCCGTAAGTCCGTTTTGACCACTTAGATTTCCCATCATTGTGAAAATCATCATCACAATATGGATGTACCTTTATGCTTCATTAGTCTCCCCAAAGATGGGTGAGCATCCACTACAATCAAAATTAGGGTTTCAAGCCCTCTCTGAGTGCTTAGACAAATGATCAATGAAGAAATGACATGATCTTCAACTTGTCTAATCTCTTAAATATCCAATGGATCAAAAAGGACTCTCACTTCAAGGATTAAGCACAAGGCTGCTCCCTTCTAGGTGGATCAAGTCTCAAGATCGACAGTGTCACCAAATTAGGATTTTGGTCGACCAGGGCCTCCAGATGGAAATTTTCATCTGGGCACAAGGAAATGATCCAAAACATAACCTAATATACTTCATGGAACCTCATGAACCCATGCATCAAGTCAATTTTGCCTCAGGGGATGCATTCATCAAAAATCAGGAATTAGGGTTTCTTGACCTAATTCACCCCTAAGTTGACTTTTGGGACAAACCATGAGCAAGACCTCAAGAGATGATTTGAGGGTCTCTAATATACCATATTGATCCATTTGGGACAATGTATTAATCCAAGAAGTTTGAGCAACAAGTCTCAATTTCATCTGCACCACAATTAGGGTTTTAAGGGAAAAGTCAACTGTAACTTTGACTTTTGACCTGGACATGCTCCCAAACCCTAATACATGATTGAATATACCCTATGACACCCATGGAACATGTCCATCAAGTTTGATTTAGGTCAAGGACATGATTTCTTGAAGAATTGCACAGTTTGGAATTCATCTGATAAAAAGTCAACTGTGCACAAAAATCAACTTTGACTTTTTGAGATTTTTCACCAAAATGGATTTTTAACCCTAAAATGATGTTAATGTATGATTTGAATCATCATTCATCAAGAAAAATCAAGAAAAGTGAGATAACTTGTAAAAGGGGTAACCATAAAACTTAAAAAAATTTCTAAGTTAAAAATAAAGTGGCAAAGGTACCAACTTTGGAGGACCATAACTCCTAAACCACAAGGCCATTTTTTCTCATCCAAATATGGATTTGTAGCCCTCATTATCACCTACAAAAACTTCAACTACAAGTCATTCCAATTCATTAAGTATTTTGAGTTATGGAGTGATCAAAGTGGCTGAAAAGTGAAAATGTCACTTTTTCCAACACTTAGTGAAATTTTCACTAAGTCAGATTCTGCCTCACTTTTTGCCAAATGTAGGGGGATTTTTCACTTGGAATCAAAAGAGATCAAAACCAAACTTGTTCAAACAGTTGTTGTATCATGTAAGAGCTTTCCAAAATGGCCAAGAACATTGCCAAATTCAACCTACACCATGAGATACAACATTGCCAAGTTGCCTTGCTGAAATCTGTCAAGGCAAGGCAGAATTTGCAACTTTGGTCGATTTGCCAAAATCAGCCAAATTCAATTGCTCCTATCCACTTGGACACCTCAGAGGATTGAATCTAAAGGGGACAATCACTGAGCCAAGCCTCCAAAGTCCATGGAACAAGAAATAACATGTTGAACCTAGAGTGGCCAAAATAGGGACAAGACTTCAAATTTGGAATGAGGCATTCAATGGAACCATCAAGGTGGCATGGACTGATCCATTCTCATTTGAAATCAGTCAAGACTTATCCAAGACCAAGGGAACCAAAGCTCTGTGCCCTAACCTCTAGTCAATGGCTAGAGGAGACTTGGATTTTCATTTGCCAACATTGGCCAAACCTACTTACCAGCTGCCATGCACTATTCCTTGCAAAACAAACTTGCTCTACTATAAATAGAGCTCAATTATGGTCAGTTTGAGTACACAAAATCCATCTAACAGATGCTTTCCTCAAAATCTCTTTCTCTTGGCAAAAATGCCTTTCTTAGCAAGGTAGCTATCGAGTTTTGAGTTTGAGAGCAATTCCAATCAAACCAATCACTCACACACCTCACATACATCACATATGAGCTGATCAAACACTTAGATTACTTCTGAAACATCAATTTCACAAAATCACCAGCTGGTTGCTCAAGGTTTCAACCAAAGTGCAGCTGAGGTACCACAAAATGATCCAGCCAATTTCAATCAAGTCCAACCATCCAAACACAATCCATAGGGTGTAGGGAAGCTGTTCAGATCATCACAACTCATCTGTAACACCTCCAAATCAAAAATCACTTTGAACTTGCTGTCACGGCCTAGAGGTAAGCACATACTTGGTCATCTCTCAATCTATGCATATTTCCTCGCACAATAATTTGGCCATATGTTCATAATCATGCATGGAATGTTTTCCCTCAATTAATTGCATTGTTTGAATCGTGTATCAAAAATCCTAGCCTTCATGCAGAAATTAGGGTTCTTGAGGTTTCTTCGTGATTTCTTGTTGTATGTTTAATTTAAATGAAATTAAAGTACATAGACATGATCGTAAGGTTGAGACGAGCATAATGATATGTGGTTTGCATGATATGATTACGTATTCATGGAGATTGGATAGAAAATGCAAATCTGAGAATCCAAGAACACACGCGTGTTCTTCAGCTGTTCTTGGCGCCATTTTCATATATTCAAATTTTTGAATTTTGTGATTTTGTTTAATTGATTCAAAAATTAATTTCTCTCTGAGTTTTAATGATTTTGAGTTGATTCTTTTTTTAATAATTCACAAAAATGTTAAAATATTTTATTTTCACAAAAAATCCCAAAAATATTATTTATTTCATATAATTGATATTTTTGTAAAGAATTAATATTTTGATTGTTTTTGGCATTTTAAATATTTTTTCTACATTGATTTTGCAACTTTTAATGCTTTCTAATTATTTTGTAGGTCAATACTTAATTTTTGAAGCATTAATCCAAGATCACAATTTGTTTTCCATGTGTTAAACAATTTTTGATCATTTTAATTGAATTTTTATTCAATTAAATACATTTGGAAAACAAATTAGGGTTTTGGATTAATTCAACCCTCATAAATCATTTTCAAAACTTTTTGGGCCTCTTGAGAGAGTGTAAGACCCATCCCCCCTTGTACAAAAACTTTTTGGGCCTCACTCATTGTATAAGTCCCTCTGTACAAGTAAACGGCACGATCATCGCCCGTTTAAAAAATAAAAATCATCTGGGGCTCTCCTTGAGCTATAAGACCCATTCAAAACACCTTGGGCCTCTATTAGAGTGTAAGACCCAACCCCCTTTTAACCAAAACATTTTGGGCCTCACTTATTGTATAAGTCCCTCTGCGTTAAAAGAAAACCTCGGCGCGATCGCCATTTTTAAACGAAAAATCATTTGGGCCTACCCTCGTGTTATAAGCCCCACTCTTTTTTCTTCAAACCTTTTTGGGCCTCTTGAGAGAGTGTAAGACCCATCCCTTTGTACAGAAAACCTTTTTGGGCCCCAGTCACTTGCATAAGTCCCGCTGTACAAAGTCAAGCAGTGCGCTCACTGATAAAACCCTGGGCCTCTCCTTGAGCTGTAAGCCCCAAATCTTTCTTTTTCAAAGCACTTTCTCCTTTGATTTTGAATATACTGTTGTTTTTAATCTTTCTTTGTTGAACAACTAACCAAACAGCATGGAAGCATTCCAACCGAGTAAGTGGTTATCGCTTTCATTTACTGCTTTCATATTATAAACTGTATTGTGGGGTTGCTCACTGTAAGTCTCCTTTCATAAACTCATATCTACTGTGTAATAATAGTATAGATATTTCGAGTTTCCCCGGCTACTACGTCTAGAACTAGGTGACGCCGTTTCATTTTATTCATAGAAATAAACGCCTAGATCCCCAATAGGAGCACCAGATACAGTCTTCTCTTCGGCTGTCCTCCTTAGGAATCGTCAAGAAACTCTACTCCCCAAGATGAATGTATTCTCCGTGAATGGCATCTTTGAGTTTCTTCCAAATTCTCGAACTTTCCTAACTTGATCTATTCCTTGTGGATAGCTTGCCTTGAATGTCTCGGGGTTTGGGTACCCACTACGGTCATAATCTTGGACCTTAACTAAGGAACCCTCTTTAAAAGCTAAAAGTCGCTGGATAGTAAACCTCGCACGTTTACCAGTGGTTTTTATCTTTAAAAGAGTTATCTCTCCTAATGGAAAGGAGGTGATAGACCCACGGGCTTCTTAAAAGCATCGGCCTCCTCTTGGGCATTATTCAAGGACACTGCGGCTTCTTAGAAGTATTCACAGCCTCCTCTTAGGCTTCGTATAATGATCTCTTCCTCCGGGAATGATAGCCTCCTCTTGGGCTTCGTACAAGGACCCGTCGGCTTCTTAAAAGTTTCCAGCCTCCTCTTGGGCTTCGTACAAATTGTCCCGACGACCTCCTAGAGGTATAGGAACAGAACCTAGTCATCCTCATAGAACAGTCCTTTCATAGAGTCTACTACTGTTTCTCAAAGCATAGTACGAAAGATAAAACTCTAGACATGGACAGTCTAATCTTCCTTGAGTCTCAAAGACATTCTCAAGTGACCCCTTCGTTAAATAGGAAAGAAACCCGCAGACTCGGGCAGTCTCAATACCCTTTGGACTTCCAGTTTCCCCAAAGAAAAGGAAACAACCCCAATCCTCAGATCTAACCCATGAGTACAGTGATGCTCATATAAAAACTGATTTTCATTTTCAAAATCAGTATACTGGACCTGTCACTTAACTGACACAATCACCTTAGCCTTCTCTTGGGCTTTGTTCAAATGATTCTCCCCAGCGGAGTCAAACAACGTTTAGACTCTCTCTCGGGCTTTGTACGAGACACATAAGAGACTCCCTCGTTGAGTCAATCCCCCTTTCGCCTCCATCTCGGGCTTTGTACGAGATACAAAAAGGTTCTCATTGAGCCAAACAAACAATCCCCTCCATCTCGGGCTTCATACGAGATACAAAAAAACTCCCTTGTTGAGTCAAATAGCCTTCATCTCGGGCTTTATACGAGATACCAAAAGACTCCATCGTCGGGTCAAAATCTTTTAACCTCTCTCTCGGGCTTTGTACGGGACACAAAATTGCCTCCTCTTAGGCTTTGTATAATGATTTTCCTAGCGGAAATTAGCCTCCTCTTAGGCTTTGTATAAGAAAACCATTGGTTGATCCAATTAACCTTTTAACATCAAAGTTATGCCTCGTTCACAGTATACAAACAACAACAACTCCTTCCCCTTCATCTAATCGCTGTAAGTGGCAAGCCTCTGGATCATCTATATCCACGCCACTGTCCCTCTTTTAGCATGAGAAATTCCTAAGGAAAGATGGCATTGCTCTACACTGAGTTAAAGTCTTCTCCTTCAGGTTAAAACCCTTTCTTCGGAAATTATGGCATTGCTCGGATCCGCGTATCCCAGTTAAAGTAATTCTCCTTCTCCCCTCTTTAGAGATGACAAATTCTCTCTAAAGCCGAGGTCTTTCAGCTTCACGTCTTGGGCTTTGAACAAGACACAAATAGACCTTTCAGCTTCACATCTTGGGCTTTGAACAAGATACAAACCACCTTTCGCTTCACGTCTTGGGCTTTGAACAAGACACCAAAAACCAATTTCCTCCCATAGAATAGGAGGAACTACGAACGCTCTGATTTCCCTGTTTCGGTAAACGGGAATACGTAGGCATAAGATCGAAAGAAAAGATCTTAGCGAGCGCAATCAACAAAAAACCCAAATCTCATATCTCCATCAATCAAAAGCAGTATTTCAAAAGCATCAGTCCTAACATCCTAATCCTTGTTCCCCGCCAGAAACCTTCTGCCCAGGTAAAAAAAGAAAGAAAACAGTATTGGCGAAAATACAAATAACCAGTACAAAGGCCCCCCACATTGATAGCATCTGTAACCTAACAGACCGCTGTTTAAACTCAGTATGCAAGCAGGGTTAATTGGAGACATCTATTTCCCTTCCTTATTCAGCTCACAATAGGATAAAAAATGAATCGACCTGTAGTCAAAGCTCAAACCGCAGAGAGCGACCAGCGCTTAAGAACCGCGTCCAAAATCACTCGCTACACCCCGTTCGAAGTGTTGGAAAGCTAATGTGATATTATTTTTATTAAAAATGGTTTGGAGATTAAAATATGATTTAATTAATTCGTAGTTTTGAGAAATAGTCGTGTTGTCGGATGTTCTTATCGCGTTAAATGCCTGCGGTCGGTATGTTGTCGTGTGTTATGCTATTGCCATATAACAGTGGAGCTTTTAGGATACTTATATGATGTTGAGGCTTACTATAGAATGTGGTTGTAAGTTTGGGTGCTAGAATTGATCAGAATTTGGACTAGTGTGAAAACAGGAAAATTCTGGGTGTTCGCTGCCCATACGCGTAACGGGCAAGGCAATACCCGTATGGCAAGGGCGATACGAGGGCGTTACGCGTATGGAACCCATTTTTACACGACCTTCTGCTGAAACACATAATGGTACGCGTAATGGGCAAGGCAATACGCGTATGGGTATGGGGAATACGCGTATGACCAGCGAGAGTGCATAATTTTACCGTTTCGCGATTTCTTTCCTGATTTCGCGTCCGATGCGGTTCCTTTTCGGTCTGAGAGGTGGGGATAGGTGTCATAACTTGTTGAATTTAGGAATGGTAGTATAAATGATTTAAAATGGAATTTGAATGTATTAATTAGATAATTAACTAATTAAGACCACGTGAGGTATTTTTCTTAATTGTGTGTATTATGATGAATTGATTTGACAGTTGTGGTAATACTAGTGTGTATTACGATGAGTATGTATCTCACGTGTGATCATGAGGAACGTGAAAGATGTATAATTGTTATTATACATGTGTTTTGTATGTAATCAATGTCATGCATTTCATGATGTGTCTGGTGGAGACAGCTAGGTGGGAATCCATGATGGGTGCCTAGTATTGTCCGGACTCCAATGTGGAGTTGTGATGGAGATAAATCATTGCTCATTGGGAGTGTATGTGATTTGTCCGGACTCCAATGTGGAGTTGTATGAAGATAAATCATTGCTCAGTGGAGTGTATGTGATTTATCCGGATTTTATTATGAATCGGGTTCAATTGAATAAACCATGTTATGCTGTACCACTTGCATTGCATTGTGTCATTGAGTCACATAGCATTATTATGTCTTTGTTGAATTATAAATGGAAATGACAAGTGTGTTGTGAATGTGTGCACATTATGTGTGATTGCTTGATTACTACTCCTTAACATGTATTTTACACCGTTAATTATTGAATGTAGTTCTCACCCCTTTGTTGTTTCTTGTGTCTGTGCAACTTGGGAAGTACATATATATATATATCATAACTGGTGTATATGACTATACGATATCTTTGTATGCGATATGTGTTAGCATGTGGTGTGTGAGTGAGTTGAATAATATATGTGAATTATATGTTTACATATGATTATGCAATCTTGATTTAGTTGTTATTTCTCACCCTTCTGCTGAAATATGCTTTTTATGGCATAGTGCAGATTAGCCGCTGTAGAGGCGTGGAGGCAAGTGGAAGAGTTAGATCTTCATTTTGCTTAGATCTTTGGCGTCTGCTCTGATACGTAACACGGGATTCGGGGGAAACACTTTTGTTATTTATGTTTATATATGTGAATATATATATTTTGATAACTTGTATGTATATTTTGATGTTATGAAACAACTTATTTTGTAAAACGAGTCAATTATGGATCGTTCCGCTTTATTCCATGATTGAACTTTCCTTTTGTTAGAAAAAGTTTCCTGTTGTTATTTATTCCATTTTGTGTTATGTATCAAAGTTTGAACAGGTGGATTATGTTTTTCTCGAATGTGGCATCCTGATTTCTGTCGAAAGATTTTTTTTACTCACTCTGATTTAATTATGTATCATTTATCCGCGATGGGAATTAGGGTGTTACAAACACAACCCAGGTTATCACAGTGCAAACATTTTCCAGTCTCTGACGGGTGTTATCCCACCAATCCTCAGCCTCATCTGACAGCATATGAGTTCTAAACTGAACTTGATGCGCATTAGTACATCCCATTCCTCAGAAAATCTTCTCGATCGCCTTCAGCCACTTGTGTGCACTTGCTGGATCGTGAGTACCCTCAAACTCCGACAGATTGTTCCTCTTGAACTCCCCCAAAACACGAAACTCATCTGGGACTCCACCATTCGGATTTTGTCGCGCCACCACATTAGCAACTGATTCCAAAGCATCAGCAATAACACAATCATTTCTTCCAGCCATCCTGCACACCACCAACTAGGTTAGAAGAACTAAATCATCGACCGTGTACACACACTTGTCGACCGACATCACGTAAAAACCTGGCCGGACGGACCGACCTGCTCTGATACCACTAATGTAACACCTTTTTCTACCCCATAATTATCGCAGCGGAATAAACATAAAATCATAGTAAAATCAGAATCCCCTCAAAAGGTGCACATTTCTCAATAAATTCAAATCAACAAAATTGCTCCGCAAACAACGGGTTTTCCTCAAAATAACTCAAAATGCCTTCAAAGGGCAGCAGAATCACCATAACCACAAAAATCCCACAAAAGGGTTTATTAAAATAAACCATAGTCATCAAATAATCAATAAAATAACAGACAAATAAAACTCAACATGGTTCGGCTCAACGACCCAACCCGATGTTACACTATCAGAGCAAGACCCTCTACATCGACCAAAATGTAAATAATACTTCAAAAGTTCCTCGAAGCATCCACAGCTAATCCTGATCACCTGCACGTTACCCATGTGGAGGCAACATTCAAATAGGCAGGGTGAGTAATACAATTCATTATAATCAATATAAAATAAGATATGCATAAAAATGGCGTCAGCAACATATACAACAACATCAGAGTCATCACAGGCAAACATCAAAACACGACATACTAAATCATAACAAATGCCACATAAATGCAATTCACAACAGGACGCGTGCATGTGGTACCAATCGTCACAATTGATGGACACTTAGGCCATCACCCTCCAAAGATCCCCGTCAATAGAATCGGTTCCACACAAGAACCGGGGTACGTCATAAACCACTTCACATCCATACAATGGGATGGAAGCCACAAATAGACCAAAGTCCTAACATCATCACCAGAATATGCTATGAATGCATGATACACAACGTCAATAATCAACATCATCAAAAATATCATATTGTGCATCATCATTCACCAAAACATCATGTTAATCATGTCATCATATATTCATCAAAACAACACAAATCATCATTTCATAATCATCAGTAACATCACAGTAAACCATCAGAAAAATCACAACATCAAACATTAAAACATCACAGCATCATAAAACAAATTTCGCGAATAGCAGGAGTTCGCTACTGAGCTCGCTGTGCGAACACATTCGCTGGGACGTTCGCTTTGCGAGCTCCAGCGAATCCCCCAAATCCCACACAAAAACCAGAGAGTTCCCAGTATTCGCCAAAAAAATCATCGCGCATTCGCTGCGCTGCTCGCTTTGCGAGCCTGGGCGAATGCTCGCCTTGCGAAGGAATGGTTCGCTTTGCGAACCTGCGATTTCTGCAATCGCTGCTACGCACCAGTAGCTTCCCAGCCCCAAAAACCTTTATGATTCCAACTTCAATTCACCCCAAAACACTCCCACGATAGTCCTGAAACATCAAGGCAATCAAAGGCATAAAACCTACGTCTATTAGGTCGGTTAATTTCACTATTCTAACTCAGAAATACCTATACCTTCACAAATTCTCAAGATTCCCATCAGCCCCATAAATTCCTTTCTCATACAAGATCCCACATATCATAAAAAAGGTTTAGCCTCGAAGGCTTATTTTTACACGAATCAATTCAACCCTTAATAATCCATCATCGATCCTCAGAAATACCCCTAAATCATCAATAACTCATAAACCCTTCAAA
The DNA here is from genome assembly GCA_022829125.1 of Lathyrus tuberosus. NCBI lineage: Eukaryota > Viridiplantae > Streptophyta > Magnoliopsida > Fabales > Fabaceae > Lathyrus > Lathyrus tuberosus. The sequence continues at coordinate 3,621,349 of JALAZF010000474.1, forward strand.
AACCCCAAAAACCCCAAAATCCACTTTAAACACCTCACTTCCTATATTGAAAACAATGAAAGGCAATACTCCCCATACCTTAGATTATTGATCCGGAGCTTTTCTCTATTGAGCCTTTGGAAACCTTCACGAATCCTCGCCTTTTCCTTTTTCCTCAGAGCTCTGCACTTTCTCCTTATTTTCACGATCTAACAAAATGAATCCTATTCCTCCCAATTCCTTTTTGTTAAACCCTTGGGCTTTCCCCAATTTACCCTCACTAATCCTCCTCAAAAGTCCATCTTGCCCTTAATTCCTCTAATATTATTTTAAATTAATAATAGTACTAATATATTCATATTATATACTATTATTTAATTAAAATAACCAAAACTTCACCAAAATATTGACATCGACATAAACAACCAAAATTCACCGAAAATTCACAAATATTATATTTAGATAAATTAAATAAATATTCTAATAAATTTGGGGTGTTACAGGGAGCAAATGACCCTGGGGATCCATCCGTCCATATATGCCCGGTTGTGGGGTAGAAAGGTAAATTCCCCCCTTATTGACTGGACTTAGGCAATTGGGCCGTTCTGGGAGCAGAAGTGGATTGGGTCGTGCCTAGCCATTGGTCCAGTCCAGAACAGGAGCCCCCAAGTCGTTGCTCCCGAGCATGGGAGTGATGACTTAAGGGTAGCCCGTAGCTTCGGGAAATTGTGGCGGAGTCGTCATTTGGTGACGAAGGGGAGTCGTCCCGTGGTGCTTGAGGATCCTAGTGTCCGTGAGACTTGTAACAGTGTCTGGTCTGCTCGACGCGTGGGGAGACCAACGGTTAGGAGGAACTGAAGCGATGAGGCGCCACGTGTGCCTCGAGCCCTGTGCTATATTGAATAGGCAATGATGACTAATCCATTATGACCCATCTGAGCGTGCTCATGCACGTGCTCTCAATTGTATATAAGGAGAGAGTGTCTGATCATTTGCACTTTCATTTCTTTATATTCTTCTTCATCTTCCTCAGAGGACTCAGCTCATCGCCACCGTCGACCGTCGTTTCAGCCACCATGAGAAGCTTCGAGCACTTCTTCACAACCTCTTCGACCACGTAAGTCATCTAATTCCTTGTTTTCTTCCAGATTTTTCATCTTTGTTTAGAATACATGCAGTTAGGTTAGTTTTAGGTGAGATAGTGGTGCCTTTCTGGGGTCTGTTGGTGGTGGACGGTGGCTAGGCCATCTTCTGCTGCTGATGTGGCCGCCGGAACCCTTTAGAGAGCTAAGAGTAAGGTCGTTTCCGGCGTTATTGCGACGATGGTGCATGTGTAACCGGGATGAATACCCAGTTTTCTGACGCTCTAATGAAGTTTTCGATGAATGTATGAAGTTTCCGGTGGATCTTTAAACGGAAACTAGATAGTGGTTCGGGGAAGTTCCTCGTTGGATGAGGGTTTTGCCCCGAGCACCTCCTCGTGGGAGACTATTGTGTTTTTGTTTAATTTAGGGCTTAGGCCGGGGACGCCGTCCTCGCCCCTTTACGGGCCCGTTCACTTGACTATCGGTGAAAGGGTGGATTTGATTTTGCGGTCGAATTCACTTTTGTCCTCTGTTTTTCAGGTGATCGAGATGGCGACAGGGCCCGAAAGAGAGATTTTAATAGACTCGTCCGAGGAGATCTCCTCGGAGAGTAGTGACACAGAAGTTTCAACTGCCCCCAGCGAAGTCGGGGATGATACTGAGCATGATTCCGCGGAGGAATGGTCGGTGGTGGAGCTTGCCGAGCATGAATCTACCTTCGCGTCTTACACATGAGATGTTTTTATGGACGTAGGACCGAAGGGGGATTGGAAGGTGCATTTCCCCTCCCAAGATGATCGGATTTACACAGATTATGGGGAGAGATTCTCCATGTATGAGTACGCCTTTAAGGAGTTAGGGTTGAGGCTGCCCTTCACAGACTTCCAGCAATCCATCTTTGTACACCTGGATTTGGCCCCGTCACAATTGCACCCTAACTCGCCGACGTTCATCCGTGCCTTCGAGCTGACCTGTGAGTTCCTGAAGATAAGAGTCACTATGCCCTTGTTCTTCACTATCTTCCACCTTCAGAGGCAGGTCACGGGTAGAAGATATGGTTGGGTGTCGCTGAAGCAACCTCAGAAGCTATTTAAGCCCTTCTCGGAGTCTATCCAGACATTCAAGGAGAGGTTCTATGTTATTGAGCCCGTGTCGGAGCGAGCCCAAGATAGCACGTATGTTTGGGCAGTGTCCACGGACAAGAATGGTAATGTCATGCGTGACTTGATGCGGTGTTTTCGCAAGTATACGAATCGCGTCAGAGTAATATAAAAGATTATCGATCCCACAGAGACCAAACGTCAATCTATCAGTTTCTATTGTTACGATGTTTATCTAAGGCAAATCAATCGGGAGTTTGTGAGTGCACAGTAAAAGCGAATTAAAGTACAAAGGTATAAAATTCAATTTAAAACAACAGGCCTGAATGTAATTCACACAGTTAGATAGTATTCCAAATGCTTGTAAATAGAACCACTTATGGGGTAATGTTTTCTACTTATGAAAAGAACTAATTTAACGGGAACTGTCGCTTTCGCGTATTCATAACCGAGTTTATCCCTTAATCGAACCCTCTTATTGTCACTTATAAAAAGGCGCGCATTGCGTTAAAGTAATAAACCTATTTTTAAGAAATATAGTTTCTTGACTCAGTTGAAAAGTATTTTGACTTGGAACTTTTAACAAAAAGAGGTTCATGCGAACCGGACTTTAAACCCATAAACGCGTCCGAAAATAGTTTTAAAATCATTTTTCTAAAGTATTAAAAACTCCTACTTAACTAGACAAAGCGCTTTCGCTTCCTTTGAACAGTTAAGACTAACCAAGTTTAACCAAAGGTTGGACGACTTTCGATCTTACCCAACATAAATAAAGTGCAGAAAACTTGTGTTAAAAATCAGAATAACCCCTAAGCATTTCTATTGACACCTTGTATGGAATACTACTTTAACTATGATCCTTACATTCTAACCTTAAAAATTTAACCGGACATGGAAATGTAAATAGACATGTTGAAATAGATCATGTTAAAGTAGATTCTTTTTAAGTAAATAGTGCGGGAAAGTAAATAGTGCGAGAAAGTAAATAGTGCGAGAAAGTAAATAGTGCGAGAAAGTAAATAGTGCGAGAAAGTAAATAATGCGAGAAAGTAACAGTGCGAGAAAGTAAATAGTGCGGGAAAGTAAATAGAAACCTGCTCCAAATCGGAGGCTTTAAATCTGGTACAACTGGAAATAAATGACTGGAAATGAAAATGGCGGCAGGATTAACTTCTACCAGAGTGCTCCAAACTCGATTACAGACTCGATCAAACAGTGTGATAACTCCCCGATGTGAGAAGTTTATCACTTTACAATACTAAAAATATATGGCTTGAGTTCTGAAACTAAGCTTGGATGAAGAAAAAAGATCAATGACTCATCTATTTATAGTCTAGGAAAAACTATGGAAAGACCAAAGTGCCCCCCAACTTCTTTTGGGAGGGAAACCATACGACAAAGGTGGCGCCCGCCACCCCCTCGTGGCGCCCGCCATGTGAACCAAGGGAAAAAGAAATGGAGATCGTGGCAGTTGACAGCAGTTGACTCCTATCCAAGTCATGGCCTACCCTATGGCGCCCGCCATGGTGGATGCCATGTGTACAATTTCCTCAGAAACTGGTTTTCTTGCTCGTTTTTCTTCATTTCTTCACGAGGAGCTCTGGGAATACAAAGAACCTGAAAACAAAACAAAACACAAGCATAACACAAGAAAATATCAATAAAATCCTAAGAAACATGTGCAATATGAGTCAAATACGTAGTGTGATTTAGTGTTATCAAATTCTCCCACACTTAGACCTTTGTTTGTCCTCAAGCAAAACACTTTATAGCTCATGACAGAAAAAGGTGGTATTAACGAAGGATTTGGGCTAAAAGGGCTTCTAAGTTCAAACTAGGATGAAGTGATAGGTATTAACTAAGTGAACCAAGGATATCGTAATGACACTTTTCCGCAGACGCGGACATAAACTTCGTTCCTATACAAACCAATCCATACTACCCCACTGTACCTAGGCCTACCCTTTGCATCTCTTTTGGGTCCTCTTCATTCCGGTGCAATCACATTAAGCCCGTTATCCGTACATACTCATAGTAAAGTGACCGGTTAGTGATTCTGATCTCAAGCATGTGGCTCTGGTACACAAACTGGTGTAACCCCTTTTATTGACCCAAATGTAGTTGTGGGGGATCGGATCTTAACTCGCCCTACCAAGTCCAGCACCAGATACCTCTGAACCAACCAACAATGGGCAAATTTTGTTCTTTTTTTTTTATATATTTTTACAACTTTTTGGGTTAAATGACCTTGTGAGGGTTACCTATACCCGAGTTGCATTTTTTATGAAGCACAACATACAGATCATTCACTTATATTCATCGGTCCCTTACGTAGAGCATGCTTAGGCCGGAGCTGACTGCTAGGATAAACTACTAAGAACCTACTCTAAAAAGATAATTAAGGCCATGGTATATGGGGTATCGGGGTCGATTCCTATAATCACGAAGCCTATGGTGTTAAAACGATACCGATGTTTCAAAAAGGTTTTCCCAAGTCATCCACATCCTAACTCAAAGCCCAAATTTTTAGAACAATACACTTTCTTTTGTCAAATTTTTTTTTGGTAAGGCTAAGGAAATGGGGAAATAAGGATACACTACACAGATGACTCGTCAAGCATATGCATATTCTAAAAACAAACTAAAAACAAGATAAATAAACTAGAAAGCAATAAAAAAGTAAAAGGAAAGAAAATGCAAGTAAAACAGATAAAGTCTCCTCCCACACTTAAATCGAACATTGTCCCCAATGTTTTGAAATAAGATAGGGAAAGAGTAACCTAGAAGTCCTATGGCATGCTATTGGTACTGTCGCCACCGTGCGGTGAGCGCCTAGGGTGACGAGATCTATTGCGGCGACGATCGCTCTGAGAAGCTGCGAACTCGTCAAATATGGTGGTCAAAGCAGTCTGAGATTGCATGATACTTTGAATGGAGCGGTCTGTCTGCTGCTGTGACTCTTGCATGAATCTCATGTTGTCGGTCAGTTGCTGCTGGATGGCAGCAAGCAAGCCATAACGCCTTTCTTCTCTGGCCATCTGGTTGTGCCACATCTGCTCAGTAATATAGAAACCAGGAGTTGTACCTGCAGAAGGGTGAGAAGAAGACGGTGCAGTGGGTGCAGGTGATACATGGTGGGGTGACATATGATAATCGGGAGACTGCTCTCGCTGGTCATACTCGTCATAAGTCTCGTTCCCGTCCCCAGTAGGAACATTAGGAGGCAGTGGGCCCGTAACAGGTGGAGCATATAAATCATAGGTCCAGTTCCTCTCTACACGTACATCAGTACGTCTAGTGCACAGCAAAACAACATATGGGATAGCCACTCCATGGATCATGAGTTCAAAGCCTCCCTCTCTCCTTACCTTACAAAATTTCATATCTTTTAGAAATTTGAAATTAATTGTGCTGGGAGAAAGAGGTGCCAAGGTGGCTATCTCAGTGTCGAGGTTTAGAGCCCTAGCAATAGACGTAATCAAACCTCCAAAAGCAATGGTCCCTGTACTCTTAATAGCAGCAGTCATGTGAGCAATTATAAAAGGAACCAAATTAATCCTCCTATTTGTGAGGCACCCTTGCAAAAACAGAAGTTATTTTGCATTCACTTTGTTTGGATTCTCCCGACCAAAAATAGTACAAGCCAACATATAACGAAAAACACGGATGACCGGGTTATGGATCCTTGAAGCAAGAATCCCTTCAAAAGAAGTAATTGTAAAATTTGACAATCTGTGCCAGAAGGAAAATGCCTCAACCGACCAATCGGAATCCAAAGGTGCTTCACAAACAGCGTCATCCCCAAAAGGCATTCCTAATCTCTCTGCTAGTTCATCGGTGGTGAGTTCATATTCGGCATTAAACATTCTAAATTTCACCGTACCGACTGTGCTAGCAGTGTTAGGACTAACAATGTAAATCAAGGAACTCAAAAATTCCCGGGTCAACCTTTCAAAAGTGGGATCTTTCCTAGCAAAAATATCGTGTAATCCTAAGACATCTAGCATGTGAAAAATGCTATGATAAATACCAAGAGTATAGAGACAGTCTTCGTCGACGTACCGGGTCGAGATAATCTCTCGTGCTTGAAATCTCTCGAGAAGTTTCTTTTGCCTTTCCCCGGACTTTCCTTGGCGAAGGATGTAACCGTCATACTCTATTGATGCACCTTTGGGGTTGAAGAATGAGAGAAATGGGTTTCTATAGAAAGGTGGTGAAAAGTGGGTTTTTGAGAGATTTTGATGGATGGGTAAAAATGGAGGTTAGGGAGTTTGAAGGTGAGAAAATGGGGGTTTTGGTGGTTCTGCCCAATGTTTTAAAAACCGGACCGGAGATCGAACCGGTAAAACTTACGGTTTAAGGTTCAATTGGTTAAACCGGTTAAACCTACGGTCGAACCGTTTATTAAATAAACTAATAATATGAAACTAAATTTCATAGATATGTCACATATTATTATATGTTCTCAACTTAATAATATGAATATTTCAAAAATCCATTACAAATTTAATACAACAATATCAATAATATATAACATTAACATAATTTTACACTTCATTTCAACCATCATTTAAGAATATTTTGACCAAACTAAAGAATTACAACAAGATAAATTAAATTAATTCAAAGCAAGATTAAAATAATAGAATATAATAACAAAAATAAAGTTCAAATAATTAAGAATACCTAAATTAAATAAGATAGAATATCAAAATATAAATAATACAATATACTTCATTAAACAACAAGAAATCGAATTTGATTTAAACTACGACAAACAAGTCTTAATAAACAACAACAAACAATATTGACATGAACGACAATCAATAGAGTTGGACATCGTGACTATGTTTGAAAGAGACGGCATAATGATGATGGAGTGTGCTATAATAGAGTGACAAAACTTAAAAGTTTGTATGGTTGTAAACAACACACGAAATTCGTTTTTGTGATTGGGGAATGTATGTTAAGTTTTGATATTAACATACTAAAATTTAAAAAAATTAAAAAATGGTCAATTTGATGAATTTTTTTGAACCGGACGATTTTACAAAACCGGCTCTGGTTCTTTGGTTCGAATGGTTTTAGACGGTTCAATCCGGTTTTTCTGGTTTAACCACGGTTTTGACCCACTAGCGGTTTTGAAAGGTTAAACCAACCGAATTCATCTCCGGGTCCCGGTCTAACCGGTTGAACCGGCCAGTTTGGTCTGGTTTTTAAAACATTGGTTCTGCCCCGCATATAGTTCCAGACCCCATGGCGGGCGCCATGGACTATATGGCGGGCGCCACCTTAACAAAAAGTCTGGGCCGAATTTATTTTTTCTTTCTTGGGCTTTCTTCTCCTCTTTTATTTGGGTGGTGCATGTAGCACATCCTTCTTATTCTCGAACTGCGGCTAACTCGCTGCGCAGATCTGCGATCTCCTGATACGAGCAATCAGCCTCTGTCGCGTGAGTCAGATCGGACACCTGGACCTGCAAGGTAAGGTCAGTAACCTCTTGTCGAAGTCTGGCAGTCTCCATACGTAGCTCAGCTAGCTGTGTGTACACGTCAGGTCTCTGCAAGGAAAGATTATTCGACAATACTGTAATCCTGGGAGAAGGTGGTGTAGGGTGATACTCTGGTAACGGTGGAGTGCGAGGCTCATCAACTGTCTCTCCATAACCCTCTAAAGCATAACTCCAATTAGCAGGGTCGTGGACACTAGTCATCATAGGATCAGGTAAAGTGAAGTAGTGGATGGTCTTGCCGTCGATCAAGAGCCTGAACTGGTTAAGGTGAAAGGAAGCTCTCCTCATCAACCCTCGGTCTAAGCAGAAATTGATATCCAGCGTGGTATACCCGCAGTAGGGAGTCAGGTGAAGCAGCTTACTAGTAAGAGCCAAAGCGGTAGCAATCTGAGTAACTGTTCCTCCCACATGGATGATTCCTTCAGAAGATCTGGCTGTGAGTGTGAGGTTATCAAGCAGAAAGTTCCCACAGGCCACATGACGCGACTGGTTCGCACAGAAAAGGAAGAAGATCTCCTCCTCACTAACATGGACATCAGCATCAGCCTTTCCAAGGAAGGTGTGGGCAAGGATCATCTAGAAATACCCGAGAGCTGGGTTATGGATAATGGAAGATAGCTGGGTGGACGGATCAGGGCTTCCTCCACCTGTAATATCGCTCCAGAACTTGTCGATATCTCGACTCATAAAGTATCCCATAGGTAAATCAGGAATGGTATCAGGGGAAGTCTGGAAACCTAGCAAATCACCAAACCCCTTATGGGTAAATGAGTAGTCTGTCCCAAACAGCCTGAAAATGACGCTGCCGTCCTGACCATCATATGGCTCATGGCTAAATGAACTGAGGAACTCCAGGGTGAGGTTTCTGTAGGTTGAATGCATGTCATCAGCATACTCATCCCACTGGAGCTGGCTACATAGAAACCTTATACTAGGCTCGATGCCTAAGGCATCCATGCAAGCCTGGTCAGGGTAATGGATAGGTGCCATGGGGCGCTGATAAAGGACTAAATAGCGTTGTCTCTGTGCGTCATCTCTAAAAGCGACGTGGATGTCGTCGAAGGTCTGCATCCTGAAAAGAAGGGTTAGAGAATGGGATCTGAAAACATAAACATTGCAAAAGGTCAGTCTATACAAACAAACTAATAAAAACAAAATGTAAGACATGGAAAGTAATAAACATAAAAGAAAAAATAAAGAAAAATAAAGAAAACCGTGGGTTGCCTCCCATGCAACACTTGTTTAACGTCGTTAGCTTGACGAGTAGAACTCATGTAGCTGAAGTAGGTAGTGGTGGATCGATCAAAGTGTGGCTGGATTAGTCAATGGGAATGTCACCTCCTTCATAGTGTTTTAACCTCTGCCCATTTACAATGAATGGACTACAAGAATGGTTCTTGATCTCAACTGCTCCGGATTTTAGGACTTTAGAAACTTCGAAAGGACCTGTCCATCTTGAACGAAGCTTGCCAGGAAAAAGTCGCAACCTGGAATTAAAGAGGAGAACGGGATCTCCTATATTGAAATATTTCTTTATAATTCTTTTGTCATTCCAAGCTTTGGTTCTTTCTTTATATATTATGGCATTTTCATAGGCAGACTGGCGGAGTTCTTCTAGTTTATGAATGTCAAGGATACGCTTTTCACCAACAGTCAAATAATCTAAGTTTAAGGTTTTAATGGCCCAATAGGCCTTGTGTTCTAACTCAAAGGGTAGGTGACAGGACTTTCCATAGACCAATTGGTAAGGAGTTGTTCCAATAGGGGTTTTAAAGGCAGTTCTGTAGGCCCATAGTGCTTCTTGTAGCTTCTGAGACCAATCTTTTCTAGTTATTGAAACAGTTTTCTCTAAGATTTGTTTAATCTCCCTATTAGATACCTCTACTTGGCCGTTAGTATGTGGATGGTAAGGTGTTGCTACTCTATGCTTAACTCCATATTTGCTTAAAAGTTTATCAAAAATCCTTGATATGAAGTGCGATCCACCATCGCTTATAATAAGACGGGGTACTCCGAATCTAGGGAATATATAATTCCTAAACAGCTTAATCACTACTCGTGTGTCGTTTGCGGGTGAGGCTATGACTTTAATCCATTTAGACACGTAGTCAACAGCTACTAAGATATATTTATTTCCTAATGAGGCTGGAAATGGTCCCATAAAATCGATACCCCAAACATAAAAAAAGTTCTACTTCCTGAATGTTCCTTAAAGGAATTTCGTCACGTCTGGAGATGTTCCCAGTGCGCTGGCACCGGTCACATTTGATTATATAAGCATGAACATCACACCACATTGTGGGCCAGAAAAGGTCAGCTTGAAGAATTTTAGCGTGTGTCTTGGAGGTGCTAGCATGTCCTCCGTAGGGTGCAGAGTGACAGTGTTCTATGATATTTCTGACCTCTTCTTCTGGAACGCAACGATGAAAAATACCGTATGTACCTCTTTTGAAAAGAAGTGGCTCGTCCCAATAAAATTGACTTACATCGTTAAAGAACTTCTTTTTCTGTTGATAGTTAAGGTCAGGAGGTATGATATCAGCGACTAGGTAATTAACAAAATTAGCGTACCAAGGTACGCCACTTACCGCCAAAGATTTTTCAGGGTTCTTATAAGGATCTAGGTTATTTTCTTCAATGGCTTCTATCTTAGCTATTAACCTGTCATAGGCAAAATCATCATTTATAGGCACTAAATCTGGTTTCAGGTGCTCAAGTCTAGAAAGGTGATCGGCAACTACATTTTCTGTGCCTTTCTTGTCTCGAATATCTAGATCAAACTCCTGCAATAAAAGGATCCATCGAAGTAACCTAGGTTTGGCATCTTTCTTGCTTAATAGGTAACGAATAACAGCGTGGTCTGTGTAAACTATAATTTTAGCTCCTACCAGATAAGATTGAAATTTGTCCATAGCAAAAACCACGGCGAAGAGTTCTTTTTCAGTGGTTGCGTAGTTAAGTTGAGCAGCATCTAGGGTTCTACTAGCATAATAAATTACATGTAATTTATTATCCTTTCTTTTACCTAGAACAACTCTTACAGCGTAATTGCTAGCATCGCACATGATTTCGAAAGGTTCGACCCAATATGGGGGTTGCATAATGGGTGCTGAAATTAACGCTTGTTTCAAAAGGTTAAATGCTTCAATGCATTTTCATCAAAATTAAATTCGACATCTTTCATCAGGAGGCCAGTTAAAGGTTTGGTTATTTTAGAGAAATCCTTGATAAAACACTGGTAGAAGCCAGCATGTCCAAGAAAAAGTCAGACTTCTCTAATGGTCTTAGGGGGTTTTAGGTTTTCTATTACCTCTATCTTGGCTCTATCTACTTCAATACCCCTCTCAGAGACTATGTGTCCTAAAACTATACCTTCGGTAACCATAAAGTGACATTTCTCCTAGTTTAGCACCAGGTTTACATCCACACATCTTTTCAGGATTTTCTCATGGTTAACGAGACAGTTTTTGAAATAAAATCCGCATACCGAGAAATCATCCATGAATACTTCCATAATTCCATCAAGGTAATCAGCGAAGATTGACATCATGCAACGCTGGAAGGTAGCTGAAGCATTACAGAGGCCGAAAGGCATTCGTCTATAGGCAAAGGTTCCATAAGGGCGTGTGAAGGTTGTTTTTTCTTGATCTTCTGGGTGAATAGGAATTTAGAAGAATCCCGAATATCCATCAAGATAACAAAAATATGAGTGTTTGGCTAAATGTTCCAGCATTTGGTCTATAAATGGTAAAGGGAAATGATCATTCCTAGTTGCTTTGTTTAATTTTCTGTAATATATGCACATACGTCATCCTCCTTCTATCCGTTTTGCTACATGTTCGCCCTTCTCATTTTGCACGACTGTGATGCCTCCCTTTTTAGGTACTACATGCATAGGGCTCACCCACTTACTATCTGAGATTTGATAAATTGTACCTGCTTCTAGTAACTTAAGAACTTCCTTCTTAACAACATCACTCATTATAGGGTTTATCCTTCTCTGATGTTCTCTGGAGGGTTTCAAATCTTCCTCAAGTAAAATTCGGTGCATACACACGGATGGACTTATACCTTTCAGATCAGAGATATTATATCCTAAGGATGAGGGATGTTTCTGCAAAACATATAAGAGCTGGTCTGTTTCTTCTTGGTTTAAGGTAGCACTGACTATAACTGGACGGTTCATTTCCTCGTCCAAAAACTCATATCTTAGATTCTTGGGTAGTTCTTTAAGTTCTAAAGTTGGTTTCTTGGGGCATGGTATTGGATTGGGGGTAAGGGATAAACATTCGTGAAGGTTATCATCAATGTAGGGTTCCATAAATCCACCATCTTCCCTTATGAGGGTTGAAGGTAGTTTGATTGTTTCTATGGGTCCTTCTTGATCTAGTTCCCTAATGCATTCATCAATGATGTCTATGGCATAACATGCGTCTCCTAATACTGGTGCCATAAGAAATTTTGACAAAATGAATTCTATCTTTTCATCACCTACCTCAAAAGTCAACTTTCCTCTCTTGACATCTATTATGGCTCATGCGGTTGATAAGAATGGCCTACATAGGGGATTGGGATGTCATCATCTTCTTTAATGTCCATGACAACGAAATCAGTAGGGATAAACAACTGACCGATCCTAATGGGACGTCTTCTAATATGCCTACTGGATATTTGACGGATCTATCGGCTAATTGAAGAGACATCTTAGTAGGTTGCAGTTCTCCTAGTTTTAACCTTTCACAGACTGCTAGAGGCATTAAGCTCACACTAGCTCCTAAGTCCAGGAAAGCTTTATCGATGACATGACTCCCCAAAATACAAGGTAAGGAGAAATTTCCAGGATCTTTCTCCTTTTTGGCAAGTTTATTCTCGGAAATGGAATTGCATTCCAAAGGTTTTGGATCGTCAAGTCTACGTTTATTGGTAAGGATGTCTTTGAGGAACTTTGCATAAGATGGTATCTGGGTGATGGATTCTGTGAAAAGGGATTTCCACATGAAGTTTCTCTATGACTTTAATGAATTTCTGGTATTGGTTATTGATTTTGGTTTGTTTGAGTCTTTGTGGATAGGGTATTGGAGATTTGTATGGCGGGGGTGGCTCATTAGTTTTATCTATAGTTTCTCCCTTATCTTGGTTTTTATGTTCTTCAGATTCCACTGATTCCTCTACTTCGTCTGTAGGTACAACGTTTTTCTTAGAAGTTTTGGGTTTGCCCAATGCCGGGTTAAACGGTTCATCGTAAGCGGTCCCACTTCATAAGGTAATTGCATTGGCTTGTCCTCGGGGGTTTTGTTGAGGTTGTCCAGGAAATTATCCTCCAGGTGTGGTTTCGGGAGCTTGTTTGAGAGCTACCTGAGAGATCTGGGTTTCAAGCATCTTATTGTGGGTGACTATTTGGTCTACCTTGGTTCCTAACAGGGTAATCATTTCGTTTACATGAATGTTTTGGTTTAGGAATTCTTTGTTTTGCTGGGTTTGAGCTGAAATGAAAATTTCCATGATTTTCTCAAGGTTCGGCTTGGGCGGCACAACTTGCATAGGTTGGTTTTGTCTCTGGCCTTGAAAACCGAGTGGTCTCGGAGGTGCAGGGTTTTGGATAGGGTTATTGTTTTTGTAGGAAAAGTTTGGGTGATTCCTCCATCCAGGGTTATAAGTGTTTGAAAATGGGTTCCCTTGGGCATAGTTGACCTGGTCTGATTTAGTTTCATTCAACAGATTGCATTCCGCTGATTGGTGTCCTTTGGTTCCACATAATTCGCATTCCGTCGAGACTGCTGCTGCAGTAGCTGGGTTTGCGTACATATGTTCGACCTTAAGGGCCAAAGCGTCCATTTTGGCTTGCATCATGTCTATTAAACTTATCTCATGTATTCCTCCTTAGGCTTCTTTCTTCTCCATTGTTGCTCGTTCTGTTCCCCATTGACAATGGTTTTGAGCCATATCTTTGATGAGAGCGCAAGCTTCAGGGTAAGGTTTATTCATCAGAGTGCCACCAGCGGCAGCGTCGATGGTCATCTTAGTGTTATAATTAAGTCCATTATAGAAGGTATGAATGATTAGTCATGATTCCAAGCCATGATGTGGACATATTCTCAATAGGTCTTTATATCTCTCCCAAGCTTCAAAGAGTGATTCACCTTGGTTTTGAGTGAATCTGTTTATTTGGTTTCAAAAAACAGCAGTTTTACTTAGGGGAAAATATCTAGCAAGGAATACTCTCCTAAGGTCTTCCCAAGTTGTTATAGAATTGGCTGGAAGGGAATCTAACCATGTAAGGGCTCTGTCTCTGAGGGAGAAAGGAAATAGTCTTAGACAAATCGTCTCAGGAGTAGCACCATTGGTTTTAAAAGTGTCAGCTAATTGGACGAAGACTTTTAGATGTTGATTTGGGTTCTCAGAAGGGAGACCCGCGAATTGGTTTTGCTGTACTAATTGTAATAGGGAGGGTTTCAGTTCGAAATTGTTAGCAGGAATATTAGGGTTTACTATACTAGAACTGGGTTCGTCATCGAATGGTTGAGCGAAATCCTTAAGGGGTCTTCGGTTACGGTCTTCGGCCATAGTTTCCTTAATTCTACGAAGTGAGAGACGTGCGCGAGCGTAACGTTCAGGTTCCGCTAAAGGATCTATAAGACTACCGGTGCTGTGGGTTCTTCGCATTGACCAGTAGGTAAAGCCTTAGTCTAGATGGTGTAACAACAGGGTACGAAATTTGACGTAATTAGTCATCGACAATGGCGCCAAAAACTTGATGCGGTGTTTTCGTAAGTATACAAATCGCGTCAGAGTAATATAAAAGATTATCGATCCCACAGAGACCAAACGTCAATCTATCAGTTTCTATTGTTACGATGTTTATCTAAGGCAAATCAATCGGGAGCTCGTGAGTGCACAGTAAAAGTGAATTAAAGTACAAAGGTATAAAATTCAATTTAAAACAACAGGCCTGAATGTAATTCACACAGTCAGATAGTATTCCAAATGCTTGTAAATAGAACCACTTATGGGGTAATGTTTTCTACTTATGAAAAGAACTAATTTAACGAGATCTGTCGCTTTCGCGTATTCAGAACCGAGTTTATCCCTTAATCGAATCATCTTATTGTCACTTATAAAAAGACGCGCATTGCGTTAAAGTAATAAACCTATTTTTAAGAAATATAGTTTCTTGACTCAGTTGAAAAGTATTTTGACTTGGAACTTTTAACAAAAAGAGGTTCATGCGAACCGGACTATAAACCCATAAACGCGTCCGAAAATAGTTTTAAAATCGTTTTTCTAAAGTATTAAAAACTCCTACTTAACTAGACAAAGCGCTTTCGCTTCCTTTGAACAGTTAAGACTAACCAAGTTTAACCAAAGGTTGGACGGCTTTCGATCTTACCCAACAGAAATAAAGTGCAGAAAACTTGTGTTAAAAATCAGAATAACCCCCAAGCATTTCTATTGACACCTTGTATGGAATACTACTTTAACTATGATCCTTACATTCTAACCTTAAAAATTTAACCGGACATGGAAATGTAAATAGACATGTTGAAATAGATCATGTTAAAGTAGATTCTTTTTAAGTAAATAGTGCGGGAAAGTAAATAGTGCGAGAAAGTAAATAGTGCGAGAAAGTAAATAGTGCGAGAAAATAAATGGTGCGGGAAAGTAAATAGTGTGAGAAAGTAAATAGTGCGAGAAAGTAAACAGTGCAAGAAAGTAAATAGTGCGGGAAAGTAAATAGAAACCTGCTCCAAATCGGAGGCTTTAAATCTGGTACAACTGGAAATAAATGACTGGAAATGAAAATGGCGGCAGGATTAACTTCTACCAGAGTGCTCCAAACTCGATTACAGACTCGATCAAACAGTGTGATAACTCCCCGATGTGAGAAGTTTATCACTTTACAATACTGAAAATATATGGATTGAGTTCTGAAACTAAGCTTGGATGAAGAAAAAGGATCAAGGACTCATCTATTTATAGTCTAGGAAAAACTATGGAAAGACCAAAGTGCCCCCCAACTTCTTTTGGGAGGGAAACCATACGACAAAGGTGGCGCCCGCCATGTGAACCAAGGGAAAAAGAAGTGGAGATCGTGGCAGTTGACAGCAGTTGACTCCTATCCAAGTCATGGCCTACCCTATGGCACCCGCCATGGTGGATGCCATGTGTATAATTTCCTCAGAAACTAGTTTTCTTGCTCGTTTTTCTTCATTTCTTCACGAGGAGCTCTGGGAATACAAAGAACCTGAAAACAAAACAAAACACAAGCATTACACAAGAAAATAGCAATAAAATCCTAAGAAACATGTGCAATCCGAGTCAAATACGTAGTGTGATTCAGTGTTATCAGTGACGAGGAAGGGAAAGTGATCGGGGATAGGGAGTTCAAATTTCCCTTCCATTAGAGTGAGAGTCATTTTGCTCGGGAGCCTGCTGGTTATGTCGCTCAACCGAGCATGTTGGACGAGCAAGACTTGGTCGGCTATGAGACGTTGGTGAACTACGTTAATTCTTTTAGGCTCGCTGATTGCTGGACGAATAAGGGCGATCCAATTTTTGAGAAGGATGGTAGTCAACGGGTGAAGTACTGTTATATTAATACAAAGGCACTTTTGGAGTGCAAGACTCCTGCAAACGCTTTTAAACTGCTCGGTAGTTTTAGCTTTTTTACTTGCTCGAATTGTATTTTCTTCATCGTCTAATATGTTTGTTGTGTTTTCGCAGGTGAGATGCCTTCTGCCCATGAGAGAATGGTGAAGAATGCTCTGGCGAGGAACAAGCCTAGGGCGACCGCTTCAAAGTCTCGGTTTGCATAGTGTGCTCCTTCACCCCATCCTGCTACGGGGAGCTTTTCGCCTGCTCCTGCCCAGGGATCCCCTTTGCCTTTGACCTCAAGGTTTAAGTGGACCAGAGCCAATGAAACGGTGGACCTCAGTCGGGCACCAGAGAAAGGGAAGTTCGAGCTTCCTCCTTGTGTCCTTGACAGGAAATTTTTTGAGGGGATGTCTTTAGTGGTTCCCCGGGCAGAATCTCTCCAGCTAGAGGGCATGGATCGCCCAAGGAAGAGGGCATTGTTGGCGCAAGATGCATCGGCGCTGGTCAGGGTTTTGGAAATGGCGGCGATCTATGCCGAGGGGGATTCCTCCTCCGAGTCTGAACTCAAGAATGCCCGGGCGACCATAGTATAACACCCCAAGAATCTAAATTAATTATTTAATCAGTTATTTAATCAATTTAGCATGATTTTGTGAGTGTAAGTGATGTTTGATGGTTATGACACATGACGATATACTAATGTGATATGGGATGGTGTTGGAGTAAGAATAAATTTTGAGGATAAGTTCTAAGTTATTATTTCATTAAGAATTATTTAGATTTATAGAGAATTAATCTAAATAATTAGATAAATAATAATATTAGAGATTTTTAAGGATAAAGTGGTAAATATGGATGGAATTAGTGAGGATAAAAAAAAAACGGATTAACATATTGAGGCCCAAGGGGGTAAGAGAGGAAAACATAAAATTGGATTGTTGGAGAGAATTCCTTTATCGATCGTATTTTGTGAGAAGTACTCTGAGGAACGGAGGCAGAAAGGCTAGGGTTCCGAGGTTTCTTGAAGGTCTCAAGGAAAGGGAATTCAGGGTTTAACATTTAAGGTACGAGGAGTATTACCTTTCATTATAATTGATATAGGGTTTAGATTGTATGTGAATGATTTGGGGTTTTGAGGGTTTATGAGACTAACTTTCTCTAATACGGGTTCAATAATCATGAAAGGGATTGAGTTAGATATTGGTTGATAGTTGTTGTTGTTAGAGATGAATGAAATTGATTGATACGTGTTAATTGAGTATTTTGATATTAGGAATTTGAACTCAATTTGATGTTAGGAGTTTGCAATGATTGAATTATAATGCTATCGTTATGATGTAGTGTTTCTATGAGAATAATGTGAAAAAATTCTGTTTTGGGTTAGGAATAGTGAAACCTAGAAATTTTGGTGCGAAATTCATCGCCGCGAAAATTAGTTTTTATGCTACCAATGAGTTCTAATAGGTATAAATAAGTTAAAATAAGAGTCTCGCGAATTAAATCGAAGTTTCGGATGGGTTTTTGGGCAAAAAGTGATCAAACCCGTAGCTATGTTAGTGCAGAATTTTGGAAACTTCGAAAATTCATAACTTGAGTTCCGGGAGTCCGATTCGTACGCCGCTCGAAGCTTTGGAAAGATAACGAGACGAGCTATCTTATAATAATAGTTTCTGGCCCAGGGGTGAGTTATCTTGAGTGGAATAACTGAAATGGAATTATAGTGTTAAAATTCGGATTTTTTGGCGAAATGAAAGTTTGAGTTTTAGCGCGATTTCAAAATTGAAAATTTTCGAGATTGTTAAATGAATTCAGAATGCGATTCCTTGTATTTAATGATGAATTTAGGTGTATTTTAATAATTACTTCGTCATGTCCTTGAGATGCTTTTAAAGCGTTTTCGATAAAGTATACATGCTTGAGTTTTGTAATTATAAGTGTGTGAATGAAATTATTGTTTATTTGCGAAGAATAATGTTGATTAATTGTGTGCGTGCTTTAATGTATAAATTGTTATGATGATGTCTTGAAGTATATAGTTTGGTGTTTGTTATAACGAATGATGATGTGATGAATATGATGTGTGTATATGAGATATGTGAAGAGAATATGATGATTATGATGAATGATGATGCGTTTTGACTAGCCGTGGTCGTAAATTATGTGTTATTGTGCATCATGCATTCATAGCATTTATTTAGGACGAATAGTCCAGTGATGTTTTGCAGGATGATAAATCCAATGACGATTTGTAGGACGCTCAGGTCCAGTGATGGCCTTAATCCCATTGTGAGGATTAAGTGCAAGTTATGATGTGCTCTGGTTCCAAGCGGGAACCGTTCCTATTGGTGGGGATATTTGGAGATTACGATGACTAAGTCATCAGCGATGTTTCGGTACCGCATGCATGAGTCTAATGGTGTTGCATTTGCATTATTTGTGGCATTGCACGATGATGTGTTAAGTGAATTATTTGATTGATCTTTGAAGTATGATGTTTCATATGAAGATTTAGAAGTAGTTGTTGTTCTGAGTGTGAAGTATATGATGTTATGTTGGGGTTATTTAATTGTTATACATATGATATCTATTTCTTTATATCTCGTATAATGAATTGTGATTACTCACCCTGCCTGTTTGAATGTTGCCTCTTTGTGGGTAACGTGCAGATAACCAAGATTAGTTTGCGGTGCATGAAGTTCTAGCTTGAAGCTGTTTAGCTTAATCCTGTAGAGTGTCTGGTGTCTTGCTCTGGTAGATGTAACATCGGGTGGGAAAACGTTTAAGTGATTATTCTGTTGTTTTGTTAGAATGATTTTTATGAGTTATTATATGCCGATTTTAGTTGTTGATGATTGTTAACAATGACCAAAAGGTCTTGATGTTTTGATGAAATAAAAGAAGATATTTTGAATTATGATTCCGCTGCGATATTTTGAATATTACTAGAGAAAATATTATTATTTTAAAAATGTTTTGAAAAACCCGTGTTACGGAGTTTGATATTTTTGTAATGATGTTTTAATGAAGAAATGTGGCACCTTTTATGAAGTACTCTGACTTATTTAAGTATAATTATCGTGAATATTATGATGGGTTAGAAGGGTGTTACATTAATGGTATCAGAGCAGGTCGGTCCGTCCGGCCAGGTTGTCTAATGTTGTTTATTCCTTAGTACGTGACATGTGTGTGAAACACTGTCGGTACTTGCTTGTTGATTTTCTAACCGTTTGTCTCCAGGAGTTGGTTTGAAATAAGTGGGGGAGAAGTTTGCTCCCCGGAGACGTTTCTGGTGTGAGGAGTTGGTTCAAGGTGATATTGATTGTAAGAGTGCAAGTGTTGTTGGAGCTATATTGTCGCGAACCGACGAGAGTACGGATTCACGAATTCTTAGTTTCCGGTCAAGTTTGAGATGCTTAAGGGAGAACGAGTCGGTATGGTTGATGTTTACTTCTCGGAGAGGACAATGTGACGAATAATGATATGCCAGTGATGTATAATTCTTGGTGTCTCTTAAGGATAATTGCGACTTGCCTCTGGAGTGTAAATCTGAGTTTGGAGACAATTGAGAAATGGTGTTTTTATCTGATAATCAAGTAAAATAACTCTTAGAGAATGAAGCTTATATGCGTGCATATATGTGATAACGGTTATATGAGATGTGCGTAGAGTAATGACGATGGATTAAGGAGGTGAGTGAGAATGAGGATCCACTCCAAAGAATTGACGATTTGATGGACCAATTCGTAGGCTAGTATGTCTTAAGTATAATTGGATTAAGGTCGGATGAATTTCAGATTTGGGTGAAGAGCGAGAATAGTTGGAGGATCTTAGAAGCAAGAGAGAGGTAGAACTCATGTTCATGGATTTCAAATTTTCATTTTTGCAATTATGGAACTGCCTTCAGAAAAAGGGGCATAACTTTTCACTCGTAAATCCGATGTAAGCGATTCTGGACTTTTCGGAAATCTTACGAAATTCCCTACAGTTTGCATATAAATTTTGTCTTCGGCATGTTTTTGAAGAGAGAGAAAAATGCGTTTGAATATTTGGGTCTGGTGCTGATTTGTGGTGGAAGTTTTATACGGGATTTCTTGACCAGCCTCCATTGCAAAGACGATAACTTTTTACTCGTGATTCGGATTTTAGCGATTCTTAAATTTCTGGAATCTACACGAAATTCCCTTTAATCTAGCATATAATTTTGTCTCAGGGAGGTCTGTATTGAAGGAAATAGTTGTGTTCGAAGTTGAACGGTTCTTGCTGGAAATGGGTAAGATAAGGACAAGTGTAAGATGCTCGGTAATATGAAGGAGGTGAGGGTATCGGAGGAGCACATGGAGGTGAGGCGTATGCCGGTGGAGAATTATTAGAGAGGGTATATCTTTGAGGGAAGGAGAAGGTCACAAAGTAAAGTGGATTGTGTGTCATTGCGGACATGGTGTCGACATGTGTCGGGAAGATTTTGGAAGTTTTATCGCCAACCAAATGAAGAGATGGTACCGTTGAGATTGTGATTCGAAAGGAGACTCAAATGTGAAACTATACGATCATCGAGGTGATGAGATTAATGGAAAGATGAAAGATTGGTTAGTGTTGTTAAAGTGCTCTACTTGAATAAATGCTCCATTTGAAACAAATCTATTTGGATTGTACTTAGTATAGTAGCAATTCCGGTATTGGGAGAATAGTTAGTAATTGTGTTATGCCACGGGCGTGTATAGAAGAATATGTAATGGATTTTGGGCGTTTATGTACCATTGGTGAGGTTGAAAAGAAGGAAAATAAGAAAATGTTTGTAAGCCTTAGAGAGATTGGAATCATACTGGTGTTGGAAAAGTGTCGACGTATGGCAGAAAGAATTAGAGGAGTTTCTATAATCAACCGTATGTGGAGATGGTATTATCGAGAGTACGATTGGGATGAGATTCGAATGTGAAAATATATGGATCCTCGATACTGTGAGATTTAAAGGAGATTATTGGACCATGTTGTTTTAGGTGACTTTGAGAACAAGTTCGAGAGGAAACGCTATTATAGTTTAGTAACGATGGTTTATGCTCCATCATGGTTGTCAGCTACCTATTGACAAATTGAGGAACTGATCACCCTTAATCTCTTGTTGATAGTAGATGGAATCGTGTTGGATGTGATAGACTTGTCTTGCCGGCTTGATAGTGTGGAAAATAAATTGGTATTCTATCGAGGAGATAGTTGTTCACCATTCCGTGTGAACCTAATGGAAAGTGACTAGGAAAGAGTTGGGATCTATTGAATAGTTTGAAAAATTGAGTTGGTATGCGAGCTAACGCCGCAAACTGGAAGGTTGAGGAGATAGAAAGTGAATAACGATTTTCTGGTGAATATTAAAGAGATTCAGAAGCCAGGTGGGAAACTTGTGGAGCTGATAGATGATGGAAATCATAGCGAGGACGGTGACTTTAAGGTGGAAGATCAGAGTGCCGCAGCTAAAGTGTGATGTGGCACAGTTCATTATGTGTGTATGACTTGTTAAAGTCCTGGGTTAAGCATTATAAGCTTGCGGGAATGCTGCAAACCATTGGATATTCCAGAATGGCAATGATATGTGGGAGGTTTATATATTATTTGTGTTACTGCTATGTCGATAGATGTATTGAAATATAGGTTCGATTGAGGAACCACAGCACGGTGATACTATTGTTGGGTGACAATGTCATCGGTATTATGGTTATGTTGATGTTCTTATGACAATGTGGTTGCGTGAAAAGATGATAAAGCTCATGTTAATGTCGTGGAACTCTACGTTTTTTTAAAACGGTGTTGCTGCCTTGTTTCTAATGGCAAAAATACGAGTGTGAATAGCTCTTTACCATGAAAGGAAATTGGAGAAGTGTTACCCATGATGGTGGTAACGACCTCGTTGTACTCCGGTTCAAGAACGAATGAGATCCTAAGGTGACGAGACAAGGAGAGAAGTGAACTGGTGCATTCATAACTCAGTAGTATTGTATCTTGTTGGATTGTTGTGGTTTATGATGTAGAAGTCAGAGAGAAGGATGCGAGAGCCGTATCCAGAGTTGGTTACATCAGGTAATTTTCGAGGACGAAAATTCTTTAAGTGGGGGAGAGTTGTAACACCCAAAGAATCTAAATTAATTATTTAATCAGTTATTTAATCAATTTAGCATGATTTTGTGAGTGTAAGTGGTGTTTTATGGTTATGGCGCATGATGATTTACTAATGTGATATGGGATAGTGTTGGAGTAAGAATAAATTTTGAGGATAAGTTCTAAGTTATTATTTCATTAAGAATTATTTAGATTTATAGAGAATTAATCTAAATAATTAGATAAATAATAATATTAGAGATTTTTAAGGATAAAGTGGTAAATATGGATGGAATTAGTAAGGATAAAAAAAACGGATTAACATATTGAGGCCCAAGGGGGTAAGAGAGGAAAACATAAAATTGGATTGTTGGAGAGAATTCCTTTATCGATCGTATTTTGTGAGAAGTGCTCTGAGGAACGGAGGCAGAAAGGCTAGGGCTCCGAGGTTTCTTGAAGGTCTCAAGGAAAGGGAATTCAGGGTTTAACATCTAAGGTACGGGGAGTATTACCTTTCACTATAATTGATATAGGGTTTAAATTATATGTGAATGATTTGGGGTTTTGAGGGTTTATGGGACTAACTTTCTCTAATACGAGTTCAATAATCATGAAATGGACTGAGTTAGATATTGGTTGATAGTTATTGTTGTTAGAGATGAATGAAATTGATTGATACGTGTTAATTGAGTATTTTGATATTAGGAATTTGAACCCAATTTGATGTTAGGAGTTTGCAATGATTGAATTATAATGCTATCGTTATGATGTAGTGTTTCTATGAGAATAATGTGAAAAAATTCTGTTTTGGGTTAGGAATAGTGAAACCTAGAAATTTTGGTGAGAAATTCATCGTCGCGAAAATTAGTTTTTATGCTACCAATGAGTTCTAATAGGTATAACTAAGTTAAAATAAGAGTCTCGCGAAATAAATCGAAGTTTCGGATGGGTTTTTGGGCAAAAAGTATCAAACCCGTAGCTATGTTAGTGCAGAATTTTGGAAACTTCGAAAATTCATAACTTGAGTTCCGGGAGTCCGATTCGTACGCCGCTTGAAGCGTTGGAAAGATAACGAGACGGGCTATCTTATAATAATAGTTTCTGGCCCAGGGGTGAGTTATCTTGAGTGGAATAACTAAAATGGAATTATAGTGTTAAAATTCTGATTTTTTGGCGAAGTGAAAGTTTGAGTTTTAGCGCGATTTCGAAATTAAAAATTTTTAAGATTGTGAAATAAATTCAGAACGTGATTTCTTGTATTTAATGATGAATTTAGGTGTATTTTAATAATTATTTCGTCATGTCCTTGAGCTGCTTTTAAAGCGTTTTCGATAAAGTATACATGCTTGAGTTTTGTAATTATAAGTGTGTGAATGAAATTATTATTTATTTGCGAAGAATAATGTTGATTAATTGTGTGCGTGCTTTACTGTATAAATTGTTATGATGATGTCTTGAAGTATATAGTTTGATGTTTGTTATAACGAATGATGATGTGATGACTATGATGTGTGTATATGAGATATGTGAAGAGAATATGATGATTATGATGAATGATGATGCGTTTTGACTAGCTGTGGTCGTAAATTATGCGTTGTTGCGCATCATGCATTCATAGCATTTGTTTAGGACGAATAGTCCAGTGATGTTTTGCAGGATGATAAATCCAATGACGATTTGTAGGACACTTAGGTCCAGTGATGGTCTTAATCCCATTGTGAGGATTAAGTGCAAGTTATGATGTGCTCTCGTTCCAAGCGGGAACCGATCCTATTGGTGGGGATCTTTGGAGATAACGATGACTAAGTCATCAGTGATGTTTCGGTACCGTATGCATGAGTCTAATGGTGTTGCATTTGCATTATTTGTGGCATTGCACGATGATGTGTTAAGTGAATTATTTGATTGATCTTTGAAGTATGATGTTTCATATGAAGATTTAGAAGTCGTTGTTGTTCTGAGTGTGAAGTATATGATGTTATGTTGGGGTTATTTAGCTGTTATACATATGATATCTATTTCTTTATATCTCTTATAATGAATTGTGATTACTCACCCTTCCTGTTTGAATGTCGCCTCTATTTGGGTAACGTGCAGATAACCAAGATTAGTTCGCGGTGCATGAAGTTCTAGCTTGAAGCTGTTTAGCTTAATCCTGTAGAGTGTCTGGTGTCTTGCTCTGGTAGATGTAACATCGGGTGGGAAAACGTTTAAGTGATTATTCTGTTGTTTTGTTAGAATGATTTTTATGAGTTATTATATGTCGATTTTAGTTGTTGATGATTGTTGACAATGACCAAAAGGTCTTGATGTTTTGATGAAATAAAAGAAGATATTTTGAACTATGATTCCGCTACGATATTTTGAATTTAGTTGTGGATATTACTAGAGAAAGTATTATTATTTTAAAAATGTTTTGAAAAACCCGTGTTACGGAGTTTGATATTTTTGTAATGATGTTTTAATGAAGAAATGTGGCACCTTTTATGAAGTACTCTGACTTATTTAAGTATAATTATCATGAATATTATGATGGGTTAGAAGGGTGTTACACATAGCGTCTTTGGAAGAGACGGCAAGGAAGGCCAAGGAGGAGGCCAAGGCGGCCAATGATGCAAGGAAGAAATTAGACGAGGAGATTGCCAGGCTGAAGAGGGAGAATGCCACGCTGATGGCAGAGAAGAAGGTTGCCGAGAAGCTGATCGAATAGGTAAGATCAGCGGGTGCCCCGGCTGAAGATGAGCCCGAGGACGTAAAGGTGTTGAAGGCAAGAGCTAAGCTTGTTGCTCGTCTTCTACGGGCGGAGGAGGATGTTATTGCCATTGGGGAGGAATCGTTCAAAAATGTGTGGCCCAACTCCGGTTGGTCAATCCAGGGGTTCAAATCTCCACTGAGGGTACCAACTTCTTTGGCCACGTCAAGGATGGCAGAATAGTTAATCCGGACTTCTTAGATATTGGCGACGAGCATGCCCAAATTCTGAACGAGGAGAACCAGGAGCCTGAGCCCAACACCGAGCAGCCTGAGCAGACGCAGGAATGAGATTGAATTCTTTATTTTGTTGTAATGTATCCGGCCTGCGTGTCGTGTTTTGATGTACCTTTATTTTGTTTGGGGGGCATGACCCCCTTGTTTTGTAATATGCACAGCTTGTGGCCCTTGGGGTCGCTTGAATTTAATGTATATATCCGGTCAGTGTGGCCGGTTTTGTATGTTTGCGCATGGCTTTTATTGCTTATTTTGCTAAGAGTTGTACTATTGCCCGATATGCTTGTGTGCCCGTAACAGGGATCACCTTGATTTGTTTTAAGTTTTAGGGAATTGCCCCAAGTAGATGTGTTCGGCAGTGAGGGGGACTGGCCGAACGGCCGGGGAATTTCTGAGCGAGAGAGCGGGGCTCAGGTCGCGTTTGAGGGCTGAGTTCGCGGCGTGAACCTCCCATCGTGAGCTGGGTGTTCTGGCTATCGTGGTACTTTGACGACGGCGGTGCTCGGTTGAGGGACCGATGTCGGACAGGGACTTGGCTTGTTCTTGAGCGGGGTCCTGCTTTAGTTGACATGCAACACTTGTACCTAGGCGTGCATCGTGACGTTCGTCATTTTGACGAAGCAAACCGACAGTTAAGGCCTTAGCTATAATATTGCTTTACCTTTTCGACATTCCATGGTCGAGCAAGTTCTTCCCCGTTGAGATGTTATAGGTAGTAGGCCCCATTCTCCATTTTTGCTCAGACGCGATAGGGTCCTTCCCAGTTAGCGGCGAGTTTGCCTTCGCGAGAGTGTTTATGGTTTCTTCTCAGGACAAGGCCCACTTCAAACTCTCGTCGTATGACTTTGGCGTTGTGTCAGATGGTAATTTTTTGTTTTAATGAGGCTTCGTGGAGGGCTGCCCCTGATCGGTCTTCCTCAACGAGGTTGAGTTCCACCCTTAGTGCCTCGTCGTTCATTTCCTCGTCCAGGGGGTGATTCGGTCTTCCTGGAGGGTACATGAACTTCAATGGGAATTACGGCTTCGGTCCTGTAGGCCAGGCGGAAAGGGGTTTCCCCCGGTTGATGAGTGTGGAGTCGTGCGGTATGCCCACAAGACGCTGTGCAGCTCCTCGACCCAAGCTTTCTTCGTTTTGTCCAGCCTTCACTTGAGGCCTCAAAGGATTACTCGGTTTACCGCTTCGGCTTACCTGTTAGTCTGGGGATGTTCGATGGATGCGAAGTATTGTTTCGTGCCCAGCTGGGCGACGAAATCCTGGAACTTCCTGTCCGTGAACTGTGTTCCATTGTCCTTGACTATTGCCTAGGGAATGCCAAAACGTGCGAGGATGTTTTGTTTGTAGAAACGCAGTATGTTAAAGGTTGTTATCTTAGCTAGAGCTTCCGCTTCTATCCATTTCGTGAAGTAATCAACGCCTACGATTAAGTATTTGTTCTGGTTTGATCCTACTACGAATGACCCCAGGATGTCCAGGCCCCACCTGGTAAATGGCCACAGGGAGGACATAGCCTTGAGCTCATTAGGCGGATCTAGGTGCATGTCCCCGTGTTGTTGACATTTATCGCACTTCTTCACATGTTCTTTAGCATCTTGCTGCATGGTTGGCCAGTAGTACCCTGCCCGAAGGGCTTTCCGGGCGAGGGATCTTCCTCCGAGATGTTGGGCGTTGACTCCTTCGTGGATTTCGTGTAACGCCCCATTTTGTCTTATTTATTTAATTGAGTTGATTTAATTATTTTTGTTTTTATATTATTTTATTCTTAATTTTTATTTGACAATATATTATTTTTCATCGTTATTATGTTTTATTGCGTTTTGAGAGCGTTTGCGAGATATTTGAGCTGAGGGGTAAAATAGTCTTTTTCGGGGTTTAGATATTTTTATATAAATAGAGATTAGAGAGAAATAGAGAGAAAAGAAAAAGAAGAGAAAGAAAAGGAGAAGAAAGAAAGAGAGAAGAGGAGAAAGAGGAAAATCGAAGAGAACTCCGTTTCAAGCGCGATTAATCGGGTAAGGGTGAGAAGTTTTGATTATATCTTGCTTGTATATGTATATGTATGTATATGTTTGGATGTTTGGTTGAAAAATACATGTTTTCCATTTGGTTGAAATTGTGAACAATTGATAGAAATCGATGTTTTCACGGTCGGAAATCGGTATAAATCGCGTTGTATGATCACACTGTGTTTATGAATAATCGTTGATACTTGTTTTGCTGTTAGAATTGATTTGGGGTGGAAAATGGGATTTTTGGGGTTTTGAAACCGTGTAAAACGCAGCAGAATTTTTCTGTTTCTGGTGTAGGGCGTCGGGCGGTGCTTTGAGCGCCGGGCGACGCATGTGTTGCGCCGCTGCTCCGCCGGGCGATACCCAAGAGGCGCAGCTTGTCATGCTCCTGACTCTTTTAAGTTTTGGGTAGAGGAAGTTTACGCCCCTGCTTCGCCGGGCGGTCCTTGGGTAGCGCCGGGCGCTGCTGGGACTTTTCAAAAGTTTCATTTCCTCTTTAATTCCATAACTTGTGACCCGATGACCCGTTTTGAACGTCCTTGGTACCGTTAGAGAGCTAATGAATTATTCTTTCCTATAAAAATGGTTTTGAGATTGTTGGCCGATTTAATCATGTCGGGAATTTAGAAATGTGTCATTTTGTCGACTTTTACCGTTTTAATTATGTGTAATTGATGTGTATCATGCAATGTGCTTTTGATATATATCGTATGACTGGTGTGATGTTATATGATGTAAATGCATGTGATGAAATGTTGTGAGGATGGTTTGTGGCCTAAGGGCAAGAAAATGCATTGTGTGGTGTTTGATTGTATATGCATGATTATATATGTGTATATGTGTGCATTTGAATGTCATTAGTCATTGTATGCCAAGCATCATGATATGCATTCTTGTGATGTCGTGTGCCCTAGTGGGTGTGAGCGACGAAACGGTTCCAGAGGGAATCTGCTATAACATCGTGAGCCTTATACCGAGAGGACCTAAAGCGATGATTATAGACGATCGTGAGCCTTATACAAAGAGGACCTAAAGCGATCGGATCGTGAGCCTTATACCGAGAGGACCTAAAGCGATCCATAAACGTCGTGAGCCTTATACCAAGAGGACCTAAAGCGACGGGGAACATCGTTTGCCCGACGGGGAGTTACACTAAGTAACAAGCGATGATTCCAATAGTTCCCGAGTGAACTGATGATGAGAATGATGGATGGATGGTACCGCACTTGCATAGAGTCGTTGTGTCGGTCTCTTTGCATTTGCATAAATCATGAATGGATTGATTATGTGTGGAAAATCATGAATGGATTGATTATGTGTGGAAAATCATGAATGGATTGATTATGTGTGGAAATTGTGAATTGATTGAGTATGTGTTGAGATTTATGATTGGATTGGTGCATTGATGTGCATATGTGATAAATGCATTGGTTATGGATGATATGTGTTATGTATAGGCATGTGTTATGTGATGTGGTGGTGTGTTTTACATATGGTATAACGTTGGTATGCCTTACGTGCGAATATGTGATTATGTGGGTATAAGTGATATATGTTATGTATTTGTGGCATGCTATATGTATTAATACGTGATGCTTGCGGTGAGAATAACTATGCAAGTGAATTTTTATGTGTTTTCATATTATTATGCAATCTTGATTTAGTTGTTATTTCTCACCCTTCTGATGTGGTTTATTGCTCTATGAGGCAATTGCAGATTAGTAGTCTTGGAGGCTTTTGTGAAGATTTGTTCTCCATCCTTTTGTTGGTCTGTCTGCTCTGATACGTAACACGGGAGTCGGGAAACGCTTTTGTTATATATGTATATTTTTGTTGAATATATTATGTATTACCTTTATATGTATACTTTAATGTTATAAAACAATTTATTTTGTAAAACAATTCAGTTATGGATCTTCCGCTTTATTTCATAATTGACCTTTCCTTTTATATGGAAAAGTTCCCTTTGAGGTTATCCCATTTTGTGTTATGTATAAAAAATTTATGAGCAGCGAATGCGATTTCTTTCCTTAATTGTGGCATCCTTGTTTCTGTCGGAAAAATAAATATTTATTTACTCTGATTTAATTATGTATTATTTATTCGCGATGGGAATTGGGGTGTTACATTTCGCGCAGGACGTGGTCGACCATCTCCTCCTCGACGCACTTGAGTAGTGGGATGAAGAACCCTCGCCTGTAGAGTTTGTCTTCGACCAGGACGTAGGAGCAGGCCCTGCGCCTGACTGTGCTGGCTTCTTTGGGATCAGACGGAAGTTCGTCCCTAGCGAGATAGTTATATACGGGGGTCATCCAGCAGTTGTTATCGCCGATTACTTGCACGTTGAGGGTCAGGGATGCCTTCTCGATACTAGGTCGAGGAAGTACCTCCTAGATGACAGACTTGTTTCTGCCCTTTTTCCTTGTGCTTGCCAGTTTAGACAATACGTCTGCTCTGACGTTATGTTCGCGGGGAACATGCTTCACTTCTAATGTGGCGAACTTCGTCATCTTTTCCTTGACCAAGGCTAAGTATTCGGACAGACTGTCGTTCTTGGCCTAGTACTCTCCTCGAACCTGGAGGGCCACGAGTTGTGTGTCTGTGTAGATGACGATCTCCTCTGTCCCAAGATCTTCGGCCAGGCGCAAGCCGGCGAGGAAGACTTCGTACTCAGCCTGGTTGTTGGACGTGGGGAAAGATAAGGTGAGCGATACCTCTACGATGATTCCCTCGTCGTTCTCCAATATGATGCCCGCCCCGCTTCCTGCCGAGCTGGAAGCCCCGTCTACAAAAATGGTCCACTTGCGCGCCCCGCAGGTGGGGGAATCCGCGAACGTCATTTCGACGACGAAGTCAGCCAAAGCCTGGGCATTGAGGGCTTTTCTGCTTTCATATTGAATGTCAAATTCGGACAGCTCTAGTGACCATTTGAGCATTCTGTCGGTCATGTCTGGTCGTCCCAGCAGCTGCTTTACAGGTTGATATGTCCGGACCACCATCGTGTGGGCCAGGAAGTAGTGTCTCAGTCTTCTAGCGACATTGATGAGGGCCATCGCCACCTTCTCTATCGGCTGGTATCTCGGTTCTGGTCCCTGCAATGCTTTGTTGGTGAAATATATGGGCTTCTACCCGTTAGGTGTTTTGCAGATAAGAGCGGCGCTCACGACCTCACTTGGTACGGCGAGATACAAATATAGAGTTTCGCCGTTGTCTGGTCGAGAGAGGACTAGTGGCTCAGACAGTGCCCGTTTCAGATGGAGGAGAGCCTGGTCGCATTCCTCCGTCCATTCGAACGTTGTCTCCTTGTGAAGGAGTTTGAAGAATGGCAGGGCGTGCTGTGCAGACTTGGCCACAAAACGGGACAAGGACACGAGCATCTCGTTGAGGGACTGGATGGATTTCTTTGAATTGGGTGTTGGAAATTCAGAGAATACCTGTCACTTGTCGGGGTTGGCCTCGATTCCTCGTTTTGTCAGGTAGAAGCCGAGGAACTTGCCTGCCTGGACTCCGAACGCGCACTTCTCTGGGTTGAAACGCATCCGGTATTTCCTGGCATGTTCGAAGACCTTCCTTAAATGGGTCGTATGATCGGTTTCCTCGTGGGATTTCACGATCATGTCGTCCATATAGACTTCGAGCATGTCACCTATTTCTCCCTGGAAGACCTTGTTAATCATCCTCTGATAGGTCGCGTCGGCGTTCTTCAGGCCGAAAGACATTACGTTGTAGTAATAGTTGCCTGATTCGGTCATGAGGGCCGTGTATTTTTTATCGCTCATTGCCATTGGTATTTGATTATAGCCCGAGTAGGCGTCCATGAATGATAATAGTTTAAAACCGACAGGGTTATCAACAAGTTTATCAATATTGGGGATGGGGTAGGCATCCTTCGAGCATGCCTTATTAAGATCAGTATAATCAATGCACATTCGCCATTTGCCATTAGATTTTTTCACTAGTACAACGTTGGACAACCAAGTGGTGTACTTGGCTTCCGATATGAATTTTACCTCTAGGAGGTCTTTTACAGCTTGTTCTGCAACCTCCATTTTTTTCGGAGACTGCTTCCTCCTACGTTGTGCTACTGCTTTGACGGCTGGGTCGACCGTGAGCTCATGGCAGGCGACAGATGGGTCCAATCCGGGCATCTCCACAACACTCTAGGCGAACAAGTCTGTGTTCTCGCGAAGGCAGGCTTTGAGTTGCTTCTGTGCGATGTCGGGGAGATCGGTCCCTATCTTTACTCCCCGCTGAGGGTCGTCGCCGAGCAGGACGAGCTCGAAATCACCATCCGGGATAGGGTGCATCGGATGGGAGTTGTTGCTGGTCGAGGCAGATGAGCTGCTCGGGCTGGCCTGATCTTTCTTCTGGTCATCTTCGACGAAGCGGCTGTCAAGATCGACGGAGTCAACGCGAGGCAGTGGCTTGGCTTCCTCTGAGCTGCTGGGCAAGGCTGACTTGTTGGACGCCTTTGGCTTGGAAGCAATGGCGTTGAGTCCCTTGGTGGCCGCCTCAAAGCATCGTTGTGCAGCTTCGATATCCCCGTGCAATATGGCGACCATACCCTTCGAAGTGTAGTACTTCATTTTGAGGTGGACGGTGGAAGGCACGACTACCCGTTCAGCTAGAGTTGGAAACCCAAATATGCACTGATAGAGAGACGGACAGTCGATTACCAGGAACTGCACTTTAATGGATCTGTTCGTCTCTGCCGATCCAAAGGTCACGATCAGCTCTACGTAACCCCAGGGTTTTGTGACCGACCCATTGAAACCCTGGAGGTCAGAACCCACATAGGGAGTGAGATGCGATTCGTCCAGTTGGAGGGTCGAGAAAAGCTGAGAGTACATAATATCGACTGAGCTGCCTTGGTCGACAAGGATCATGCGAACATCAAAATTGGCCATCTGGGCTTGGAAGAGCAGTGGGATACTTGAGTTCGGGGACCCTTCGAGGAGCTCTTCCCTGTAGAAGGAGATGGGGAATGATCCCTTATGGGCCTTGTCGAGCGTTGTCACCTTGTTGGAGCTCGTGCTGATCAGGTGCTCAAAATTTCTCTTCACGGAGCCCACTGTGACTTTGTTGAAGCCCCCTCCGAAGATGACCATCGCGGAGGGGAAAGTCTCCCACGGGCTGTGGGCCGCGAAGTATGCGGGAGCGCTGAGCTCGTCTGGAACATAGAAATCCTCCGGTCGTGATATAGACATGGCGACTTAGAGGTTGGCTTCTTCGGAGGAAGGTGCCTCTTCCTCTACCTTCTTTGACTTCTTGGCGTCTTGCCGAGGAGCGTCTTTCTTTTTTGAGAACTGCTTCAGGTGGCCATCCCTGATAAGTATTTCTATAACATCTTTCAAGTGGATGCAGTCTTCAGTGGTGTGGTCGTGACTCTTATGGAAACGGCAGTACTTTGATTTGTCGGCGTTGGGCTTGGCCGGTATCTTCTTGGGGAACCAGACTCCCGCCTTTTTGAACTTCGAGTTGGTACACTCGGAGATAATCTTTTCCCTGGAGACAGTCAGGGGAGTGTAGTCGTGGAACCGGCCGGAGGGCCCCTTGTTGTCCCTGGATTCCCGGGACGATCTTCGCGCATTCTTTCCCCCCGACGGGACGTCGAGGGCTCGTCGCCTTTGGAGGCCCGGGCATTCTCCTGGTGGCGGGAGGCTCGGGCAGAATTGGCTGCTTTCTTTTTCTCGTACTGAATGTACTGAGTGTCCCTCTATTTTAAGTTTGTTTTGGATTTTAGTCCCCTCCTCAATTAGAAAAGAGGACCAAAAGTCTAAAAAAATGAAAAATAAGGGGACAAAAAGTTTGAATTTTAAAATAGGGGATCAAAAGTCAAGAAAAATGAAAATAAGAGGACAAAAATTTCAAATTTTCAAATAGGGGGCCTAAAAGTAAAAAAGAATGAAAATAGAAGAACCAAAATTGCAATCGAACCAAAATTCTATAGAGTCGTCTATAAAGTAGTCTATTATGTGTGGCTGTAAAGTAGTCTATAATGTTTGGTTGTGTGTACTTACAATGAGTATTGAAAAACATAAATGATCTGGGTGATCAGAATGGATCTTCGTGGCCTTCCGTGTAGGGCAGCGATGATGGTTGTAGGAGGGGAGGGGGTGTACCTGTAAGGTACTCCGATGCCAAAGTAAGTTTGGGCTAGAGAAAGTAAGTACAAAGCGTTTAGGTATGAGTTAAAATGAATATTGGATATTGAATATCTGACCCTCTCAAGTGAGAGGGTATTTATAGAAAAAACCCCAGCGCGTGGCCAAGGTCTCTCTTGTGGCCGAAATATCTGATCGACCAATGGGAGACTGCCGGGTGAAAGGTCTAGCGTGTGACCTTATGACCTGATCCAACTATCCCCGTGAACTCCGGAGGGGAAGTTGATCGCGTGAGGTGGACGTCCCCAATGGCTATATCGTGCCCAACAGTTAGATTGACTGAATCTCGTTATTGGGCCTTACCAAAAGCTGGACTGGGTTGGATCTTGCCATACTGTGGACCATGTGGCTGCCTAGTCCAAAACAATAAACTTTATTATTGTTCATGTAAATCCACAGGTAACTGAAAATTGTGGTTTGTGGAACCGTACACCCATTTTGAACCAAACCTTTCTTACATTTTTCATTTATTAAAATGGATTTAGGTCGGTTATAGATTTTCTATCCTCCCATAATTCAAATAATTTTTTTCGATGACTTCGTTTTTTTTTTTTTAAGTTTTTGACGCTTATCGTTGGATTAATCCAACCGACCTGAGTGATCAAATGAGAGAATACGGCAGTAGTGGATACCGATCCCATTTTTGAAAAACCGACCTAAGCTTTTCTTCTCTCCTCCGCCTTCTCACAAAAACAAACTCACGCCGCCGTCGTTTTCTTCCTCCTCCGTAAATCCACCTTCTATTCACCCATTTCCAATCACACAATTCTCTATACTTAAACCCTTCACTGCCACCGCTTCATTTTTGAGTGTAGTGTGATGGGTGAAGGCGCAGAATACAAGAGCGATTTGAAGAAGGAGAAGGTGCTGAAAGCCTTATTAGAAGATCCAATACTCAGTGATGTACCAAAAAATCCATCTTTGGAAGATGTGGAAACCCTGATTGGACTTGAATTGGGTAGCGCAATGCGAGTTTCGGTTTTGAAATTGGATTCATCTTCGTTTGATGTGATTGTTATGAATACGGCAACAGTGAAGGTTTTGAAACTTGCTATCAAGAAGAAGGTGAATTACATGGAACAATCTAGCATGGGTCATCGTCACATTTCTTGGTCAGTTTCTCGTTTGTTTAGTTGATTTTGTTTATGGAATTTGTTGTTTTGTGGTTAAAATTGTTGTGATTTAATTGCAGGAAGAGTGTGTGGGCCAATTATTGTTTGGCATTTGATAACAACAAGCTCTTGAATGATGATGATGTGCTTCAAGATTTGGGTGTAAGGAATAATTCTCAGGTTTGTTCTATTCTGATGATGGTTGGAACTTGAAATTGTTGTAGTTTTTTCAATTTATTACAAATTCATTACTTTTATTTTTTTCTCACAACTTCAAATTGTTGAATGATGCATTATGTATTGGGGGAATGGGTTGTAGTTTACTGATATTTTATGCTATTGCAGGTACATTTTGTACCATATGTCATGACAAAAGAATCTAGAAGACACTCAAAAAGGAGAAATCATCGGTTTTTTCATGGTCTTAGTAAGCTTTTCTGATCAAACATGTTGAGAGTTTAATCTCATTGGTTTTGATATCTGTGTTGGTTGAGTATTCTATCTCATTACTTGCCTTAAAAGGGCTGACTCTGAGCATGCCCAACAACAGCTTCATCGTTGATTCTTATTTCAGGTTGTTTGTAGTCTTAGTGACTGGCATTTTCTAGCATAGAATTAGATAAGCCAGTGTGACACTCATTTTTGTCGGAACCTGTACTTTATACTACATGGAAAATTATAAGTTTTGTATTTGTACTTTAACAAAGGATATTGTGTGAAATCCCTGTGTTGAACTGAAACTATCTTGTGAGAAACCACCAACATATTGGAAGTGTATAATTGTTATATATATTTTTGCTTATGTTTATTCTATTGGGTGGAGGTTAACATGGTGAACTATATTTATTGGTCTGGTGAAATAAAAAGTTACTTACAATTGCAAGTTAAACAAGTTTTTTTTTTCTTTTCAATTTTACTATAGAACAGTCAGTATAAGCTTGTAATTCTTAGTCTAGCAAACGCCTCGACCTCAAGAATGACACTTATCAGCTTGAGTGTAAGGAACCTGTTATAGTAATGATCGTACCTGGATCAGACAGTTTGAAGATGGGCAACGACGTCTGGAATTGCTGCTACTTTAATGATGATGAAAGACGGCCGGGGGGGGGGGGGGGGGGGGCTGTACCTGCAGGACACTCCGATGCTTAAGTCAGTGAGGGCGCAGCAGATACAGAGAAAGTGAGTGAGAGTAAGAAGTTAACTTATCCTGACCCTCTCAAGTGAGAGGGTATTTATAGGAGACCTTCAGCCAGTGTTTTAAAAATCGGACCGGCCATCAAACCGGTGA
Source organism: Lathyrus tuberosus (assembly GCA_022829125.1). Lineage (NCBI taxonomy): Eukaryota > Viridiplantae > Streptophyta > Magnoliopsida > Fabales > Fabaceae > Lathyrus > Lathyrus tuberosus. The sequence continues at coordinate 3,657,263 of JALAZF010000474.1, forward strand.
GGGTACTGAGTCACTGGTTTATCGGTCGAACCACTGGGTCATTGGTCGAACCGCATGACCAAACCGGATAACTCGGTTGAATAAACCTGTCATTATAATAGGTATAAAACCGGTAAAACCGGTCGAACCGGATGATTCAGTCTCTAAAAAATATAACTAGCACTTAAATTTTTTGAAAATATCATATCATAAATTCATAGGTTCATAATTTAAATTCAAATTTTAAACAGAGTCTAATTGTAAATTTTAAACAGAGTCTAAATTAAACAGAGTTTAATTTAAATTCATAGTTTTAATGTTAATAGAAAATCAGTTTTAATGTTAATAATTAAAACAATACAAATATTAACATTATTCTAAATAATAAAATTTTCAAGTCTATATATATATATATAATGAAAATCAGTTAAGTCTAAAATTATATTATATTTAGTTTTTTAATATGTGTTCTTAAATTTCTATACAAATATTTGTATGATGGTTTTTCAATCAATATAAATACAAAATAGTAAAAATAGTTTTGTGGATATTACGAAACTTAATTTGTGTATCACTTGAATCAAATGAGTGATCACTATTATTCTTGGAGAAAAGTTCCTATGTATTTGAGTAAAAAAAATTAAAAAAAAAATTAAATTTTTTTTTTTTTTTTTTGAAAAATAAGCAGACCGCCGGTTTGCAAAAACCGCCGGTTTTCCCGGTTTTTCCGGTTCGCACCGGTTCCCACCAGTTCGATGACAAGACCGATCCAGCAAGTGAACCCGGCCGGTTACCTGGCCGGTTCCCGGTCCGACCGGCCGGTCCGGTTTTTAAAACTATGCCCCCAGCGCGTGGCCAACGGTTACTTGCAACGGGTGGGACCAGCGTGTGACCCGTTTCAAGTAACTGCTAGGGCTTACGTGTAGTAATAATGACCAGCTCGTGGTCAACACCCTAGTGTAACCGCCCCTTTAATGCCATTAGTAGACGGTTACATGAAACATATCTGTGTAGATAAGACCGTTAGTGGACTCCTCGAGGGAGAATCTACAATGTCGAGGAAATATGGTGGTCGTGGTCTGGACGTGACCTAACGGAGGAGAACCATGCTTGTCGAGGACCTATGAGTCAACGAGATTAGGAGTATTCTCGCGGGGAGAAGTTAATCTGTCGAGGAGGCCCATTTCATCAGGGTGTGATGTCTTCCTTTCCTGTTTGTCTTCAGATGCTCGACACTGCCAGGTGCCCGACATACCTTTGGCCTCGCGTATGGCAGTCATGTGTCCTTCTCTAGGACTTTATTGGGCTTCTTCAAGTTGTATGGATTAGGCCTGTTTGATTGTAGGAAACCACGGCCCAGTCCAGAACAGGAGCCCCCCCTAAGTCGTTGCTTTGAGGTATCAGAGTAATGACTTGAGGGTCAATAATCGTGTCGGGGAAATGCCAAGGGATGATCCGAGGAGGATATCGGCATAGTTGAAATTTCTATGATTATCATGCTTTGTTGGGGAGTGCTTCGGAAGCGAGAAGGTAAATAATTATCTAGGATATGTCTACCGTCATGCGGCTCTGTTCGACTGCCCTCGTTCTGAATGACGAGAGTTGCTCTGCTGCTGAGCTTTCTCGATTGGAAGAAAGACTTCGAGCTTTGGAGGCTGAATTGCTCGGCGTGCAGAAAGACTTGAAGGACTGCAGGGAGTTGAACAGAGAACAAGTGAGCAGCAAGAACAATCGGAGAAGAAGTTGAAGGAAGTTGAGGATGCGGCGAAAGGCCACCTTGCTCGGATCACTGCGTTGGAAGAGGAAGAGCAACGTCTCAAGGACAAGATAGCTGACCTGGAAGAGGCTGTTCGGCCAGCCGAGAATGAGACCGAGGAGGATAAACTGCTGACCTCTCGAGCAACCCTGATAGCTAAGCTCAGGGAAGTCGAGAAGGATCTTCGGTTGGCTGAAGATGATGCTCTAGAGTTTGCAGATGTCGGGTTCCAGAACGCTGTGGCGCAGCTTAAACTCCTGAATCCGGACCTTATAACCGATGGAGCTGATTCCAGGTTTGAGGTGGTCGACGGTAAGATTGTGTTTCCCGGACAAACAGTAAATGCTGATGGGGGGAACGGGGAGCAGGAGAATCCCGAGGCAGCTGATGCTGCTGCGGAGTGATAGTGTAGTCAGTTTGGTCTGCGTGCCAATTTTTCGTATTGACTGGCCTGCGTGCCATATTTGCTGATTTGCCCGGCCTAAGAGCCAGGGCTTTATGTAATATTTTTACAATGGGCTTGCCCGACTTAGTATTTCCATTTTGCCTCTTTATCTACTCTGTGTGTGGTATTTTACTTATTTTTTATCTAAGTTATTTTGAAATTGCTGGATATTTGGGAGTTTGCTCGACTCTAGTGATCCTCGACTGCGAAGAGAGATGGTCGAGTGGTCAGGGGTTGTACCCCGACCTTCAACGAAGCTAAGAGGTCGATCGAGGTCTTAGTTTCATGGCGTGAACTTCCCATCGCGAGCTGGGTGTTCTGCCTACAAGGTACGTCGACGACGGAGCTCGATAGAGTACTCTTCGTCGGGCCAAAAGTTCAACGCACACACAACGTGACTTTTGACCTTCGTTAGCATATAGAGGTGTCGTGCCTGTACTATGGCACGCTCCCCGTAACGACAACTTTTGTATAGTTACATGCAGTGTTCAACTGTAATATTGTTTAAGTTTCTCAGCATTCCATGGTCGAGCAAGTTGTTCACCTTGGAGGTTTGCGAGGTAATAAGCACCTGTCCCCGTCTTTGCAATGACGCGGTAGGGGCCCTCCCAGTTTGCGGCCAGCTTTCCTTCACGTGAATTTTTCTGATTTCTTCGTAAGACAAGACTGCCTACTTGGAAATCTCGTTTGATGACTTTGTCACTATAACGCAAAGTTATTTTTTGTTTTAAAGAGGCTTCTCGGAGGGATGCACCCGTCCTTATTTCTTCGACCAGGTCGAGTTCCTCGCGAAGGGCTTCGTTGTTTGCTTCTTTGTCAAGAGGAGCTTCTGTCCTTCTCGAATGTTCCCTGATTTCCACGGGAATTACTGCCTCGGTTCCATATGTTAACCGGAACGGGGTCTCCCCGGTCGTGGAATGAGGGGTAGTTCGATATGTCCAGAGAACGCTGTGTAACTCCTCGACCCACCGTTGTTTGGCTTCGCCGAGTCGCCGTTTGAGTCCTCGGAGTATTACTCTGTTCGCTGCTTCAGCTTGCCCGTTGGTTTGTGGGTGTTCGACTGACGTAAAATGTTGTTTCGTACCCACTTTGGCAATGAAGTCTTGGAAGTTTCCGTCGGTGAACTGTGTCTCGTTGTCTGTGACAATGGCCTGAGGCACGCCGAATCGGGCGAGTATATTTCTCTTGTAGAAACGTAATATGTTGAAAGCAGTGATCTTGGCTAATGCTTCTTCCTCGATCCACTTTGTGAAGTAATATACCCCGACGATGAGGTACTTATTTTGGTGTGATCCTACGACAAAAGGTCTGAGGATATCCATTCCCCACCACGCAAAGGGCTACGGGGATGACAATGATTTAAGCTCGTTTGGAGGAGCGAGGTGCATGTCCCCATGCCTCTGACAATGGTCACACTTTTTGACGTGTTCCTTTGCATCTTGTTGCATAGTGGGCCAGTAATATCCTGCTCGGAGAGCTTTTCGAGCCAAAGATCTTTCGCCTAGATGTTGTGCTTTGATTCCTTCATGTATTTCCTGGAGAATCTCTGAAACTTTACCTTCCTCGACGCATCGGAGTAGAGGGATGGAGAATCCTCGGCGATATAGCTTACCTTCGACTATGGTGTATGCACATGCCCGCCTCTTAACTATCTCAGCTTCTTTAGGATCGTCGGGCAATATGCCCGTCATCAGGTATTTGTAAATTGGAGTCATCCAATAGTTTGCGTCCCCGATAACGTTCACCTCTGTGGTCGAGGTAGGTTTGTTGATGCTCAGATGGGTCAGTATCTCTTGGATCACTGATTTGTTCCCTCCTTTCTTCTTAGTGCTCGCTAGCTTGGAGAGCACGTCTGCTCGAGTGCTATGCTCGCGCGGGATGTGAGCCACCTCCGTGGAGGCAAATTTTTTCAACTTTTCTTGTACCAAGGTTAGGTATTCAATGAGACTATCATTTTTGGCCTGAAATTCTCCCCGAACTCGTGATGCTACGAGCTGAGAGTCTGTAAAGATTTTGACTTCTTTTGCGCCAAGGTCTTCTGCAAGTCGAAGTCCTGCGAGGAATGCCTCATACTCAGCTTGGTTATTTGATGTTTTGAAAGATAGCTCTAGTGAGACTTCTATCAAGATGCCCTCCTCGTTTTCAAGGATAATGCCTGCCCCGCTGCCCTTTGCACTGGAGGCTCCGTCGACGTAAATTGTCCATTTTTGGGATCCATTGGTCAAGGGTTCGGGGACTGTCATTTCTGCTACGAAGTCGGCCAGTACCTGAGCTTTCAAGGCTTTTCTTCCTTCGTATCGAACGTCGAACTCGGATAGCTCGAGAGACCACCGGAGCATTCTCCCCGCCATATCTGGCCGACTAAGGAGCTGCCTGATAGGCTGCTCAGTTCTTACCACAATTGTGTGGGCCAGGAAGTAATGGCGTAGTCTTCTGGCTGCAGTTACGAGGGCCAAGGCGACCTTTTCAATCTGTTGATATCTGAGCTCGGGACCCTGAAGAGCTTTGCTCGTGAAATAAATCGGTTTCTGTCCGTCGGGGGTCTCCCGTATGAGGACAGCACTTACCGCTTCGCCGGTGATGGCCAGGTACAAGAAAAGTGTTTCCCCGTTATCTGGTCGGGACAATACCGGGGGTTGTGATAAGACTTGTTTTAGATGGAGGAGGGCTTGTTCACATTCTTCACTCCATTCAAATGTTGCTTTTTGTCGAAGAAGTTTGAAAAATGGGAGTGCGTATTGGGCAGATTTGGCGACAAAACGAGAGAGGGCAGTTAACATTCCGTTAAGTGACTGTATCGACTTCTTTGACTTCGGAGTAGGAATCTCGGAAAAGGCCTTACATTTGTCGGGATTCGCTTCAATTCCTCTCTCCGTAAGGTTAAAGCCTAGGAATTTCCCTGCTCGAACCCCGAAAGTGCATTTGTCGGGGTTGAATCTCATGCGACATTTCCTTGCCGTGTCGAACACCTTCTTAAGATGAGCAGCGTGGTCGACTTCTTCTGCGGATTTGACGATCATGTCGTCCATATAGACTTCGAGCATGTCACCAATTTCTGCTCGGAAGACCTTGTTCATCATTCGTTGGTAGGTGGCGCCAGCATTCTTCAGACCAAAGGGCATTACATTATAATAATAATTGCCCGACTCAGTCATAAAAGCTGTATGCTTTCTGTCGGCCTCATCCATGGGAATTTGGTTGTATCCCAAATAAGCGTCCATGAAAGACAACAGTTTAAATCCTGTAGAGTTGTCGACCAGTCGGTCGATGTTAGGCAATGGGTAAGAGTCTTTTGGGCATGCCCGATTAAGATTCGTGTAACCAATGCACATCCTCCATTTTCCATTAGATTTTTTAACAAGTACAACATTGGACAACCAAGTGGTGTACTTGGCCTCCGAAATAAAGTTTGCCTCTAGGAGGTCTTTTACAGCTTTTTCAGCAGCCTCCATTTTTTCTGGAGACTGCCTACGCCTACGTTGAGCTACAGCCTTAGCATTTGGATCTATAGTCAGCTGGTGACAAGCCACTTGAGGATCTAATTTGGGCATCTCCGAAGTGCTCCAAGCGAACAAATCTGCATTCTCTCGGAGACATGCCTTCAGCTGCCTCCTCGCCAGGTCGGAGAGTCCATGTCCGATCTTCACAGTTCGCTCTGGGTCGTCGCCAAGAGGGATCAGCTCGAAATCTCCGTCTTGGATGGGGCGTGTTGGGTAGAGAGGCTACCCGTTGACTTCAACTGGGAGGTCTTTGCCTGCAACTTCTTCTTGTTCCCCGGTGAACCTGCTATCAAGGTCGACCGCACTGACCGGCGGTAGTGGAACCTGTGCGACATCTGAAGTTGCTCTTCTGGGGTGGACGCCACCGACAACACTTAGACCTTTGATCGCTGCATCAAAACATCTTCTATCTGCTTCAATATCCCCGTGGAGGGTAACCACACGTCCTTGTGTCGTATAATACTTCATTTTTAGGTGGACAGTGGATGGTACAGCTGTTATTTCAGCCAAAGTGGTCCTTCCCAAGATGCAGTTGTAGAGGGAAGGGCAGTCGACCACTAGGAAACGCGTCTTCGCTTGTCGAGCTGTTTCACCTACTCCGAATGTGACCAACAATTCTACATAACCTCGAGGTCTAGTAGACGCGCCGTTGAAGCCTTGTAGATCAGATCCCACATATGGGGATAGGTGATGCTTTGTCAGCTGGAAAGTGTCGAAGAGGTGAGTGTACATGATGTCTACCGAGCTTCCCTGATCGACCAAAATCCGATGCACATCAAAGTTGGCCATTTGTGCCCGAATTAGGAGAGGTATATTAGCATTCGGGGATCCACCTGGTAACTCCTCGAGATAGAAACTTATAGGGCATGATTTTCCACGAGATAAGCTAAGAGTTGGGTCTCGAGGAGTGGATGTCCTTAGCTCGTCAAATTTCCTCTTTATTGAACCGACGGTCACTCGTTCAGGGTTTTCGCCCGATATTACTAGGGCTTGGGGGAAACTTTCCCAGGTACTGCGGACACTTACTAGTTCTTCTGCCGGGAAGCTTTTCCATATGTTTCGAATAGCTTCGGCATCGCTAATATTTCCTTGGAAACCGAAGTCTTCAGGTCGTGTGATGCTTAAGGCAACCTGCAGTTTTCCAGTGTCTGGATGGTTTGACTCCTCGGTATTTAGAGCTTCTCGGCCGGTGGGACGAGGAGCCTCGTCTTGTTTGGCGTACTTTTTCAGGTAGCCCTCTTTAATCAACGTTTCGATTGCATCCTTAAGGTGGATGCAATCCTCAGTACCATGCCCGTGACTGCGATGGAACCGGCAGTACTTGGATTTATCAGTATTTGGTTTGGGAGCTGTTGGTTTTGGGAAGCGGATTCCCCCTTTTACGAACTCCGAATTTGCATATTCACTGAAAATGCGTGCACGGGACACGTTTAGTGGAGTGTAATCTTTGAAAAGACCGGCAGGTCCCCGAGACTCACGGGATTCTTTATTTCGATTTTCTTTTTTCCTCTCCCCGCCTCGCTTAGGTGGAGGGGAATCTTCTCTTCTCCTATCCCCTCATCGCCTAGGTGTAGGGGAGTCTTCCCTGTTCTGGCCGCGAGGGCCTTCTCTGCTTCTTAAATCAAGGGCAATCTGAGCTTCTTCTGCTTCCTCGAACTCAATGTGTGATTGAGCCCGTTCGAGGAAACCTTCGAAGCTGCGAGGACGGTGTAATCCGACAGATTCTGCGAACTTGGAACCAACCCGCAGTCCTTTGATGATGAGATATAATTTTATATGGTCGGTCGTATGGACCTCGACCGCTTCCTTGTTGAATCTCTCTATGTAGCTCCGGAGAGATTCTTTCTTTTCTTTGAAGATGGCCTCCAAGGAGGATATAGTTTTTGGATGTCTTCGAGAAGCTGTAAAATGCTTCCTGAAACGTTCCCTCAGAGCTTTCCACGATGCTATAGATTCAGGTGTCAGGTTTTTATACCAAGCCATTGCCCCTTTCCGAAGAGTCGTAGGGAATAATCGACATTTGATAGCGCCAGAGACGTTTCTAAAGTCAAGAAGAGCCTCGAAGCTCTCGACATGGTCGTCCGGATCAGATGTTCCATCGTACGTCCCCAAGGATGGAGGTCTTTCCAAGCCTTTAGGAATAGGAGCTTCCATTATTTGTCTGGATAGAGGAGTCCGGTAGTCGTCATCATCGCTGCCTCCCGGGGATACAGAAGGAGAATTATGACCACGAACATAGTGACGTCTCGGGGAGTTTTCCTTATGACGGCCTCTTGGCTCCTCGACATCAGGCTTACTCTTCTTCGTCTTCAAGGGACGAGTGGGCCCTTTTGGTGGCAGGGAGCGATGACGCTTCTGTGGATGCTCGGTCTGGTTACGCTCCAAACGTGGCCTGCGACCTCTATTTACTGGGGAGGGGCTGCGAGACTCCACTGGAGATTGTGAATGTCCGGGATAAGGAGGTGGTCGGTGTCTTCGCGGGAAAGTTCGACCACGGTCTTTTTCTAGCTTCTCGATCCGTAAGTTTTGGTTGAAGATCATTTGATTGGTCTGATTGACCAACGCAAACAAAGCAGCAGTGTTCGGATCTGCATTTGGAGGTGGATCCACAGGATGGTAGGTGGGCTGGAAGATTGCTTCATGTCCATCTTGTTGAGCAGTCTCGTATTCTACCTCATCGGAAGATGGGGAAGCAGTGATTCTATCTCTGGCATCATTCTCCACGACAGGCTGAAGAGCATTGTTGTCGCCATGGGTGTTACCACCAAGTTGTGTGATGACATTGTTTACAGCTTGATTTGCTAATGGGTTGGCCATTGCTGGTAGTTGAATGAGGAAACTTTGGTTTATCGCGAGGGAAAAATGGGGAAGCTTATGAAGTTCCCACAGACGGCGCCACTGATCGTACCTGGATCAGACAGTTTGAAGATGGCCAACGACGTCTGGAATTGCTGCTACTTTAATGATGATGAAAGACGACGGGGAGGGAGGGGAGGTGTACCTGCAGGACACTCCGATGCTTAAGTCAGTGAGGGCGCAGCAGATACAGAGAAAGTGAGTGAGAGTAAGAAGTTAACTTATCCTGACCCTCTCAAGTGAGAGGGTATTTATAGGAGACCCCCAGTGCGTGGCCAACGGTTACTTGCAACGTGTGGGACCAATGTGTGACCCGTTCCAAGTAACTGCTAGGGCTTACGTGTAGTAATAATGACCAGCTCGTGGTCAACACCCTAGTGTAACCGTCCCTTTAATGCCATTAGTAGACGATTACATGAAACATATCTGTGTAGATAAGACCGTTAGTGGACTCCTCGGGGGAGAATCTACAATGTCGAGGAAATATAGTGGTCGTGGTCTGGACGTGACCTAACGGAGGAGAACCACGCTTGTCGAGGACCTATGAGTCAACGAGATTAGGAGTATTCTCGCGGGGAGAAGTTAATCTGTTGAGGAGCCCCATTTCATCAGGGTGTGATGTATTCCTTTCCTGTTTGTCTTCAGATGCTCGACACTGCCAGGTGCCCGACATACCTTTGGCCTCGCGTATGGCAGTCATGTGTCCTTCTCTAGGACTTTATTGGGCTTCTTCAAGTTGTATGGATTGGGCCTGTTTGATTGTAGGAAACCACGACCCAGTCCAGAACAGGTAGGTTAACTGATCATCTGGTTTGCCAAGTATAAAAGCAAAAAAGATCCCAATTTGTAACTAACTAACATTTTAGAAATCAAAAGTTAGTTAGAGTCTCAAGATGAAAATCACAATTCTACATACTGATTGTAACATGGTATTAGTTTGCATGGTTGTGATCTAGGTCGATTCCATGGATGCAACTGGTGTAATCCCTGGTGACTTCAGCTCATGTTTCAGCTTCTCCATCGCTCTTGAGCTTGAATTTTGTCGAGGATTCAAGTCGTCTTCACATCTCGCTCAAGATCGCTCAAAAACTTGACGAGAAGAATTTTCATTAGTGGCAGCAAAAGATTGAATCGTATATCAATGCACACAATCTCACTGAATTTGTTGTGTGTGCGCGAGTTCCACTAAAGTTTGTTGATGATGAAGTGCGCACACCTGATAATGTCAATCCTGAATATCCTCATTGGCTTCAAAAGGATCAAATGCTCATTTCTTGGCTTCAGTATACACTTTCTACTAAGATTTTCTCGTGTGTGCATGTATGCACTCATTCACACCAACTCTAGGACCGTTTATGCGGTTATTTCCAAAAACAAAACTCTTGCACGTGCTAGACAATTCCATGTTGAGCTTCGAGCTATAACTCTTGATAATTCTTTTGTTCAAGAGTATCTTCTTAAGATTTGTTACATTGTTGATTCTCTTGTGTCTATGGGTGATGGCATTCCTGCTTCTTATCACATAAATGTGGTTCTGGAAGGCTTTCCTGCCCAATTTGCACCAGTTGTTTCTTTAGTTTAAAGCAAATTTGGTTTTATGGATCTAAATGAAGTAGGGATTATTCTTCTAGCTCATGAGCTTTGGTTGAACAAGTTTAAGAAATCATCTACACCGAATCTAAATTCTCTTAACCTAATTCATGTTACACCAACCCTTGCCAATTTTGAGAATGTGTAGTGTGTTAGTGTTGAACCATCATCAACTCAACCTTCTGCTCCTCAGGTGAATTGGGATATGATTTCAGTTTGGTGGTGGTCATAGAGGTGCTCATGGTGGTCGAGCTGGTCGAGGTAGGGGTAAGTTTTCTGACTCCAATGTGTAGTGTCAAGTTTGCTCCAAGTTTGGTCATACAACTTTTTCTTGTTGACATAGATTCAATAAATGCTATAAGTATGCACATCTTTACAATCAAGGAGTCGAGTCCACCTCTGGTGTTGGTTTTAGCTCCTATAATTCCAATGTGTGGATGGAACCTCCTGCTCCTTCGAGGAATGTAACCAATTGTTCTCCATCACCAAGTGCCTTTGTTTCTAACACATTTCCTACTTCCCCTGCTTCGTGGTTTCCAGAATCTGGAGCTTCATTTCATGTTACCAATGATGCCAAAAATCTCCAACACCTAACTCTCTTTGAATGTCCTGATCAAATCTTCATAGGAAATGGTCAAGGTTTGCACATTCACTCACCAAACTCTAGTGTTTTCACCTAATCCACTCACCCTCGCACACCTCTCACCTTTCACAATATATTACTTATTCTAACTATAATTAAGAACCTCGTTCGTGTCAGTCACTTTTGTCGTGATAATGATGTTCATTTCTTGTTTTCTGCTGACAAATATCTTGCCATCTCTCAAGTCACCAATGATATCTTGCTTGAAACCAGGTTGGAAATAATCGACTCTTTGAGTTTTATTCCCTCACTCTCTCTAGCACTATGATTAGGCCTCAATCTTTACCTCGGTCTGTGTGTCCAAATCAATTTATTTCTAGCATTAATTATGTTTCTATGCATTCTATTTCTCTTAATATATGGCATTTGAGGTTAGTTCATCCTAACTCTCAAGCTTTAAAACTTGTTTTACGTGCTTGTAATGTTTCATTCAATAATAAAGCTACTATTGATTTTTGTTTAGCTTGTTGTATGGGTAAAGCTCATAGGCTGCACTCTATTGCCTCACACGCCACTTACTCTTTCTCCATTAGAAATTGTTTATAATGACTTGTGGGGACTTTCCCCTTATACTTAAACCTTAGGGTTTAAGTATTATATGTCATTCGTAGACTCCTCTTCCAAGTTCACTTGGATCTATCTACTCAAATCCAAAGTTGAGGCTATTTCAAGCTTTAAACAACTCAAAACCATGGCTAAGTTGCAACACGATCTTCCTATTAAAGCCCTTCAATCTAATTGGGGAGGTGAATTTAGACAATTTACCAAGTTTCTTAATGAAAAAGGGATCACTTATATAACCATTTGCTCTCACACTCATCACCAAAAGGGTGTTGTTGAGAGGAAACACAAGTACACAGTGTCGTACCTCAGAAAATACGATCTTCGCAATGCGCAAATAGAATTGCACGATCACGGATGGACTTAGGAGAGTCGCCATCAAACTTTATTTTATTCCCATGAGGGGAAAGGGAAAACATCGAGAAAACCCGCGAAAGGAAAATGATAGGGTATGGTCATCGGAACCATGTTGGGTTCGAAAGTCGGTTATGTAAGGGGAAAGTACTAGCACCCCCTACATCCATTGTACTCGATGAGAATCATATAAGTTGTCTAAGCGTGAATGGGTGTTGGTGTCTCAAAAAGCTTGCTAAAGGGAAATAAATGGTTTTTTTATTAGGCCGCTCGCCAAGGATTGCGGCTCTTGTGCCTATGTATCTAATTGAGAAATGAGAAATAAGAGCATTTGTATTTCGCATGACTACGGGGAAAAGGTTTAGGTAGAAAAAAAAAGGTAGCTCGCCAGAATTTCGCAATCCTGTACCTACGTACTCTCATAGTGCAATGAGGAAGTCAGAGCAATCGTAGTTTAGGGGACTACGCTTGGTTGGTTTTTGTTTTTTAATGAACGAGTGTTTTGATCGTATTCTAACTGCTAAACGTTGGCTTGTCTGCTCACTAAGGGAGGCTGAAACACTAGTTTATATGCGCGATAGAAGGGACTAAATAATATTCTTTGAGAAAAAGTTGTTTGATTTATGAATCGCACGAGCGAGGACTTAGTGTCTTGAGAGGTTTCAATCGCACGGGGGCAAGAAAAGACAAGTTTGATGTGTTGATGTTGATTTTAGGGTTTTGAGAAGAGTGTTCTTGATTTGGATTGCGCTAAAGAATATAGGTTGAGGTGAATATTTTAAATCACCAAGTCAAACGTCTTATGTCCAAAATACTCAGAGTGGGTGTAGGAAAGCTACATTCTCACCCCTTCTCCACCACTTAAGGCTCATGACACGCAATCATAATCGCCTTTTATTGTGTTTTTGAAGTTTATTCGAGAAAATGCCACTTGACGTTGGATCAAGGGTTTTAGCGCGGGATGAGTATGAAAAAGGTTTGAAATGGAAATGGGAAAGGTTGATGGCGACGCACAAAGTGGCCGACTTACAAAATGGGATATGGCTTGATATATGGATCAAGAATGCTATAGGTGTGGTTGATGGCGATGAAAATCCTATTGAATTTAATTTTTATGAAAAATGTTTGACGTTGGATCAAACTTATTTGTGTTCTTTTGAAAAGAGGTGATTGATTTGTTCTTGCATTAGAGGCTACCTAGGCAAAAGCAAACAAAGAGAAAGCAGTAAAATTATTACACGTCATGGGAGTGGGTGTACATTTTTCGAATGGGGATAGGAATAAACAATAAACAAATAACCTAAACAATAAACTACGAGTGTACTAGCAAAGTTGAGTAGTCTTTTAAATAACTAATTAGAAGTAATTAATCGAGTAAGTCTCATTGTAAGAAAGTCCAAGGGTAAGCTATGAATGTTGTGCAAGTGTGAGCATGAGGTGTCCTAAGTTAAGACAATGAAAGTACATAATCCAGCTCCAAGTCTCCTTTCGCTAGGGTTGAGTACAAGGTCCAAAACTTCATGCAAGGGATAATAAGCATAGTCCTGAATCAATGTCTTTTATGGTTTGAATTATTTTTATCATGTTTTTGTGTTTTCATTATATAAAGAATAAAAGAAGAAGAATATGATACAATGATAAATGAACAATGAATAATAATGAAGTAAATGGCGGAAAGTAAATAGCAGAAAAGTAAAGAGCGGGAAGTAAAGTTAGATGTTAGCAGTTAATTATTAATGGTTATTGATCGAATGATCACTTTTTCGAATCAGGACCAATTTAGCGCTATGTTAAGCAACATAGCAAAATCTATGTAGAGATCATACTATGAGAGGTCGGTCAATAACAATATTTGTGTTAAAACATGCTAGAGAGATGATATGTAAATCATTCTCCTAAAATCATGCCACACAAAAAGAAAAAGAGAACGGTCTCATCTTTAACCAGGAGCCTCAAATGATCAACCAAGGGCAACCTATCAATGCCTCAAAGTGTCAAGAATGATCTAATGATCATTCATCAACAAATTTGAAACCTTGAAGGTATATGGATCCTCTGCTGCCTTTTTTGTGCTGCCCTCTCTCCTTTTCTAATCTAATGGTTAATTAATGCATACAGGAAAAACAAGAGTATGAAAGAGAAAATTAAAAAGACAAATGTATGGTTGATATTGGAGCTGAATGGAAACATGAGAGAAAGTGCAGGAGAGGATCCAAATCCTTGCAACCATTTCTCCATGATTTTCAAGATCTCATCAACCAAAAGAAACAAAATAATAATAAAAAAAAGAGGAACACCAAATGACTATCAAAATGAAAATCCAAAGATAACAACAAAAGTAAAAGAAAAAAGAATTGAGAAAGCAAGAAGAAAAAAATGAAAATGATTTTAAAGTATATAAAAAAAATTAAAAACAATGGAAATTTAAGCAAACAATTAAAAGTTGAAAGAATAGAGGGGTGTGTGGATCATGGTGGATTGTGAAGAGGAATAGAGGGGTGTGTGGATCATGGTGGATTGATGAAGAGAAATCCAAACCCATCGTGTCGTCAATCTCGTTCTCGCGCATCAAACTCTCTCTTTCTTTCTTTCAATCAGTTTCACCCTCTCTTGGCTTCATCACGATTCACTCTCGTTTCTGTGCTCTCACTTTCGTCTCTCAACTCTCATCTCTCAAATCTCGTCTCTCAAATCTCGGTTTCAGTTTTGTGGCTCGTTTATTGTTGTGAGTGTTGTGGTTTATAGTGAAGTTTGAAGGTTGTGAATGGTTGTTGGGAGATTGCAGGGATGATTTCGTGAAGGTTATTTTAATGGAGGGTGAAGACGATTTGAAGGTGATTGATGATTTGGTTTGAGTTGCAGTGAGTGCGGTATGAGAAGAGGTTATTGTAATGGTGAAGAGTGATTTGAAGGTGTTGAAGGAGATTTGTAGTTTGTGTTAAGGTGAGGATGAACAATGAAGGTTGAAGAGTTTTGATCTTGAAGGTTATTGAAAGTTTGTGAGAGTTGTGAGGATTCCTTTTGGGCTGTTTGCAGAGATATAGAAATTGAGGTTGAAGAACGCTGTGAGTTGTAGTGTATTATGGTTTGTGTTTTGAAGGTTTCTTTTGAAAGTTTGTGAAATGGTTGTGCGTGTTTTTTGTGGTGGAAAGGGATGAGCATAGTTTTGTGTATTCTCTATTTTCATATTTCTTTTTCCTTTTGAAATTGGTTTGTATGCGTGAGGAGTGAGGAGTGAGGTGTGTGGAATATGTTATGTGTGTTTGTTGTAGAGTGAGGAATGATGCAAGGAAGTTTGTGAACGGATTGTGTAGTTTTGTTTTGCATATGGCTCATTTGAAGGCTTAGATGTGTAGCATGTGAAGCATGGTACAAAGCTTGGAATGCATGGCTGGCTTTATGCGTTTGTGTGAGGCTCATGAAGCTTGGTTAGATGAAATGAAACAATGAATTGTATTGTGGCTGTTTGTAGTGAAGGCTTGTGCGTAACCGATTAATTTTTGTTGAAGCTCTGCGTGAATTACCTTGTGTAGTGGGTCCATGAGAAAGAGTTTGTTCTCCAAGTTTTTTCTTGCTACATCGTTTTTGTTTCTTTTGCATGACCTTGTAGTAGCTTGCTTTTCCTTTGTGAAATTGGTTCATGATATGGGCCTTGAATTGTAACTATTGAATTGGGCTTTCATCTTATTTTTTTCTTTTTTTTGTAACTTGGACTTTGTGTTTTAATAAAGAGGATTTCTTATCCCACCCTTTGGCCTTCTTAGTCACCTAGTAAAATTTCTTTTATGCCCCCCTGCTTTCAAAGATACACATCTGGACGCACATTTTTTTTGCCAAAATTTGGTTGTTTCTGGAGCTACATCTACGGAAGCATTTTCTACTGGTATACACTGAGGAAACTTCAAAATAAATCAGTTTAGGGAAATTTTCGGAACGTCTGAGCGCCAGAATGTTCCGTATATACAGCTCCGAAAGTTTCTGCTATATTTTAAACCTGCTTGATCACTCCCCCATTGTTGTCTTTTCTTCTTCCATACTCACTTCACCAACCTAAAAAACCCTATACTATCAATATCATTATCACTCCAAAACTCTAACTTTTTCGTGCAACAAATCACAGGGAGCAAGTGAAGATCGAATTTCAGGTAAAAACCCCCCCTTTGTCCACTACATTGCTCACATTAATCATCAATATTTTGGAAAAAAAGTGACGTTGCTTCCGGAGTTGTACCTCCGGAACGTGTTGAAGATGAACACTTCCGGATATACATCACCGGAACGTCTCTGTCTGTTTTTTTCCAGCAGCTTTGTAATTTTTGCTTATTTTCCGTCTTGTTTACAAATAGATATGGTGCACCCCGATAACATCTCAAAAGAATTAGTTCCTTCAAACGATGTTTCTCCGAATGTTCAAGGGGTTGTTGTAAAGTCGGTAGATGTCGGCGTTGACTTTAATAACAAGCAAGAGTTTGATGATCGTGAAAGCATGCTCACATAGATTCGTAGGACTGCAACAAGACTTGGTTTTGGTATGGTTATAGGAAGATCGGATCATGGTTCAGAAAGAAGAAACGCTTTCGTTACTTTGTTGTGCGAAAGAAACGGTAAATATCAAATTCCTCTCCAGAAATTTAAGAGAGAAGACACAGGTAGTAGAAAATGTGAGTGTCCGTTTAAGCTTCGTGGTTACATGTTGAGTAGCAAAAAGTGGAAATTTAGTGTTATTTGTGGTTTGCATAACCATGATTTGTGCTCAAAGTTACAAGGACATCCTAGTGTATGTCGGCTCAAGACGGAAGAGAAGACATGTATTAGTGACATGACCTTGAATCTTGTTCAACCGAAAAATATACTTGTCACATTGAAACGGAAAGAACCCGATAATATATCAAATATAAGGCAAGTGTATAACATTCGGTACCGCACCAATAAGCCGATTAGGGGAGATAGAAGTGAGATGCAACAACTGTTGAAATTGTTGGATGATGACAATTACGTGTCCAGGTACAGAACTTGCGACGATGGAGTTACGGTCCGAGATATTTTTTGGACTCATCCGGATTCGATAAAGTTGTTCAACACGTTTTTGACAGTGCTCATGCTTGATTCTACCTACAAAACCAACAAGTATAGACTTCCTTTATTTGAGATGGTTGGTGTTACGTCTACCGAGAAGACATATGTCGTTGGTTTTGCTTTTCTCGAGTGTGAAAAAGATGACAATTTTACATGGGCATTAGAGGTGTGTCAGTCACTTTTGAAAGATCGAGTTGAGATGCCTAAAACGATTGTTATCGACCGCGATAGCACGTTGATGAATGTGGTTGCAAAGGTATTTCCTTCTTCTAATGCATTACCTTGACGATATCGCATAACAAAGAATGTGAGAAGTCGGGTTAAACCCGCGGTGGGGGCGAAACAAGTAGAGTTCAAAGGTGGAAAATTGGTGAAGGCCGGTGTGATTGTTGAAAAAATAATGGATGCATGGAATCGTATACTAAATTCTTCCACAAAAGAATTATATGCTGATTCCGTCATTCAATTCCAGAAAGTGTGTGAAAAGTATCCTGCTTTGTTGAAATATGTTGGAAGCACCATTCTTGATCAGGTGAAGGAGAAAATAGTCTGTGCTTGGACTGATAATGTCCGACACCTTGGAAATACAACCACCAACAGAGTTGAGTCGGCCCATGCTAGTTTGAAAAATTGGTTGGGAAATAGCAAGGGGGATTTATGTCGAGATTGGGACTCCGTAAATCTCATGATTAAAAACCAACATAATGAGATACAAACAACATTCGGTCGTAGTATAACGGTATTGGAACATCGATTTAAAGACAACATTCTTTATTCTCAATTGATCGGTAATATGTCTCGACCAGGGTTGAACTATCTTTTTCACGAGGCCAAACAAGCTAAAATTGTAGGTTCTGATAGCGCAAAGTGTGGTTGCACTATTGTGAAAACCTATGGTCTTCCGTGTGCTTGTGTTATTGCTAAAAAGTTGAAACTAGGTGAGCCAAAAGTTTGCCCTTATTAGAAAAGACTTAGTTTTGATGAGGATGGTTGTATTGAAGGAGGTAAACTGAATATCTCTATTTTTACCGAATTAGAAGCGATACAAGAGAGATTCTCAAAGGCCGATGACAACATGAAACTCCACATCAAAGAACCACTGAGGAAGATTTCCTATCCCGAGACAACCGACATGAAACCGCCTTCTCAACCGGTAAAGACAAAAGGTGCTCAGAAGAAAATAAAACCTACACCGAATGATAACTTGACTACACAGTATCCTTCTTATTGTGAGCACGTTGAAAAACTTTATCTCGACTCACCGACTCCTAAATCTCAAAAAATTGTCATGAAAGGAGCCCGCATAAGCAAACCGCCTTCGACCTCGATTCCACCGAAAATTCCATTCATCGACGAGATGTCGGTTTTTATGCAAAATACATCGACCGTATCGTCAATGTTGAAGGGGATAGTAATTGCGGTTACCGAGCTGTTTTGGCTTTGCTCGGTAAAGGAGAGGATAGTCATGCGATTGTCTATCATCAACTAATCCAAGAGTTGAAGACGTATAAAGAATCGTATACGCGGTTATATGGAAAGAAAGAAAAATTTGATGCAGTTTATGAATCTCTTGTTCCATACTTGAGTGGTCTGGCACCGATGTCGAAATGGATGACCTTCCCTGATATGGGTCATCTTATTGCATGTGCGTATGATAGGGTGTGCATGGACTTGACGCGATACGGGTTTTCGGAAACCTTTTTTCCACACCGCACCGCACCACCTCAAAATTCAAATGATCGCATCATGTGTATTGGATGGCTTGCAAAATCAAGACATTTTGTACAAGTTTACTTGAAATCGGGATGCCCCATACCACCTACATCACCGGAATTGGCGACTCATTCAACCCCAAATGTCGAGACCTGTCCGGATCATTTTGTTGAAAACATGCACGAATACGAAAGATTGAACAACATTGAAAAAGAATCGAATGCGGAAAAGTCCAAAGGGGTACCACCAATAGATTTATCCGACGACACTTATTTTGATTCATTTTGAATTCTTGTATAATCGGACGACTAATTGTAAATTTTTGAAATGCAAAATAGTCACATTTTATTCTCATGCCTTATTTTTGCACATATGCCTTTTATTTGTCTATTATCATGTCCTTCTATATTGAGTTCTGGTTTAAAAATGTAACAGGGAAACTTCTGGATATGTATCTACGGAAGGTTTTTAATTATGCAGTTTCAGTGGAAGTTACGGAGATACATATCCGGAACCAATACTTATAGCGTTGTTCTGTGGATATAGCTCCAAAAACAAGTTTGACAGAAAATGATTGATCCATATTCACCTAGATTTTCTATAAATTTGGGGTTTCATTTGTTATCTTTCACACAAATACAAAAATGTATCAATTTTTTGAAATCAAGATCCGTGGGTATGTCGCAAGTGTCTTCTTTTCCGACTGTAAAACACCCGGGAGGACATTCAAGCTCATGGATCTCACCCCCTCGCCAATATCATAAACGAGATCCAATATCGCCTACCTTACAATGACAAACGAAAGGTTGTGAAGCTTGAATATCGTTCACCTTCAGTTGACAACGACAGGAACGTTGTTTACAGCAAGTTTGAGCTCAAGAATCAAGACGACGTTAGAGCGATGTGGCAAACATATTTCGATTTTAAAGGGAAGATTCCACTCGAGTTGGAGGCGACGATCCGAAGAACGGTCGATGACATCTTAGAGATGTGCAGGCATCCACGGGGCTATTAAAATGTAATATTTAAATTTCTATCAAAATCATCAATGTAACGCCGATTTTATTTTATGAATGTTGATTTTATTGTTGCAATGTTAATTTTATGGTATTCTGTTTCTGGGTTTTTTCCGTAAATATGAATACGGAAGCCTTCCATAGATGCATCTACAGAATAAAATAAAATAAAACTGAAAAAAGGTGCGTCCGGAGATACAACTCCAGAATCAGGGGGCATTTTAGTTAGCACGCATGGTGCCTAAGAAGCTCAAGGGGTGGATTAAGAAATTCTCTTTAACAAATTAGTCTTAAAAAAAATTGTGCTTGTATTGGACTCATGTCTTGAATGTAACTTTAGGCCTTGAATGTATTACTATTTACACCTTTTTATTTGTACTTTAATAAAGCCTTTGGTTTTTGCTTGTGAATTAATGATCATGAATTGTTGGGATGACATGACTATGTCTTGCAAAACTTGACTAAAACATGAATATTGATGCCATACTTGTACTGAATCCAAAAACCACATTTGAAATCAATTCCACCATCTTTGAATCTTCACTTGAAATTAAAGCCTTGAATCAATCCTTGAAAAATGACTAAAAGGTGAATCAGACTTGAAATGATCTTGACTAAATGGAGTGCTTGACTTCTCTTGAACCCATGACAAGAACACATAATCAGGACTTGCACTGACTTGAAATATGAATTGTACTGCCCAAAACCCTAACTAAAAAGTGAACTGGATTCTGATGATTCTCAATCATGAAGCACAATGAACTTGATACAACCTTGATAACCTGATAATGAAGCATACTTGCCCAAGAAGTATGCTTCATTATCAGGTTATCAAGGTTGTATCAAGTTCATTGTGCTTTTCTCTTAACCACCTGGGAGACCTAGATAATTTTTTAGGTATTGAAGTTAAACACACCAGTCAAAGTTCTCTTTCGTTAACTCAGTCAAAATACATAAGAGATTTGTTGCAGAAGACCAATATGCTTGAAACTAGTCACGTCACCACTCCCATATAGACCTCATGCAAGTTAACCAAAATAAACTCAACTGCAATGACTGATCTCTATATGTACAAGTCAAATGTAAGTTCATCATCACCTGGCATTTCTTACTCTGTCAACAAGGTTTGTCAATTTATGGCTCACCCTCTTGAAACCCGTTGGGTAGTAATCAAAAAAATCTTGAGATACCTCAAGGGCACTATTGATCATGGTCTTCTTCTTTCACCTCTTCGTACCATATCTTCCCCTTCTATTCAGGTGCTTTGTGATGCAGATTAGGCTTATGATTCTAATGACAGAATGAGCACTTATGGTGCAACTATATTCTTTTGTCCTAATCTCTTCTCTTGGTGGCCTAAAAAGTAACAAGTAGTTGTCAGATCTAGCACTGAGGCTGATTAAAGAAGCCTTGCTCAGGCTACTGCAGACCTCCTTTGGGTTCAAACTATTCTTAAGGAATTAGAGAACAATTAGTATAAACTTGTAAATCTTAGTCTAGCAAATTCCTAGGTCTCAAGAGTGACACTTGTCAGCTTTAGTGTAACAAGGAACCTGCAGTAGCAGGTTAACATGCCATCTATTTTGCACGTATAAAAGCAAAACAAATCCCAATTTATAACTAACTAACATTTCAGAAATCAAAAGTTAGTTAAATTTCTAGATTCACCCTATACACACCCCATGCATTCCTAATCGAAACACCCTCATTTTGACATAAAATTGATCTGGAGATGCATCTCCGTAAATACCTCAAGCAAAATACGAAGATGCATTTCCATATTTACTTCAGAAAGTAAATTTTGACTTTGTTTTATAGATACATTGATTCAATTGACAATGTGTTATAGTTATACTATCATATTAAATTTTATATAAATTAAATCATTCACTTATCAAATAATATGAAAGTGCCATATATAAATGAATAAATCTGGAATACATAATAAAGTCAAAATAAATTACAAACGATAATAGTGCTCCTAATACAAATATTACACACTACTGAGTATGCCAGACTCAGGCCCAATTGTTCCTATGTTGCCTATTGTATTGTAGTATTGTCTATGCCTCATCAAGGATAACATCTACAATGTCCCTCGCCTCAGAGTCTTTCAGAAAGACTCTTTTGTCTATACACGTCTGATTAATATTTATGATAAGTTAACATCTAGGCAATACATCAACAACATGATCTTCCCTAGCCTACTCATCCTCTAATATCTCTTGATTAGCTGACTTATGTGGATCACCCAGAGCATCCAGTGTCATATAAGTATGTGACACCCTGAAATACCACTGGATATATTCATATGCAACACTCCAGCCATTAGGAGCTTGGGTACCACATGATGTATTTGGTACCATATGATTAAGGTAGTCATCATACATGTACCTGAATTGCCACATGATACGCCCAGGATGATATGGAAACGTCAGACATGACACGGAAGCCAATCATCCAAAGTAGAAAGTTATGTCATCCAAGGGACGTGTCTCACAGTGATTTATGTATGTATGGAAGTGTATATCCTCTGCTACCAAGCGGTCAAGATACACTCTAAATGACTTTGTCGCCTGATTCCCTCTGAGCGGGACAAATGCAGAAGCATGTGGCATATCCTTAGTGTAGGTCGAAACACATGGCTAATCGGAAATGTGTAGGAATTGCTGAAGGATACAAGCCTTAAAATGGTGCACATAAATAATTAGTAATGACGTAGCACAAGTGTTATGAAAATGACACACAAACACTAAAAGATGCAAATATATTATCGTCAACAATGTACAACTTTCTGTCATTTGTTTGGTCTTCCACATACAACCTTCAGCTAACTTGGAGTACAGGAAAACCAAAGTATAAGCCCCTAATTGTACTCATGGATCCGGTCCAAGTCAACAAAGTATCTCAGGTAAACCACATCCACATAAGTGGCACTCTTGTCACATAAATAGATTTTCCAACCAACAACAACAGGTATGCTCTGAATGTGTATGTTCTATATAGCATAACCTACTCATCATCACCATTCGTATGCTCTGGTGGATACAGTTGTTATGCATACAACCTCTCAAAGAATCAAAACCTAGCATAACACCCTCAGGTGGCAACTAACTCCTTAATGGCATCCCCTGGGGTCAGCTCCCAGATAGGTCTTCATCATCTTCAATGCCTCATCTCTGTCAATCCTAGTGTGGCCTAAAAGTCTTCCCCTGATTGAAAGATGTAACAAGCATGAGACATCATCCAGTGTGATGGATATCTCACAATGTGGAAGATGAAAAAATGACGTCTTTGAGTATCATCTCACTACAGATGCAGACATCATACCATGGTTAATCGTAATAAGTAATCCTGCAGAAGTCGCATGCAGACATCATACCATGGTTAATCGTAACAGAAGTGATCCCGCACCAGTCTCGCAGCCCAGATAATTGCATCACATCCTGAAACCACTTCTCAACAGGTTGTGGAAGACCAATAATCTTCTGACCATGGTTGATGCATTTTAAAGCATCACGGTCCTTCACAAAAGTAAATTATCGTCATAAACTTCGAATATTATAACAATTGCGTGTCAAAGAATGAATACAATTGAATTTTACCTCTCCGTATCACACATGTCTGACAACATGGTTAATATATAGATGCAACAACAATAAGTCATATTGGCCTCCTCCAAATCCCCTGGGCATCTACGGTGCCGCCTCGGGTGCCTCTACATGTACCGATTAGGCTTTCGGGACATCAGGAGGTGATATCTGCCTCATACGACAATACAGAGGAGGAGATGCATGATCCCTAGAAGTTGATGCCTCCACGTCAACTTAACTAGAATCGATCGGTGCCTGCGATGACCGAGCTCTTTCCCTTCGAACCGAAGCATGTTGCACAACTCTGTCATGCCTCAATCTATCTTGGTTATCAGCCATAATGCATATAATTAAACCACACAAACATTATACAGATGAAACACAATGAAATGAAGCGAAATAATGCAGACAGAAAAAAATTGGAAATGCATCCCCAGTTTTTGGAACAAATTTGAATAATTCTATAGATTCCTCTCTGTATTATTTTACAACTCAAAAGGACAAAAATGGCATAAATGCAATCCAATCCAACATCCAAAAAATTATATTGATCATTTAAACTACATATCAAATACATTTCACATTTAAATAGCAAATTCAAATTACATATAACATAACCTAATGCTCAATTTACAGATGTATATTAAAATCAAAAAAGTATAGAGAAATAAAAAACTTTACCAAATGTGAGTTTGATGCTGAGCTCTTTGATTGATTGAATGTTGATGGTAAGAACTTGGAAGTGTGTTGAATAAGTTTTATAATTTGTGAATTGAGAGAGTTTGTGAGTTGAGAGATTTTTAAAGTTTGGAGAGTTTTTAGAGTATTTTGAGAAGTGGGGAAGGAGAAGATGTGGACTTATGTGCTTGCAAGTAATAGATATTAACATCTTGAGTTTTGATGACGACAACGAATGAAAATATCCTGATGATAACCAATGCATCTTATAAGAGAAATCAAGATCAAATGCTTGTACAATCAAATACTATCTAGTAAAGTCTTGAAGCTACTCTGATGAAAGGTGTGAAAGCTCGCCAGGTCATGTTTATCGGCCTGTTTGAGTGAACCGAGTATTGTAAAAGTAAGGTAGTAGCTTAAGAGTACTAAGGCAAATCACACACACACACACACACACACAGGCACACGCATATGCATATGCATATGCAAACATACACTCACACGCACACGCACATACACACACATGTTAGAACAAGGTTTGTTCATGTAATATATCCTTAGGTTTTGATGATAACAAAGTATTGAAAGAAAAATTGTGTTATCTAATGTGTGTTCTAAGTATGCAGGTTCCAAAGCTTAAAGAGAATCTATTCAGAATCTGTTAAGAGAACGCATTTGAGAGAAGTTGAGTTCTTGGCTTCTGAGAGTTCAGAACCGAAGGACATTTTTAAGTCAAGTCTGATGATATATAATTGTGTAGACTCTGAAGCTGAATGTATCAGCATCAAAAGAGAAATATGTTATCTCTACACTTATTTAATGTATCAGCTTCTGATGATCATTTAGAACCATAGACAAAGCTAAGTGATTCGTACTGCATAAAGCAAGCTACAATATCAAATCAATTTTTCAGCTAGAGTCTGTGTTCACATGGCTCAAGGAGAGTTAACATGCTTTATGAATATCCACTCTCAATGGATCTATAGTACATCTAGCAAGAAATACACTACGGTTAAACGTGTTACACAATAAATAAAGATCTTTTTGTGTATCTATCTTCAACATCTCTTAGTAATATGGATAAACAAAGACACTTGTGCAAGTTATCTCTTCTAGCAGTTACTCTTTTGTATGCTATTTAAGTAGCTGAAGATTAAACCTGAAGAATCAACAAGGTATAAAGAAAAAGAACAAAAGGGCTAAGCAGAAAAAGAAGCATTTCATGCTTATATAAAAATGGAAGAATAACAAGATCAACAACATCAAATATGCAGAGTTTCTGTCATCTGTTGTAAATTGCACAAATCCATAAGATTTATTAAACTGTGTATATCTTAGAAATCTTAAGTGTTATGATCTTGTTAAAGATACTGCCATGTACCTATGATTATATATCAAGTACTCCTTGTTATCTATTATGCTAAACAGGTTATTTAGTAGTTTAGAAAGAAAGTCTCTTGTTGTGTGCTTGAGCGTCAAAGGCTATTGTTGTGTGCTTGAGCCAAGTAAGTCTCTTGCTGTGTGCTTGAGCATTGAAGCCTTGATCAAATTGTTGACTAAGCAGGAAAGTCTTAAACTGTTGAGTTTAAGCATCAAGTATTTGATCTTGGGGATCTTAGCAAGAAGTCTTGAATCCGTGGGATTTAAGCAAGGAAGTCTTGGACTGTGAATTTGAGAAGGAAGTCTTGTACTTGAGGGTATAAGCAAAGAAGTCTTGAATCCGTGGGATTTAAGCAAGGAATTCTTGGACTGTGAGTCTGAGCAAGAAGTCTTATACTTGAGAGTATAAGCAAGGAAGTCTTGAATCTGTGGGATTTAAGCAAGGAATTCTTGGGATTTTAGGATCTAAGCAGAAAGTCTCGATCAGGTGCTGGTTGAGCAAGCAAGTCTTAGGTTATGGGTCTGAGCAAAAAAAAGTCTTATGCTCTAGGGCATAAGCAATTGTAATCAGTTTTGATTATAGTGGAAAATCTCTTGTGTTGCAAGGGGATTGGACTAATCTCGGTTTGAGAGGAACCAGGATAAATTTTGTGTGTTCATTTGTCAGTTACTTACTTCTGTTTATTATTCTGCTGCATCCATATCATCAGAATCTAAACTATTGTTTAGAATCTGAACTCTGTTTAGAAGTAACGTGAATTGGATAACACAATTCAACCCTCACTTTTGTGTATTTTTCTCACCTTCAACGCGCGCGCACACACACACACACATACACACACATTAAAAATGTTTTCAAACCTGAGTCAAGTGTTAAGATATTGTCAGCCTTCTTTTTGAAGAATTTTTGAAGTAACCAATTGATTAGAACCTTAAAACAATCGACTGGAAGATAATTTTGAACTAGCCAATCGATTAGGACCTTAAGATAATTGATTGGAAGAGTTTTTGAACTAACTAATCAATTGGACCTTAATCTAATCGATTAGAAGAGGCTCAAACGATTAAATATTTGATTAGGACAATGTCTTTACAACTAGTAATGGCTCCATATCCAAACTTTCCATGTTGGGCTTGCTAATCGATTAAAAGTGAGTTGTCTAATCGTTTAGAGCTTTATGCTAATAGATTGGAGATTTATGCTAATAGTTTAGAACATTAATTTGGCCCATGGATCACACAAATTCCCAAAGTTTTACATTTTCATTGGAATTTATCTCACTATTTTTATCCTCCTCTCTTTAGAAACATTTTTATTTACTTAAAGTTTCCATGGTGCTTTTGAGTGAACACTACTCGGGTGGAAGAAATTGTTTGATGAAGTTCCTTTGTTATTACTTTCAAGAGTGCGATACTCTTGAAGAATGGAGTTTGGTTCTTGAGATTAACCAGTCTTAAAACCTATGTTTGGTTCTTGAGATTAGCCTGGAAAATCTCTATT
Source organism: Lathyrus tuberosus (assembly GCA_022829125.1). Taxonomy (NCBI): domain Eukaryota; kingdom Viridiplantae; phylum Streptophyta; class Magnoliopsida; order Fabales; family Fabaceae; genus Lathyrus; species Lathyrus tuberosus. Next base: position 3,683,904 of record JALAZF010000474.1, read on the forward strand.
TTAATTATTATTTTTGCTTGGGTAAAAGCTTCTTGTTTGATTGGGGCTAAGCCATTGTAAAGATCAACTTGTATCAAAAGGTTCGTGGGCATAACCTGTAAAAGCTCAAAGTTTTTGTCAAAATCTCAAGAAGACGTCTTAGGGACATGACTATCATAATGCTCAGCCAAACCTGTATAAATCTCTGTTGCAATCGTTCTAACCATATCCTTTTACTTTTCTGCAATTTACTTTCGTAATTTAATTTTCCGTTGCAATTACACACATAAACATACTAATACAATCTTAAACGTGAAAATGTTAAAATTAAGCATAAATTTTGAATACAACAATTCCTCCCCCTCCCCTCTCTTGTGCTTTAAGTCACTTGTTCAACAAGTGGCATTAGAGCCTAACTCATGTTAAGGACTAATCATCTCAGGAGAAAAATGTTTTCAAACTATTCACTAAACAAACCTCAATCCTTCAATGGAGAAGGGTACAGTTTGTGAAAAGAGAAAATGAAAATTTTCATAGAAGGGATGTATCGTGGTATTTGTAAGGTTGTGAATGAAGGTATATTTGTTCATACATGCATAGTTAATGGTGTTGTAGAAAACAAACCTGAAAAGAATTGGACCAAAGATGATAAAGAAAATGTGCAACGCAGTTTGAAAGTGAAAGTTGTCATCATTACTGCTCTCGGTCTTGATGAGTTTTTGCAAGTTTCTCACTACGAAACTGCAAAAGAAATATGGGAAATTCCCCAAATCACCAATGAAGGTACTGCTGAGGTGAAGAAGGAAAAGTTGCGCACATTGACCCATGAGTATGAACTCTTGAAAATGAAACCTGAAGAGAGCATTAACCAGATGTAAATATAATATACCCATATCGTGAGTCATATGAGAAGTCTAGAAAAAACATTTTCAAATGAAGAATTGGTTATAAATATCCTTAGATGCCTAAATCGTAGATGGCAACCCAAATTCAATGTGATCTGTGAATCTAAGAGTTTAACAACCATGGACACACACACACAAACACACACACACACTCTTTAGTAAAATGCAGGAACATGAGATGGAGCTGAAAAAGACTTATTGATGATGAAGAAGATAACAAAAAAAATAAGAAAATTATTGCACTTAAATCTACTAACATCAAAGATATGGAATCAGAAGATGAAGATTATCAAAGTGAGATTAATAAATTCGTGAAGCTCATGTTTCAAAAATTCAAAGAGTTCCTAAGGCATGAAAAAAAAAACTTCAAGACTCTAGAAGAAAAGAGAAGAAAGTTCATCATCCATTCCTGCATGTCATAAGTGCAGAGAGAATGGGCGTATATGACCAAACTGCTCGCAAACCTGAGAAGAAACCGAAATCAAATAAATTTCATGAAATTAAAAAATAAAGCATACATATCCTGGGATAACGATGATATGGAATCTTTAGATAAAGAAGAAGCAAGCCTCTATCTCACGGAAATCATCAAGGTGATAAGGTAACCTCTCACTTTTTCTATCCATATTTATTTTACCTTTGTAAGAAGCTAACAAAAGAAACGAGTATATTAGAATAAATTATCTCTATCTCAAAAGATATTATCTCTTCCCTTGAATTGAAAAATAAAAACTTCGTGAAAGAAATAGAAAGTCTTAGAGAGAAACAATATGATCTAATTCAAAACTCTCCCTTATCTCATAAGATTTTAGACGAGTCTATCAAGTGTGGTCAATGTGACATTTTGAAAAATAAATTTATGATCTTCAAACACACTTGATAAATTCACTAAAGGGACAGACAACTTGAATCTTTTGTTAGGAAACCAAAGGGCGCCTTAAAATAAGGCTAGTCTTGGTTATAAACCTAAGAACAATAGTAAAAGCTTTAGCAATATTTGTAAATGGCCAACTAACAACTAAATGCAAAATCATAAAATGTAATTACTGTAATAAAGACGGTCATATTGCCATGTTCTGTTTCATCAAAAAGAGTTATGAGAGCAAAGAAAGACATCATCCTTCATACTTTTATAAAGAACATTGTGAACGTAAAAATATAAAGATGTCCTCTCATAATATGTATTACACTAACATCAAAGGATCCAAAAAGATATGGGTACCAAAGGAATAAAAGTCAAATTATGATGCAGATGATGATATCGACAGTTGCTCTTCATGTGAAGAAATAAATATATTATATTATTCCCCTCCTACGAGGGAAGAAATTCATTTGCCTAATAACAACAAGACAAATTCATTGGATATTTGAGTCATTATGAGATCTCTAATCTTACCCTTTAGCTATTTTGATTAATTATATCATTATTGCACAAGTTACTTAATATTAAGTAAGTTGTGTAACAAAAGTAATAAAGCGTGTTTAATTCCTCTATAAGCATGGTCAATAAAAATCGTAATGTAAAATCCTTTTAAAACATTTTTTCTGAAGTACCATGACTATGGAAGAACTCATACATATTACCTTTGGGGAACTAACCCCTAGCAGGTAGAATTAAAATTGTTACTTTTGCAGGTATCCCTTAGAAAACATCATTGGAAGATGACAATAAAGGGAAAGAAAATGTCAAAGATAAGAAGAAGTCTAAAGTCTAAATAGAGAAAGTCCAAGAAGTCAACCAAAGAAAATATAACTTAAGGACTGCATCTCAACACTCCCCTAACAAGGTATGTAACCAAATGGATTTTGTTTCACAAATTGAATAAAAGGAAATTGATGAATCTATCATCAAAGAATATTGGTCACTTGCTATGCAAGAAATATTAAATTAATTTGAGAGAAACAACGGTTCGGAACTCGTTCCTGTAATACCCTAATTTTTACCCCTAAGATCCCACATATCATTTGCATCTCATACCACAAACAAGATCACAAGCTTTGGTTCTCTTGCCTTCCTTTGTAGGTTTGTTTTTTAGAGAGATCACCAAGCACCCATGTTTTCTTGTTTGCTTTATGTTTGTTTATGTTTATGTTTACTAACCCCTAATTAAAATCCAAAAATATGTTTGTTTTTCCTTTACTAACTTTTTCCGGAAGAGATTTGGATCAAGAATATCAAATATCAGTTCCTCAGCTCGAATAAAATTCATTTGAACAAAGTCAAAGTTGATCTGCAAACAATTCAAAATCATTTGATCAAGAGTTTCCCAAGATTTGGTTGTTTATTACTCAAGAGACTCTAAGGTTCATGTGTTTATTTTCATGCCTTCTTTGACAAGCAAAAAGAATCGAGCCAGAGTCACATCAGTGCAACAAAAAGGTAAATTTTCACAATTTTTGCTGTGTTAATCGATTAACACTCTATGGTTAATCTATTAACCACGTGCAAAATTGTGAAATATGAGCCAAATTCAAATTCTGCAGCATTTGGCACCAAACTTCACTTGTTTCATCATGAGAATATTCTAAATCACCTCATTTTAATTCCCCTACATAAACATAATTAATTCCCACCATACACCCTCACTAATCACCATTTGATCTTGATTTTGCCTCCAAATTCAAATTCCAAACCTAATTTTGGCTCCAAACGAAGCTCCAAGCCACCAAAATTCCCAAGCCCAAATCCTATAAATAGAGGCTTCATTTCATTCATTCTACAAGCTTTTGATAGCTAAACTCACCTTGTCAAAATTCTTCCTCATTCTCATTTTCTTCATCTACCCAAATTCACCAAAGCTTTTTCTTCCATTAAAAGTTAGTAAGTTTTTCATTGAATCTTACTAATCTTTGAGCTAAACCTCCATCAAAACACTTTTTCATCATCAATTTTTGTAGATCAAGGCTTTGGAGTGTCGTTCTTAAAGTTGATTCGAAGCATTTTCAAATTTGGAAGTGGTAAACTCTTGTTCCACCATTGTTGTGCTTGATTCATCTTCCACGATGTGATCTATTGTCGATTCTTTTTGCTTGATCTTTGGATCTTGAAAATTGTGTTCCATTGGTGTTATATGCTGGTGTTTTACTTGAATTTTCGTGCACAATTGCATCCTTGATCATGAGGTGTTTAATGGAATGATTGATCAAGGATTTTCAATTTTTCAAATTGATTTTCTGTTATTTTAGCATGTGTAATCATTAACACCAGGAGGTTAATCGATTAACACCTGTTTTTGCATTCTAGAATTGTCGTTTTCACTGTGTTAATCGATTAACACCAGGAGGTTAATGTCCTACCCCAAATTTGTCCTACCTTCTCATTTTTCTTATAAGAAGCATGTTGTTGCTTCATAGACTTCTCTCAAGATCATCATATGGTTTAGGCTATGGATATTTGGTTTGTACTTTTTATAATTGGAGGCTCTTGCAAGTGTGGTGAAGATAAAGGAAAGATGTATCCTCATTCTCATGACCAATTAGTCAAGATATGGTTTCAAGCTGATTTAAGGATATTGTCCAAGATGATTCTAGTTGATCAAGTACAATGGTTAGAATGCATTTCCTCAAGACTAGGCTTGAGAAAGCTTGAAGTTTTGAACTATGATCATATATCTCAAAATGATTTTTAACCATATTCCAAGTGCGACACTGAGGCTATATGGTTAAACAAGCTAAGGAATGGCCATTCTCGATTCAAGGAAAAGATTATTCATCTATAGGTCATTTTCGTTTTTAATCCAAGTTTGAAGTGATTCCAAGATTTATGGGTGATTTTAGGCCATATGCAAGTTATAGTTTCAAGGATCTCATATCATAACCAATACGTAATCAAAATACATGCTCAATCCAAGTTATGTAGGAAGTGAAGATCAAATTCTCACGCGGTATCAAGATTAGGATTAAAATGGCCAAGATGTATTTTCCAAGTTATAATGTAAGTTAGTTCAAAGCTATGATTAAAATGTATGCAAGCCTTGTTTAGTTCAATTTCAAGTCATGTTTTGAAATAAGTTCCAAGCCTATTTTTAAGCAATGTCTTAAAATGATCTAAGGTCATGGTTTTGCGTCAAGTCCCGTTCTCAAGGTTTTTAGGCCGTGTGGGAAGTGCTTCGGCCCTTAATGTGGATTATTAGTGAGGTTGTCCAATTGGTTTCAAGACATTTTTTTCAAGATGAAAGTCATAAGCATTAAGCCATAAGCATTAGGCCTAATATTAGTATGTGCTAATCATAGGCGTCTTGTGAATCAAGCTCTTGGGAAACTATAAACCATGTATGAGTACTTGGGAAACTATAAACCATGTATGAGTACTCTTATGCCAAAACTGTGATGTACCAAAACCGCACCATCATAATTCATAAAACATACCCCGTTCTCAAACTACTGCAAATAGAAATTCAAAGAGCATTAAGGTGCAGAGTTAAGCATGACAAAATTAATGGAGTGCGTTAGATAGTAGGGGGCATATGATTTAACGCCAAGATGTCTCTAAACAATTTCAAGACTATCACAATTTGGGTTTAAAGTTACAAGGCTAATAATCAATTGAATTTTGGAATTACAAAGAGAAATTAGGAGTAAAAATTCAACAAACCATTTCATTTTTGAACACCAAACTGTGTTACAAGAAAGGACAAGTTTGAATTCTACCATGTGTAATCAAGATAATATCCTAAGTGCAAGCTCTATAAACTAAAATTCAAGCTTTAAACACAATGCCTAAGAGACCACATTCAAACTTCACGAGCCAAAATTCAAAACTGTGAAATCCTTCTTCATCTTCACGTCAATACATCACTCAAAATGCTTCATGTCTAAGCTCCCTCAAGCTCTCTACTCCCAACCAATGCATGTGATAAAGTTCCAAAAACTCTACACCAAGCCACGGCAATCCGTCACGCACAACCTACACAACCAAAATGTGCCAAACATATACACATCAGCAGCAAAGCAAGAGCCGTGAAAAGTTCAAAAATCAAACTTTTACAACAGTGAAAATCAAGATTAAAAATCATTGGGACCACAAATTCAAACCACAACCAGACAAATTCAGCAGTAGCAGCAAAAACATGGCAGAACAGGGACAGCAAGGGATTCACCAAGATGGAAAAAACATTTCTTAGCATGAAAAAATTGTTAACAGACATGGATGGAAATAAAGATTCCTCAGCAAATTCAAACACTTCAAACCCTAATTTTCCACTATAAATTAAGGGATATTCATCAGTAAAAAGAAGAAAGAAAACCCTAATTTCTTGAGCCACCAACGAAGAACATAACAAAAAAACCTAAAAGTTCTACACAGCAAGAATACTAAAAAGACCAAAAACGCATCTGAAAAAAACCTAGTCATCTCTAAAAATTCCTAATCCACTTAGAGCTCAGATTTTCGTTCTAGTATTCACCTTTGATTTTTCACATTGAAAATCAAAGGCTGAAGAGCTAAACCTCACGACTAACGCAGAAAGGAAACGACACCAAACGAAAGAGGAAGGATATACGATAGAAAGGAAGAAAACGAGTTGAAGGAGGGGAATCAGAAATCAATACCGGGACACGTCCCCAAAAGCGCTTCCGAAAGGATCTTCGAGGGGTAGTATTTCTGAATCTCAACTGTGAATCCCCTTGCTGAAATTTATGTTGTTTGTTGACTTGATTACTTGCCGTTCCTTTTTTATTTGCTCGATTAGGGTTTATTTTTTTTAGAAGTTAGGTTTGGGATAAACTCGATCTGAAGAGTTTGGGTTGATTTTTTGAGAAATCTAAAAGCGAATTCGAAAGGAGGAGGGGATTTCAGTTAGGGTTAGTGTGGTTTTTTTTTTGTGTTGAGGGTGTCTCGCCGGAGAAGACGGTGGCGGCCGCCGCGCGCCGCCGCTTCTCCGGCCATGTTTAGGTTTCCGTTAAGATTTTTTTTCAGAGAGTGAGAAGAGACAACGTGAGAGAAGAGAGAGAGTGGGGAGTATGAAATGAGGTTCTTTCATCTTTTTTCTCATTTATCCAACATTCTGATGATGGATGTGTGTGGCCGGTGGGACGGTGACACTTGTCCCTCCCTTGACAAGTGTCACCGGGAAAGCTTCCCCTGTTCGATTCCGTACGTGCACTCTTTGGTCCTTACCGTGCACCCTCGCATTTTGGCCATCAGATATTGAGTCAACAATTGACTCTTCCTTGATCCAACGCCCAGATCGTCCCAGGGTCTATGATGGACTCTCCACACCGTGTGGGCTTCTTTTGTGTTGGGTCTGGGGTTGATTCATCTTCACACCCCTATATTACTCTTGGCAGTCTGGCCCATTTATGTTTTTTTTTATTTATCTTTTTCTATTAGATTAGTTATTATGTTTTTTTTTACATTCTTAAATGTTAAAAAACCTAAAAAATAATTTTTATAATTAATTTTATTAAACATTTATATGTAATACTAACTAATTTATTTAAAGATTAATTTTATTAAATGTTTAAGCTTAATTTAATTAATTTCCTTAATTATAAAAAAATCTCAAAATATTATTAATTAATTGATTTTAATTTGATTAATTATTTTAAATTAAATTCCTTAATTCTTAAAAAATCAAAGACAATTTTATTTTAATTTCAATCAATTTCATTTTAATTTTAATCATTCTTTTTAGTTTAATTAGTATAAGATCAATTATTCACCTTTTTCCTTAATTCTAAAAAACTAAAAAACTTACTTTTAATTAAATCCTAAACCACTTAGATTAATGTCTACACAAATTCTTTTCTTAATTAATTATGAAAGTAGTGGGCTTTTGGGGTCAAACACTCCTTGGGTCCTTGAACAAATGCTCTTGAGGCGCACGCCTTAGGTTGCGTTCGATCCGTCTTTCATGTTCAAACACTTAAATCCGTTTAAGGCATTTAATCCATTCAAACCCTAATTCTCTTCAAAACATTTAACCTAATTAAAACCATTTGCAAATCTAATTAAACTTTTCTCAAATACAAGTAAACTTAGAATACTTTCTTAATTAAAATTAAAACTATTTCTCAATATGTGTAATCAAATCTTTTCTTAACTAAATTATGAAAGTAATGAACTCTTGGGGTCTAGCACTTTTGGGTTCTTAAACGGTCGCTCTCGAGGCGCACGCCTCGAGTTGTGTCCGTTTCGTCTTTCGCTCCTTAAAGTGATTAATTTCCACTATAATCTAAAATTATTTTACAAATACATTTTCAAGTCGATTAAAATACCTAACATTTAAAAATATCTTCTTAAATAAACTAAAATCCTAAACACTTAGGTTAGTACAGAAATCTTTTTCCTAATCAAATTACGAAAGTAGTGGACTCTTGAGGTCTAGCACTTCTTGGGCCCTTGAATGAACGCTCTTGAGGTGCACGCCTTGAGTTGTGTTCGTTCCAATCTTTCGTTCCTAAAACACTCGCCCTAATTACATGGACAAATATGCCCTTTGTCCAACAAACATAATTTCATAATTAATAGAATGAAAAAGGTGTCGTTGAGATCTAGCATCTCAGTAATGCCCCGATTAATTGGTTGCGAGGCCGACGTCTCATTTATCGAATAGTCGTCATTCTTCCCTCAAAATACTTAACAAATTAAACACTACTCATGCAACCAAAACCCTAATACACTTAATCCACAACTCAAACACCTTTCTTAAAGAACATTGTTTAAGTCATTCTTTCGCGCATATGAACTCGTGCTTCAGCCTCCCCTTGCGAGCAGACAAGCCAATGTTTAGCAGTTAGAATGCAACCTAAACTCTCGTTCGCCTAAAACACGTCCAAATCAAACATTTTTCTCAATCAAACCTCTAATACACTTAATCCTTATTCAAACAACTTTTCACAAAAAAGAACATTGTTTAGTCCATTCTTCAGCGCATATGAACTAGTGCCTCAGCCTCCCATGACGAGCAGACAAGCCAATGTTTAGAAGTTAGAATGCGAATTAAACACTCATTCGATTAAAAAACACTAACCAACCGTAGTCCCACGAACTACGAATGCTCTGACTTTCCCATTGCACGAGGGAATACGTAGGCCCAAGGGTTCTCAATCCTTGCCGAGCACACTAATAAAAAACTACCCATTTCCCTCTAAAAAACAAAATCCTTTTACCTTAGAAGAAAACAAACAAACCAAGCTAACATTTCTCCCGAATCGAATCAAGAGGTTCCCGTTGAGTACAACGGACGTAGAGGGTGCTAATACCTTCCCTCTGCGTAATCGACTCCCGAACCCGAATTTGGTTGCGATGACCATTTTCTTATCCCTTTTAAAGGTTTTATCGATATTTTCCTATTCCTTCCTTGGAATGAATAAAGTTCGGTGGTGACTCTGTTTCGAACAGTTTTTTCCGCGTCCATCGCGAGGATCGTATTTTTTGAGGTACGACAGTTAATCGATTAACACAGTCCAGAATGTATTTTTTTGGCTTGTTTTAGGACTGTTTTGAGTTCTTTTCTTCCTTCTTCCATTTACTTTTAATCTTTACCTTGGTTTGCAATTTTAAATGTCTTATTTCTCTTTAAATTCAATGGACTTAGGGTGTCGATGAAGTTGGATAAACATTCACTAATTCAAATCTATCTTTAAGTGAATTGTTCAATTCATTTTAGGTGCTTTGAGTTAGTGATATGTTTAGTGCTTTTATCCACCAAGATGAGTGGTTGAACTTGAAGACGAAATGGTTTTAAAATTGTGATTCAATTTGGCTTCCCTTCTTCCCTCTTCTCTTTTTTTCTTTTGATCTATGAAAATCTTCAATATCCTTGGAACTTATTTTAAGTTCTTGATGAAGATGGGATCGTCACCTCTTTTCTTTTCATGCGGTATTGCTTTCGGAGAGTGATCTACATATCACTTCTCTAGCATGCATTATCACTAACAGTGTTATTGACCGGCCTTAGATAGTTGTGGCTACTTTATGAGTTAAGTTAATTAATAGCTTACACTCACAATATTTACTACTACAGTTCCCAAACCTAGTTGAGTTATTGAAACCTTAAGTGAATCTTTTGTAACAAGCTTGATGGGAATCCTTGTTTTAAACAAGACTCATTTTGAAAAATTATAATCAAAGATTATATCTCGATAAAAATTATGCTCATGTACCTCAACTAGAGGCCATAAGGATGATTATAGTCTTCTCATGCACTTTTACAAATCTTCCAAATGAATGTAAAGAATGCACTCTGAACTATTACATACATAAGGAAGTACATATTGATCATTCTAGTAATTTATAAAACTCTTCTTACTCATATTTTCAAAATGAAAATGGGTCTCTACGATCAAATACAAGCTCATAGAGATTGGTTTAATAGTCTGAGAAATTTTATGCTTGAAAACAAATTTCAAAGGAAGAAACAACTCTTTTTCAAGCCGAGCATACTTTACTTGTGCATGATTTTTTGTTGATTTTACGCTACTAACAAATTCTTATGCAAGAATGTTTCTGATATAATGCAGATTAAAATATGGGAAACTCTTTTAAGAGTACAAGAAGAAGTGATTGTTAACCCTGATGAATTTAAACAAGATGTTGATTATGTCTTTCAACATAATTAACTAAAATAATAATGTTGAACACGAGAGGTTAAGATGATACATTTTTAATGGATTTATCAGTCTTTTAATTGAACCAACTCTCGTATCAAATGATTTATAAAGAAGGAAAATCAACGGTGGCTTGTCATTTCCTCGAAAAGGTAAGTTTCACAAGTTACCTTGAGATTATGAGGTAGTACACATAATAGAGACTGAAAAATCAGAAAACTTTGATTGATTCTCTTGTAAGTGATTTATTAACTCCTTAGTCAATTAAATTTATTTTCTACTAACCTATGTTTGAGTTTCAAGTTCTTTTAGAGCAAATGGGTGTCAAATATAGCATGTCTAAAGTCCAATATTAATCTGAGGCCCAGGGAGGATAAAAAGAAGTTGTCCAAAAGATTTATTAAGACGAGAGAATTGATGGGTCATCATGAGGGGGAAGCATAGACATTGGGTCAAACACTCACCTAAAGGTCAAATACTCACCTAAACAAGTGAGAAAGACACCACATATTCACCCAAAACCTTAAGGTGATAGGTGTATGGGTCCTCTTACTTATAAAGTGCTTAACCTCCACTTTTCTAAGTAACGTGGGACTTAGGACTCAGACTTGTTTCTCCACATAACTCACACTTATTTCCCAATAATCTCCCCCTCAAGTGTGAGTCCATCCTCTATGCTCCTTCTCAAGCGGAAGCTCTTTCATTCACATGTTTGTACCGCCATTGAGAGACACCTTTATCTCGTCATGGGCACTTCAACGGGACACGCCGTATGACCACATGTTAGGAAGACTTTCGACACAAGGAGTTGGTCCCTTACTCGAACCGGGCTCTGATACCACTGATGGGTCATCATGAAGGGGAAGCATACACATTGAGTTAAACACTCACCTAAAGGTCAAAGACTCACCCAAACAAGTGAGGGAGACACCACATATTTACCCAAAATCTTAAGGTGATAGATGTATGGTCCTCTTACTTATAAAGTGCCTAACCTCCACTTTTCTAAGCAATGTGGGACTTAGAACTCACACTTGTCTCTCCACACAACTCACACTTATTTCCCAACAATAATATGATAAAGAAAGAAGTAGACAACAAAATTATCTCTCGATATAAAAAGCTTCAAAGACTTTAAGGTGTGTTCAAGAAAGAATCAATGGGAAGAAGCTATCCAAAGCATACCTACCTGTTGAAATAAAATTTTAGATCATATGCCTTACTATGGATTGCTACTGACAATTTCTATAAGGTAACTTGTTCCTGTTACATGAGATCTATGTGTTTTGATTATTTTATGCCTTTTTTATAATGATAAAGGGGAAGAAATATACTCTTAGGAGGAGAAGTATACTCTCGGAGGGGAGTAGAATATACTTTAGGCCTAATTTAAGGAAAGTTTAATCACTCCAAAATACTCGTATCTATTTTTGTTACCACCTCCCATGATTGATGTGTTGTCATCATTAAAAAAAGGGAGAATGCGAATCTATGTGCATGCAGGTAATAAATATCAGCATCTAGAATTTTGATGATGACAACGCATGACAATATCCTGATGATAACCAAAGTATCTCATAAGAGAACTCAAGATCAAGTGCTTATACAATAAAATACTATCCAGCAAAGTCTTGAAGCTACTCTGATGAAAGGTGTGAAACCTCGTCAGGTCATGTCTATCGGCTTGTTTGAGTGAACCGAGTACTGTAAAAGTAAGGTAGTAGCTTAAGAATACTAAGACAACTCACACAAACACTTAAAACCTCTTTTAATCCATTAAAAATCTTTAAAATATTTTCAAACCTAAGTCAAGTGATTAAGATATTGTTAGTCTTCTTTTTGAAGCATGTTTAAACTAACTAATCGATTGGAACCGTAAAACAATCGATTGGAAGTTTTTTTGAACTAGCCAATCAATTAAGACCTTAAGACAATTTATTGGGAGATTTTTTTTACTAACTAAACGATTGGAGCTTAAGCTAATCGGTTAGAAGAGGCTCAAAAGATTAACCAATCGATTAGGATAGTGTCTTAATGACTGGTAACAGCTTAATATCCAAACTTTCCATGTTGGACTTGCTAATTGATTAAAAGTGAGTTCTATAATCGATTATATTTTTATGCTAATCAATTAGAATATTAATTTGGCATATGGATCGTTTCTTTTTTGGTTTTTCCTTCTCCTATATAAAGGAGGGTCATCTCCTCTCCATTTCACACCAATTCCCGAGGTTTTACATTTTCTTTAGAGTTTATCTCTCTATTTTTCTCCCTCACTCTTTAGAAACATTTTTCTTCACTTAAAGTTGTCTTGGTGATTTTGAGTGAACACTACTTATGAGGAAGAAATTGTTTGAGTGAAGTGCCCTTGTTATTACTTCCAAGAGTGTGATACTCTTGAATAATAGAGTTTGGTTCTTAAGATTAATCAGTATTAAAATATATGTTTAGTTCTTGAGATTAGCCTGGAAAATCTCTATTTTGATTATTATTTTAGCTTGGGTAAAAAAAAAATTTATTGGGGATAAGCCATTGTAAAGATCAACTTGTATCAAAAGGTTCATGGGCATAACATGTAAAAGCTCAAAGTTTTAGTCAAAATCTTAAGAATGCCTCTTGGGGACAGTACTATGATAACATTCCTCCAAACCTATATAAATCTTTGATACAATCTTTCTAACCATGTCCTTTTACTTTTCTGCAATTTACTTTCGTAATTTAATTTTCCGCTGCAATTACTCACATAAACATACTAATACAATCTTAAATGAGAAAAGATTAAAACTAATCATGAATTTTGAATACCATAATTCACTCTTCTCCACTCTTGTGTTTGAAGTCACTTGTCTAATAGTAGAGACTTCGACGCATATTTAAATAAAATTACGTCTAAAGATGCTTCTCCAAGTTACACAGAAGTGCGTTTGCGTAAAAAAAATTAACATTGCCTTAAGTTCTGGCTAAAAATAAATGGGAATAGAGTGCGATACATTTCCGGATTCTAAATATACTCTTTACCAAGAGAATAAAAAGTTATTACATCCAATCACATATTTGACATCCATGAGTGAAGCCAATAAAATGGATTTTATATCGTTATACTCATACGAGTTTGGAGTATAACTCAATTTTTGCCTCATCATGATAAGTGTGAGGCTATTTTGGTTTTAAGAGTATTGAACACTCGTTACTTTTTCTTTTAAGGGATAAATATACTCCACCCCCTGTCAAAGTAACGAGATTTGTTTTTGCCCCCTTGAAGTTTTTTTTTATCCCCCCCCCCCCCCCTCAACAAATCAAGATTCCATTTTCTCACACCCCTCATGCTGACTGTTCCACGGAATCTTCATATGTGGCATGGAATGCATGGTTGAGTTGGATTAAGTTTGCTGACTGGATTCCAATTGTTGTAAATGCTAAAAAGAAATTAAAAAAACATAGATGTGGGTCTCCTTCTTCTCCTTCTTCAATAAACCTGCGCCATTTTTCTAGGGCTGGCTTTTTCTTCTTTACTTTCTTCACCTTGTTTGGAAGCAAATGCAGTTCAAGCAGCAACACAAGTTCAATCGATTTTCATGGGTTACCCAGATGTGGATGCAACAGTGCGATGAAGATGTGGGTCTCTAACACAGCTCAAAATCGTAATAGGAAGTTCTGGAGATGCAGAAACGCAGCGGTAAGAATTTTGGTTTGGTATATGTTGGGTTAAGTAGGAAAATGTTGTTTGTGTTAACCGTTTTTTATATGTTCAATGTTGATGTAGAATGGTACTGGTTGTGACCTATTTTTGTGGGATGATGAAATGGGAGATTCTTTGAAGGGGAACTTTAAAAGTGAAGTATGTTGTCAAAAGTGTGAGATAGGTGAAGTGAAATTAGAGGCCACATTGCAGATGTTAGATAGAGTGGAGATGAAGGTTGAAGTCCAAAGAAAGATCAATTTGAAGTTGAAGATGGCACTTGTTTTATCTTGGGTTATTATTGTAATGTTGTTCAAGGGTATATGATGTTAGCTTGGGCTGATGTGTTACTGTAATGTTAGCTTGGGTTATTATTGTAATGTTGTTCAAGGGTATATGATGTGACCTATTGTTGTTAAAGTTGTTGAAGTTTTGTTGAAGTTTATGTATGAAAAGTTTGAAGTTTATGTAATGTTGTTGTAGTTTGAATTTTATCAATGAAATGTTGTTACTGTAATTATGTTGAAGTCTAATTATTAGCTTAATAGCACAAAATATGCATTGAAGTCATTACTGTCATTATAATAGTGCACCAAAAGTGTGCATTTCTGCCAATACAAAAGAGCACCAAAAGTGTGCATTGAAGTTAACACAAAATGAGCACATACAGTGTGTATTAGATTCATTACAAAAGGAGCACCAAAAGTGTGCATCAAAAACCATACATAAACATTATAACAAAGTTCACTACTTCTTTTTTGCTTTCTTTGTGGCCTTCTTTGTAACTTGGGATCCTTGTCCTTCTTGAGTCAGAATGCCATCCTCTTCTTTAGTCAAATATATTGGTTAGTCTGGTTTTGAACCAGGACCAATGATGGGTTTTTGAAAAATCCTAAGTTTAATTCTTTCACTAACCCTCTTTCTAACTGGTTTTGCTTCATTCTTGATCTTAGCCTTTGCTTTCCCTTTGTGACTTGTTGAGCCCTTACTAGAACCTGGTTGTAATATGTTGATATCAGGTAGGCTTGACATCACCTCATCAAAGATATCACCAAACACATCTTGGTCTTGTTGGACTGCACTAGCATGAACTCCATCAGATTCAATATCATCAGCATGAATATCATCAACATGAATATCATCAGCATGAACACCAGCTTGATCTACATCAGCCATAACTGCATCATTGGCATGCACTGCACTAGTCTGAACTTCATCTTGACCTTAGTATCTTGGTTTCCTGCAGCAGGTTTCACTTTTTTCTACATATACAGCCAAGTAATAAACAAGTATTAGACAATCATATATACAAGAATAGGTAATGATAAAACAATTTAATTACAAGTATTCACACACCCACCTTTCTTTTCAAGGCATTGGGATCTTGTTCTTTGCTTTTGTATGAAGGAACATTGTGTCCGATTTTATCATATTTAGTGCACCTATAAGATACTCCTGGAAGCCTTCTTCTAGCACCAACCTCACCACTCTCCCTTATCCTCAATTTCCTTGGTCTACCAGGACCCTTTTTTAAATTGGGAGGTAGTAGTTCTTCAGTTTCTACCTCCGGCCACATTTCTTGCCCACTAATGGGGCTGACAGCAAATCCATAGCATAGGGCATATTTTTTCCTAGAATAAAAAGCATCAACAAATTTTTATGGATCTTGTTGCCTAAATCCTAATGCTGCAACAGCATGCCTGTAAGGAATACCAACTAATTCCCAAAAATTACAAGTACATGACCTTTTTGCAATATCTACTATAAATTCTTGTTTGTTATAGGAATGAGTGACCTGAAACTTCTATTCCATAGCCCATGTTGGCAACCAATGTCCACTCATAAATACCTCAGTGTCTAATCTCTTTCTAGGGATTGGCATAACATTGTGTGGCCATTTTTCAAGCTTCAAAGTATAGCTACTGCACCTATTCATCAAGTATTTTCTAATCCACTCACACATGGTTAAAATAGGTTTGTCCCTAGCAACAAGAATGGTAGCATTAAAAGACTCAGCTATGTTGTTCATTAGAACATCACATTTAGGATAAAAGCTGAAAACATGCTTACACCATGATTTTGTAGGGACTCCCATAAGCCATGCCCAAGCCTTTTGATCGACTTGCTTCAACTCATTCATTTTCAGCATCCAGCCTTGATAGTGTCATACCCCAAATTTTGACCACTAAGATTTCCCATCATTGGGCAAATCATCATCACAATATGGGTAAACCATCATACCTCATCAGTCTCCCCAAAGATGGGTGAGCATCCACTACTTCAAAGATTAGGGTTTCAAGCTCTCTCAGAGCTCTTAGACAAAGGATCAATCAAGAAATGACATGATATTCAACTTGTCTAGCCTCTCAAACATCCACAAAGGATCAAGAGGACTCCCACTTCAAGGATTAAGCCCAAGGCTTCTCCATTCTAGGTGGGTCAAGCCTTAAGATCGCCGATGTCACCAAATTAGGGTTTGGTCGACCAGGGCCTCCAGATGGAAATTTTCCTCTGGGCATGAGCCAATGCTTCAAAACATAACCTATGATGCTCCAAGGGACATCATAAACCCAATCATCAAGTTAATTTAGCCACAGGGGATGCATTCACCAAAAATCAGGAATTAGGGTTTCTTGACCTAATTCACCCCTAAGTTGACTTTTGGGACAAAACCTGAGCCAAGACCTCAAGATAGGATTTGAGGGTCTCAAATACACCACATTGATCCATTTGCAACAATGGATTGATCCAAGAAGCTTGATCCACAAGTTTCAAATTCATCAGAACCAAAATTAGGGTTTCGCGAGAAAAGTCAACTGTTCCTTTGACTTTTGACCAGGACATGCTCCCAAACCCTAAGACATGATTCAATGCACCCTATAACACCTATGAAATCAATCCATCAAGTTTGATTTAGGTCAAGGACTTGATTTCATAGAGGATCGCACAGTTTGGAGTTCATCTGATAAAAAGTCAACTGTGCACAAAAGTTAAACTTGACTTTTTGAGATTTTTCACAATTATGGTTTGTTAACCCTAAAATGATGTTAATGTGTGATTTGAATCATCATTCATCAAGAAAAATCAAGAAAAGTGGGATAACTTGTAAAAGGGGTAACCATAAAAACTTAGAAAATTTTCTAAGTTATGGAACAAAGTGGCTAGGGTACCAACTTTGGAGGATCATAACTCCTAAACCACAATGTCATTTTCCCCATCCAAAGTTGTATTTGTAGCCCTCATGGCCCTCTACAAAAGCTTCAAATACACCTCATTCCAATTCATTATGGATTTTGAGTTATGGAATGTTCAAAGTGGCTGAAAACATGAAATGCCACTTTTTCCAACACTTAGTGAAATTTTCACTAAGTCAGAATCTGCCTTCACTTTTTTCCAAATGTAGGGGCATTTTTCACTTGGATCCAAAAAGTATCAAAACCAATTATGATCAAAAAGTTGTTGTATCATATAAGGGCTTTCCAAAATGGCCAATAACTCCATCAAATTCCACTCGAGCCATGAGATATGACAATGGCAATATGCCTTGCTGAAAACTGCCAAAGCAAGGCAGACTTTGGAGTTTTGCTCGATTTGCCCAAATTTTGCAAAGGGAAAACAACTCTATCCATCTGAACACCTCAAGGGGGGACCAAGGAGGAACCAACTCTGATCCCAAGCCTCCCAAGTCTTTGGAACCAAAAGTAGCATGCTAAACTTAGAATTGCCTAAAAGAGGGACAAGACTTCAATTTTGGATTGAAGCATTTAATGGATGCACCAAGGTGGCATGGACTGAGCCATTGCCAACTGAATTCAGTCAAGACTTATCCAAGACCAAGGGAACCAGCAGCCTGTGCCCTAACCTCTAGTCAATGGCTAGAGGAGACTTGGATTCGCATTACTCAACATTGGCCAAACCTATGCAGCAGTTGCCATTCACTATTCCTTGCAAAACAAACTTGCTCTACTATAAATAGAGTTCATTTGTGATCAGTTTGAGTACATCAAAGCCATCAAACAGATGCTTTCCTCAAAATCTCTTTCTCTAGGCAAAAATACCTTCTTTAGCAAGGTAACTCTGAGTTTTTGAGTTTGAGAGCAATTCCAATCAAATAAATCACACACACACACCTCATAAACATCATATGGAAGTGATCCAAACACTCACATAACATCTGGAACACCAAAATCACAAAATCACCAGCCAATTGCTCAAGCCTTTGACAGATTTGCAGTTGGGGTACCATCTCAAGTTCCAGATCATTTCAATCCATTCCAAGCATCCAAACACACTCCATGGCACCTAGAGAAGTTGTCCACATCATTGGAACCTAGTTGTAACACATCCAACCTAGAACTCGATCACCAGCTGCAAGAGGTGAGCATGAGCTCTTCTAACTCTGTGATCCATGCAATTTTTGCTGCACAATAATTTGGCCATATGTTCATAATCATGCATAGAGTGTTTACCCTCAATCAATTTCTTTGTATGAATCGTGTATGGATTTCTGAACCTTCATGCAGAATTTAGGGTTCTTGAGGTTTCTCTTTGATTTCTTATTCCATGCTTAAAATAAATGAAATTAAAGACCATAGACATGATCGTGAGGTTGAAACGAGTAGATTGATATGTAGATTGCATGATATAATCAAGTATTCAGTGAGATTGGATAGAAAACGCAAATCTGCAGAAACAGAGGGTGGCGCGTGTTCTTGCCCTTGTTCTAGGTGCCCTTTTTGAAAATTCAAATATTTGAATTTTGTGATTTTATTTAATTGATTCAAAAATTAATTTCTCTCTGAGTTTTAATGATTTTGAGTTGATTCTTTTTTTAATAATTCACAAAAATGTTAAAATATTTTATTTTACTAAAAAATCCCAAACATATTATTTATTTCAAATAATTGATATTTTTTCCAAGAATTAATATTTTAATTGTTTTTGACATTTAAAATATTTTTTTCCTTCTTGATTTTACAAATTTTTATGATTTCTAATCATTTTGTAGGTCAAAACATGATTTTTGAAACATTAATCCAAGATCACAATTTGTTTTCCACATATTAAACAATTTTGATCATTTTAATTGAATTTTTTATTCAATTAAAATACATTTTGGGAACAAGTTAGGGTTTTGATTAATTCAACCCTCATCGAACCTTTTAAAAGACACTTTGGGCCTCTAATAGAGTGTAAGACCCAATCCTTTGTAAATACAAACCTATTTTGGGCCTCAAATGTTGTATAAGTCTCGTTGTACTTCAAAAGCTCGGCGCGATTATCGCCCGTTTAAAACAAACCATCTGGGCCTCTCCTCGAGCTATAAGACCCATTCAAAACCATTTTGGGCCTCTAATAGAGTGTAAGACCCAATCCCCTTTTGAAACCAAAAACTTTTGGGCCTCAGTCATTGTATAAGACCCACGGTGTTTTCAAAACCTCGGCGCGATCGTCGCCCTTTTTAAAATAAACCCTGGGCCTACCCTCGTGTTATAAGCCCCATTTCTTTTTATTTCAATCATTTTGGGCCTCTTGAGAGAGTGTAAGACCCATCCCATTTGTACAGAAAACCTCTTTGGGCCTCAGTCACTTGTATAAGTCCCACTGTACAACTTCGACAGTGCGATCACTGATTAAACCTTGGGCCTCTCCTTGAGCTGTAAGCCCTAACAATCTTTTCAAAGCACTTTCTCCTTTGATTTTGAATATAATATTGTTATCAAAGCTTTCTTTTTTGAACAAACTAACCAAACAGCATGGAAGCTCTACAACCGAGTAAGTGTTTACCCGCTTTCATATGTATATAACTATACTGTGGGGTTGTTTCACTGTAAGTCTTCTTTCATAAACTCATATCGACTGTGTAATACTAGTATAGATATTTAGAGTTTCCCTGGCAACTACGTCTAGAACTAAATAAAACCTCATCTGACGTTCTCCCGGATATTTCAACATAACCTAAACCGTGAGAATTTTCTTTTACAACAATTTTAGATAAACTAGATCTAAGAAATCTCCCCCTTGAACAGTTCATATACAGAAGGCCAATGTTCCAAGTGAAACCCCTTCTGGAACTGTTCATCAGCCTCATCTTGGGCTTAGTGCAAGGACCCACAGGCTTTCTAAAAGCATCCCCGCCTACTCTTGGGCGTTGTACAAGGACCCGTCGACTTCTTAGAAGTTTTCACAGCCTCCTCTTAGGCTTCGTATAAATATTCTTCCTCCGGGAAGATAGCCTCCTCTTGGGCTTCGTACAAATTGTCCCTTCGACTTCTTAAAAGTTTTTCTCGCCTTCTCTTGGGCTTCGTACAAATTGTCCCGACGACCTCTTAAAGGTATAGGAACAGAAATTAGTCATCTTAATAGAACAGTCTTTCAAAGAGTCTAGATCTTTCTACCACGAACGTACGGTCTCTTGATCTCTCTTAAGCATAGTACAAAAGATAAAACTCTAGACTTGGACAGTCTAATCTCCTTGAGTCTCGGAGATATTCTCAAGTTCCTTTCAAAAATAGGAAGAAAACATCTGTAGACTTGGGCAGTCTCAATACCCTTCGGATTACCCGTTTCCTTAAAAAGCAGGAAATAAACTTGATCCTCTGATCAATCCCAAAGCACAACATTACCCATATAAGAACTGATTTTCTCTTTTAACCAACATACTGGACCTGTCACTCAACTGAAACAGTAACCCTAGCCTTCTCTTGGGCTTTGTACAATGATTCTCCCCAGCTGAGCTGACCTTTTCACTCTCTTGTTGAGTATAAAAAGACTCTCTTGTTGAGTCAATACTTTTTTAGCCTTCATCTCGGGCTTTGTACGAGATACAAAACACTCTCTTGTTGAGTATAAAAAGACTCTCTTGTTGAGTCGATCACCTTTAGCCTCTATCTCGAGTTTCGTACGAGATACAAATCACTCTCTTGGTGAGTATAAAAGACTCTCTTGTTGAGTCAAACCCTTTTAGCCTCCGTCTTGGGCTTCGTATAAGACACATATAAAAACACTCTCTTGTTGAGTCAACCCTTTTAGCCTCTATCTCAAGCATCGTACGAGACACAAAAGCATCCTCTTGTTGGGTCAATAGCCTCCTCTTAGGCTTCGTATAAGGAAAACCCCGGTTGAGGCAATAAACCTTTTAGCATCAAAATCTGTGCCTTGCTCACAGTATACAAACATTAACAACTCCTTTTCCTTCATTTAATCGCTGTAAGCGGCAAGCCTCTGGATTATTTACATCCACGCCACTGTCCCTCTTTTAGCATGAGAAATTCCTAAGGAAAGATGGCATTGCTCTAAACTGAGTTAAAGTCTTCTCCTTCAGGTTGAAAATCCCCTATAAAGGAAATTATAGCATTACTCGATTCACATATCCCAATTAAAGTAATTCTCCTTTATAATTAGTCACCCAACAATTGTGACAAACAGACCCCTTTAGAGATGACAAATTCTCTCTAAAGTCAACACCCTTTTTGCTTCACATCTTGGGCTTTAAACAAGATACAAACCACCTTTAGTTTCATGTCTTGCGCTTTGAACAAGACACCAAAACACCATTTCCTCCCATAGAATAAGAGGAACTACGATCGCTCTGATTTCCCTATCCCGGGAATACGTAGGCATAAGATTGAAAAAGAATCTTAGCGAGCACACTAATCAAAAAACCCAAAGTCCCCTACCTCCAGCCAATCTAGCACAGTATCCCAACAAATTCCCCATGAACAATCCCGGTATTTCGTTCTGAACAAAATAAGCCGAGAGAGACCCACGAACTAAAGCCGCATCTGTAAACAAACAGTTTTAACTGTTTAACCTCAGTTTGTAAGCAGGGTTAATTGCAGACATCTATTTCCCTTCCTTCATCAGCTTCAATAGGATAAAAAATGAATCGAACTGTAGTACCAAAGCGATAGTGATTCGAAACCACAAAAACTGCGCTACAGAAAAATGGAGACCATAGTGTGAGCGACTTGGTAAGATCTTGTCGTCCCCATTTTCCACAGAAAAATGGCGACCACAGTGGGAGCGACTTGGTAAGATCTTGTCGTCCCCATTTTCCACAGAAAAACGGCGACCACAGTGGGAGCGACTTGGTAAGATCTTGTCGTCCCCATTTTCCACAGAAAAATGGCAACCACAGTGGGAGCGACTCGGTAAAATCTTGTCGTCCCCATTTTCCACAGAAAATGACGCCCATCGTGGGGCCAAACAAAGGAATCTTGTCTCTCTTATCTCTCGGGTTGAAACCTTCTCTTAGGACGAGTCCTTGGGTTCACAAGATATCACCAAATGACGGTTCCATCGGGGAATGTCATTATTGCTAGGATCGGCCCTCACTAGGATCTTAGGTCAAAACCTTTAAGTTGGGAAGGTACCACAGAATGGCGACTCCGCTGGGGAGCCATTTTCTGTTAGGATCATAGGATTCATAGCTCTTAAAAAGTCTAGGACATTAGGACAAATATATATACTGCTTTTCCTAATTGATATCTGTGTTTATTTTTCTGCTAATGGGAATGCGTGTGATGCCGCATGTGGAAAGATTGAGTATACACCTAGGAAAAATCTCTTTCAGTAGTGCGGAAGCTATCAGAAATAGTTGTCACGCGATACTACCCACTTCTGAGATTCTTCGAAATACATCACCTAGCACGGTTCCCGGCCCGCTGATGTTATCTCGACAAGAATCAATGATTTTGAGAGACAGGTGCAAAAATCACTAGTATAAACCTTTGGGATAGGTAGAGCCTTGACTTCATGACACCGACCCTTTGACCCCATGTTTTTTCTATGTTTTTGTGTGCTGCATTCATGCATTCATTTTAAAAACATCAAGCAAAAAAATTTTCTCTTCTAGTCTCTCTTTTTCAAATTAAACTAAGATAATAATTGCAAATGTCAGAGAGAAAAGGATTGCGCTAATGGATTTCGGTAGAAGAAAAACTCACAAATATACCTTCAAGGTTCCAAAACTAGGGGATTTGAGAGGATTAGCAAGGATGATCACTAACCCTGACGCTTTCAGAGCCAAGTACGGAGGTCTGCTACCTCTGTTAAGGGTCCATGTAATTGAAGGAATCCTGGAGGCACTCGTTCAGTTTTACGATCCGGTCTATCACTGTTTCACATTCCTGGATTACCAGCTCGCACCAACGCTGGAGGATTATTCTCATCTGATTGATCTATCCATTACTGATCAAGCTCCCTTTTCTGGAGTGGAAGAAATTCCAAAGGATCAAATCGTTGCAAGAGCAATCTATTTGGACGAGTCAGAAGTCAAGGCTCACCTGACCACCAAGGGAGGAATCTCGGGTTTACCAACCAAGTTTCTGGTAAAGAAGGCTCTATACTTTGCTAGTTTAGGGAACGTGACTGCTTTTGAAAGCATCTTTGTTTTACTCACCTACGGGTTATTTCTGTTTCCCAACATTGATAACTTCGTCGATATCAACGCCATTAAGATTTTTCTCATTGGAAACCTTGTACCAACCTTGCTCGCAGATGCGTATCATTCTGTACACTTAAGGAATTTATACAGCGGAGGAATGATCACGTGTTGTGTACCCCTGCTATATAAGGGGTTTATCTCCCATTTGCCTAAGTCTGCTGCTTTTTGGGATCATAAGAGTGTCTTACGTTGGTCGCAGAAAATCATGTCTCTTACCAACTCTGACATAGATTGGTACAATAGGATTTATGACGGGATCAGGATCATTGACCATTGTGGAAACTTCCCCAACGTACCCCTCATAGGAATTAAAGAAGGAATCAATTATCATCCAGTCTTAGTTCGTCGTCAGTTTGGATACCCGATGAGGCATTTCCCGCGTAATGCTCATCTGGAAGGTCTTTTCTTCAAGGAAGGAGAAAATGACAGGGCACTAAAGATGGAAATAGTGCACGCTTGGAAACATGTTCATAAGAAAGGACGGGAGTCTCTAGGAAAACCGGACTGTGTCTCGGTGGAGCCTTATCTCCACTGGGTACAAACTAGAGCTCTCAATCTAAAGATGCCTTATCCTCATCACAGAGTTCTTCCGCCAAAGGAATCTGTCATGTACTTCATGACTGAAACGGAAAAACTTCAGGTTACTCTCAATAAAGTTCAACAGGAGAGGAGGTCTTGGAAGAACAAGTACCACATTCTCAATGTGGAGTGTACCAAAATACAGTAACTGCTGAAAGATAAGGATGCTCTAATTGAGATTTTGGAGCAACATGATGTAGAAAATCAGAATGACCAAAGGAATTTGCTCGCTCCTTTCACTTGGCAAAGGAATGACAACCCGACAACGGCCCAAGAGCCCCGGTCCAGGAAAAGGAAAATACAAGAATCAGCACCCGAGTTCTCCTCAGAGAGGACTCGAGACCCATTAGCTTAGGTTTCTGTTTCCACGCCTTGTAATTTACTGTATTTCCATTTCCGCAATCCTTTAAATTCAATAAAACGGGGGCGTCCCCACTGTTTGATATTTGCAATCTAATTGTCGAAGTTTATTTTGATTAAACCAAAAAAAATAATTAATATAATCATTGCATTCATCATTCTCACGCCACGTATTCTTCTTACCTACGAATCTCACATTTGTGTCTCGGTTCTAGAGTCAAACTGTCTCATTTGTACAATACTCAGGCCAATCGTCAGAAAAAGATGGATGATCTCGAGGAAGAGAACAGAGAGTTGAAAGAAGAGATCGACGCTCTGAGAGAGGACATGAGAAAGCTTCGTAATGACATAAAAGCCATGGCAGAAGCTCAGCTACAAAGAACTGTGATCTCAGAGATCACCTCAACGCCCATAGTAGAGAAGTATAATCCTAGGTATCAAATGCCGAAAGATAGTCCCTAGGGCATGCCTGTTAACTATATCCCGAAAGGATATGTTCCGCCGATCACTGAAGATCAGGGAATCATAGCAGAAGCCGTTGGGCCTGAAGGTTACAAACTTCGAGAAAGCAAGGATGCCAGAGGCATAATGAGGACTCCTGAAGGTTATAAACTTCGGGAAGCGCCAAGATTCACTGCCGTAGTAACGGTACCACCCCTTGTGGTGCACACGGTCCCAGAAGGACAGATTCCACAGATACCTTCTGATAGAAAGGAAAGTATGTTCGATAGAATGGATGAATTCCAGGAACAGTTCCTGGAAATGCATAAGGAACTGCAGGCTATTCGCGGTCAGGATTTATTTGGAAAGGACGCCGCAGACCTTTGTTTGGTCCGCAATGTGAAAGTCCCACATAAGTTCCAAGTACCCGATTTTGAAAAGTACAAGGGTAACTCTTGCCCTCAAAGCCATTTGGTGATGTACGCTCGGAGAATGTCAGCTCAAACAGAGAACCAGGATCTACTGATTCACTAATTTTAGGACAGTTTAACCGGTGCCGCATTAAAATGGTACATGGGTTTAAACCGCACTACGATTAGCACTTTCAGAGATCTTAGCACTGCCTTCGTCCAACAATATAAATACAATTTGGACATGGCACCAGACAGAGATCAACTCAGATAAATGTCGCAGAAGGACAAGGAAACCTTTAAGGAATACGCTCAGAGATGGCGTGAAATTGCCGCCCAAATTTGTCCACCTCTTGAGGAAAAAGAGACGACAAAGATTTTCTTAAAGACCTTGAGCACATTTTACTACGACAGAATGGTTGCCAGTGCGCCCAGCGACTTCACCGAAATGGTCGATATGGGAGTGCGTCTCGAGGAAGCCGTTCGAGAAGGACGTCTAGTCAAAGACACTGGGTCGATAAGTAGTACAAAACGATACGGTAGTGCTCTCCCTAAGAAAAAAGAGCAGGATGTTGGGAATATCTCTCTCGGAAAGCCGAGGCGACGATACCAACCAGTAGAAGCTGTAACTCCTGCTATCAACCTCGCGCCTATTTCTACGTATCAACCGCAGGTTGCTTAAAGCCAACCGCATTCGCAGCAATTTCAGCAAAGGACACAACAACCTCTTCATCAGGCTCGTCCTCAATACAACAACAACCGTACAACTCAGCCACCGGGATTTGATCCTATACCCGTATCATACGCAGAACTATTTGCGTTACTACTGGCTAAGGGGCATGTCCAGACTAAGTCTCCTCTTATAGTACCGGAAAATCCGCATTTTTGGTTTAAGGTGGATCAGACTTGCCCTTACCATCAAGGAGGACCAGGCCATAACATAGAGAACTGTCTTAGTTTCAAATCTGACGTGCAAAAGCTTGTTAGGAGCGGGGTCTTATCTTTCAAAGATAGGAATCTGAATGTTCTCACGAACCCGCTGCCTCAACACGAGAAGGCTACAGTCAATTTGATAGAGGGAGATTCTAACAACACCTATCAAATTCACGATGTACTTTTATTAAGGGCCAACTTGGTCAAGATGCATTGTAGACAGAGTGGATATGGCCATGTGCCACCTCATAATTATCACCAGTGTGATATCTGCTCTAAAAGTAATCAAGGATGTTCTGTGGTGCAATCAGCTCTATAGGAACAGATGGATCTCAGATGGATCCAAGAGCACCGAGTTCGTGGAGTTAACATGGTTTATACGAATTCCAACATCATTCAAAACCACGACATCCGTACGATGAATGTCAACTTGGTGGCAATGCACTCAAGGCAAAGCCAGTATCATAATCTACCGCGTCACGATTACAATTCCTGCCTGACTTGCTCGGTAAACAAACAGGGATGCTCTTTTGTACAAGAGGCCCTCCAGCGTCAGATGGATCTTGGATGGATTCAAGACTACTATGATAGGAATCATTATCAAATCAACATGATTCAAATCTTCGATATTTGCTTGATGAATACCAACCTGGTGGAGTTACATGCTAAACAGGTCCGGCTCGGGTTCCTGGTATCACATGATTATCAGGCCTGTAAAGCGGGTTGCGAAGACGATTAGGGTTGTGCCCTTGTCCAGGAAACACTTCAGCACTTGTTGAACCACTGGTGCCTTCCAATCTATATGGATGAAGACACCCAGTAAGTTAGTATCACTAACGGGAATCCTACTAGATATCAAAGTCGGGATGTTCGATCGATGGAAACAGATCTAGTAAGGTTACACTGTATTCAAAGCGGACGTGGTCAGGTGCCACTACACAACTATGAGCGGTGTGGAGTTTGCTCAGTGGATAATCAAGGATGCTACCTCTTGCGAACAGCCCTTCAAAGTCAGTTGGACCACAAAGAGATTCAACCATGGTCAAGTTCTGGATCAGTCAACTACTTCGCTGATCAAATCGAGGACGTTGTCGTAATCTCTGATCATCAGAGGACTAGGGATATTTGTACCATTATCCCTCTACTTGACGAATCGAGAGTTCCCAACCAGGAATGGATCGAAATTACTTACGATGGTCAAAAAAATTAGAAGGTTCCCATAGTCATCTATCTACCGGGACCGCTACCATATGAATCAACTAAGGATATCCCTTACAAATACGGTGCAACAACAATTGAGAATGGAAAGGAAATTTCGTTACCCTCCGTCTTGAATATTGCAGACATCAGTCGAGTAACACGGAGTGGTAGAATCTTCAACAGAGGAGTTGGAGAACCCAACAAAGAAAAGGAACTTCAGGCAGAAGCTCCCGATCCACCAATCGGTCAATCCAGTAAATCCGACCTTTCGAAAAATAATGATGAGATGCTGAAGTTCATCCAAAGGAATGAATACAACATTTTTTATCAGCTGTTACAAACTCCTTCAAAGATCTCGGTATTATCACTGTTACTTAGTTCAGAAGCGCACAGGGAGGCTCTACAGAAAGTCTTGGAGCAAGCCTTTGTAGAACAGGATGTAACAATCAGACAGTTCGATAGCATTGTCTCTAACATCACTTCCTGCAATAACTTGGGATTTAGTGATGAGGAATTACCTGAAGAAGGTCGCCGTCATAACATAGCGCTCAACATTACGGTCAACTGCCAGGACGATGCTTTAGCCAGCGTACTGGTAGACACAGGGCCAGTCCTGAATGTTATGTCGAAGTCCACTTTGATGGAATTATCATTCAAAGGACCTCCGATGAAAACCAGCGAGGTCTTCGTCAAAGCATTTGACGGATCCAGAAAAATGGGCCTCTCCTCGAGCTATAAAACCATTTTGGGCCTCAAATGTTGTATAAGTCCCGTTGTACTTCAAAAGTTCGGTGCGATTATCGCCCGTTTAAAACAAACCATCTGGGCCTCTCCTCGAGCTATAAGACCCATTCAAAACCATTTTGGGCCTCTAATAGAGTGTAAGACCCAATCCCCTTTTGAAACCAAAAACTTTTTGGCCTCAGTCATTGTATAAGACCCACAGTGTTTTCAAAACCTCGGCGCGATTGTCGCCCTTTTTAAAATAAACCCTGGGCCTACCCTCGTGTTATAAGCCCCATTTAATTTTATTTCAATCATTTTGGGCCTCTTGAGAGAGTGTAAGACCCATCCCATTTGTACAGAAAACCTCTTTGGGCCTCAGTCACTTGTATAAGTCCCATTGTACAACTTCGACAGTGCGATCACTGATTAAACCTTGGGCCTCTCCTTGAGCTGTAAACCCCAACAATCTTTTCAAAGCACTTTCTCCTTTAATTTTGAATATAATATTGTTATCAAAGCTTTCTTTGTTGAACAAACTAACCAAACAGCATGGAAGCTCTACAACCGAGTAAGTGTTTACCCGCTTTCATTTACCGCTTTCATGTGTATATAACTATACTGTGGGGTTGTTTCACTGTAAGTCTTCTTTCATAAACTCATATCGACTGTGTAATACTAGTATAGATATTTAGAGTTTCCCTGGCAACTACCTCTAGAACTAAACAAAACCTCATCCGACGTTCTCCCGGATATTTCAACATAACCTAAACCATGAGAATTTTCTTTTACAACAATTTTAGATAAACTAGATCTAAGAAATCTCCCCCTTGAAAAATTCATATACAGAAGGCCAATGTTCCAAGTGAAACCCCTTCTAGAACTGTTCATCAGCCTCCTCTTGGGCTTCGTACAAATTGTCCCTTCGGCTTCTCAAACGTTTTTCTCGCCTCCTCTTGGGCTTCGTACAAATTGTCCCGACGACCTTTTAAAGGTATAGGAACAGAAATTAGTCATCTTAATAGAACAGTCTTTCAAAAAGTCTAGATCTTTCTACCGCGAACGTACGGTCTCTTGATCTCTCTTAAGCATAATACAAAAGATAAAACTCTAGACTTGGACAGTCTAATCTCCTTGAGTCTCGGAGATATTCTCAAGTTCCTTTCAAAAATAGGAAGAAAACATCCATAGACTTGGGCAGTCTCAATACCCTTCGGATTCCCCGTTTCCTTAAAAAACAGGAAATAACCCTGATCCTCTGATCAATCCCAAAGCACAACATTACCCATATAAGAACTGATTTTCTCTGTTAACCAACATACTGGACCTGTCACTCAACTGAAACAGTAACCATAGCCTTCTCTTGGGCTTTGTACAATGATTCTCCCCAGCTGAGCTGACCTTTTCACTCTCTTGTTGAGTATAAAAAGACTCTCTTGTTGAGTCAATCCTTTTTTATCCTTCATCTCGGGCTTTGTATGAGATACAAAACACTCACTTATTAAGTATAAAAAGACTCTCTTGTTGAGTCGATCACCTTTAGCCTCTATCTCGGGCTTCGTACGAGATACAAATCACTCTCTTGGTGAGTATAAAAGACTCTCTTGTTGAGTCAAACCCTTTTAGCCTCCGTCTTGGGCTTCGTATAAGACACATATAAAAACACTCTCTTATTGAGTTAACCCTTTTAGCCTCTATCTCGAGCATCGTACGAGACACAAAAGCATCCTCTTGTTGGGTCAATACCCTCCTCTTAGGCTTCGTATAAGGAAAACCCCGGTTGAGGCAATCAACATTTTAGCATCAAAATTTGTGCCTTGCTCACAGTATACAAACATCAACAACTCATTTTCCTTCATCTAATCGCTGTAAGCGGCAAGCCTCTGGATTATTTATATCCATGCCACTGTCCCTCTTTTAGCATGAGAAATTCCTAAGGAAATATGACATTGCTCTAAACTGAGTTAAAGTCTTCTCCTTCATTTTGAAAATCCTCTATAAAGGAAATTATGGCATTACTGGATTCACATATCCCAGTTAAAGTAATTCTCCTTTATAATCAGTCACCCAACAATTGTGACAAACAGACCCCTTTAGAAATTACAAATTCTCTCTAAAGTCAACACCCTTTTTGCTTCACATCTTGGGCTTTGAACAAGATACAAACCACCTTTAGCTTCATGGCTTGGGCTTTGAACAAGACACCAAAACACCATTTCCTCCCATAGAATAGGAGGAACTACGATCGCTCTGATTTCCCTATCCCGGGAATACGTAGGCATAAGATTGAAAAAGAATCTTAGCGAGCACACTAATCAAAAAACCCAAAGTCCCCTACCTTCAGCCAATCTAGCACAGTATCCCAACAAATTCCCCATGAACAATCCCGGTATTTCGTTCTGAACAAAATAAGCCGAGAGAGACCCACGAACTAAAGCCGCATCTGTAAACCAACAGTTTTGACTGTTTAACCTCAGTTTGCAAGCAGGGTTAATTGGAGACATCTATTTCCCTTCCTTCATCAGCTTCAATAGGATAAAAAATGAATCGAACTGTAGTACCAAAGCGATAGTGATTCGAAACCACAAAAACCGCGCTACAGATAGTAAGTTGCTTTGGCTGCTCCCATCATGAGTTCTCTCATCAATGAACCACCACCAAACCTTTTTTTGAAGTTGGCATACATATGCCTCAAACAAAGCCTATGCTCAATTCTTTGTTCCATCTCTTCAAAAACAGCAACCAATCCCTACAATAGACATTAACAAATTTTTCACATTAAAAATGGATACACTATGGAAAATATGAACAAATGATAACAACATAATCTTCTTTGCCATCAACTTTGCTTTCCAGGCACGAGCAACAGTAATACCCACATAATAATTTTGCCTTAAGTCTTGAATAATGTCACTAAGCCTAACTGTGTCAGAAGTTTGCATCTTCTTCACAACAAGTTTGGACACCCACCTTGAATTTGCAGATCTGTTATCCAAAACCCTAGCACATGTATGTTTGTCTTTTATAGTCTTAATGGAAAATGTGTGCTTATGGCCCACCTTAGAGCATAACATTAAAAAAACACATTTAGCCCTACATTCCACCCTCACTCTATAGCTCTCATTTTTCACAAAGGTAATTTTTCTACCATTCAAAACTGACCGCTCACGGATTGCCTCTCTAAACTCATCTAGAGAATTGAATTGCATACCCCACTTAAACTTAAATTTCTTATTAAGTTCCTCTTTCATATACTTCTCAAACTTATTCTCTTTCTCATTTTCAGAGGCATCTGGATCAGAACTATCTAGTTCTTCACTAACATAGTCATCATCTTCCAATTTTATCTTGCTGGATCCAGTTAATAAACCAGCCACTATTGGTCCTTGTCTTATGGGAATAGTCACATCAATCCCTTCAAATCCATCTAAATTAGCAGTGGTTTTTTCATCTTCACTATCATTCAAACCTTCTACTTCCTCTACCTCACTTCCATCTGACTCAACCTTTTCATTCACACACTTAGGGTACCTAACTGAGAGGTGTCATTACTTAGGCATTCATGTTCCACAAACAATTCCCCATCTACTTCCATGGCACAACAATAGTGAGCTAAGTCATACACAACATCATTGTTTCTAATCTGGAAAAAATCTTCATCTATATCAAGTATTTTGGTCCAAATACGATAACTCCCTTCTAAGTAACCCCACCCTTTAACTAACTCGCGAGCGGTACACAAATTCCATTTTTCAATACGTAATGCAGAAACTAAAGTAGAAACCACACCCCTATAGATACACAACACCATTAGACAACCTCACAAACTCTCCACCGTGATTAAAGACCACATTGAACAGTTGTTTGTTCTGAGAAAAAAATTGCAAAATCAATACAGCTCCTACATGATTGGCGTAAAAACTAAGAGAAAACAAACTTACTGGTGATGAATCCTCTCCGTCTTGGCCGCTATCCACCATTGTCTTCGTCTTCTTCGATGGCTTCGTCTTCTCCGATGCCTTCGTCTTCTCTTTTCGCTTCATTCGCGCGGTAGAAATTCCCAAATTACTAACCCTAGCTTTTCACGGGGGGTAACTAAAAAGAATGTAAATACATTTTTGACCTTTAGGTTAAAATTACATGACATGGCAAACTTAATCCAACTCAACCATGCATTCCATGCCACATATGAAGATTCTGTGGAACAGTCAGCATGAGAGGTGTGGGAAAATAGAATCTTGATTTGTTGAGGGGGGATAAAAAAAAAACTTCAAGGGGGCAAAAATAAATCTCGCTACTTTGGCAGGAGGTGGAGTATATTTATCCCTTCTTTTAATGAATAAAAGTTTTGCTTTCAAAATGAATTTTAAAAAAAAAAACAAAAATGGCAGTGGTAATTTGTGATAAATATTGAAGTATAGTTAGAAATATGTGTTAGCGTATAAATATAAATATTGAAGTATAGTTAGAAATATGTGTTAGCGTATAAATATAAATATTTGTTTCTTTATAATTAATTGAATGTATTTTTTATTAAATCAATAATAATTTTAATAGTTCACCATGTTAAATAAATAAGTTAAGTTCATCCTTCTATCATTCCCCTATTCTATTGTTCATTAACATGCCTTTTCATATTGTGTAAATTGGGACTTTGTCTATCTAATTGTGAACTTGCCTTCCATAATTGTAATGAAAAAATAAGAACTTTCATCTCAAAACACAGCGGGAAAAATGATGAAGAGGGATCAGCTACCTTTGCATTTTGGTACCTTTAATACCTTTCTCTCTATCTCTCTCTAAATCAACTCATCTCTCTCTAAAAATAATATATTTTATTTATTTATTTATCCATTATTTGCACCAAAGTCACAAAGGCACTGGTACAGTAAAGGTATCGAATCCAATCTCAAAAATAGAGAATTTTTTATCACACCACTCAAGTTTCTTAGACACCATTTGAATTTTCGATTTTGCCCTCAATTTTTGGATGTGCAAATCTGGACGCACCATTTTTTTTAAATTTTTCAGTTTTTTCCAGATGTGTACATCCGGACGCACTTTTTTTAAAAAATTTTCAGTTTTTTTCAGATTGCACATCAGGAAAAATTCCTGATCTGCAAATCCGGAAAAAATCAAAAGAATTTCATAAAATTATTTACTTCTAAATATAATTAAATCAAATATAATTAAAATCTAATATAATTAAAATTAATATCATTTTTTCGATATAATTAAATTCAATATAATTAAATCTAATATAATTAAAATTCAATATAATTAAAATTAATATGATTTTTTCAATATAATTAAATCCAATATAATTAAATTCAATATAATTAAATTAATTTTAGAAGTAAATACCATATAATTTTAATTATAATTTAGAAACAAATACTATATAATTTAGAAGTAAATGCCATATAATTTTAAATACCAATATAATTAAATCTAATTTTAGAAGTAAATACCATATAATTTTAAATCTAATATAATTAAATTATTTTTTTCAATATAAAAAAATCATTTAGAAGTAAATGCCATATTAATCATTTAGAAAGAAAAAAATCATATTAATTTTAATTATATTGGATTTAATTAAATTGGATTTAATTATATTGAAAAATCATATTAATTTTAACTATGTTGGATTTTAATTATATTGGATTTAATTATATTTAGAAGTAAATGATTTTATGGAATACTTTTGATTTGTTCCGGATCTGGAGATCAGAAATTTTTCCTGATGTGCACATCCATAACAAATCAACTTTTCTCAAAAAAATGGTGCGTCCGGATGTGCACATCCGGAAATTGAGGGACAAAAATGAAATTTCACGCGGTGTATAAGAAAGTTGGGTGGTGCATTAAGAAACCCTCAAAAATAATGACTGCTCTCCAACACTTTCTTTTTAAAGTTTAATAGCATAAAACGCTAAATTGGATACATACATACTAATGCTTAATGTTCTTTGTTGGAATCAAAATTATAAGTGAATTGAAGTGGTGGACTCTTGATGCAATGGTGTAAGTATCCGGAGCGGACAAACGCATAGGTAAACTTGCAAGTTAACACTCTAACATCTAAGTCAGTAATTTAGTCCAAAAAATAAATAGAGTGAAGTATGAAAAGTGTGTGTACCTTCAGCCTTACGCATGTGGATATTTATATTTGAGTCAAATAGTCATTGGACCTTTCTTTTAGAACAATAAATGTGTTTTTTTTTATTGAACATTTGGTCGGTCCAGAACTATTGCCTTTGAGGTTTGACGTGAGGTGTCAAGCGGGAAGTCTTATTAGGATCTATGACATTCTTATGATGTCGAGTTCAATGCAGATGAGAGTGGAGGAGTCTGATCGTCGATTATAGGGGGTGAGGAACATATGCATTAAATGTATTTTCTATCATTAGAACATTTCAAATTAATTTCAAACATGTGACCCTATGCTCTTAGGCTAGGGCATTACAATTGGCTCTGATTTATCATCAACCTTTCTTCTTCGTATCTTTGATTCACCTTTTTCCCTAGTAGCATTTCCATCATTTGACTCTTACTTCATAATTTATATTTCTTTATCTTTGTTATGGTCTATATAGATGACCAACCTGCGAGTTTCTTGAGTAGCTCCGATGGTGGAAATTATTTGCCATATATGGGGGCAGAAACCCTAGATAACTCGAATACTACGTCTTCAATACATAATCTCTCTAACTTGAAACCTGTAGTTATTTCTAATAGTTTTGAGTCTAATGGTGTTTCTAATGAATCTTTTTTCGACAACCCTTTTCTAATGAGTCTTCTCGTGCTTTCTATGATGAGTGCTAGAAAATTCATTGGTAGTGTTAGAAACGACAACGCTACCTCTGCCTCCCAGGGATAACTAATAGCTCTTCCCCATCTACCCGACCTTTAACACACGTATTGATTATTTCCCGAGACGAGTAGAGAACTCAATATTTTGTTAGGTCTTATAGAATTGAACAAGGTCAGGATACCAGCGAGGTCGAGATCAAAGTTTCGAATCAAACTTCCTTTTTCGATTGGTGTTGCTTATCGCTTGAGGCTCGGGCACATACTCTACTTGGAAACCAAATGACGTGAACCAGTATCATTGGGTAGATCATGGGCTGCTAAGGACTATTTCTCTTTTTGAGGATACAACGAAAGTAAAAGGTTGTTTTATAAAAGTATGACTACCTTTTGATTGAGCGATTATCCCCGTTGATTCTGAAAATGATTTGTAGCTATTTTGACGATTGTTTCGTCCCTTTTTACGATAGTATGATTACTTACCTAAATTTTAGAAATGTGCCATGATTTTCCCTTCAACGAATTTGAAGTAGTGTTGAAACATTTGAGAAATATGCCCTCTCAGTTACACCCAAATGACTGGACTTTTGTGAAAGTGTTCCAGTTTTGGTGTGAATATGAAATTGAAAGTCGTCTATGAATCTCTTCTTTCATCTTTTTGTCGGGGTGTATACCTCCCGGGACAACCTCCATGGTTAGGGGTTGATTTCATTAGGGCAAGAGATCAAACAGTTTGATGTCTATGCAGGAGAGCCCTCGAACTCCTGAAGCTCACTCAATCTTCGGCAGGATCCCTGAGGAGAAATCTTTAGTACCGGATTTTTTCAGGGTGGGGCTGACTAGGTGTAGTGATAGGATTCTAAAAGGCAAATTATATTTTTTTTCGGCCCATATCTTTAACTCGGGATCCATTTTGGTCTCTTAACTTTTGAAAAGACCAATTTGATCCTTTATTTCTTCAAATTGTGTCATGTATGTTCTTAGTGTTTATTTCCCACAAATGAAATCTATTTTGGCACACACGACATCCCAATTAACATCTTGTTATCACCACATTTAAATCCTAAACTAAATTAGGGCATAAACCTCCATTTTTGTCATCTCCATAGCCTAAAACACTTTTATTGAATAACAATAAGAATGAATTATAAACGTTGTTCTTCCATTGCGAAAGAGAAGAAATCTTGGAGTTTTATTTAAAGGAATATTCAAATTCGATTCTATGAAGACTCAACTGTCATTTTGGAGACATTGTCATTCTTTAGAGCTCAATTGTCATTTTGGAGACATTGTCATTCTTTAGAGCTCAACTGTCATTTTGGAGACATTGTCATTCTTTAGAAGTGCGTACAACCAAAACAACAAATTATGAGTACTAACTATTATAGAAAATCTTCCTAAGTTGACGGAGGAGAGGATTTATGGTCCAAACAGTGTCGATGCAATCTACGGACATGGAAGGAGGCCATGCAGTTTCCGAGAGCAAACAAGACTAGGTCTCAAATGATGACAAAATTCACATTTGGAGCGATGTTTTGAGACGGAAAACCATTCTCGAGATTCGACATGCTATTAAAATCCATCAGAACGAGAGGGAGAGAGAGAAGACGAAACAATTATTTTGGTGTATGGACAGTTCTCAATAAACTTAAGATATCATGTTAAATGAGAGAAAATAAGAGCAACATGAAGAAACCGTGTCCTTCAACTACATCAATATACAATCAGCAGCATTAATTACAAGAGAATGTCATATTCTTTCATTTACAGCTTATACCTCTATTTAAAAATGTCAAGTGTCGACAATTTGAAAGAAATTTTCTTTGTTAAAGCAATGATTATTATGAGACGAAGGGACTACAATATAAATATGTTATTCATATCATCCTAAAGCAACAAGAGAATAAAAGTGATATACTACAACAGCATTTAGAACTTCTTCAATGTAGAATATATTTCTGTTCTAATGTTAGGCTTCAAGGTTATGACTTGAGAAACCTAATCTATGAATTCTGAGAAAAACAAAAACACAAGAATTACAAACAAAATTATCTTCTCTCATGCGATCTTCCTGATTCCAACGTATGTTTGGAAGAATCTAGAGACTTTCTACCTCTGGCGTCTGTATATTTATCTTCCTTTGAATCATGAGATGACTTTTGCCGCCGCAGCATATCCTCTGCATACCGGCGCCACAAGGCTTCTCTATCTTTTCTTTGAACCTTGTTATATCTTTGATCGGGTTTTAAAAGACGTTTAGCGGTAGACCATGAGTTAAGCACTGTTTTCCCATCGTCAGTTTCCCGAGATGCGGCCTCAGAAGTCAACACTTCAGCTAGAAGAGCTCTAAAATCGTGAACACAACGCTGGCCAATCACAAGAGTCACAAATGTAAGTAGCACATTTTTAAACCAAAAGTACACTTTTACTCAAACAGAGCCTCTCTACCATTCAAGTGGCACTCTGTTGCATATATAGTTAAGTACAGGCAACAATAGAGAGAACGTCACAAATATCAATTGCATCAAATATTATCACTTACTTCCTGAAGCGTCTTTATATGATCCCAGAAGAGTTTTTCCATGTCAGTTGAATCAAGAACAGAATTGGTAGCGCGTCCTTGCGGATCTTTTTCTAACTTGGGCTTTGATTCTGTCCATGATGCCTAAGAACATACACAAAATATATGAAATTTATTATAAACAGCAAATTTCCTAGTATAATTTAGCCTTCAAAAGTCTGAAAAACTCATTTGCATTCATCTATTTTTCTTTATGTTGAACCAAACCCTCCTAATAATTAACTGAATGCAGTTTAGTCCAATTCAAGATGGGAGGAAACATTAAAATGGAATCATGCGTATCATGCGTATAAATATGGGAAAATATCAATAATTAAGAAACCAAAATGACTTGTTTAAAACTCTAGCACCTAAAAGATATTCTAATCCTTTCAGATATTGAAAATGAAATTAATCTTCAAAATAACAGTAGCAAGAAGAGCAAAAGCTTTATACCATAGGGTCTTTGATTCTCTCCACGAGTAAAGCTTGAAAAGAAGTAACTGCCTCCTTCCTTCTAATCTTTATTCGTACTTTTTCCATTTCATGTTCTTCTCTTTCCTTCCTTTTACGCAACTCCCGCTCCCTTTCCCGCAACTTCTCCTGCAAATCAGTTTTGAGTTTTAATTTGGTCAAAACCAATGTTATAATAAGTTACTAAGAATGAGCTGCTAGAAGAACATTTGTATACAAGTATACACCGACTTGAACAACTCAATCCAACATAAAACACAAAAGGCATCAATAGAGCCTGTCATAGAAGTCACTCTAACAAACTAAGCTTCAATATAGCCAAAAATCCTAGATTCGAAGTGGTTTAACAGTATTTACCCACGTTTATTAAAAAATAAAATAAAAATAAATAAAAAACAGTATTTACATACTACGAACTAACTGGAGCATCATGTCAAGGCATCAATTATAAAAAAGGGGACCGACAGTTATTCTTTCTTCACAATTTACCAACGCTCTAATGATTTCAAAGGCATTCATTACATATTATGTATTAACCACCGAGTACCTGCTCGTCCCTTTTAGCTCTGGTCTCTCTTTCTGCTGCATGTTCAGCAGCTTTCAACTCGGATATATACTCATTGAACAAAAATTCCCTATCCTCGTGTTTCATAGATTTATATCTCAAATCGTCTCTTAAACTCTCTTTAACCTGCATCAACCAAACAGTAAATTAAACACCCCACAGAAAAGTAGAGATTAACATGAACCAAAATTACCTAAACATACATATATGTAAGTGGATGTAAATGGAGGATCTTAAGGAAAAGCATATGATTTTTCAAATGCCGAGATCATTCTAAGTAACAAAGAAAACATTTCTATCTTGCTAGCCTCCAGTAAACTGTCACTTGTGAAGTAAGACTTCATTTCTCATCACACCTGGCCTTTTAGACATCATTAAAATCAATGGCCAAAATCTATCGCAAATAAGTTACACAATAACTCATAGGAACACGAAATTAGAAAATACACAAAATCACTTGTCCAAAATCCCTACAAAACCGGCTTGTAAGGTGAGGATTGTCCCCACTTATAAACACAACACAACACATGCCATATCTTCAAGCAATGTGGGACTAAATCCTTCAAACCCAACACAATTAAGGTGTGGAAGGATGCAATGAAGGCAAGTCAAATGTTGCAATTTAAGGCAACTAGGGACGGACCGCAATGAAGGCAGAAATCCCAACACACACCCTCGCACTTGGGCCTCAATGAGCCTAGGGCGTGGACGATGTGGGAAGCCTGATCAGTGGTTTTCATATGTTATTTCGCTATTTGTTTTAGTTACTATTTTGTTATTGTTTATTTGTTTTATATCTCTTTTACCACATTTTACGCCTTGGTTGTGTTCTTTAGTGTTTTCAGGTTCACATAAACATTCAGGAAGAATCGGAGCGAATAATCGAGAAAAATTGCAAAATGCGAAATGAAATTGGGTTGAAGACAGTGGGCTGACACGGGTGCCCGTGTCGCCTGACACGGCCCGTGTCAGCAGGTCTGGAGCAGCACGTATTTGAAATTGAAGATTTGGGCTGAAGTCAGAGAGCTGACACGTAGGGGAGATATATTTGCGCAGAGTCAAGGGCTGACACGGGTGCCAGTGTCAGCTGACACGGCCCGTGTCAGCAGGCCTGGGAGAGACAATTTTGTGATTTTTCTTATTTTTTGAGTTAAGTGTCCTGAGGGGTATTCTGGGTATTGCACACTCTTATGTTTGATCTGGAACTACTTAGGCTAGGTTTTGAGGAAAAGGAAGACACTTTTGCTTTGACGAACAATTTGACGTGAGAGTTTCATGCGATCAAGTGATCTGGAGGAGGGAAATTCTTCATGAGTGCTAACATTTGAAGATCAAAATCATCCGATTACTATTGTAATGTCTACTTTATTGTAATTTCTTTTCGTACTATGAGTAGCTAAACCCCCAATGCTAGGGGGTGTCCCTAAATTGCAATGTAATGAACCTATTTTGATTTATTCTATGAGATTATGCCTTTTTCCTTTATGCTTTTATTTTGCAATGTTCTTAATGCTTATTCGATCGGACCAATTGAATTTGATTTACGATTAGAATTAGGTCGGACAAACCACCCTAATGCTTTTGTAAAATAATATTGCGGTAGATATTACTTAGGAATGAGGATACCCCGCAATAACCTTTAAAAATCTTGTCAGAACTATTGCTTGATGTTATTTTGAGGTTGCTAAGGAATTAGGGTCGAGGGAGAATATCAAAGGTTTTTTTGTTAAGGAATTAAGGAAAAACACTAATAAGATTAGGTAAGCTAAGGTTGGAGGCATGTCTCTTTGAATAATAATTGGGTTTATAGCAGAGCAATTTATACACTTCTCCTAGCATAGCTTCTCATATTTGCTTAAGCCATTTTATCCGTTCTGCTTATTTTCCTAATAGTTATTATAATTTCTACAACAAACAAACCCTAGAAGCATTTTTGTTTAATTGAAATAACATCTGCACTTATAATTACACGCAGTCCTCGAGAGATCGATTTTGGGGATAACCCCAACTATTACTATATCGGTAAAAATAGTACACTTGCTATTTTCCCGATCAAAGCCCAACAAGGATCTAGGATAGGCTCTGATACCATCTTAGAATGTGAGGGTTAGACCTAACTCATCCCTACAAAACCGGCTTATAAGGTAAGGATTACCCCCACTTATAAACACAACAGAGGTCATATCTCTAAGCAGTGTGGGCCTAAATCCACCCCTTCAAATCCAACACAATGAAGGTGTTGGAGGCTGGAATGAGGCAAGTCAAATGTCGCAATTTAAGGTGACTTAAAAAAAGAAAATCATGGCGCAACTTATTCATAATGTTCCCATACCTGCAGAGACGGACCTAGAAAAATTAGATTGTGGGGGCAAAATTTTTATATTAGTAACACAATATAGTATAATATACAATTTATAAATAGTATTATAATTATTTTCTATAATATTTAATTTGTATTATAATTATTTTCTATAATATTTAGTGTTTTTAAAATATTAATAATTTTTTATTTGCTAATTGATTATATACATTATTTTTATCTTAACAAATCTTTTAATAGTCATTCATTTGTTAATACTTTACGAATGCACTGTAATAAAAGTAAGATAGAAACATCCAGTCAATTGGTAGATCTATAATTGTGATATAGACTATTTTGCAGTAGAATTGTGATATAGACTATAATTGTGATATAGAATTTAAAGCACAAACTAATTAAAATAACTATTTAATATAATATGCATGGTACTTTATAGTATATTAGAAAAGTGTATTTCAATTATAGTGGGGGCATAGGCCTACATAATCCCAAAGGTAGGTTCGTCCCTGCATACCTTAGACCACCGGGAGTTAAAAGTGATATCTCCTTGTTCTTTAAGCATTGATTTAAAACTGGCAGAAGCAGCATCACGCCTTGCTTGAGCTTTTTCTTCAGCAGCTTTCTTTAAAGGAAGCACTCTGAAACACAACCATGAACCCCATCAACTAGGATTCTGCAAATATCACATTGACATAAGAAACCATTTACCATGCCAAATCCAAAGAGTTTAGAGGGCATAAGGACACACCCACAGTGAATCCGAGAGTCTGTCATTAGCCTACTACCTGCTGACTCATGTTGCTTTCAAGCATTATCATTAGAAATCATTTCGCTGTCTAGGAAAAAGTTCAATATCAATGCAAATGAGGATGCAAACCAAAACAATATAGATGTATACATACAAAAGTAAGGACTTAGCTGAGTCAGATGTACCAAATTTTGAGAAACAAAAATCAAAAAGGATGGCTTGAAAGGTGGCATTCTTTTTGGATGAACTGTTGCATACAGCAAACAAGCTGACACTGGTGAAATAAGAAAGCACCCGCATGCAGCAAGCATGACTTGATTTGTTTGCCTCTATGCCTTTTGTAATAAGGAAATGAATTACACTAACAGATGTTCCATCTCTTGATGTCCTTGGAAGAGAATGTGGAATATAAAGGAGTAACGAAGGAAATATTATGCTTTCATTCCTAAGGTAACTACTAGATGCCCTAGAGCATAGAAAATGACTATTCTCAAATAAAAACTAATATCACTGTTTCAACTACAAAGCAAGTATTACTGCTCAATCCCACTTTCTCAACAAAAATATCTCCCAGTATTAATTGAAGCTGAGTGATCTGCCTCAATGATTTGTTCATTTAACACTATTAATCTGAGACCTTAACGAAGCAATATGGCAAGATTAAAACTTGAATGCGGTGGCGAGACCACATGAGTATCACAGCAAATTAATAGGGGGAAATCCAAAGAAAACATATAATAGAGATCTAGACATTAACAAGTATACTGTACATGTACTCCTATTTTGACAAAATATTGAATTTTCAACTGAAAAGATGACAGAATCTTGGATTTCAATAGTCTATGTTATTATTCTCACATAAAGCAATATCAAAACACTGACAACAGTCATCTCGCTATGAGGTTGTTAATCATCCCTATCCATTTTATGACTTGTGGCTCCCAGCCATTATGTTTCATTTTTAAGCCAAAAGATCTACATTTGCCAACACTGTTGTTACAAATCTGCAATATCATCAGAAAATGGCTGAACTAGACATAAACCTCTCTCTCAAGTTGAATACTATAAAGGAAACCGGTGCTACAAACCTCCTACCGTGATGGGGCCAGTGAAGGGTCACCCATTATAGGATAATTGTACGCAGGCCTTGCATTTGCAAGAGGCTGATTACATGAACCGAGCTTCTGATCATCTACCAGCACATGGTTGCGTGCCAAGGCACCCCTTCTCCAAGGTTGAACACAACTTCAATAAAATTTGTTTGCCACTCAAGGATGTATTATAACCATGATTAAATAAAAATAAAAAAATAAAAACAGCCTACCAAGATAGTCAAATAACAGTCCTTTCTAATTTTTATATCCAACATACATGAGTAATTTGTCCATAAAACTCAAGGACTTAAGCATGAAAAACAAATACTAGATTTTCACAATAAGAATGATAAGTATATGTTTGGCCGGTGCAACAGACCAACTTGGTTACCAGGCTAGCAAACCCTAAAGTTAAGATCAGTGCGAAAACTAAAAATCCAAATAACTAATTCAATGGCAATGATGGTGATTATGCGAAAACACACGACATACAAAGAAAATGAAGTTAGAAAGTTTAAAAATTTCCAATTAAATACAAAGTGGCACCTTTCGTTAAGAAGATGCTCCCGTTCCTTGCGGTCCAATGCTTCAAACCGTTGATCGTTTCCCCATTTCTTTTGAAAAGTGAGATAATCAGTGTTGTCATTAATATCCTGGGAAACAAATTATCCATAAACTTTCAGTGGTTGCACAAATTGAAGCTAGATAGACTTGATAGCAGAACAATTATAAGAACAAATGATCTCCAAATTAAGGCAACACAGACCTCTGAGGCTTCATTCAATAACTGCTTAAACCCCTCAATTGCAGCCTTCTGTGCAGCACGCTTTTCTTTTCGTTCTACTTCCGCGCGAGTTTTAACATAATGTTCAAACAAGGATCTCCTAGCAGAATAACTAGGGATAGCCTGTATTGACACATATTACCATTAATATTAAATTTCGCAGATGACTACAAAAAATAATGGGGTAAAAAGAATATTTTAATAGACACGGACCTACAAAGATGGAGGAGGGTATATCATCTTTTGGAAAGAATTGACTAAACTTTAAAACTAGATACATGATCACAAAAAAAATAGTTGAGTCCCAACGCACTGACTGAAACCCATGAAAGGTAACCTTAAACCATAAACTAGGTAAGGAAAAATTTTCCTGCAAGAATCAAATTAGACGTGCTAACCACACACCAAAAATGATATCAATCAAACACCATAAAGAAAAACAGATGTAAGACAAAGTTCGACAAATTTTCCCGTTGCACTTGGACATGATTCATGCACAGCCAAACCAATTTGTATGAGTTCCAGATGAAGGAAGGCTCTAATTTTCAAATAAAACAATGGAAAATATTTGGTCACAAAATACCTTAAAACGGGGATCAAATACTATCTTTGGTAGTTCTTTCTCCCACTTTGAGAATGGTGCCACACCTCGCTCCTTAAGCATCTCCTACAAAATTCATAGGAACAAATAAATACAAAATAATACTAGATTTAAACTAAGGCACATTAGATATTGCATCATGGTGTGTATTGCCCTACTCATGACATGTTTAATATGAAGAGAAGTAGAACACACGAAAATCTTCAACCAGAGCAACTGCATTATCAGATCTTAAAAATATGTAAGAAAGGAATCAATTCATACTATCAAGATTTTCATTCGCCGTGTAATTTTTGACATGCAAGTAGTCAACTATCAGTACATACTGTGTATATATGAAATGCATAAATTTTCCCTTTCTACTTCTTGGTTAAGAGCAGATGCATTAGCAAATTCTTCTAAAAGTTCAAGCATCTTATCTTGGACATGTGAGGTTAATTTATTCTCTTGAACATGTGAGACCAACTTATCAGACAATTG
Source organism: Lathyrus tuberosus (assembly GCA_022829125.1). Classification (NCBI taxonomy): domain Eukaryota; kingdom Viridiplantae; phylum Streptophyta; class Magnoliopsida; order Fabales; family Fabaceae; genus Lathyrus; species Lathyrus tuberosus. The sequence continues at coordinate 3,728,552 of JALAZF010000474.1, forward strand.
ATTTCCCATTTGTAAACAGAGAAACCTTGTGTTTCAGAGTCAAATCAAACAAATAGAATTCTAGTATCTGATACCAAGTGAGCAGTGTTGTCGATGGCGGATGGCGGTCCATGGCGGAAAGGCAAAATCCCGCCAAACCGGCCGCTTTGCGGCGCCGTTATTTCGGATTATGGCGGACAAGCTCGCAATAGCGGCCTATATTTACCATTGCGGCGAGCCCAAAACCCGCCATGTAAATCCGCCATAGCGGCCATGGCGGGGCAATTTGATAACACTGCAAGTGAGACATAAGTGTGCTATCATAAACCCTTTTTAACTTTTTTACAGTAGTTTTACTACACGTGGAAATGGAAGTAGTAAGTACAAAGACAGAAGATATCTTTCACAAAGTAAAAAACCAGAAGAGACAAAACTAATAAGAGCTAGAGCTAATATAAACAAAGACATCAAACCATTATGCTTATCCAAGAGAAAAACGAGCTGAAACACCAAGGAAATGTCAGGAAGAAAACCCAATGAGCAATAGCAAAAACAAAGTTCTTTTGAAGCTAATAGGCATTAGCTCTTACTCGAAACTATTAAGGGAATCAGTTCAACTGACAATAAGTTAGTTGAAACTATTCTAGATAGGCTTAGACTAGATCTGCTACAATGTAAATATTTTACAGTACCCTTCCTATGCCTAACTAATCACTTAAAATCAGGAAACTAACAGAAGTTAATTAGATCCTTGAGCTATCCTTTGATCTATAAATAGATCAATCATAGTGCAAACATTTGGAATTCATAATATACAAAACTGAGAGAAAATCAGTTATAGAATTCTCTGCATTATCCGCACCAAATCTATGAGCTTCACACAAAGTTAACAAACAGAAACAAATCACCAGAGCCTAAAGCATGCATGCCTAGTGATAAATCATAAAAGTGATTAAGCATAAAAATTTAAAGTACCCCATTGACATCAAATGGTTTTAGATCAAACTATAAATATGAACTGTGATTGTAACTTACAATCCAACATTGAGTTTAATAATACAGATATCTAGTAAAAAGATACAGATACCCAGTAAAAAGTTATTGAGCCATGCAGGATAACACAAGTATTACAAGGAACGCTGTCATAGTGACTCTACTTAATAACTCTTTGAAGGCATCAAATTTCATCAATCCTAAATTAAGTTGATCCCCGTCAATATATGCAGTGTTATTTATCAAATGGCAGCGCCATGGCCGTTATGGCGGATATACATGGCAACTATTGGGCTCTCCGCAATGGTAAATATCAGCCGATATTGCGGGTTTTTCCGCCATAATCCGCTATAACGGCGCCGCAAAGCGGCCGGTATGTCCGGATTTTGGCGCTCCGCCATAGACATCACTGCATATGTATACATCCAACCAAAGGTAGGATACCTAAATTAAAACTGTAGTAGAGCATGTGCCGTGATTCTGGAAAAAAGTTTTCTTTTCTCAACACAGATGGTGTAATAGCCTAGGGATATCAATTTTAAATACAAATATTAAGAAATTTGAAATTCTTCCATGGACCATAAATTAATTTTACAAAAATAAAATGATAAAATATATAGAAATAAAATTAATAAAAACAGCACATAACATCCAACTAAAAGTATGACCAAATACAAATATAAGGGTGGAAGAAAAATTTAGAAAAAAAGAAAATAAAATATTTCATTGATAATTTAAGCATGGTTAATAAAAATAATGCAATCGGCAAAGGATCAGGTTTCCTCATAACAGAAATAAAGGCAATAAAAGGAAAGAAGTAAAAACGAAACTACATCAGCTCAAATAACGATAGAAAGAAATTTACCTTAAATTGATTTATGCACTCCTCCTTCGAAGGCCCACTATCCTCATCTTCTGAATCCGAAGATGTATCAGTGACATTAGCATCACCATTAGCGTCTTTCTGTTTATCTTTACTATTATCATTTTGCATGCTCTTGGTTGTAGAGTCGGTTGCTTTTGAACCATTTGATTCAGATCCTGGTTGCACTGATGGTGAAGGAATGGAAGAGGATGTAACAGGTGCTCCTGATTCCTGCAACTTCTTCTTGATCAAATCTAGTGCCGATGGTGAGCTCTGTACACTAGAGGGTTTAGGAGTTGCAGCATCACGACCACCAGTAGTAATAGCGGGAGCATTCAGAGCAACCATTCCAGACCCTCTATCAGAAGATGAATTAGTATTTTGAACTGGCATTAAACTATCTTTCGTAACATCACCCTCCTGCTTTTTTTTCAATTCAGCCACCTCAATTGGAACTTGCCAGCAGCTTGTCTAATACAAAACAAAAGCCAAAGAATAAAAAATTACATAATAGAGAAATACTATTACAATTTAATTAAAAGCAGTACCAGAATATATATGAAATAAAATTTAGCCAATTTAAAAAATTCTAGTGAATATGTTGCTTATTTAGGAAAACTGGTGGTGTGGTTAATGTTTCATTAATGCATTGACTTAATAACCACTTTTTTAGTTATATCAACAATAATGTATGCCAAACTCGTGTTATTAGTTTGTAATCTTCTTCTTTTGGGCTTAGGCCATTCCCTTCATCAAATAAATAAATAATGTATGCCTCATTGCTTTCATGCAGACCAACAAAAAAATTTATACAAGGTTAGATAGAAAAGTATCTATTTTGCAGGGCAGCACAACTAACTGTGATACAGATTTTGAACCTGACTTGCACACTATACACATGTAGAGGGAAAGAACATTGTGAAGCAGAAGAGCCTGCAAAAACTTATTTAGGTAATTCTATTGATAACTTTATTCCAAATAAAAATAACAGTGCTTTGAGATTTCCAAATGTCTCCAACTATACTACCAGACTCCTAATCTGATTTTTCATAGCTACTGCTAGGCCCAAGAATGATTTTCACGTCTTTAATGCACCCCGGCACACAAGAGTTCTTTGGGCATGAAATGCAGACAACCGAGTAGTTAAAACTTAAAAATCACATTTTAGATACTAGTATTGCAGGTTTCTCTGAGTTTTGCTTACTGGGATCATCCCAATCAGAGCCAAAAAAGAAATTTGGTATGGTTGCCTGGGATAATCCCATGGTCGAGTCACCCAATTCCAAAAAATGAAAACCAAGGCCACCTGAAATGTTAAGACTCCAAGCCCTATAAGCTCTTGTCATTCATTTGATCCATCCTGACTACCTGTTCACTTTCCTTGACATTTGAGCTGTTGGTTCTAAGCTTTGATTTGTAGCTTCTAGTTGAAGTGGCTTGTGGATTATGGTTGGGAAAGAAAGGCATGGTGATGGATCAGAGTGAGAGAGAGGGTTGGTCACACTTTGGTCCTCTGGCTTTGAATTAGATGTGCTGCTTCTAGTTCTGTTCTGGTTGTACTGAGCTTCTTGCTGGTATGTTATTTGCCTGTGCTCATTTTGTTTTAGTATGGTTCAATGGTTTTCAGACTCTGTTTTGTTTCTCTGATTGTGGCATGTAATATCCAACCAGATATTTATTAGTTAGTTCTTTTTTTCTTCCAGCGATTCAGATTTGTGTCAACATTTGTCTATTATATCATGAGTTTTAACTTAAACATGAGATATGAGCTTCATATACAATGGGAGTATAATTAAATGTTGCTTATTGTTGTTGTTGGTGCTATCACTTTGAGTAAGATGTCATAACTTGAGATATGATTTCCGGTGCTGCTTCTTTCACCCCCTTCTCAATCCAAGACAAAGAGCCATAGGACAAAGCCCCTGTCCACTTTACCCTGTGGAGAAATCTAACTTCTTTGTAAAATATGGGGCAGCCAGAATCATACTCCTAACAATTTGGACATGTATGGACCATCTCTCTTTAAAGCTTAAGCTATTAGCCGGAAGCCCAAGAATGATTTTCTCTAGAAACGTCAAATACGTCACATGGAAACTCCCCATACACTATGAAACACCCACTAACATGATTCCAAAATGAAGCCAAGAAAACATGCGCAACATCGAATCAAGTCAATGGCAAAGGTAGTCTTCATAACTTTTGCACACTGCTTCAACCAAATAAAATCAAATAACTTTTGTTTCCTTAGTTTGCCTCTCTCTATATGATCCAACATTGAAAAGCATGCCCAAAATGAATTTATTAGGATTTTTGTTTTTCAAAGAATGTTATTTGATTCATGTAGACAATGACATCTAGCATTAAAAAATGCTTAATTATTGTTTTTTGTGTTTCTTTCCTTTTTATTCTAAAGTCATGCTTCTACTAGAGAAGTTCAAATCCTGTTTTGTTAGTTCCTAGGTTTTTCCGTCACCATCTAATCTCTCGTGCAGAGAAACAACTCCATTCCTCCTCTTTTCATTGCACTCAAATAATATTACACCTGCTCCAGAGGTTAAGGATAATAATGAGTTTGTAGAGAGGACCAAGGAAAAGGGGTTGTCACAGTGATGCAGATGACACTTGAAAATGGCATGACCAGAAGTAGCAGTAATAAATAAAACAAAAAATAGCAAGACAAAACAGGCAATGTTACATCAAAAAGAGTTAGCACATCCTAGAGAGACAAATATACAAGGAAAATGGCAGGCAAAATAGAAAAATGACCGAGATCATGAAGTTAAGAGATGGAGATGAATCATACCTTAGTTCGCTTGTTATAGTAATATTTTTTCCCATCACTAGTAGAGACCAACTGCCAATCAGTACCAGGCAAATCTACCCTACAACAGGAAAAAATGGCATCATAAGATTGTAAATCATTGTTTAAAACTAACAAATACTTTTCAGCCTAACCAATAACAATTTGTCACGTCAATACACAAGAACAACAACAACCAAGCCTTATCCCACTAAGTAAGGTCAGCTACATGGATCAAATTCTGGCATAATGTTCTATCCAAGACTGATTTGTCTATTAGAATATCAAACATAAATTCATATCTCTACATGTAGGGTGTGAAACTTAGGAATGCTGGCTGATGAGATTTTTGCAGAACTAAAATTGTATGGCAACATTTAGTTTAGTACCCCGGCCCCGTGTATCAACAAATGATGATAGGTAAAAATATTCTGCAATAACTCATATGCCATTGTCTACCCCTCCATTTAATTCTATTTATTCATTTTAGTCATTCAAAGTATGGGAGAAAATTTATTTCCATCCTCTATTTCTTTTCCAGTGATTCCCCCTTTCCCTCCCAACTCCCAAATATATCAATAAAATTCTGTTTTTAAATTTATTAGAATACCATGATCCTCTTTCCTAGGTTTGCAACTGACAGAGTTTTGACAATCCATTACCTGCAGTGTCAATGACTCCTTTAAACGGTTGAATCATACATGTTTTAATAAAGATATGTAATTAAGAACATTTTGTATAGGCCTCATAGAAAACAGCGACAATAGATTAAAAAGAGATATAAACAAATGAATATTACAATGGAAAAGTTTTCCCACCAGGAGATAAGCAAGGAGCTTACATTGAAACTGGAGTAGGCTGCACAGAAACTTGGTGAGCCTGCATACAGATGCAAAATATAAATGATTTATATTAAAAAAACAAATTGATCATAAATTATACTATCAATTATTAAAATATACGGTTTTGTTTTGTAAGAATATGCAACCAAAATTATTCGGTATAGTTGTACTATTTGGTATTGGTTTTAGTCTACAGATATTTAAAATTTTCTATCTATTAGTGTGTCGATGTCCATTATCTAAAATGTTCAAACATTAAAAAATATCATGACTTCTAGAATATTTGAAAATTTTATATTATTGAAAAAACATAAAAATGTCTGGTGATCCAAGACATGAAAAGATATGCGATCTACTACGGAGGTAGATAGTCAATATCAATACCTCCCCTTTAAAGCCAGCAGGTTTATCGTACGTCGATTCCCCTGTCACGACATTATAATAGTACACAATTCCTGCTTCAGTCTTGTGGGCAGTCCAAGCATCTAGTTGATCATTAGCGGCATTCTCACTTTGAGTCATAATGGCATTTAATTTTTTGTCATCTGCAACCATAAGAACCACAAATGTAAGGAACATGGATTGTATTTTCAAACCAAAACAATGAACTAGTACATTTCAGTGAAGCAGCAGGCATACCAGGATGTTCTGAAATTACTTCAGCCTGCAAACCAGGAGTTCCCCTCAGCTGATGACTGGAAGCGGAAAATGTAGAACTACCAACAGGGCCCACAGGAGTAACACCGGGAGGTTGCGAATCAGGTACTGGAACTGTAGGAAGAGTAACACCACGTGCTGGAAATGGAAAGGGGCCAGGAAAAGCAGCAGGATATTGATGAAATGGTGGCCTAGGTATACCACTCATCTGTGGAGGTTGTAACCAAAATCCCTGAGGGGGAGCAACCATGGAAGGTATAGATGGATAGGGCAAGCCTTTATGTGAGGCATTAGGATCTAATGCAATGGGACCAGTAGGTATATTTTGTCTCAGTACTGCAGCTGAGGAAAACTCTGTGCTTGGAGATTGAGCAGCTGGATTGGAGGGTATTCTCACATGTTTTGCTAATCCAGGGGGACCAGGAGTTCCGGGCATTACAGGATGGACGGGAAAAGATGGGCCAGTTGGCATCCATAAAGTAGTGGGGCGATAGTTAGGGTCAGATGGCGGCGGCATTGCAGATGTAGAAGTAAGAGGGGGAATAGGATGTAGATTACTTGATGCAGATGACATTTTACTAAAATCTTGTGTAACGGAATCGGACATGTTCTGCAATTAGCAAATAGAAATACGAGGAAAATATTATTAATTTAGCTCTTTAGCTGAGTATTGCACCAATTGAAGTATATACCAATGCTTGTCAGCCATTATTCCTAAAGCATCTATGTCAGTCCCAAGTCCCAACTATAGTCCACGATCACTTAGATCAATGGGAATATTCAATAGGCACAATAGGTGTTTGTATTTGAGTTGGAACGTTAAAATTAAAAGGTAGCAAATAGGGGGAGGTAAATATGGATGAAATCGTGAAAATGTCAGACCATCTGACAAAAGCCTAAAGCCTAGTCTACGTTATGCAAAGCCAGAGTTATTTATTAAATAAACTAGGTTAACACTTTCAAAAGTCTAATTAGCAAAAATGGTAAGGCTTTAAGTCATCTAAAAAGCCTTTTAGGCAAATGACCTATTCAAGTAGATATAAAATAATAGAATATTTTTAGCTACCATAGTTATACATTAGAGGTCCTGTAATATGTTAAAATCATACTCTTAATATCCTTCCAAAGATTTGAGCGGGTTGACCAACATAAAGACAAGAGCCTATAAGCTATTCAATGATATAACTTATGGCCTATAAGTTATTTAATGCATAGAATGTTTCTCCTCGCTGGTATCTTTGTCCTTTAACCAACTTAGAAATAGATTGAATGACCTATTTATATATCTTGATATGAAACGTGTCCTTAAATTGACTAATAGGGCAAAAGAAACTTCCAAAAAAGCCAGACCATAGCTAAAGAAACCTGAGCAAGCAGGCTTGGGACTTGAATTGTTTTTAACAGGTCAAGCCTACTTAAGCAAAGCCTTGCTTGGACAAGGTTACTTCCAACCCGACGAATTTATTAAGGAGATGGCAAGGTTTCAACATTCACTTGCAACCAAAGGAAAACTACTCTCAACTCACTTCAATTCAAAAGTAGAGGATTGACTAGATTCTGCAAGGTGGCATACTTGATTTCCAACTGTCCCATACTGACTGAGCAATTTCCATTCCATATTTATGCCTACTCGAATAACCATAGCTTGAAGTTTAAATTTGATTCCCTAACATACTGAATCACCCAAACCTATCCCCCGCACACAAACAAACATGTATTCAATATCTCGACCTACACACTCATCAAGTTAAAGTAAAAGCAGATGTCTTACAGTTGTAGATTGTCCGTGTTGGTTGCCAGTAAAAGCCGGTGCACTTTGAGGAATATTAAACAAAAATGAAGGGCCAGCAGCATGTGGAGGAAGACCATGGACCGGAGGTTGAACAGACATGTGAGGAGGATTAACAGCCGAATTCTGCTTCATCCCCTGCATCAAAAGACAACAAACAATCATAACCGAAAATCTAGAACTGGGCGACAACATCACACGACCATAAACCCATTCAATAATAACAAACAAACAAGTTAATACTATACTAACAGAATGTGAAGACAACTGGTGAGAATTCCCAGAAACGTTGACATTTTGATGTACCCCGTAAGAGATTGGTGGTGCCGGTGATGATGATGATGATGCAGGAGCTGCAAAACAGTTACATTATACAAATTGGCATGAACTGATTGAATATTGAATAAATAAGAAGAATAGAATTAATGAGACATACTTGCAGAAGAAGAAGAATTAGGGATGGAATTGGGCGTTTCAGTGGAGAGAGGTTGTTGGGCCATTAAAACTGATATATCTGTCAAAACAATCACTGAGCGATGGAAACAAACTAGTGAGAAATAAAGGTGAATTTCGGAAAAGTAAATCGCAGTTTATAACGTGACGGATATGAAGCTTCGAAAATTCGAGAAAGGGGAAAGAAATTGAAGTGGGGAGAGAGAGAGTGTGTGTTAACCTGGTTGTTGGGGAAGAAAGGGGAGCAGTTGAGAATGAAGTGAAGAGGGTGTCGGGTTGGGAACTGAGGGAAATGGGAATGGAGTAGCAGATCAGTCACAACTCGAAGTGAGTTGTTTATGTTGGGAGTTAGGGCTTAGCTAGCTGACCATTTGCATTTCAAGGGTTTGTCTATTTGATTAACATCTTTCTCTTTTTCATTATTTAGATTTTTTATTTTTTTTGTCTTTGCTTTTTTTTAACTAATTTAGATTATAAAGGATTTAATAGCTTAATAAATCTAACAACAATAGTACGTATAAATTACAAAATACAAAATTAATACTTTTTACATATGAAATTCAAAAATTTATAGTAATATTATTCAATACATAATATGTGACTCGAACATAGTACTTCATCGACCCAACAATAATAATTTCCTTATAGAATTTTTCATTCCTACAAACAATAATAATTTTCTTATAGAATTTTTCATTCCTACAATAGCATGAGTAAATATATCAAACTTAATTCAATGTATGAAAAATAAAATTTAAATGATCAGTCTGCATCTATTATCTTATTGATTTAATATATGAACATCAAAATGATTAATCTACAACTAGTATATCATAGATACGTTCACGTTTACCCGTGGATTATGCTTACAATTCCAGTAATTACCAAATCCCAGTTGAATTCAGATGAGTAAATTCTAAAACTACAACTCTGAATAAAATCATGTTTCCAATTCAAATAATATCCGTGTTATCACACGGGTACCGTATGTATTCACATGCTACCTTGCGAAATATTATTTGTCAAACATACAAACTTTTTCAGACTCTAAAAATTTTACATCGTAACCAACTTAGAGGGTTGATAAATCCAACAACAATATATCAACGTGTAGACTTTTTCCCGTTTAAAAAAATTATTTTAACTTATTTCCGTATATACAATTATTTATATCAACATGTAGACTTTTTCCCGTTTATAAACGCCTTGAACCTGTGTGACAATTTATAAAGCAATTTTTAATTTATTCATGTTAAAAACAGTCATTTTAATACTTCAATTTTTCTCCTTTATGAAAATATTTGTAACTTATTCTCATTTATACAAATAATTGTATAAATAGTTGAATTTACTATGTTTATAAAATTATTTGAAATTTATTCCCGTTTATAAAAACAAGGGTAACTTATTCAGTTTATAAAAATGATTGTATCAATACATTTTTATTTTTTTATCATTAATTTTTTATGATTACCATTTATCATTAAATTTTCATGACTACCATTTAACATTTTTTTATCATGATTACAATTATAAAGTTAATTTGAAAAAATTCTGATAAGTTTTAATTATTTTATAAGTTTAAAAATAATTATATTAATGCATAGATTTTTTTTCCCGTTTATAGGTGGCTTGAACCTGTGTGACAATTTATAAAAATATTTTTCACTTATTCTTGTTAAATACAATTGTATTAATATTTGAATTTTTTTTCTTTATAAAAATAAAATAGTGTGTAGTGTAGATTTAATAGAATACATTGTAAATAGAAAATGTACTCACGTATTCCATTGTAAAAATATTTGTAACTTATTCCCGTTTATAAAAATATTTATAACTTATTCTCGTTTATAAAAATAATTTTATCACCATGTAAATTTTTTCTCGTTTATAAGCGCCTTGAACTCGTGTGTCCATTTATAAAAATATTCGTAACTTATTTCTGTTTGTAAAATTAATTGTATTAATAGTTGAATTTTTTCGTTTATAAAATTATTTGTAACTTATTCCCGTTCATAAAAATAATTGTATCCACCATAATTACAATATTAAATAATAATTTAATATTTATTAATGTAGATATAAGTAGGTGATCGTGAAGGCTGGATCAGATCCTGTAGAAGTGGGCCACCAAGTACGTCTGAGGTGCTGGTCGTATAGAGAGGAGGAAGGGTGTGTATCTGCAAGGCACTCCGACGCTCAAGTAAGAAAGGGTCAGAGAAAAGGGGCAAGTACAAAGTGTTAGTTCGTAGGGTGAATATTGGATACCTGACCCTCTCAAGCGAGAGAGTTTATATAGAGCCCCCGGCGCGTGGCCAACGGTCCTATTTTCGGGGCGAAATAACAGTTTTCCTGAAGAATAGGTAACTACCCAAACTAGTCGTTATGTCGGGCAGGGTGCCTGAAACTAGCCGTTATGTCGGGCATAGGCATAGTGTCGGGCACATGCCCTCAACTGTTCAGGGAGTGAAGGGCATTGTTTCCGGGGAGGGGAGATGCAGTCCTTGCCCGGTTTGAGGGGCAGAAAGATAACTTTTGCCCCTTTGTGGATTGGACTTAGGCAATTTGGGCCACTCTGGAGCAGAAGTGGATTGGGCCATGTCTAGCCGTTGGTTTAGTCCAGAACAGGAGCCCCCCAAGTCGTTGCTCTCGAGCATGGGAGTGATGACTTAAGGACAGCTCGTTGCTTCGGGGAGATAGTGTGAGGTCGTCGATTGGTGACGAGGAGGGCCACCTCGGGGCGCCCGTGACTGGTGGTGTTCGTGACCTCTGGTGTCCGTGGCATTCATGACCGTGACTGTGTTGCCCGGTGTCCGGGGAGACTAACGGTTAGTCATAATTGGAAACGTTGGGACGCCACGTGTGCCTAGAGCTCCGTGTAGCAGTTACTAGGCAATGATGACTAGATGATAGCCATCATGACCTACGAGCGCGTCTACTGCACGTGCCCCTCTGTATAAAAGGGGAAAATCTGTCTCATTTGGGACTTTTTCACTCTCATTTCTCTTCGTCTCCTTCAGTTTTCTGCCCGTCACCGCCGTCTGCTACTCCGACCACCGCTTCAAGCTTCGAGCAACCACTTCAGTCTTCTTAAATCAAGTAAGTTTCCGGTTTTGAGCTTGTTTTAACTCTTTTTGGGTGGTCAACGGTAGATTGCATGCGGTTTAGGCTAGGTTAGAGGATGAAATAGGTTAGTTTCCGGTGATTGTTGGTGGTGGACGGTGGTCGTGCCATTTTTCCACTTCTGACATGTCGTCGGATGCGTTAGTATGTTTCGGTGAGGAGGACGGTTCACGACGTCGTTGCGACGGCGATGCTTGTGTAACCGTCGTGATTATTCACCTTCTGAGTGGGTGATGAATTTTTCGATCGAATACTCCCATATTCCGGTGAAGCTTTGCGGTTTCCGGTGAAGCTTCAAACGGAAACTGGGTATGAGTGCGGGGAAGCCCCTCGCTTGGGGAGGATTCGTTTTTTCTTTTGATGTTAGGGTTTAGGCCGAGGATGTTGTCCTCAGCCCTTTGCGCGCCCTTTCACTTGACTAGCGGTGGAAGGGTGGATTTGATTTATTGTCGAATTCACATTCTTCTCTGCTTTTCAGGTGATCGACATGGCGACGGGGCCCGATGGAGAGATTATCTTGGATTTATCCGAGGAAGAAACAAGTTCCTCGAATAGTAGTAGTTCGACGGCTTCGAGTACCTCCAGTGAGGTCGGGGAGGAGGAAGAGTTGGACGTTATGGACGAGGACGCCGTTGAGGGTTCCGCGGAGGAATGGGAGGTGGTCGAACCTGCTGAGCATGTGTCTACCTTTGCAACGTACTTAGGGGATGTCTTCACGGAAGTCGGTCCAGAGGGCGAGTGGAAGGTGCACTTTCCCTCTGAGGACGACAGGGTCTGCACGAACTACGGGGACCGCTTTGCAATGTATGAGTACGCATTCAAGGAGTTGGGTCTAAGGTTTCCATTCACCGGTTTTCAGCAGTCGATGTTCGTGCACTTGAAGTTGGCCCCCACGCAACTGCACCCGAACTTGTTGGCCTTCATTCGGGCGTTCGAGCTGGTGTGCGAGCACCTCGCTATAAGGGCTACTCTTCCTCTATTCTTCACCGTCTTCTATCTTCAAAGGCAGCTGTCGGGGAGGCAGTATGGTTGGGTCTCTTTGAAGCAGCCTCGCAAATTATTTAAACCGTTTTCGGAGTCGATACGGACGTTTAAGGAGCGGTACTATATTGTCGAGCCCGTGTCTGAAGCTGCCCAGGATAGTACATATATCTGGGAGATCGAGGTTGATGAGGATGGGAACGACCTGCGCGACGAGGCGGGGAAGTTTATTGGGCAGAGGATTTACAAGTTCCCTATTCATTGGGCACCTGATCATTTCACCAAGAAGCCCAGTGACTATGTTCTCCAACCGCACGAGCTACACGGACAGGATGTCGTTTCGTACGAGGCGTTGGTGAAGTACGTCAACTCCTTTCTGCTCGCAGAATGCTAGACGAACAAGGGAAACCCGATCTTCGAGGAGGACGGTAGTCAGAGGGTCGAATACCGGTTTATTAACACAAAGGCACTCCTGGAGTGCAAGACCCCTGCGGAAGTCGAGAAGCTGCTTGGTAGTCTTAGTTATTTTAGATTTGCTCGCATTGTTTCTTTCCTCGTGTCTAACATGTTTGACTTTTGTTTGTGCAGGTGAGATGCCTCAGGCCCATGAGAGGATTGTGAAGAATGCTCTTGCGAGGAACAAGGCCGGAGCGGTTCCCCTTAAGTCTCGATTCGCTGGTGCGCGTGCTCTCATTCCGGTTCAGTCTGCTGCGGGGACCTCTTCTCCTACTCCGACTCCCCGGGGATCTCCCTTTCCTTTGACCGGACGATCCAAGCGGCCAAGGGTTACTGACGCTGTGGATCTCACTCGGGTACCGGAGAAAGAGAAGTTTGAGCTTCCTCCTTTCATCCTTGATAGGGGGTTCTTTGAGGGAAACTCCTTGGTCATGCCTCGAGCTGAGTCTCTTTGTTTGGAAAGCATGGATCGCCCGAGCAAGAGGGCGTTAGTGGCTCAAGACGCTTCAGCTTTGGTTAGGATGCTGGAAATGGCAGCCGTTTATGCTGAAGGGGACTCTGCAACTGAGTCTGGACTTAATGCTGCCCGGGCTGCTATGGCATCCCTCAAAGAAGAAGCCAAGGGTGCAGACGAAGCTCAGAAGAAGGCTGAGGAGGAGGTAGCTCGGTTGAAGAAGGAGAATTCCACGCTGGCGGCGGAGAAGAAAGCTTCTGAGGAGCTGGTCCAGCAGTTGAGGGCGGTCAACGCCCCAGGTGAAGATGAGCCGAAAGATGTGAAGGAATTAAAGACGAGATCCGAGTTAGTCGCCCGTATGCTGATGGCTGAGGATGACAGTATTGTCGTCGCGGACGAATCCTTCAGAAATGTCGTGGCTCAACTACGGGTGGTGAACCCCGAGCTTGACTTCTCTGTCGAGGGTACCCATTATCTGGCGCATGTTGAGGATGGCCGGATCGTTATGCTCGGCGCCCTTCTTGAAGGAAATACTGAGGATCAGCCCGCGGAGAGCCAGGGGCCTCAGCCCGAGCCTGCCGATCAGATGGACGTTAAGGGGTTTGTCATTTTGTTGTTGTAACTTGTCCGGCCTGCGTGCCGAGTAATTGTTGTAATCTATTTGGGGGGCATGGCCCCCATTTTATGTAATCCAGTACAGTCGTGGTCCTAGTGGCCACTTATTTATGTTTAAATTATATGTTCGATTTGGTTATTTGCATGGTTTTACTTGCTTTTATTCTTTGTTAAGTGTTGTACTCATGCTCGTTGTGAATGTGTGTCTGCCCGTGATAAGGAGTATTTAATTTATGCGAATTTTTAGGGGGATTGCTCGTTGTAGATGTGTTCGGCAGTGAGGGGTACTGATCGAACGGTCGGGGAATGTCCTGGCGGGGATGCGGAGCTCAGGTCGCGTTTGAGGCCAAAGTTCGTGGCGTGAACGTCCCATCGAGAGTTGGGGTTCTGCCAGTCATGGTACTTTGACGACGACGATGCTCGATCGAGGACCGCCGTCGAGCAGTTACTCGGCTCGTTATTGAGCGGGGTTCTGCTTTGCTGGTATGCGACGCTTGTACCTAGGCGTGCATAGTGGTCGGTAGCTGACGTTCGTCGTCGTGACAGGTCGAATCGAGAATTAGGGCCTTAGCTATAGTATTGTTTTAGCTTTTCGGCGTTCCATGGTCGAGCAAGTTCTTCCCCGTTGAGATGTTCTAGGTAGTAAGCCCCATTTTCCATTTTTGCTCGGACGCGATAGGGTCCTTCCCAGTTGGCTGCTAGTTTGCCTTCGCGAGAGTCTTTGTGGTTTCTTTTTAGAACAAGGCTTCCCACGTCGAACTCTCTTCGTATCGCCTTGGCGTTGTGCCTGATGGTAATTTTTTGTTTTAGTGAGGCTTCGCGGAGGGCTGCCCCGGTTCGGATTTCCTCGACGAGGTCGAGTTCTTCTCTTAATGATTCGTCGTTCATCTCCTCGTCTAGGGGCGACTTTGTCCGCCTGGAGGGTACGTGAACTTTGACGGGAATTACAGCCTCGATCCCGTATGCTAGGCGGAAGGGTGTTTTCCTAGTTATGGAGTGCGGGGTTGTACGGTATGCCCACAATACGCTGTGCAGTACCTCGACCCAAGCCTTCTTTGTTTCGTTCAGCCTTCGTTTGAGGCATCGAAGGATGACTCTGTTAGCTGCTTCAGCCTGCCCGTTTGTTTGGGGGTGCTCAACGGATTCGAAGTGTTGCTTCGTACCCAGTTGGGCGATGAAGTCCTGAAACTTCATGTCCGTGAATTGCGTCCCATTGTCCGTCACTATTGCTTGGGGAATGCCAAAACGTGCAAGGATGTTTCGTTTGTAGAAACGCAGTATGTTGAGGGCAGTTATTTTGGCTAGAGCCTCCGCCTCTATCCATTTCGTGAAGTAGTCCACGCCCACTATTAGGTATTTGTTCTAATTCGATCCTACTACGAAGGGTCCTAGGATGTCCAGGCCCCACCAGGCAAATGGCCACGGGGAGGATATTGCTTTGAGCTCGTTAGGTGGAGCCAAGTGCATGTCCCCGTGCTGTTGGCATTTATCGCATTTCTTCACGTGTTCTTTAGCGTCGTGCTGCATGGTCGGCCAGTAATATCCTGCTCGGAGGGCCTTTCGGGCAAGGGACCTTCCGCCGAGATGTTGGGCGTTGATCCTCTCGTGAATTTCATGCAGGATGTGTGCGACCATTTCTTCCTCGACACACTTGAGCAGCGGAATGGAGAATCCCCGCCTGTAGAGTTTATCTTTGACCAAGACATAAGAGCAGGCTCTTCGCCTAACTACGCTGGCCTCTTTTGGGTCGGACGGAAGTTCGTCTTTGGCAAGATAGTTGTAAACAGGGGTTATCCAGCAGTTGTTGTCGCCGATCACCTGCACGTCGAGGGTCGGGGAGGCCTTCTCAATACTGGGTCGAGGAAGTACTTCCTGTATGACAGACTTGTTTCCGCCTTTCTTCTTTGTGTTGGCTAGTTTGGATAGAACATCTGCTCGCACGTTATGTTCGTGGGGAACATGTTTCACTTCCACTGTTGCAAACTTCGTCATTTCCTTCTTAACCAGGGCTAAGTATTCGGTCAGGTTGTCATTTTTGGATTGATATTCTCCTCGGACCTGAAGGGCCACGAGTTGTGAATCTGTGCAGATGACGACTTCTTCTGCGCCCAGGTCCTCGGCTAGGCGTAGCCCAATGAGGAAGGCCTCGTATTCAGCCTGGTTATTCGAGGTTGGGAAGGATAGGGTGAGTGATACTTCGACGATGATTCCTTCGTTGCTTTCCAGTATGATGCTCGCGCCGCTCCCTGCCAAGCTTGATGCATCGTCCACAAAAATGGTCCATTTACGTGCTTAGCTCGCGGGGGAGTTTGCGAATGTCATTTATGCGATGAAGTCGGCTATAGCCTGGGCTTTGAGAGCTTTCCTGCCTTCATACCGGATGTCAAATTTGAATAGTTCAAGCGACCATTTGAGCATTCGACCGGCCATGTCCGGTCGTCCCAGTAGCTATTTTATGGGTTGATCTATTTGAACCACGACCGTGTGAGCTATGAAGTAGTGTCTTAATATTCTGGTTGCATTGATGAGGGCCAGAGCCACTTTCTCTATCTGTTGGTATCTTAACTCTGGTCCTTGCAGCGCTTTGCTCATGAAATATATGGGATTTTGCCCGTCAGGTGTCTCGCAGATGAGAGCGGCGCTCACTGCTTCGGTTGCTGCGGCGAGGTACAGATACAACGTTTCGCCGTTGTTCGGGCGGGAGAGGACTAGTGGCTCTGAGAGTTCCTGTTTCAGATGGAGAAGGGCCTTGTCACACTCTTCGGTCCATTCGAATGCTGCCTCCTTACGGAGGAGTTTGAAGAATGGTAGGGCGTGCTGGGCAGACTTGGCCACGAAACGAGATAGTGACGCGAGCATCCCATTGAGGGACTGGATAGACTTCTTGGACTTGGGCGTAGGAAACTCGGAGAATGCTCGGCACTTAGCGGGATTGGCCTCGATTCCTCGTTCCGTTAAGTAGAAGTCGAGGAACTTGCCTGCTCAGACACCGAACGTGCACTTCACCGGGTTAAAACACATTTTGTATTTTCTGGCCTGTTCGAAGACCTTTCTCAAATGGGCAATATGATTGGTTTCCTCATGGGATTTCACGATCATGTCGTCCATGTAGACTTTGAGCATGTAGTCTATTTCTCCCCAGAAAACCTTGTTCATCATTCTTTGGTAGGTTGCTCCGGCGTTCTTCAGGCCGAAGGGCATTACGTTATAGTAATAGTTGCCCGATTCGGTCATGAAGGTCGTGTATTTTTTGTCGGCCATTGCCATTGTAATTTGATTATAGCCCGAGTAGGCGTCCATGAACGATAAAAGTTTAAAACCAGCAGAATTATCAACAAGTTTATCAATATTGGGGAGGGGATAGGCATCTTTTGGGCATGCCTTATTAAGATCGGTGTAATCAATGCACATTCGCCATTTTCCATTAGATTTTTTAACGAGTACAACATTGGACAGCCAAGAGGTGTACTTGGCCTCCGAAATAAATTTGGCCTCGAGGAGGTCCTTTACAGCTTTTTCTGCAGCCTCCGTTTTCTCCGGAGACTACTTTCTCCTACGTTGTGCTACGACCTTGATGGTCGGGTCAATTGTCAGTTGGTGGCATGCGACAGATGGATCCAGGCCGGGCATCTCGGCGGCGCTCCAGGTGAAGAGGTCGGCATTCTCACGGAGGCATGCTTTGAGCTGTTTCCTCGCTATGTCGAGCAGGTCTGCTCCAATCTTCACTCCCCGCTGAGGGTCGTCGCCGAACAGAACGATCTCGAAGTTGCCATCCGGGATCAGGCGCATCGGATGGGAGCTGCTGCTGGACGATGTGGATGGGTTGGCTGAAGCTGTTCCTTCCTCCTGTTGGTCTTCTTCAGGGAAGCGGCTGTCGAGGTCGATAGAGTCGACTTGGGGCAGAGGCTTGGCTTCCTCGGAGCTGCTTGGCAATGCTGGCTTGCTCGATGCTTTTGGCTTGGACGCAATGGCGTTGAGCCCCTTTGTTGCTGCTTTGAAACACCGTCGCGCAACCTCGATATCGCCGTGGAGGGTGGCGACCATCCCTTTTAAAGTGTAATACTTCATCTTGAGGTGGACCGTTGAAGGCACTGCCACCAACTCGGCCAAAGTTGGTCTTCCGAATATGCACTGGTAAAGTGACGGGCAATCGATCACCAGAAATTGTACCTTGACGGATCTGGCCGTCTCAGCTGATCCGAAGGTTACGATCAGTTCGACGTATCCCCAAGGCTTGGTCACTGATCCGTTGAATCCCTGCAAGTCAGACCCTACGTATGGGGTAAGGTGTGATTCGTCCAGCTGAAGTGTTGAAAACATATGGGAGTACATGATGTCGACCGAGCTGCCCTGGTCGACGAGGATTCTGCGAACGTCGAAGTTCGCCATTCGGGCTCTGACGAGCAAAGGTATGCTCGAGTTTGGAGATCCTCCGAGGAGCTCTTCCCGGTAGAAGGAGATGGGGATAGAGCCCTTCTGGGCCTGATCGAGCGTGGTCACTGATCGAGCGTGGTCACTTTATTAGAGCTTGTGTTGATCAGATGCTCGAATTTTTGTTTCACGGAGCCCACCGTGACTTTGTTGAAGCCCCCGCCGGAGATAACCATGGCGGAGGGAAACGTCTCCCACGGGCTGTGGGCCGCGAAATAAGCAGGGGCGCTGAGCCCGTCCGGGACGTAGAAGTCCTCTGGCCGCGATATGGACAAAGCGACCTGGATGTTGGTTTCTTCTGAGGAGGGTATTTCCTCCTCTATCTTCTTGGACTCCTGGGCGTCCTGCCGAGGAGTGTCCTTCTTCTTCGCGAACTGTTTCAGGTGGCCGTCCCTGATCAGTGTCTCAATAGCATCCTTCAGGTGGATGTAGTCTTCAGTGGTATGGTCGTGACTCTTGTGGAAACTGTAATATTTCGATTTGTCCACATTGGGTTTGGACGACAGTTGTTTGGGAAAGCGGACCCCTGCCTGCTTGAATTTGGAGTTTGCACACTCGGACAGTATCTTCTCCCTGGAGACGGTCAGGGGGGTATAGTCGTGGAATCTCCCAGAGGGCCCCTTGTTGTCGCGGGAGTCACGAGGACGGTCATCGCGTCTCCTTTCGCCTCGACGAGATGTTGAGGCTTCCTCACCTCTGGAGGTCTGAGCGTTCTCCCGATGGCGTGATGCTTGGACGTTGCAGGTCGCAACCTTCTCTTCGTACTGAATATGTGATTGGGCTTTGAGGAGGAGGGCATCTAGGTTCCTCGGTGGTGCGAGGCCAACGGCTTTAGAGAACTCGGAGCCCAGGCAGAGCCCTTGCTCGAGCAAAAACTTCTTTATTTCATCCGTTGTAGGGATCTGTACTGCTTCTTTGTTGAACCTCTCGATATATGCGCGGAGAGGTTCGTCCTTTCCTTGGATTATGGCCCCAAGGGAGGCCTCAGTCTTGGGATGACGGCGAGAAGCTGTGAAATGCCGTGAGAACATCCTACCCAGTTGTCTCCACGAGGTGATGGACTCCTCGGGTAGCTGTTTGTACCATGTCATGGCCCCCTTTCGGAGCGTGGTCAGAAACAGCCGGCATTTGATGGCGCCTCGTACGCCGCGGTAGTCTAACATCGCATTGATGTTCTCGATGTGCTCGTCGGGGTTAGTGGTCCCGTCGTACGTGCCCAGTGATGGGGGTTTCTCAAGGCCCTTTGGGAGACGGGTAGCCAAGATCTCCTGGGACAATGGGCCGTGAGGCTCATCGTCCCTGCTAGAACTGGTGATGACGGGGACCGAAGGGTACGCTCGCGGCGGCGGTTCCTTCGGGGAGAAGGGGAATGGTTCCTTCGAGGAGAAGGTGAGCGATTCCTTCGGGGAGACGGGGAACGGGCCCGACTTTTAGACTTGACCGGGGGAGACTACTCGTTCCTTCGAGTCCTCTTGTGGCTGGGAGAGTGCTGGTCATGCGGGGAAACCTGGTCACGCTTCCAGGCGGTGCAAGGGTCAGGCTCTTGGCGCAGTCTCCGGTCAATATCTCTCCGGGGCTGCGGGCTCCTTGATCGTCGCTGGCTCCTCCGCGGAGGAGGGGATCTTGGACGGCTGGACTCTTCCAACGCCCCGATCCTCTCATTTTACTGCAGGATCAGGGTGTTGGTCTTGTTGATCGCATCTAGGAGGGCTGCCACGGCCGGGTCGGCGTTGGACGGAACAAGAATGGGCTTGACGTCCAGCGTAGGTTGATCGTTGTCGCGGTCAACAGGGGTGGGGGAAGGAGAAGTTGTGGCTCCGTCCCTCAGAAAACAGGCATCTCGAAGAAGAGATGATTGGCTGTCAATGCCAGTCTTGTTGACGGGGAGGACAGAGGTTTGTAGAGCACCTTTGGCATGGTCTTGAGAGGCCATGATGATGATGATCTTTGAAAATTGTTTTGATCTTTGGTTTCTGGGGAAAGAAAGACGGGGAGAACAATGCTTCCCACAGACGGCGCCACTGATCGTGAAGGCTGGATCAGATCCTGTAGAAGCGGACCACCAAGTACGTCTGAGGTGTTGGTCGTATAGAGAGGAGGAGGGGCGTGTACCTGCAAGACACTCCGACGCTCAAGTAAGAAAGGGTCAAAGAAAAGGGGCAAGTACAAAGTGTTAGTTCATAGGGTGAATATTGGATACCTGACCCTCTCAAGCGAGAGGATTTATATAGAGCCCCCACCGCGTGGCCAACAGTCCTATTTTTGGGGCGAAATAACCGTTTTCCCGAAGAATAGGTAACTACCCAAACTAGCCGTTATGTCGGGCAGGGTGCCCGAAACTAGCCGTTATATCGGGCATAGGCATAGTGTCGGGCACATGCCCTCAACTGTTCGGGGAGTGGATGAGCCGTGCGTAACAAACATTGTTTCCGGGGAGGGGCGATGCAGTCCCTGCCCGGTTGAAGGGGCAGAAAGATAACTTTTGCTCCTTTGTGGATTGGACTTAGGCAATTTGAGCCGCTCTGGAGCAGAAGTGGATTGGGCCATGTCTAGCCATTAGTCCAGTCCAGAACAGTAGGTACATAAAAAATTTGTATAATTCAATTCAACTTTTAATTGATACTTAAAAATAATAATAACAATTAAAAATGAAAATATGATAAAGAAAATGGAAACAAAGGACATTTGGTTTGATTAAAATGGAAGAGTTAGTCTTAAAAAATTTGCAAGTTCAATCACGCTTTAATTATAAAAAAAGTTAACAAATAAAATAAATCAAGTATTAAACTTTATATAGGATTTAGAAAAACCAAAAATCTCTAATATCTATTAGTGTAGATATCAATAGGTAAATCAAAAATTGTGAGGAAGAAAAAAAACAATAAATAAAAGCAACTCTAGTACATTTAATTTTTTATGGACATTGGATCTTCCAAGATCATTTTTACTAATATAAATTTATTATTGATAATATCAAATCCTTTCAAAATTTAATATTGAAACAATATTATAATTTTTTTTAAATATAAATATTAATTATTATTATTAATGATTAGATACATTAAACAGAAAAGACATATTTTAAAAATAATTTTACAATCAATTTTTACCACTTTTCATTATTTTTTTCATAATTACTATTTATCATTATTTTTTCATGATTACCCATTATCATTTTTTTTGAAAAAATTTTGTTTTGTTTTAGTAATTTTATAAGTTTAAAAAAATTACAAAATTTCTATTGATTTTGTTTTGTTTTATTAATCTTTTTTATATAAATCTAAATAATTATAAAATATGTTGTATTTCTAGTAAGAATCTCGCAATTTAATAAAAAAAATTAAATGATAAAAAAATTTATTTCAAGTAAAAAAGACAACTTTAAAATTACTTATATACTGAAAATATTTTAAATTGAAAAACTAAATTATTCATATATATTTATAGAATGAAAAGCTAAATATTTATCGTATTATCTTAAATTTATTTATGTAATAGTAATAAATACGTGTCTCATATTTAATTATGTTTATAAATAAATATCGTCTATTAGTGATTAATATTGAACTTATTATTTTAATATGTCTAGTTAATTTGATTAAAGTAAAATAAATATTCTAACTAATTAAAATAAATATTTTATAGAAAAAAACAAACTTAAAAGACTATATATATATATATATATATATATATATATAACACCCTGTAATGCCCTGTATAATATATATCTAGAATAATACAATACAAGCACTTTATTTGGTACTGACACATCAAAAGCGCATAATGTCATAGTTCACATACTTGTCCATTTCTAACACATAAATACACTACATGGCACAAGTCATGGAAACTAGCCAAAATAATAAAAACTAAGAATAATATACAATATCCTCAATTGTATACAATAAAAGAATACACAGCGGAATAAGCTTAACTAAGTTTCTCTTGAAACATCCGAGCATCGCTCCACTTGTAACCAAACCTGCACCTGAAATAAAGCAACTATAGTGGGGTGAGATACATCAAATCTCAGTGAGTTCCCTATCCTATAGATTCTCTCGGCTTTACAGGGTTTTATCAATCCTAACTCAAGTCAGGGGAAGGGAAAAGACCTTGAGTACACGATCTCACAATCTCACACTATATGGAAACACGTCATGAGTCTGTTAACTCATCAAAATCACACGAAAGAAATTACGCCCTGAGCCTGTTAACTCAAGATTCCTTACGAATCGGAATATGTCCTGAGCCTGTTAACTCAAGAATTCCGCTAATCAATAACCATACCAAGGCATCCCTTGTTCCCGTCCGCTTCTACGTCTAGAAGACGACCCGAGTCATGGATCTTTGTAGTTACTTGGCATACGAAATGGATTCGAGATCATCGGCCCGTACACCGTGATCCGTCACTTCACACGGCCCGTACACCGTCACAAGTCTCTTTACCCGTAGGCTCCATTCGTACTATACGCGAGAATCAAACCTGCCAAGTAATTGTGCATACGTTTCAGAGGAGGTGCTCGAGTCTCATGAAACTACACCGCATGATAAATGGTTACGATTACGTGATCACACACACCACGTGATTGTATTCGACAATCACAAGGCCACAATGCCTTACCACAAACCACAAAGGTTTACACACATGTTCCATACTAGTGTTTCACAATTCTATTCACAACCTATAATTATAACAATCTTACTCTACCATTTATTTTGGGGTAAAGTTTCGTCACTCTTCCTAATTCATATTTTAACATGCATATATATACAAACATGTTTAACAATAAGAGCATAGGCAAAATAATCATCAATGGCATAATGGAAACACATAATTCAACAACAATTACCCACCATTAAACGATAAAAGTCGACAAAATGACACTATTCCAAAATCCTGACATAATTAAATCGGCCAACGATCTTAAAACCATTTTAATAAGAAAGTACATTTTATTAGCTTTCCAACGATATCAAGAATGTTAAAAACGGATAACCGAGTCAAAAGTTATGGACATAACGAGAAATGGTATCGCGAAAAAACACAATTCTGCACCCTCCTGGCCGTACGCGTATTGTCTTGTGCCATACGTGTATTGCCTTGCTCACTCGCCCATCCATACGCGTATTGCCCAAAGTGATACGCGTATGGGCAGAGACCAAAACTCCCTAAAAATTCCACTAACAAACCAATACGCGTATTGCCTCACTCCATACGCGTATTGCCCAATCCCATACGCGTAATGCCTATAATCCTTCCTTTCCATACGTGTATTGCCCAACCCAATACGCATATTGCCCTGTCTCATACGCGTATGGGCAGCGAAACCCAGAATTTTTCCTGCATTGTTCCCGTTACGAATTTCTTCCCAAAACCTCTCCAATTCTCATCTAACCACTTCCAAATCACAATATATCAATCCAAATATGTTCCAACACAATTAACAAGTATTTTATGCAATTTATATCGAATTTCATCCGTTAGAATTCATTTTCTCTCAATCTAACTTAAGTTCAAATCTTATATTTCTAGACTTAGAGTGTCTAACTAGAACCCACCTGGTAACCGAAGAGGAGTTTGGAGAAGATGATGAAATGATGGCCCATGAACTTCTTCTTCCCAAGTTCTTCTTCTTTCTCTTCTTCCTTCTTCCTTTCTATTTCTTTCTTTCTCCTTTTCTTATATATATATACATAATCATTAATATATAATATAAATCCAACAGGGTAAAATATCTCCAATTGATATTTGTCGTCTCAACCCAATTGATCAATTATTAGAATTACCATAAAATTATTTTCTCGGATTAATAAATATAAATCTGTCTCTTTAATAAAATAATTGATTTCTTTAGAGTTCACCAGTTGCTCTATTGATCCCAAATAATAATACTTAAAATACTTAGAATATTCCATGAATCCAATTTACCAAAAATAGAGCACATAGATACTCACCTGATCTCATCTAATATCCAATTGAGCATTTAGATAATACGGGGTATTACACTCTCCCCCCTTAAATTGAAATTCGCCCCCGAATTTCCTCTACTCGGTAATAACCACAACTTGTATCCTGGTCTTAGATTCACCCTTAACTTTACTTTCGTTCAACTCCTTGTCGTATTCCAATTCCAACACTTCACGGAACAAAATCCTTATTTTTGGTTCCTTAGTCATACTCTTATTCCAACATTAGGTTAACTTCGAACTTAACTTTTTCCCATAGTTCATCTGTTGTTCTATACAAAACACTTGGTCGCATACTACTTCTGGCAAGAAGGTACCCTTCCATATTCCTCAATTGAGTCACACAACAAAACCTCAACACCTTATCTTGGTCTAGGATAACAAACACTCATCACCTCCTCGTGAGGTAATTCAATGATTTCTCAACTTCATGCAATCCACGACGATTTATATTTCCATAACTTCAACGTCCAAAACCACTTCATTATTATTTAAACGACTTCTTTACCAGTTCCATCTGGTCTGACGCTGTACGTTGTACTCACTAAATTCAACATTTCCTTCCTTTCGTATCACACCAAAAGGTAACCCACTTAGAACAAAATCTTCTTATTTCCAATCTTACAATTAATTTCTCCTCTGATTCTTATAAATCCGACTGAGCCCCTTTCATTTGTCACCTTCCACTGCGCAACTCCAATTCTAGCAGTGGAACACCACGAATTCTTAAGCACTACCAAGTAGCTAACGGTCCATGGAGAACACACTCATCCATTGGGGTCCTTACTAACCAATGATACAAGAAACTTACTGGCGTCCTATGGTAAAATAATTTCTTTGCCAACAAACAACATTATAACATCTGCCCAACACTCTCCAGACGATAAAGACACAGGAGTTACACTGCTACAACCATAACGTACACAACTCCCAATCCATTCCAAACTTGGAATAATTCATCCAAAGTAGATTAACAACTTTAGTTTCTAGTTACCACATTCCCCATTAAGTCTTCTTACAGGTCTCCGACTTGCTCAAGGTTTGTTGTTGGTACGAGTTCTCTACTAATATTACATAGCACCATCATGAAGCTTCAAACATATGCAAGTCACCACTTATCAAAACTTAACTCATCCAAAGCACGATTGTGAGTTTCCATATTACTCACCCACTCACATACCACAATCCACATACATACCCACTTTCGAAGTCCATACCACACCTCTCAGTTGAATCCGCTTTTCTCAATCGTTATGTTCCCTAAACGATTCCAAGTTACATGCTTAACTCCGGAACATCAAATTTTCACTCGTACTTGGAAAGATAACTTCCAAATTTCACTCTCTTGGTAAAACACAACTGCACACAACTAGTACCACTCTCACGGAGTCTAAATCCAATATCGTGAACCCACGGCTGATAGCACTTACTAATTCTGACCAACCGTTCATACCTTACTAATACCATGATTACACACCGAAATATTCCTTGCAAGATCAATACTTCGTGGGTATTCTTTAACTTCGTCCTTAAGGCTCACAACGACAAAACACCCAAGACCTTCTCATACTCAACACCATTTACAAGATTACTTCCTCGAAGACAATTCCCTTGTCATCTAAACAGACAGTCAACTAGGCAACACCTTTCCAAAAGTTACGATTCCGAAACGCAATCCATCTTCCATGCACGTGTTACTTGGTTAACCACCTTGCGTTAGTCGGGTAACACTGCTGCAGAAACAAAACCAGTTTCTTCTTAATTCAAAGCCATTCCTACTCAAACCATTAATCCAATTCATCCTACTTGAAATATCGTTCACAACTCGTGGCTTCTTAACTTGTATAAAATTCACTAACCATGACCCACTCAGGTAAAATCGACAAGGTCAAAGCATGCAGACAACACACTCCAACCAAGTGACATGCAAACTTCCAAATTCTGAGGCGGCCACACTACAAACTTTAGCGGAAGAGTTCATTTTTTTCTGCTCAACAACTACACTAGATGAAAGCCAAAATGGCGACATTATAGGGTTTCAGCCACAACTCATGCTTGATTCGTCCATAAGCAAAATCCAACACACAATCATCATACGATACCACAAAATTGATGGACATGTCATATCAAGCATACCACCTTATTCTCTCACTCCGTACACATTAACCAGGATTTCTTGCCGTTCACTATCCATTACACATCCCACTTACACCAAATTACTTAATGGAAAATTCGCAACCGACAACTCTCAACAACTACTTACCCAACCCTTCCGGTATAAATCGTTCCATGATTTACACTTAGTCCGTAATAAGTCTTGATTTGCTTCTCCTTGTTTTACCACAATCTTGTTTCTTAAAAATACAATACTCACTGTTCCACAAAGTACGTCTCTTCACACTTGTCTCAAGAATAAGAATCCATCACGTACACTTGTGACCACGGTGCTGCTACTACGCTTGTTGTTAATACCAAAGTGTAACTTCTTCAGTTCAACTCATAATACTAGGGTTCGCGGGTGAATCATCTTTGATTACACTTCCTTAACTACAGGTTCATCAACACCTTAAAACTCCATTGCACACTCGTCCAAAAATACATTCCATTGCCACTTCATCTTAACATACCGTTAATACCATTTTCTACGTCGTACTTACTTTCGCCCTCCATTGTAATCCTTTTAGGTCCAAATATAAAACCACCATACTTACATTTCCTTAAGTCCAAGGTTCTTACTCTGTTTCTTAATACAACTTGTTCCGGTTCGTACCAGTACACTTTCTGTTACTTAATGAAGCTCATTCTTTCTTTAACACAATACCTTATACTGTTCCTTGGGTAATTTAACATTTCCAAATTGGTCTCTTACTGAATACAGAAATCTTGATTTAATACCTCGAACTTAATCTCTCTTCATATCTGAAGTCACGCAATTTATCTCTTACCCTTCGTCCGACACATACTTATTACACTTGAATCATGTAAACACATCCCAGTGTCCCTTCTCACACTTCTCTACCACTTTAGATTCCCATGAAAGCTGAACTCCCTTAACTCTCAACTTTTAACCAGTCGGAATAGATTACTCCGAACACACTCTTCGAGGTACTCCCATCCACCCAAGATGCCATAACGATCTTAGAAACTGAAACACCAATACTTATCTCACTCCCGGACCTTACGTCAACCATTCCACAACACAACTCTCCTTTTCCACGGAATGAGATTACTTGAAATCCTTATCCAATTATCCAATAGAGATCCTTAACTTTCGGACTTAATCAATTCCAAAGGATTACTTAACAACTCACCGCTCTTTCTTTTCCACGCTTCACAAGCACAACGTCTCTTAAAAACTCACTGAGCTGACCAAAACTCTTCAATACTAATTCTTGGCTTGAGCCTTCCCTCACAACACAAGTTCCGACAACACTTCGGAGTCCTCGTGGTTGGTCAACCATGATTCTACCTATCACATACATAGCATTAGGTTGATCAGGCCCAACACTACGTAGTATGATATTAAGTTTCATGATGGCAAGACACACTTAAGAGGCAGGAATAGATTTACTTATGATGTTTCAAGGCTAGGTCGAGAATACGACCTGCTCTGATACCAACTGTAATGCCATGTATAATATATATCTAGAATAATACAATACAAGCACTTTATTTGGTACTGACACATCAAAAGCACCTAATGTCATAGTTCACATACTTGTCCATTTCTAACACATAAATACACTACATGGCACAAGTCATGGAAACTAACCAAAATAATAAAAACTAAGAATAATATACAATATCCTCAATTGTATACAATAAAAGAATACACAGCGGAATAAGCTTAACTATACTTCTCTTGAAACATCCGAGCATCGCTCCACTTGTAACCAAACCTGCACCTGAAATAAAGCAACTATAGTGGGGTGAGATACATCAAATCTCAGTGAGTTCCCTATCCTATAGATTCTCTCGGCTTTACATGGTTCTATCAATCCTAACTCAAGTCAGGGGAAGGGAAAAGACCTTGAGTACACGATCTCACAATCTCACACTATATGGAAACACGTCATGAGTCTGTTAACTCATCAAAATCACACGAAAGGAATTACGCTCTGAGCCTGTTAACTCAAGATTCCTTACAAATCGGAATATGTCCTGAGCCTGTTAACTCAAGAATTCTGCTAATCAATAACCATACTAAGGCATCCCCTGTTCCCGTCCGCTTCTACGTCTAGAAGACGACCCGAGTCATGGATCCTTGTAGTTACTTGGCATACGAAATGGATTCGGGATCATCGATCCGTACACCGTGATCCGTCACTTCACACGGCCCGTACACCGTCACAAGTCTCTTTACCCGTAGGCTCCATTCGTACTATACGCGGGAATCAAACAAGCCAAGTAATTGTCCATACGTTTCAGAGGAGGTGCTCGAGTCTCATGAAACTACACCGCAAGATAAATGGTTACGATTACGTGATCACACACACCACGTGATTGTATTCGACAATCACAAGGCCACAATGCCTTACCACAAACCACAAAGGTTTACACACATGTTCCATACTAGTGTTTCACAATTCTATTCACAACCTAGAATTATAACAATCTTACTATACCATTTGTTTTGGGGTAAAGTTTCCTCACTCTTCCTAATTCATATTTTAACATGCATATATATACAAACATGTCTAACAATAAGAGCATAGGCAAAATAATCATCAATGGCATAATGGAAACACATAATTCAACAACAATTACCCACCATTAAATGATAAAAGTCAACAAAACGACACTATTCCAAAATCCCAACATAATTAAATCGGCCAACGATCTTAAAACCATTTTAATAAGAAAGTACATTTTATTAGCTTTCCAACGATATCAAGAATGTTAAAAATGGATAACCGAGTCAAAAGTTATGGACATAACGAGAAATGGTATCGCGAAAAAACACAATTTTGCACCCTCCTGGCCGTACGCGTATTGCCTTGCTCACTCGCCCATCCATACGCGTATTGCCCAAAGTGATACGCGTATAGGCAGAGACCAAAACTCCCTAAAAATTCCACTAACAAACCAATACGCGTATTGCCTCACTCCGTACGCGTATTGCCCAATCCCATACGCGTAATGCCTATAATCCTTCCTTTCCATACGCGTATTGCCCAACCCAATACGCGTATTGCCCTGTCCCATACGCGTATGGGCAGCGAAACCCATAATTTTTCCTGCATTGTTCCCGTTACGAATTTCTTCCCAAAACCTCTCCAATTCTCATCTAACCACTTCCAAATCACAATATATCAATCCAAATATGTTCCAACACAATTAACAAGTATTCTATGCAATTTATATCGAATTTCATCTGTTAGAATTCATTTTCTCTCAATCTAAGTTAAGTTCAAATCTTATATTTCTAGACTTAGAGTGTCTAACTATAACCCACCTGGTAACCGAAGAGGAGTTTGGAGAAGATGATGAAATGATGGCCCATGAACTTCTTCTTCCCAAGTTCTTCTTCTTTCTCTTCTTCCTTCTTCCTTTCTATTTCTTTCTTTCTCCTTTTCTTATATATATATACATAATCATTAATATATAATATAAATCCAACAGGGTAAAATATCTCCAATTGATATTTGTCGTCTCAACCCAATTGATCAATTATTAGAATTATCATAAAATTACTTTCTCGGATTAATAAATATAAATCTGTCTCTTTAATAAAATAATTGATCTCTTTAGAGTTCACCAGTTGCTCTATTGATCCCAAATAATAATACTTAAAATACTTAGAATATTCCATGAATCCAATTTACCAAAAATAGAGCACATAGATACTCACCTGATCTCATCTGATATCCAATTGAGCATTTAGATAATACGGGGTATTACACACCCATACATAACAACATACATCAAAACATATATATTATACATGAGTCCAAGTATTTGGTACTGAAATACCATAAGTTCCTAGCTAACACATTATATACATAAATGCCCTAAATACAAAGTTCTAAAGCCTACGGCATAACATATACAAGATGTCCCAAAATACACGAAGAACTAGATCAATATAATGATCTCAAAATAAAACGCCATAGCGGAAGCCATGCCATCTCAAAAGCTACGACCCGTAAGAAAAGTCAAACCACTTTGTTCTTACCCTTCGCCGAATCTGTAGTACCTGTGATGTAAACAACAACGTGGGGTGAGATACATCAAATCTCAGTGAGTCTGCTATCTTATAGTCCTCTCGGCTTTACAAGGTTCTATCGATCCTAACTCAAGTCAAAGGGGAAGGGAAGTGACTTTGAGTACTCACGCACCCTATATGGATCCACACTCGTGAGCCTGTTAACTCACACTATTACAATGCTAAATCATGAGCCTGTTAACTCAAGAATCTCACTAATCAATAACCGTACCAAGGCATCCCCTGTTCGCGTCTGCTTCTACGTCTAGAAGACGATCCGAGTCATGGATCCTTGTAGTTACTTGGCATACGAATTGGATTCGGGATCATCGGCCTGTTAACCGTGAACCGTCACTTCTCATGGCCTATTAACCATCATAAGTCTCGACCCATAGCATAGGCTTCAATCGTACTACACGTAGGGAATCAAACCTACCAAGTAATTGTGCATACCTTTCAGAGGAGGAGCTCGAGTCTCATGAAACTACACCACAAGACAAATCGGTTATGATTACTAGACACACGCCTTGGCCTCTCATGCACGAGCGTTGTCACTATGTCATACCACACTTTTCTACATTGTATACGGTAATGTTCCTCACTCTACCTATTTCGTATTTTAACATGCATACATATTCAAACATGCTTAACAATAAGAACATATGCAATTAGTCTTCAATCTCATAATGGAAACATATAATTCCACATACCACAAATTATACAAATTTATGGTTCCCTCCGATTTATTTAATCGGGCATCAAAACCAGCATCTTTTAATGTCATCATAAAGATTATTTCCACGGCTTTCTATTGATATCAAAAACACTCAAATAGGATAAGCGGATCAAAAGTTAGCAAAGAAACAAAACTGCATAACCTAACATGTTCGCTAGGCGAACTACCCAGCGAGCATTCGCTAGGCGAAGCCCCTGGTGAATGAACAAACAGAACAAAAACAGCCATAAAGTTCGCTTCGTGAACTCCCTGGCGAACATTCCCCTCGCCCTTCGCTTCGCGAACAACTCAGCGAAGCAAGGCAGAACCAAACAGCACTGAAAAGGCACAAAGTTCGCTAGGCGAACGTCGTTGGCGAACATTCGCTGACGGGTTCGCTAGGCGAACCCTCGAAAATCTGTTCACTGCGACTCGCCCCAGGTTCGCTAGGCGAAGCCTGGAAAATCCCACTTCTCAACAGCGCTGTTCTTCATCCCAAAATCAATAATTTTCCAATCAAAACACCCCCAAACCTTATTATAACCATTAAAACATAGTAGGATCATAACAACAAGTATTTAACAACAATTATATTGCATTTCATCCGTTAAATTCATAATTCTAACACAATTACTCATTTTCTCACAGTTCCAACCTAACTCTAAAATACATGGAATTCTACATCTAGAGCATCTATCTAGAATCCACCTCGAGATTAGATGATGATGAAGATTGGAAGATGCTTTGATGAAGGATTGATGATGATCTTAGATCTTGAAATCCTTGGATTTCTTCTCTTTTCCTTCCTTCCCTTTTTCTTTCCTTTTCCTTCTTTCTTCCTTCTCTTACTATCTTTTCTTTTGTTTGGCAAAGGGAGGAAAAGAAAGTATATAGAGTAAGCATTAATAGGAATTAATACTACTAAAAGTTCAAAAAGTCTTTATAACACCAAAAGTTAAAACCTCAGAGTCAGATAATATTAATTTGATCTGCTCTGAGCCCATCAGTTTACTCTAATTATTTTGTACAATAAATTCTCAGAGTAAACCGGAACCCGGTTAATCAGAATAATATTATTTCTAGAGTGTAATAATTTATGGAGTATTACATCCTCCCCCCCTTAAATAGAAATTCGCCCACGAATTTATAGTAGTTACCTGAAAAGATGAGGATAAGCGTCTCGCATCTCTGATTCTAGTTCCCACGTCGCATCTCCCGGATGCGTCTCATCCCACTGAACCTTAACCAGAGGAATCTCCTTATTCCTTAACACCTTAGTTTATCTTCCTGTGATATGACTCGGTCGATGCTCAAACGTTAAATCTGCTTCTATCTCAATAGTATCGGGTAGAATTGGCTGAAGAGGATCTGGAACAAACTTCCGAAGCTGAGACACATGAAAACCATCGTGCATCTCGGACAGAGAAGGCGGTAAGGCTAATCCGTAAGTTACTTCACCAATTCTTTCTAAAAATTGATACGGTCCCACGTATTTTGGACTTAACTTCTGCGATTTAAATGGTCTTTTCAATCTCAATATCGGAGTAACCTTTCAAAAATACTTGATTACCCTCATCAACTTCCAAAGGTCTCATACGGTTATCTGCATAGCTCTTCTGACGATCCTGTGCTTGATTAACTTTTGCACGGATCATTCTAATCTTTTCTGTAGTCTCGTGAACAATCTCGGGTCCCAAAATTCTATCTTCGCCAACCTCCGCCCAACACAATGGCGTTCTATATTTCCTACCATATAACGCCTCATAAGGTGCCATACCAATACTTACATGATAACTGTTGTTATAAGAGAACTCAATCAACGACAAAAGTCCCATCCAATTTCCTCCACTTTCTAGTACACAAGCCCTCAACATACCTTCCATGGTTTGTATTGTCCGTTCCGTCTGACCATCTGTTTGCGGATGATTCGACGTGCTCAAACACAACTTTGTTCCCATAGCTTGCTGAAAAGCTCTCCAAAATCTAAAAGTAAACTTTGGATCTCTATCTGAAACAATACTAGAAGGAACACCATGTAATCTCACAATCTCCGAAATGAACAACTTTGCGAGATGACTCGCCTTATAAGTAGTCTTTACGGCCAAGAAATGAGCAGACTTCGTCAACCGATCTACAATTACCCAAATCGAATCATAACTACCTTGCTCACGAGGTAATCCCACCGCGAAGTCCATCGAAATACTATCCCATTTCCACACCGGAATTTCTAAAGGT
The DNA here is from genome assembly GCA_022829125.1 of Lathyrus tuberosus. NCBI lineage: Eukaryota > Viridiplantae > Streptophyta > Magnoliopsida > Fabales > Fabaceae > Lathyrus > Lathyrus tuberosus. The sequence goes on from JALAZF010000474.1 coordinate 3,762,112, forward strand.
TGCAACAAGCCACCCGGTCTTTGGTGTTCTATTTTCACTTGTTGGCATATCGTACATTCCGATACATATACCGTAATATCTTTTTTTTTCCCATCCCGGACCACCAATAGTCTCTCTTTAAATCTCGATACATCTTTGAAGAACCCGAATGTATAGTAAAGGCACCCTTATGCGCTTCTTCCAAAATCCTTCTTTTCAACATCGCATCGTCCGGAACACGAATCCTTTGGTTAAACAAAATGATTCTGTCGGTAGCTCGTACAAAACCCGGTCGTACTAACACTTCTTGTAACTTCCCATCTAACCCTTGTCCTTGTTGGATTTCTTCCCTAAGAGTAGAACTGATATTTAAATTTCCCATAATTACCCAATTAGGAGTCAAATTAAATTGAAGATTTTGATCTCTAACTTTTCCATTAAGGCATACTCTAACATCATCAAGTCGGCACTATGCAACACTTTCCTGCTCAGTGCATCCACTACTTTATTCGCTTTACCTGGATGGTACTTTAGTTCCAAATCATAATCCTTCAAATACTCCATCCACCTCCTTTGACGCATGTTCAACTCTTTCTGATCAAAAAGGTACTTTAAACTCTTGTGATCACTGAACATCTCAAAACGTATACCATATAAATAGTGACGCCACACTTTCAGTGTAAACACAACCGCCGCCAATTCCAAATCACGAGTTGGATAATTCTGTTCATGAATTTTCAATTGTCGGGAGGCATAAGTCACTACCTGACCGCCTTGCATCAGAACACCTCCCAATCCCATCTTAGAAGCATCACAAAACACTTCGTAAGAGTTGCTAGGGTCAGGAATGATTAACACAGGAGCCGTCGTCAATCTTTCCTTCAACTTCATGAAATTTTGCTCACAACTCATATCCCACTCAAAAGCAAGATCCTTACGAGTAAGTTCCGTCATTGGTAGAGCCAGTTGGGAAAAGCCTTTAATAAACCTTCTATACAACCTGCTAATCCCAAGAAACTTCTAACTTCTGAAACATTCCTCGGTCTCTCCCAATTAATCACTGCTCCTACCTTCGACGGATCCATAGCCACACCACCTTGAGATATAACATGTCAAAGAAAATTAACTTCCGACATCCAAAATTCACACTTGCTTAACTTAGCGAAAAGTTGCTTCTCTTTCAATACCGATAAGAAAATTCTCAGATGTTCTCCGTGCTCTTGTGGAGTACGAGAATAAATAAGAATGTCGTTAATAAATATCACCACAAATTGGTCCAAGTAAGGTTGAAATATCCTGTTTATATAATCCATGAAAACTGTCGGAGCATTAGTCACACCGAAAGGCCTTACTAGGAATTCATAATGACCATAACGGGTCCTAAACGCAGTATTCGGTACATCCGAACTCTTCACCCGAATTTGATGATAACCCGACCGTAAATCAATCTTCGAGAACACACAGGCTCCCTTCAATTGATCTAACAGGTCGTCTATTCTGGGTAAGGGGTACTTGTTCTTAATGGTGACTTTATTCAGCTGACGATAGTCGATATACAATCGCATCCCACCGTCCTTCTTCTTTACTAACAATACTGGAGCTCTCCACGGTGAGACACTAGGTCTAATAAAATGCTTAACCATAAGCTCTTCCAATGGTTCCTTTAGCTCCTTTAATTCAAGTGGCGCCATCCGATACGGAGAAACGGATATCGGAGTCATTCCCGGTATCAGGTCAATAGAGAACTCCACTTCCCTCTCCGGAGGAAGAGAAGTGATATCCTCGGGAACAACTTCCGGAAACTCGCAGACAACTGGAAATACACAATTTCACACATTGCATAGACACAAAGGAGTGTGTTATTCCACAATCAAATAAAACAAAACAAGAATATCCGTTTACGAACCACGTACCTGCAATCAAGGAGTTATCGCCCTTTGCATTCTTTGCGTCCAGAGTATACACTCGACCGATACTCTTTCCTTGTGTTTGATTCTTATTCTGAGAACAATCTCTCGCCATATGGACCACCTTCTGACATTGATAACACTCCACTCCTTCATAGCGACATCTACCAGAATGCATCTTACCACAAGTACGACACACAGGAGGAGCACTAGTCCTAGAATTCTGGACTTGCTTCCCTTTGAAAGCTCGTTGCCTAGGCCTAAACTGTTAGCTTGACCTCCCACAATCATTCTGGTTAGACCTACGTGAATCCCCTTCTGTCTAAACGCTCCACAAATCGTTCTCAACCACATAACCTTGCCTTAGAGACCCGACATAAGCAGTTACTGCCACACTACCTTGCCTCAACTGTTGGAATTCAAACTCTCTTCGGATCCTCAAAAAACTAGGAAGGTACTTTTCCATAAAAGTAGCCTTGAATTGCTCCCACACTTTAGGCACACCCTGAATAGTCATAAAAGCTGAAGCAATATCCCACCACCTCTTAGCAGGACCTCTCAGTGAGTGAGAAGCAAACACTACTTTATCCCCTCACTACAGTAAATTATCAGAAAGATTCTCTCCATGCCAGCAATCCATTCGTGGGCTTTCATAGGATCCAATCCGCCATGAAATTCTGGAGGATTCAGGCGGATGAAATCCCGAAAACTTCCACCTACCACATCTGGAACAACCACCTGAGGATGAACACCTCCATTCATCCGTTGCACCATCTGTTGCATGAATTGATTCTGTTGCTGCTGCATCTCTTGCATAAACTGATACAAAGGAGCATTCTCATTGCCGCCTGGCGGATTCGTCCCAGCTGGAGGATTTGGGGTCTACCACGATTGCTTCTGCGTCCGCCAACCATGTTCCTAAACGTCATATAGATAGGATTAAGTTGATCAGGCTCAATACCATACATATAACACTTAAGACCAATGGCGACACAACGCATATGAAACGGAAAGAAATACTTATACTATTTCATGGCTAGGTCAAGGATACGACCTGCTCTGATACCAACTGTAACACCCATACATAACAACATACATCAAAGCATATATATTATACATGAGTCAAAGTATTTGGTACTGAAATACCATAAGTTCCTAGCTAACACATTATATACATTAAATGCCCTAAATACAAAGTTCTAAAGCCTACGGCATAACATATACAAGATGTCCTAAAATACACTAAGAACTAGATCAATATAATGATCTCAAAATAAAATGCCATAGCGGAAGCCATGCCATCTCAAAAGCTACGATCCGTAAGGAAAGTCAAACCACTTTGTCCTTACCCTTCGCTGAACCTGTAGTACCTGTGATGTAAACAACAACGTGGGGTGAGATACATCAAATCTCAGTGAGTTCACTATCTTATAGTCCTCTCGGCTTTACAAGGTTCTATCGATCCTAATTCAAGTCAAAGGGGAAGGGAAGTGACTTTGAGTACTCACGCACCCTATATGGATCCACACTCGTGAGCCTGTTAACTCACACTATTACAATGCTAAATCCTGAGCCTCTTAACTCAAGAATCTCACTAATCAATAACCGTACCAAGGCATCCCCTGTTCCCGTTCGCTTCTACGTCTAGAAGACGATCCGAGTCATGGATCCTTGTAGTTACTTGGCATACGAATTAGATTCGGGATCATCGGCCTGTTAACCGTGAACCGTCACTTCTCATGGCCTGTTAACCATCACAAGTCTCGACCCATAGCATAGGCTCCAATCGTACTACACGTAGGGAATCAAACCTACCAAGTAATTGTGCATACGTTTCAGAGGAGGAGCTCGAGTCTCATGAAACTACACCGCAAGACAAATCGGTTATGATTACTAGACACACGCCTCGGCCTCTCATGCACCAGCGTTGTCACTATATCATTCCACACTTTTCTACATTGTATACGGTAATGTTCCTCACTCTACCTATTTCGTATTTTAACATGCATACATATTCAAACATGTTTAACAATAAGAACATAGGCAATTAGTCATCAATCTCATAATGGAAACATATAATTCCACATACCACAAATTATACAAATTTACGGTTCCCTCCAATTTATTTAATCGGGCATCAAAACCAGCATCTTTTACTGTCATCATAAAGATTATTTCCACAACTTTCTATTGATATCAAAAACACTCAAATAGGATAAGCGGATCAAAAGTTTGGAAAGAAACAAAACTGCATAACCTAACATGTTCGCTAGGCGAACTACCCAGCGAGCATTCGCTCCAGCCTTCACTAGGCGAAGCCCCTGGCGAATGAACAAACAGAACAAAAACATACATAAAGTTCGCTTCGCGAACTCCCTAGCGAACATTCGCCTCGCCCTTCGCTTCGCGAACAACTCAACGAAGCAAGGCAGAACCAAACAACACTGAAAAGGCACAAAGTTCGCTAGGCGAACGTCGTTGGCGAACATTCGCTGACCTTCGCTGACGGGTTCGCTAGGCGAACCCTCGAAAATCTGTTCGCTGCGACTCGTCCCAGGTTCGCTAGGCGAAGCCTGGAAAATCCCACTTCTCAACAGCGTTGTTCTTCATCCCAAAATCAATAATTTTCCAATCAAAACACCCCCAAACCTTATTATAACCATCAAAACATAGTAGGATCATAACAACAAGTATTTAACAACAATTATATTACATTTCATCCGTTAAATTCATAATTCTAACACAATTACTCATTTTCTCACAATTCCAACCTAACTCTAAAATACATGGAATTCTACATCTAGAGCATCTATCTAGAACCCACCTCGAGATTAGATGATGATGAAGATTGGAAGATGCTTTGATGAAGGATTGATGATGATCTTAGATCTTGAAATCCTTGGATTTCTTCTCTTTTCCTTCCTTCCCTTTTTCTTTCCTTTTCCTTCTTTCTTCCTTCTCTTATTATCTTTTCTTTTGTTTGGCAAAGAGAGGAAAAGAAAGTATATAGAGTAAGCAATGATAGGAATTAATACTACTAAAAGTCCAAAAAGTCTTTATAACACCAAAAGTTAAAACTTCAGAGTCAGATAATATTAATTTGATCTGCTCTGAGCCAATCAGTTTACTCTAATTATTTTGTACAATAAATTCTCAGAGTAAACCGGAACCCAGTTAATTAGAATAATATTATTTCTAGAGTGTAATAATTTACCGGGTATTACAATATATATATATATATAATATAAAAATGATTTTAAAATAAATTTAAAGATGTACACACTAAATGTTAATGTATTAAATATTTAAGATTACTCACTAAATTTTAATGGAATATAAAATTGTATTAACTTACTTTTTTATAAAATTAATTAATAGAATAATAATGAAGTAACTTACCTTTTGATAAAACTAATTAATAGAATATAATTAAAATCAATCAATATGTTTAATTAATGGAGTATAATTAAATGAAATCAATTGTATATCAATAATAAATAGTAAAATTAAATCGAATATTTCTTTTTTGAATAATTTAATAATTTGAATTCTTTGAAGTTTACAATTATTATACAATCTTTAAATTTTATAGCAAAGTAGCAATATTCGATTTTTTAACTAATTAGTCAATTTTTTAAGTTTACAATTATTGTACCATCTTTAGATTTTTCTATTATTTCAAAATAATTGTGACCTATAAATAAAATATATATTTTTAAATTTCCATCGTAACAATAATAAATATATTTAATGATAAATAATAATCAAAATTACATAATATTTAAAAAAATATTGACACAACGATAATATATATAAACTAAAAAAAGAACATTGCATATATCTTAAATCAATTATTTTAAATCAAATATTTCTAAAATCAATTATTTTAAATCCAATAGTCAGAATGGTCTCTAGTTTTTGTGTAATACCCCGTATTATCTAAATGCTCAATTGGAGATCAGATGAGATCAGATGAGTATCTATGTGCTCTATTTTTGGTAAATTGGATTAATAGAATATTCTAAGTATTTTAAGTATTATCAATTGGGATCAATAGAGCAACTTGTGAACTCCGAAGAGATCAATTATTTTATTAAAGAGACGGATTAATATTTATTAACCCGAGAAAGTAATTTTATGGAAATTCTAATAATTGATCAATTGGGTTGAGATGACAAAATATCAATTGGAGATATTTTACCCTGTTGGATTTATATTATATATTAATGATTATGTGTGTATATATATATATAGCTAGAAAATAAAACATACTAAGAAGAAGAAGAAGGAAAGGAGAAAGAAGAGAAGAAGAGAGAAGGGAAAAGAGGGAAGGAAACGTGGATCATTGTTCATCATCTTCTTCAAACTCCTCTACGGTTACCAGGTGGGTTCTAGTTAGACACTCTAAGTCTAGAAATATAAGAATTGAACTTAAGTTAGATTGAGAGAAAATGAATTCTAACGGATAAAATTCGGTAAAAACTGCGTAGCATACTTGTTAATTATGTGGGAACATATTTGGATTGACATTTTGTGAGTTGGAAGTGGTTAGACGAGAATTGGAGAGGTTTGGGGGTGAAATTCGTAACGGGAGCAATGCAGGAAAAAATTCTGGGTTTCGCTGCCCATACGCGTATGGGGCAGGGCAATACGCGCATTGGGTTGGGCAATATGCGTATGGCAAGGAAGGATTACAGGCAATACGCGTATGGAAGTGGGCAATACGCGTATGGAGTGAGGCAATACGCGTATTGGTCTGTTAGTGGAATTTTTAGGGAGTTTTGGTCTCTGCCCATATGCGTATCACTTTGGGCAATACGCGTATGGATGGGCGAGTGAGCAAGGCAATACGCGTATGGCACAAGGCAATACGCGTACGGCCAGTGAGGGTGCAAAATTGTGTTTTTCGCGATACCATTTCTCGTTATGTCCATAACTTTTGACTCGGTTATCCATTTTTAACATTCTTGATATCGTTGGAAAGCTAATAAAATGTACTTTCTTATTAAAATGGTTTTAAGATCGTTGGCCGATTTAATTATGTCGGGATTTTGGAATAGTGTCGTGTTGTCGACTTTTATCGTTTAATAGTGGGTAATTGTTGTTGAATTATGTGTTCTATTATGCGATTGATGATTATTTTGCCTATGCTCTTATTGTTAAACATGTTTGTATATATATATGCATGTTAAAATATTAATTAGGAAGAGTGAGGAAACTTTACCCCAAAACAAATGGTAGAGTAAGATTGTTATAATTATAGGTTGTGAATAGAATTGAGAAACACTAGTATGGAACATGTGTGTGAACCTTTGTGTTATTTGAGAAAAGGCGTTTGTGGCCTTAAGGCATTGTGGCCTTGTGATTGTCGAATACAATCATGTTTTTGTGTGTGATCACGTAATCGTAACTGGTTATTTTTGTGAGTGTGTTTCATGGGTCTCGAGTTCCTCTGAAACATGTGCACAACTACTTGGCAGGTTTGATTCCCGCGTGCAGTACGAATGGCGCTCAGGGAGCGTATGCTTGTGACGGTTAATGGCCCGTGTGAAGTGACAGTTCATAACAGTTTATGGCCCGTAGAACCCGAATCCATTCGTATGTCAAGTAGGTTACAGGGATCCATGACTCGGGTCGACTTCTAGACGTAGAAGCAGACGGGAAAGGGGATGCCTTGTGGGTTATCGATTAGTGATATTTTGAGTTGATGAACTCATGACATGTTCCCATACAGTGTGAGATTGTGAGATTGTGAACTCAAAGTCATTCCCCTTCCCCTTGACTTGAGTTAGGATTGATAGAACCCTGTAAAGCTGAGAGAACCTATAGGATAGGGAACTCACTGAGATTTGATGTATCTCACCCCACTATAGTTGCTTTATTTCAGGTGCAGGTTGGTTACAAGTGGAGCGATGCTCGGATGTTTCAAGAGAAGCTTAGTTAAGCTTATTCCGCTGTGTATTCTTTTGTTGTATACAATTTAGGATATTGTATATTATTCTTAGTTTTTATTATTTTGGCTAGTTTCCATGACTTGTGCCATGTAGTGTTTTTTTATGTTTTAGAAATGGACAAGTATGTGAACTATGCCATTAGGCGCTTTTGATGTGTCAGTACCAAATAAAGTGCTTGTATTGTATTATTCTAGATATATAATATACAGTGCATTATATTTTAAAACTTGAATGGGTGTAATCTAATAATTTTATTTTGTTTTGATTTTATAAATAATGTAATATCAATTAGCTTAATGAAAAGTAATGACCTATATATAAAACTTATTTTTTTCATAAACATATTAAAGAGATGTGAATTTTGCTTTATAGTTATTATACAAAGTTATTACCAAAAAAGTTCCATAAAGTTATGATCAAGAAATTTTCATAAATAGCAACGTAATATATAAATTTTATAATGATAAATTTTATAATGAGTAAAATTATAATCTAATTATTTTTATTATTTTTATTTTATAAACAATAATATCAATTGGTTTAATTGCAAATGTGATATAAATATTAATAATCTTAATTAATTTAAAGATGTATTGTTTGACATGTTTGTTACCACAAATATTCTTCAATAATAAATAAAAATATTAAAGGCGGTATTGAAAATTTTGTTAAAAAGAAAAATAAAATAGTGAGAAATTTTATTTTTAATACTACGTAATTAAGTAATCAAACATAAGTATAACATGGTCCAATTTCAATTTTTTTATAATAGATAACTACACATATTAACTAACCGCTCACTAATTAGTAAAATAGATCCAATTTCAATCTATTTATGGTAGATAACTACACATATTAACTAAAAAATCACTAATGAGTAAAATAGTTGTCAAACATAATCAAATTTATAAATATGAATAAGAATATAATAAATAAAATACATATTATATTAATATTAAAAAGAATCAATTATTCATAACTAATTAAGGTGATACGTTGGCATAATCTGATTTCCAACAAAGGGAACCTTAAAAGCTCTGCAAATCTGACTTATTCCCAATGGTTGATTTCTGCAGACAATAATTAATATTATAATTCATAAATATTCAATAAAACCATTCAAAATAAAAATCACTTATAATATTCAAGTAACTTAGTACTTATAAAATCTCTGCAAAATAAAACCATTCAAAATTTGAGTATTAACTTGATGCAATACAACATATAGGAGTTCATAAATAAACATGTTTAATCAAGTAACTTAGTATTATATTAGCGTGTAATAAAATTGTTTACGTAAGAAAGGCTTAAATGCTACAGTCATATGCAATATATTGTCGCTTTCTTGCCAAATATCATTTCTCTTAGAGAAACTCCATAGGGACTCCAATGCAGTCCTACTTTCATTAGCAATACTCCTCATTACAGCTACATAAGCAGTCTAAAAATGTAATCAGAGAAAGTATAATAGAGAAGATGTATAATACTTACTTCAATCAGTCTCGATACAATAATATAACAACATAGATTCAATAATCATCACAACATAATTCCAGTCTCCATAATGTCACAACATAATTTCAGAATCGGGATCCCAAACCCCTCTATAATAACACACATGTTTTTCAAATTCTGCAAAATGTTGCCAATATCTAATATTTATATAAAAATAAATTAAAGCAAAATAAATCATTCATAAGTTTGGAAAAATAAATGGTGTGGATTCAAATAATTTGATATTAAAGTAAAGGAAAATGTTTCAAATACGTTCATCAATACCTTATCAACAAGGGGATCAAGGTATTAACCTACTACAAAATCAATCTTCATCTTCCTAGCCACATATACAATTACAAAACCCATAGAGTAACTGAAAAATAGCTTATTTAAATTTTAGTAATACTATCATTCATTCTGCTAAAAATCAAAACCCAAAATTAAATAAAATGTAAGAAAGAACAACAAATTAATATATTCAATTAAAATATTTCACTTCTACATTATCATCATCTTCTAAAAAATATGTCATAAACTATATAATACCATGAGTTCTTAATTGACTTGCAAAATGGAACATTAATGAAATTTAATTTCCAACCCTCTCATCGAACTCTTGAACCCTCGTTACTGTCATCAATCTCAGAAACAACTTCCACATTAGAAAAACCCAATAGCAATCATATCATAAAAACAAAACAAAACAAAAAGTGCTATTAGTTCATTAAAAGCAAATGCATCCAACGCGGATGCGGACAAATTTACGATTGCGGGCCGAGAACCCCGGAAACAATGATATAATGACTCATGATAACAAATTTCAAACCAAAAACTAAGATCAGATTATATTACACACGGATCTAATACCTGTTGAATTCTGTCACCAACATGTTCTTGAAGACACTTTTTACCATTTCGATCAGTAACACAAAAAACTGAAAAATCATTAATAGAGTATCTCCCAGCAGTGCAAGGAATTTTGATTGTCGCAACTCCAATATAGTCACTCAATGAAACATCAGTGAGCTAATAAATCAACAACAACAAATTACAACCAACAAACAAAAATAAAAAATTTATAAACTTCAGCTGAGTATATATTACAAATTACAATAAAAACTATGATGGATCTGAAATAAATTTAGACATCATCAAAGCTTCAGCGGTTGAAGAGTTTGACATCCATCTATGAAGGATTTGAAATGACAGCAACAGGTTCTTGAACAACTTCATCTGTGACTGCAAAGAGAATCAAACATTGTTAGTTAACAAAATCGAAAGTAGAATAGATAGAGAAATGGAACGAAGGTGAAGAAAACAACGAACTTGCGGTGAGAGTGAATGGGGCAACGAAATCAAGCTTAAAGAGGAAGAAGATAGGTGCGTCAAAAACCCTAGTTTTGATGGTTGTTGGCTTCATGGGAAAATTTACAAATGATCCAAACCCTAAATAAAATCAGTTAATAGGAAAGCAAGAGTTTTCCAAAATAAAATAAAAAATCTTCTCAAAATCGTAAATAAACAATGTTCAGAGAAATGAAGATTGAACGTACTAGGTTAATCTTTCTTAGTGAGTGTGGTGGATCCATGGAAGCGTGCGTTAAAATGTGGTTTTACAAATTCCACAGGTAGAGGAAAGGCATAGTTATGTTGAAATGAGACGGAAGCATGCGTTAATGTGGTTTAACAAATTCCCAAAACCCTTTTCAATGACCAAGGTGATATGCACAACTTTTTAGACTTGTCTTTAGGTATCCCACTTTTTCCAAATATTGTTATTTCACTGTAAAAAAATTTGTAGAATTTACACATCAGTAGCATTAAATGCTAAGTTCCTAATATTGCACTAATGATGTAATTAGTCAATAATGCCCTTTTAATTTAGTTAAAATGAGAGTTTAATCAAAAGTATATAATAGAGAGTTAGTGGGGATTACTTTTATTAGTTAGATATTAGATATGTTAATTTTTAAGTTTAGTTATTCGAAAAAGTTTTTTCAAATAGTGAATGGTTCTCATCAAGTTTTTTGTCTCTAAATGTGGTATCTCCCGTTAGTTTTCACTAACGGAAGCTTATGTGGTATGCCAAGTGTAAAATTTGTTTTGGTTACATGTAATCAGTGTGTGATAAAGAAAATATTTGAGTATTTGCTTACATATTTTAAAAGTCTTAGATTAATAATTCAACTATTTTTTTCTATCAAGTGAGAGAAGTTAACATGTCAATTATATATAAACGATAATCAAATATTATTTCTCTAATATAATATTGTTTTATGGAGATTTATATTGAGGATATTATAGTCTTGTGTTATTGATTGAAATTTACGACTACTTGTGTTATATCCTCAATATTAGTTAAATTAAAATCCCATATTTTTCCTTGCGTATACCATATAATTTTTCTCAAATGTGTGTAGTTATATTTGTAGCATTTGAGTTTTGAGTGAGTTATTAAGATGTTGTATATAATCATATATTCTATTTAAAATTATATGGATTTGATCTCACTCAAATGGTGGTAAATATTTTATATAATCGTCATACTCTTTTCATGTGAAAGTATTTAAATAATGACATATTTTATTACGTGCAAAATATGTGGTTGAGTTTGTAAAACTCTAATGATGATATATTATAGAACCACTTCACTGAATAGTTTATAACCAGGGTATTTTAATATTAGTGGGCTCTGATAATTCCTTATCCTATTGGATAAGTGGGATTGCATGTGTACACAATCATATAATCTGAAAAAAAATTAGATTATTATTCTCATAATGCCATATATTTTTGCGTGCACTGTAAATATGACATATTCTAAAAAGACTTCAAAATATAAAATAATTTTAAGAAGTCTTATTCTATTATACTGAGATATATATTATTCTCTTAATCTCAGGAAACATCATAACTTGATATTTAGATCAATATTGAAAAGACACAATAATTTTTTAGCATGCAATAATATTGTGTCATTCTATCTTCAATAGTCCACAATTGTTAGATCATAATATGAAAATACGAGTAAATATCAATACTCCTATTGAGTATGACATTGTGTTATAAAAGTACTTATGATTAAATGTAATTACTCTCTTAATAGGGTACGCCTATATGTAATTATTATTCGTAGACATATTTGGGTCATTCTTTATAACATATAACTCTTAACTTAAATATGTTACTCTAAATTCATCATTCTTTATATAAAGTTGTGAGTTTTAACATGTATGATTTGTCTTCCTATCGGATACAATTTCGGTAGCGTTGAAATTTACTTCTTTTTTGTTTGATTAGTGTTTTGATCATTATTGAAGTCAATATTTTTTAATAATTAATTATTGGCATCTAAGTGAGAGATTGTTAGATTAATTATTTAATTAATCAAATATGGATTGACATGATTAATTATTAATTAATTATATTATGGTCTATTGTTATTAAACACTAAATAGATGAATTATTTTATTGGGTTTTGTGTTTGAATGAACCGTGATGGATTTGACCATTCAGTTAAGCCCGATGAGAAGTTCCTGTCCTCAGTCGTTTAACTATTTAAGTGTCTCCTCATTAGACAATTAACATACTTTGAAAACCCTAAACGACAATGAGGGTAGTAATCCTCTTATACTTACTCTTCCGATGACCGTCTCTCAAATCCAACAAGGTATACCCTTCTTATCATTGTTAATTATTCTTTAACATAACAATATGCTATAAGTTGTATATATATTCTATCAATATAAAATCTATCAAAGGAATCAAAATGAAACTTTGAAAGATTGCTTAGAAATTGTTTGATGAAATGTCTAAGAGAATTAAGGTATTTAGTGGAGGTTTATAATAATTTTAATTAGTTTTTATTAAAAAATAATTAATTAATTTTTTATTAGAAATTGATCACCTCTTCAAAAATAAATTGTGTGTCTTAATCACTTACATGTATGCAAAAAGTGTATGTATACAAAAACGGTGGGAATAAAATTTTTAAGGAATTTAAAATAGAGATATCTAAAAGATGAGTTTTGAAATAGAGGAACGAAAGTGCATCTAAGTCTTTTATTTATTTGTTTCTGACTATTGTTCTTGATTATTTTTATACAATTTTTCATGATTAACATATTACTTTGCACTTTTAGTACTTGATTATTAGGTGAATGTTTTCTTTGATTTAAACCTTTATTTTTTTATTGTTTTAACTTTGGTATTTTTTCATTTTATAATTAGGTAGTGTATTCGTACCAAAATAATCATTAATATTTTAAATAATTTAATAATTATGTTATTAAAAATATTCAAATATATCAAATATTATCTAACATATAATAATTTTTTTTATTGATTAAGAAAGTTAGTTAAGTGTAGTTAATATTTTTCATTTTTGCCTGAGTCATCAGCAAAACCTTCTCCATTACCAGTTTCCTCATCCTTCTCACTTTTCTACTCCTCCTCTACTTGTTCTTCGATTTCCCTATCTTCTTATTTCTCTTCAACTGCAGTGACATCAGCTTCCATTTGCTCATCTTCCTATCTTAGGCATGGCAAAAAAATCCCCCCCTTTAAAACCTAGCTTCCCTGAATCTAACGGGGAAAACCCGATTTAACCTGGGGCGGGGCGGGTGCGGGAAAAACTTAATTTTTAAATACGGGATGGGAGCAGGGGATGTTACTATCGTCCCGCACCCACCCCGACCTATTAAAATTTATTTTATTATCTTTATTTTTAATAATTTTACTACCAATTTACTTTTCTTAATCTTATGATTGGAAGTTTATTATAATTATCATTTATTTTTTTGAAAATATATATTAAATAAAATTGACCAAGTATTATAATTATTATTAAAATGACCAAATATTTAGTTTAATTGTTAATTTTTGTTGTTATGGAAAAATTATGTACATTTTAAAAAATTAAATCAATTTTGGCGGGTGGGGGAGGGGCAGGCGAGGAAATATGTTCCCCGTGAAAGTGGGGGTGGATGGCCATCTTTTACCCCAGACCGGGGGCGGGGGCGGAGGTGGGGCTGGTACTTGGAGGCGGGGACAGGGCTGGTAATGCTTAAACTCGCCCCCGCTCCACATTGTTGTCAAGCATATCCTTTTTCCTCCCTTTCTTAACATATTTAGGTTTACTCAAATCTTCACAGTCCTTGTTCACTTATTTTATTAACTCATTAATGGTCGTATCATTGTCATCATTCTCCTCCTCAGTTGGCTCGCAGAATTCACTTCTTTAGTAGCTCTCATGACAAGGCTTTTTACCTTCTTAACCTTCTTAGCCTTCTTTTTCTTCTCAAGAGTGTCATCTTCAGTCACGCCAAAACTCTTCTCTAGTTGTGTCTTGAAAGACACATTTTTCTTACTTTTCTTCTTGTCATTCTTCACCAAGTTTTCTTTTAATTTGTCACTCCTTTCAGAACGGTGCTCTTGGTTGTCTGCATCTTCCTCATTTAGTAGTTCTCCTAATATGTGTTCAGGGAACACCGACGACATATTTATCACTCCTCCTTTATGAAGGGAGTACAACTTCTTGTGCCATATGTGTTTCTCTCACAAAGTCGGAGAACTTTCGTTGATCCTTTTGCATTTGTAGCAAAATTCCCCACGAGAGTTCTTTATTATTAAAAGAATAATTACATTTTTCTAACGTCCTCAAAAGTGTCGTATACTGCTTGTTTTTACCTTTTGGCTTTAGTAAATTTATAATTGTTGTCTTGTCAAACACAACTTGAGGGTAACATATTTAATTAGTGGATCTCTTAGGGACTCCTTGTCTCTTGCACAAGGTAGTAATGAAGTAAGGGAAATATATCATATCATTCTTTTTCTTAGAGCATGCTTAAATTTCTTGGACAGTGATTTTGGAGATGTTCACTAGACTGGAAGATATGATGCAAGGCAGAAGTACCAATTTGGCTTTATTGACTGTCTCATTGTGTACACTAGGCTTGAGCGAGTGCTTAAGGAACTAGTACCAGACCTTAGGCTCAGGTTGGAGGTCCATCCTTAACACTGTTTTTTCATATGAATTGTCAGTCTTCATCCAATTTGTGTCTGAATTACAAAGGGAATCCTTAAAGTGAAAAACTACCAATACCTTATTGGCCAAGATAAAAGTAAGTTGGCAGCATGAAAAAGAAAGCAATTATCTTTTGCAAGGATAGTCACTCGAGCCAAAGCAGTCATCAAAGCCATTCCCATGTATCCCATGATGAATGGTGTAATGCAAAGATCTTGTTTGAAGGAGATTCAAATGATTCAAAAGGACTCATATAGGAAAATATTGGGGATGAAAAGAATATTCATATTGTAGAGTGTGATATTATAGCACACCCCAAAAAGTATGGTGACTAGGGAATAAGGAATCTCGTGGACCTGAACAAGGCTTACCTACTTAGGCTTGGATGTAAATTAAAGAGCGGGAATAACTCTCTTTGGTGTCAAGTTATAAAAGGTAAATATGATAGAAACACCAATATTAATAAGGTGTATTCCAAGGTTTATGACTATAATATATGGAAGAACATGGTTAATATCTGGCCTACTTTGAAGGAAAAGTCATTTTGGTCGATCATCACGATGACCTCAAGACAAACCAGTTGTTACATCACTTACAACTAAAACAACTTTATTTTGCATACTGTACAATGACCAAAGTTAACTATGCATGCTCTTTGTGGCTATAGTTTTTCTAGACATGTTTGGGTGACATTGGTGAAAGAGAATTATTAGGAAACTTTTTTAATCTCTAACTTGCAAAATTATGTTAGTAATAACTTCCAAACCAATTAACAACAGATATCAGATTAAAAGTTAGGAATTATCACATAAGTGTTTGAATCCATGAAAGAGTAAAGCATGGGCGAAGTTATGTCCAACAAGTCAAATGGATGATGCTAGAAAAGGAGTGAATCATACTCAAAACAAACAGTGCAGTTCAAAGACAAAGCAAAACAGGTTATAGAGGTGTCATTAGGGATAAATATAGAGCATGTTGGTTTAAATTCAACACATATACCACAAAGCTAACAAATGTGTGAATGCTTTGACAAGTTTAAGAGTGAGTCAAGGCATAAACTTTCAAATGTACGATGCTTGTCCTATAAAGTTGAGTTTGATTTATCTTTATGATGTTGTTGGTGCTGGTGTAAGCCCTAGAGGCCAATACTTTTGGTACTTGTATTGAATTATTTATTAATAATAAAAGGCATTTCTTTATTATGTTTGTTTTTCCAAAGTGATAAAGTCCCTAGAATAGCTAGTTTGTTTAATGAAATATTATGTGTGACTTAATCATGAGATTCCATTAAACATAAGGACACTATTCTTAAAGTATCCGTAGTCGAGCTTTAATGTGAAATGGGATAACCTTAAAGCATTAAGACTATTATGTAGACAAACTGATGATCACATCTCATGGATCATGGATAAGGAGTTATCAAGTCTTAACATAGGTATGAATATTAGGAGTAATATTTATACTGGATTGACCCACTATGAGAGTACTACATAAAATGTTATGCAAAGTGTCATAAGTTATTCTCATGGTGATAGTGGTGTATACCACCCTTCGACCTGAAACCACTATGGACCCTAGATGTAGAGTCAAGTACTTTATTGTTGATCAAACATTGTCTGTAATTGGATAACTATAAAGACAGGTGATGGGTACTTCATAAAGCATACTGAGGGACATGAGTGACCTAGATGGTATTTGCTCATCCTGCATAACAGGATAAATGTCTAAGGGCCCAATATTGAACTAAACAAGGATGACACAACATATGCCTTTTGTTCAATATTGACATAAGGGCAAAAAGGTAATTATACACACAAGCACTATCACAAAAGGTTTTGTCAGATCACGTGACAATTTCGTGACTTGGGTAGCAGTGATGTGTTGCTAGATACCGCTCACTATTTATTATGTTAAATGCATGATTTAATATAATTATCAATGTCGCGAAATCCTACAGGGTCACACACATTAGGACAGTTTGATAAGAGGTAGAGTAAATAAGGCACACCGTAAGGTAAGGTGTACTTAAGTAAATATGTAACACCGTAAGGTACGGCGCACTTAAGTGGAATACGGATTTTGGTAAGGTACCACGTGCTTAAGTGATATACGGTACATCGTAAGATATGGTGTGCGTACACTTAAGTGGGCTTTTTAGCTTGCAGTCCATACAAGTGGTTCTATAAATATAACCCTTGTGCAGAAGCATAAAGACTTGATGA
Source organism: Lathyrus tuberosus (assembly GCA_022829125.1). Taxonomy (NCBI): domain Eukaryota; kingdom Viridiplantae; phylum Streptophyta; class Magnoliopsida; order Fabales; family Fabaceae; genus Lathyrus; species Lathyrus tuberosus. The sequence goes on from JALAZF010000474.1 coordinate 3,779,696, forward strand.
AAATTCAGTTGTGAAACCCTACCCGTATTTTCCTTCTCTCTATCTCTCACTCAGAGCTTTCAATCGTAACAACTAGCACTGAGACTGAAGGAAACTGTTCGTGTGGACTGAGTAGAGGCGTTGCTCATCGTACATCACTCGTGATCAATCATTCGATTCAGAATCAAAGGTTTCATCGCCACAAGAGGTAACCATTCTATCACTGATCATGATCTTTCGTAAGGATCGCTAAAGGGAAATTTTAATTTCTGCTGCGTTTTGAATCGCGGTTTCCCTTCAGTGGTATCATAGCCACTTACGAAACCATGCATCAGATAAGTGTTTATTTTTTGTTTTTTTGTTGTTGTTTTAATTCAATTAAAACACATAATAAATTAAATTAAATCAAGAAATTGAATTTTGGCAGAGGCTGTGTACGATTTGGATGGTCGATATTGACTATGCTTCAGAATCCGACAATAGTATGGTGAAGCAGCGATATATCGATCGTTCTTAAGTTACACAAATATGATCGATCAAATTTTCTATGTGATATAAATAACTCTGATGCAAAGATGGTATATTGGATATACTGTTTCTATTTCGTTCATTTAAATCATGTAATGATCATTATTCCTTTGAGCGATCCGTGATCATTTGCTTCAGAATCCGACTTTAGTATGGTGAAGCATTGGCATATGGATCAATCATACTGAATTATTGATCATGGTGTTTTGACGATATTAAATTATTGCATTAGGGTTCATGACGACACAAGGGTTGTGTTATCTAAAAGGTCTGCGATTAGGGTTGTGATGGTACAAAAGTTGTGCTTTAATTTTATGGAAAGTATCAAGTGTTGATGCGAAAAACAACGCCGATTTCAAATGAATTGTTCATTAAATTTTTTTTCATATGGGTGCTGCCCCCTCAACCCCCGTCCACCGACCGGTAGGGATGGCAATGGGCAGGGTATGGGTAGGGTACTATAGTAGCCGTCCCCATACCCACAGTTGGAAAAAATCCCCGTACCCGAGCCCATACCCGCTTGGGTATCAACATTAGCACCCGTCCCCGTACCCTATGGGTATATAAGTGCCCGTACCCGTACCCGTTACCCGGATTTCTAATAAAAATAAATATACCAAGTATACAATATCATAATATTTTAAGCTTTTAAAAACATTAAAAAGTTATTAAAAAAATTTATTGTTAATTTATAAAATAAATGATCACTTATAACAAATATGTTGTAGTTTAAAATTGATATTTTTAAAAAAAAATTTATAAACATCTATTTTTATATAATAATATAAATTAAAATATATAAATATATATTGTGCGGGTATGGGGCGGGGTGGGTACTAAGGTGTCCATACCCACACTAATTCCCGCTTATTTAAGTGGGTAATTACCCGAGCCCGTGTCCGTACCCATTTTTGTGGGTTTTTACCCTACCCGTTGTGGGTAATTTTGTGGGTACTCACTGGGGATGGACCAAATTGCCATCCCTACCGACCGGGTAGCGGAACCCCAGTCTGCATAGTGTGATCATTCGCCGAAACTTAATTTGATTAATTTAATTAACATGATTTAAATTAATAATAATAAAAGTGTGTTTATTATTTTTCTCTTGTGGTGATCAATTATGGCCTTAGTTTTCCTTTATTTTGTTTTGGGATTTTAAAATACGATCTGCGTGTCGTGCCTCTCTTTTAATCTCTTGATGTAACTTCTTTTCTCATTTCACTCCCTCGTATGTAAAAACGAGTATTCTTTAATGTAATGTAATGTTATGAAGAAAAAGAAAGACTACAAGATCAAAGGAGGACAACCTTGGAGATCTTGCTTGGAGAAGTGTAGATCGTTATTAGGTTTAGCTTAGGTTCTCTCATTGGCCTGGGAGAACAACTGCGCTAGGGGCCATAACTGTTTCATTTTGTATGTATGTTGATGCATGTGTATGTATGTTGATGCATGTGAGAGACGGTTTATATGATAAATAAGCCGATGAGATCAAACTAATGAAAATTCCCTCAAATTGAATATTAAGTTTATGCTTTCCAAGTTTTAGAACTCATCAAGACTAATATCGAATAATGTAGGTTTTGCCTAAGGCGAGGTGCATGTTCTATATTAGTAAGATGCGATGGGATAAATGTAATATCTAATTTCTAAAACAATGGGTCAAACTTAACTAAACAAAATATAATAAGATTATATACGTTTAGAAGCAAGAGATGGGAATAATCCATATGATGGATTAGAATAAGGAGTTATTCACCCAACTGAAATATTCGAGAATTGTATTGGATACAATTGGAAGAAGTTTCTACCTAAATAGTTGAGTTTTGTGTAATCAGCTTAACGCTGACTTAAAACAAAGTGAAATATGGATCTCGATCCACTAGAAAATCTTCCAACGGGATTTTCCGAATCAAATGGTGAGGGTCATTTGGTTTGAGTAAAATAGCGGGAGCATATTTAATTAAAGGCCTAATTGAATATGTTGTTTTAATGATACTTATATTTTTCCATTCTATTTTGTAGATTACCATGACAACAAACACATCTAACAACATTTTGCGATCAATCCTTGATAAGGAAAAATTGTCTGGGACAAATTTTCTGGATTGACACCGAAATCTGAGGGTTGTCCTCAAACATGACAAAAAGTTGTGTGTCTTAGAGACACTTGTTCCTGAGGAGGAGCCTCATAGTTCTGCTCATAAGGCTGAAAGAGATGCTTATAAGAAGCATGTCGATGATGCCAATGAAACTGCTTGCCTCATGCTGGCTACCATGAATTATGAATTGCAAAAGCAACATGAAAACATGGCAGCGTTCGATATGATCGAACACCTGAAGATGCTCTATCAAGAGCAGGCAAGGCATGAGAGGTTTGAAGTTTCAAATGCCCTTTTTCAAGCCAAGCTATCTGAGGGAGCCCCTGTAGGTCCCCATGTACTCAAGATGATTGGGTATGTGGAGAACCTTGAAAGATTGGGATTTCCCCTAAAAAAGGAGCTTGCGACTGATTTGATCCTGCAATCGTTGCCGAAAAGCTTCAGTCAAATTGTCCTTAATTTCAACATGAATGATATGCACAAAACTCTTCCTGAATTGCTAGGCATGTTAAGACCTGCTGAGCAAAATCTGAAGTCAAAAGGGAAATCCATTCTGATGGTCAGTAATGGAAAGAAACAGAACAAAAGGCCCACCAAGCAGGGTGGTAAATGGAAAGGCAAGGAAGTTTCCAAACCCAAACATACTGCCCCTGCTTTGAAGCCTAGTGGAGGTATAGCAAAGGAGGGCACTTCTTTCTATTGCGGTAAGACCAGACACTAGAAGAGAAACTGCCCAAAGTACCTGGAAGATAAGAAGAATGGAGTGGAGACTTCGACTTCAAGTATTTTTGTTATAGAAATAAATTTATCTACTTCTGCATCATGGGTATTAGATACTGGATGTGGTTCTCGCATTTGTACCAATGTGTAGGGGCAAAAAAGGAGTAGAGTTTTGGCAAAAGGTGAAGTTGACCTACGAGTTGGCAAAGAAGCAAAGGTTGTTGCTTTAGCTGTTGGAACTTATATATTGACTTTACCTAGTGGTTTAATAATTAAGTTAGAGAATTGTTGCTATGTACCTGCAATTAGCATGAATATTATTTCCATTTCTTGTTTGGACAAGTTTGGTTTTTCATTTATAATAAAGAACAATTGTTGCTCTATTTATTTGAATGATATATTCTATGCTACTGCACAAATGAACAATGGATTGTATGTCCTTGATCTTGAAATGCCAATTTATAACGTTAATACTAAATGGATGAAACCTAAAGAGTTAAATCCAAGTTACCTTTGGCATTGTCGCTTAGGCCATATAAATGAGAGACGCATCTCCAAACTCCATAAAGATGGACTATTGGACTCTTTTGATTACGAATCATATGATACATGCAAATATTGTTTAATTAGAAAGATGACAAAGTCCCCATTCACAGGAAAAGGTGAAAGGGTAATGATCTTTTGGCCCTCGTACATACTGATGTATGTGGACCACTAAACATTCCAGCCAGAGGAGGTTTTCAATACTTCATCACATTTACCGATGATTTCAGTAGATATGGCTATGCCTATTTAATGAAACACAAATCTGAATCCTTTGAAAAGTTCAAGGAGTTCAAGAATGAAGTACAAAACCAACTAGGTAAGAATATTAAAACTTTTCGATCAGATTGAGGCGGTGAATATTTAAGCCTAGAGTTTGATGACCATCTAAAAGAGTGTGGGATTCTATCCCAAATCACTCCTCCTAGAACACCACAATGGAATGGTGTATCTGAGAGAAGAAATCGAACCTCGTTAGACATGGTCCGATCCATGATGAGTCACGCCGATCTTCCAAACTCCTTTTGGGGACATGCACTACTGACAGCAGCTTAAACACTTAACCGTGTTCCATCTAAAAAGGTTGAAAAGACACTATATGAAATATGGAGTGGTAAGAAACCACATATGTCTTACATGAAGATTTGGGGTTGTGAATTTTATGTGAAACGGCAAATTTCAACTAAGCTTGAGCCCAAATCTGACAAATGCTTATTTGTGGGGTATCCTGAAGAAACAAGAGGGTATTACTTCTACAATCCTTCTAAGGGCAAAGTGTTTGTCGCTCGAACTGGAGTTTTCTCGGAAAGGGACTTTATTTCCAAAGGAATCAGTAGGAGGCAACTAGAGCTTAAAGAAGTTCAAGAATCACAAAGCATTGATACAGCTATGGAGGAATTAAAGCAGGAACCACAAGTAGTTGTGGAAGAGCAACCTGCTCAAGTAGAACAAGACCAACGTAGGTCGAGCAGGATACGTCACCAACCAGAGAAATATGGATATCTCATAACTGATCAAGGTGATGTATTACTCATGGATCAAGATGAGCTTGTAACCTATCAAAAGGCCATAACTGGTCTTGAGTCTGAGAAGTGGCTAGAAGCCATGAAATCTGAAATGGATTCCATGTACACAAACCAGGTTTAAACCTTGGTAGAGCCTCCTGTAGGAGTTAATCCTATAGGATGCAAGTGGGTCTTCAAAAAGAAGACTGACATGGATGGTAATGTACATACCTATAAGGCAAGACTGGTTGTTAAAGGTTATAAACAAATTCATGGTGTAGACTATGATGAAACCTTTTCACCAGTTGCAATGCTTAAATTTGTTCAAATTTTACTTGTTATCGCTGCATATCATGATTATGAAATATGGCAGATGGATGTCAAGACTTCTTTCCTTAATGGGAATCTTCTCGAGGATGTGTACATGACACAACCTGAAGGATTTGACATACTAGAAGAAGCCCGAAAGATATGCAAGTTACAGCGATCAATCTATGGATTGAAGCAAGCTTCCAGAAGATGGAATCTTCATTTTGATGAAACTGTAAAACAATATGGATTCATAAAGAATGAAGATGAGCCTGGTGTCTACAAGAAGGTTAGTGGGAGCATGATCATCTTCTTGGTATTATATGTAGATGACATATTAATCATTGGAAACGATGTCCCTACCTTGCAACAAGCAAAAACTTGGTTAGGGAAATGCTTTTCTATGAAGGACCTTGGTGAAACAGCCTATATATTAGGAATTAGGACCTATAGAGATAGATCACAAAAACTGCCTGACCTAAGTCAGAGTACATACATAGACAAAGTGCTGAGACGCTTTAATACACATGATTCCAATAAAGGATTCATACCTATGCAACATGGCCTGTGTCTATCAAAGACACAATCTCCTTCAACTAAGGAAGAAAGGGATCGCATGAATAAGATTCCATATGCATCTGCAATAGGATCTATCATGTATGCCATGTTATGTACTCAACCAGATGTCTCGTATGCTTTAAATGCAACGAGTAGGTACTAATCTGATCCCGATGATGCTCATTGGGTAGCTGTCAAGAATATCCTTAAGTACTTGAGAAGGACTAAGGATTCATTCTTGATATATGGAGGTCAGGAAGAGCTCGCGATAATTGGATACACCGATGATAGCTTCCAGACAAATAAGGATGACTTTAAATCGCAGTCTGGTTATGTGTTCAGCCTAAATGGTGGCGTTTTGAGCTGGAAAAGTTCAAAGCAAGAAACAGTTGTTGATTCTACAACCGAGGCCGAGTACATTGCTGCCTCAAATGCAACAAAGGAAGTTGTTTGGATCAAAAAATTCATTAGTGAACTTGACATAGTCCCTAGCATTGTGGATCCCATTAATCTCTATTGTGATAACAATGGTGCCATCGCACAAGCTAAGGATCCTAGATCTCACCAACGATCCAAACACATACTTAAGCGCTATCATCTCATTCGAGAGATAATAGATTAGGGAGATGTGAAGATATGCAGAGTACCTACACTTGAAAACATTGCTGACCCACTAACAAAGCCTCTTGTGCAGCAGAAGCATGATGGCCATACTAGATCTACGGGGTATTAGGGGTATGCTTGATTGGCTCTAGTGCTAGTGAGAGATTGTTGGTGTAAGCCCTAGAGGCCAATACTTTTGGTACTTGTATCGAATTATTTATTAATAATAAAAGGCATTTCTTTATTATGTTTATTTTTCTAAAGTGATAAAGTCCCTAGAATAGCTAGTTCGTTTAATAAAATATTAAATATGACTTAATCATGAGATTCCGTTAAACATAAGGACATTATTCTTAAAGTATCCGTAGTCGAGCTTTAATGTGAAATGGGATAATCTTAAAGCATTAAGACTATTATGTAGATAAACTGCTGATCACATCTCATGGATCATGGATAAGGAGTTATCAAGTCTTAACATAGGTATGAATATTAGGAGTAATATTTATACTGGATTGACCCACTACGAGAGTATTACATATAATGTTATGCAAAGTGTCATAAGTTACTCTCATGGTGATAGTGGTGTATATCACCCTTCGATCTGAAACCACTATGAACCCTAAATGTAGAGTCAAGTACTTTATTGCTGATCAAACATTGTTCGTAATTGGATGACTAAAAAGACAGTTGATGGGTACTTCATAAAGCATGCTGAGGGACATGAGTGACCTAGATGGGATTTGCCCATCATGCATAACAGAATAAATGTCTAAGGGTCCAATATTGAACTGAACAAGGATGACACAGTATATACCTTGTGTTCAATATAGACATAAGGGCAAAAGGGTAATTGTACACACAAGCACTATTACGAAAGGTTTTGTCAGATCACCTGACACTTTCGTGACTTGGGTAGCAGTGATATGTTGCTAGGTACCGCTCACTGTTTATTATGTTAAATGCATGATTTAATATAATTACCAACGTCGTGAAATCCTACAGGGTCACACACATAAGGACAGTTTAATAAGAGGTAAAGTAAATAAGGCACACCGTAAGGTACGATGTACTTAAGTAAATATGTAACACCGTAAGGTACGGTGCACTTAAGTGGAATACGGATTGTGGTAAGGTACCGCGTGCTTAAGTGATATACGGTACATCATAAGATATGGTGTGCGTACACTTAAGTGGGTTTTTTAGCTTGCAGCCTACACAAGTGGTTCTATAAATATAACCCTTGTGCAAAAGCATAAAGACTTGATGAAAATTTAGTTGTGAAACCCTAGCCATATTTTCCTTGTCTTTGTGTCTCACTTAAAGCCTTCAATCGTAGCAGCTAGCACTGAGACTGAAGGAAGCTGTTCGTGTGGACTGAGTAGAGGCGTTGTTCATCGTACATCGTTCGTGATCAATCCTTCGATTTAGAATCAAAGGTTTCATCGCCACAAGAGGTAACCATTCTATCACTGATCATGATCTTTTGTAAGGATCGCTAAAGGAAAAATTTAATTTTCGCTGCGTTTTGAATTGCGATTTCCCTTCAGTTGGAACATACTTCTAATGTATAATAAGTTTCTAGTGTTTTTCTTTTTGGGCTTAAGCCCTCTACTATCCTAAACAAAAGATTTCTTAATGCACCATTTATGTTTCTTAGCCACCACGTGAAATTATTTAAATGCACCTAATTTATGGAGATTCATTTCTGGGCGCACCAAATTCTGAATGAACGTTGAAATATTCCAGATATGCATCTCTGTAACAGTTTCAAACATACAATACATCACAAGCAGAATTCATTATACACTTGAATTGGACCGGAGATGTATCTCTGTGAATATTTCGGAGATACATCTCCATAACATATCAAAACTTGGTCTTTCATGTTATATTTTGTCTATCTATATTCAAATGAAGATTTAAACTATACTATACAATCGAAAATAAAAAAATCTACGTACATAATTCCAAATGGTACAAAAATGTCATACAAAAATAAAATACCAACAAATGTCAAAAATGCCATACAATCGAGATCAATATAGTAACACGATGTCAAAATAAAATACAGACCATAGTACTACTACTATATACTAAGACACTACTGTGTATATTTGACTACCCCTCATCTACCTCCTTTACCTCCTCTGCCTCGTCTACCTCCTCGCCCATCGATCCCCCTATCCCCAAACGATGTCTCTGGTACAACAATGCTCCTTGTGCCTCTGTCATAATGGCATCCAAGACTTGCCTCACATTAGACCCATCAGGGAAGATACCTATGTTAATACCTGTCTGCACAATCTCCATTGTCCGACGACATCTAGGCACTACATCTTTAGCATGATCTAACTATGTATGCTCGTCCTCTAGTATCTCCTGACAGCTGACCTCAGTGGATCTCCTGGAGCAGCATGCACCATGTACGGATGTGACACCCTGAAGAACCATCTGATGTACCCTTCGACGTAGCTCCAGTCACTTTGTGCCTCCTCGGATACTAGATGTCTCTCATAATCATCAAACACGTCATTTATCTTTCTAGGTGTCAAGGCAGGAGGAGCAGAGATAACAGGGTGTCTAAGAATGGTTTGAGTGTATCTGAACTGCACACGCTCGGGCAGATGAGGAGCAGTGAGACGCGATCCAAGGCCAACCATCCAGAGTATAACACTATCTCGTCAAATGGTCGCGTCTCACGGTGATCAACATAGTTGTTGAAGTGCATGTCCTAAGCAACCAAATGGTTAAGATAGAATCTGCAAGGCTCGGTCACATGGTTCCTTCTGAGTTGGATAAAAGCAGTAGCAAGCGACATATCCTCAGTGTAAAACGGTACACTTGCCAACCAGAGATGTGCGGGAAGTGATGGAGGATCCAAGCCTGAAATGAAAAGTTTGGAACACACGAATCATTAGTAATGACTTTGCAAAGATGAAATGAAAATGACAAAGAAACATTTAAAGACTAATAATTATTATCTTCAATTGTGTGACGCTGCCTGTGACATGTTCCGTCTTCCATATACACCATTCTCTCAACTTCGAGTACAAGTATACTAAACAAGCGGCCCCCCAGTTGTACTCATGGATCCACTCGAAGTCCATGAAGTACTGTAGGTAGACAACGTTTGTATAAGTGGAACTCTTGTCCACAAAAATCGCAGTGCCAACCAAATATAGTAGTAATGCTCTCATAACATGCGATTTGTGGCGTGCCACTTGCTCATCATCACCTTTAACTTGTTGTGCTCTTAGGATTTCAGCCTCATATATCTTTTTCAGGTACTCAAATCTAGCACGAGCACCCCTGGTCTTATCTAACTCCTAATTCGCCTCTCCTGGATCAGCCCCCAGGTACTCTACCATCATCTTGAATGCCTCGTATTTTGTCATTCTCTTATGGTTTAGGAATCTCCCTCTGATCGGAAGATGTAGCAAACACGAGACATTGTCGAGTTTGATAAACATCTCATCATGTAGGAGATGAAACAAAGAGGTCTTTAAGTGTCATCTCTCCACGAATGCATTAAATATCACGTGGTTGACCATAGTATAATCGATCATGCATAAGTTCTTCAGGCCAAATAAGAACATAATTGACTGAAAGCAATCCTCATTCGGCTAAGGCAAGACAACAATCTTCTGCCCGTGGTTAAGAAACTTCTACGAATCACGCTCCTGAAAAAAATCAATGTCAGAAATTTGTTAATTAAAATTAACATAAAAAATAATGAATCCAACTAATGCTACCTCTCAGTTCCAAATATGTTTGGCAATATGGTCTTGATACAGAGGCAGTAACGATAAATCAACTAGGTCTCCTCCAAATGCCTATGGCTCAGCATCCGCAACACCCTCACCATCCGGAGGTGGCATTTGATCAACAACATTAGCACTAAGAGGTGGAACTGGATCATCAACATCTATAGTAGGAGGTGGCATTGGTGAAACCTGATGCCTGCGGGAGTATGGATGAAGTGATGCGTCAGATGGTGAATCTCGTTTCCTACGGGAAGAAGAAGATGGAGTGACACGAAGAGAAACACGAGCCCTAGCAGATGGTTCTGCCTGACCATAGGGACCACGAGCCTTCAAAACATGCTGACTCTTCTCCCGCCGCACTGATGCGTGCTGAGCAACCCTCATGCCTTAGTCAATCCTGTCTATCAATCATTATGCCTGTAAGTTAAAGTAAAGCAAACCATTAGTGCAGGCAAACAACACACAAGCAAGAAAATAAAAAAAATACAGAAAATTTCAGAGATGCATCTCCGAAATTTGGGGGACTAAAATGCTGAAAAATTTCGGAGATCCATCTAAAATGACGTCAATGTACCTCATTCAATCTAAAAAAAAACTTGTTTTGATCATCATTTTCAGGCAACAAACGTCTAATACACTATGTCTAAATTATCTTAAATGTTATTTCTAACTATAACAATTGATTTCTACTCATTTACACAAAAATTCAAAAATTTATCGAAAATTCAAAAAACTTACAAGAAATTGATGTTTCAGATGTTGTTTTTTATGTTGGAGATGATGATTGAAGTTCCGTTAAGCCTTGATGATTGAGTTTTGAGTTGGTGCAGAGAAAAACTTGAGAGAGTTTGAAGATTAGTTTGAGTAAAATGAAAACTGAGGAAGGAGAATGGTCTGACGCGTTTTAACCTCCAAAATATTTCGGAGATACATTTTCGAAATATTTTAACGCTAATTTATATTTTGGTGCGTCTAAAGATACATCTCCAAAAATTAAAAATATTTAAATAATTTTATATGATGACTATAAAACATATGGGATACATTAAAAAAATCCTTAAAAAAAAATCAACTTTAAACTTTACATAAAATAAAATTTCTATATCTAAATTATTAAAGTTCAAGTGCTTATGAAAATGTAATATAATTTTCTAAAATGGAAGTGAACCGAGTTTATATTCACTTCTATGTAGGATTACGGATTACACTAAAAAAACATCCGTTCCGGTTTTTCTTTTACCTTGCTCTAAGGTTCTTCCATCCCCTCGCGCGCGACGATGCGATTCCATCTCGATTTCTGGCCGCGATAACCACCGCCGCAATTAGCCATGCACCACCGATAATCACATCGCGATTCAAGGAAAGAACACTAGGACCAATGACAACTCACAAACTTTCTCCATGTTTTCAAGGTGACACACCTTTTTTCTCCCGCTATTTGCTTAAAATATGTTTTTTCAATTTATTCATTTTTCAAATTATTACTCGTGTATGAAGTGTCAGATTCGGTGTCCGTGTTTGTGTCCGTGCTTCCGTGTTTGTGTCCGTGCTTCATAGCTTCGTAGAAGGATAATTGATTGTTAAATGTTAGTAATCCACTGGTTTATTGTTAATGTGTTATTTTTTGATAGAACATTTCTCTAATTTCTGCTTACAGGTTCAATCTCCAACTCATTCAGCATATCGACGATTTCGGAGCTGTTGAGTAAACAGCACTGGTCAGAGATCAAACCTCATCTAAGAGTAACCAAACCTGCAACATTTCTAGATCAATTACTTAATTCCGGTATCGATTCAGATCTTGTTTTTAGGTACTTTAATTGGTCTCAGAAAGAGTTTAAATTTTCATATGATCTCGAACCAACTGCCAAACTTTTACATTCTCTAGCGAATTCGAAAAGGTACTCTAAAGTTAGGTCTTTTCTGGATAGTTTTGTTAAAAATCGGAAACATACAGTTTCTTCTGTTTTTCACTCCCTTTTGTTGGGCGGTGGTGGTAGATCCAGTGCTACTGTTCTGATAATCGATATGTTGGTGTTAGCTTATGTTAGAAATTTGGAGTTGCATTCTGCTTATGAAGGGTTTAAGCGAGCTCAAGATTATGGATTTAAATTATCATTGACTTCGTGTAATCCGTTGTTGAGTGCTTTGGTGAAGGAGAATAAAATCGGTGACGTGGAGTATGCGTATAAGGAGATGATAAAGAGAAGAATTCGACCGAACTTGAACACGTTTAATATTTTTGTTAATGGTCTTTGTAGAGGTGGTAAGTTGAATAAGGCGGAGGATGTTATTGAAGATATGAAGGCGTGGGGAGTTTTGCCGAATGTGGTTACGTATAATACTCTTGTTGATGGTTATTGCAAGAGGGGCGGTGCTGGAAAAATGTACAAAGCTGAAGCTATTATAAAGGAGATGGTTGATAATAAAATTTGTCCGAATGAAGTTACTTTTAACACTCTTATTGATGGGTTTTGTAAGGATGAGAATGTGTTGGCTGCAGAGAGGGCTTTTGAAGAGATGCAAAAACAGGGATTGAAACCTAATACAGTTACTTATAACTCTCTGATAAACGGTTTATGTAATAACGGTAAGCTAGAAGAGGCGGTTGATTTGTGGGATAGGATGGTTGGATTGGGTTTGAAGCCGAATATTGTAACTTATAATGCTCTTATAAATGGGTTTTGTAAGAAGAAGATGATGAAGGAAGCAAAAAGGGTTTTTGATGATATAACCGAGCAAGAGTTGGTTCCCAATGCTATAACATTCAATACTATGATTGATGCGTATTGTAAGGAAGGGATGATGGAGGAAGGGTTTGCACTGCGTAGTTCAATGCTTGATAAAGAGATTTTGCCGAATGTTTCACAACCTATAACTGCTTAATTGCAGGCCTGTGCAGAAAACGAGACTTACGGGCTGCAAAGGAGCTTCTAAATGAAATGGAGAACAATGGTTTAAAAGGCGATGTTGTGACATACAACATCTTGATAGATGGGTCCTGCAAAATTGGAAAATCAAGAAACGCAGAAAAGTTACTTAATGAAATGTTCAACCTTGGTTTGAAACCTAATCATGTGACATATAATACTTTGATGGACGGTTATTGTATGGAGGGGAATCTCAAGGCGGCGTTGAACGTGAGGACGCGTATGGAGAAAGAACGAAAGCAGCCGAATGTTGTTACTTATAATGTGTTGATTAAAGGGTATTGTAAAATTGATAAGCTAGAAGCTGCAAATGGTCTTCTTAATGAGATGTTGGAAAAGGGTTTGAATCCAAACCGTAATACATATGATATAGTAAGATTGGAAATGTTGGAGAAAGGCTTTATTCCTGATATAGAAGGACACTTGTATAATATCTCTAGCATGTCTTAACAAGAACTTGAGTTGTTAGATTAGATTTTGGTTATCAGTGTATTATTTATCTACTGCTAAGAGTAGAGCTTCATAAAAGATTCAAAAAGATAAATATCAACTTGTGCATATCATTTTTTTTTGCTGAGAAAAGTAGAAATAATGCATATACTTGAGTTCTATTAGCATTAGATTTAAAGAACTTAGTAATTACTACGCCAAATTTCAAGTATTGTGCATTTATTCATGTGTTATACACATTTCATAATCTCTTACTCGATCTTTAACCAGGAAAAGACAAAGCTCCATACACTTCATGCATGTTTGGATTGATATCTCCAAACTTAAAATTGATTAAACTTTGAATGAATAAGTAATTTGGTCCATGAATAGGTAACCAACGTTTAAATCAGTCTCTAAATTCACGTGTTGTGACAAAACAACAAATTTTCTCAAAAAATTTGTTCATCATTATATTTTCCTTCATTCAAATTGAAAGTGAGATCAATCTTATTTTGTCGAGAAGCTAATCATAGTATATATCACCTTGTAAATATCAATCACAATGACGAATTTGATTTAATAGAATTTTTAACTCTTCAACATTCTTAAATTTTATTGTTATCTGATTATAGACGAGTCTCTTCCTCACATGTTTGTTAACTACCGTTTTTAAACTGTGTAAGAAATGCATGGACGTCAGATTAGATAGATACTATTGTTCTGTTTGCCTTGCATTTCTTTTTTCTTTCAACACCATCAGCAATCATTAAAAAATTAAAAATGTCATTCTTCACGTATTGGAAATGTTACTATAAAAGAAGTCCCTGACAAATATAATGGTTAAAAAACCTGCTATTCTATTTTATTATTGCCTGGTAAGAAACAATATCGTTGTATTTGCATATATACGAACAATAAATTTATATTTAAGCTGAATTAAAATCTGTAGCTCTCACAAAAAGAAGCCATGAATCACAGATCGGTAGCTCTCACAAAAAGAAACCATGAATCGCGCGCCGCCAGTAGATGCTTTGCTCCACAGCAGTACTCATGAATATACTAAACTATACTAGTAGCTAAAAGAAAGATGATCTGATTAAAAATCCACTGCACAACCTGCAAGATAAAAAGAAACAACAAAATTAACTTTGTGGAAAACACACATAAGTATAAACATAACATGTTAGCAGTTGAACTATCCAATGGAAGTAAATGCACAAGACTTAAGAATTACTTTAGCTGAACCAAGATGAAGATTGTCGAACATCGTCTTAAGGATTGAAGATACTTGAACCACTGATATTGACAGCAATTAGTAGTGCCACGCCAGTAATCACAGCAAGCCAAAATAAGGCTGACCCTGCATTTCAAATTTTTTATTTTCGTCGTGAATACGGGATGCTTTATGAGTCATATAAACATTCAGATGATACATATCCATGTTAGACAAGGTTATATTAGAGATATAAGAGTATGGTACCTCCAGAACCTTCAGAATTATCAGAACTAGAAGGAGTTGATTCCACATTGGCAACAGGAGATTTTGATATTTTAGATGCTGTATTTGAGCCATTATCCGAACCTTTGGTAAACCCAGCTTCGGATGTTACTATCCCTTGAAATTCTTCGCTAACAATAATTGCAGCCAAAACATCCATAAATGATTCTTTATCTGTTTGGTACATAGAATCTCTTACACCCTTTGGATCAGTGACATTTGCTTCTTCTGTATCAGACAACTCGTCATCTGAAGCATCTATATCAATCAAATCCTCCCCGGTCTTGTCATCCTCCTCGTCTTCCACATAGGCTTTATATGTTAGCCTAAGCAATATCTCCCCAGATGAACCCTTTCCTCTAAAACCCCAACCCCCTTGTAAAACCACAATTCTGTCTGTTGGTACTGTGTCTTGAAGAGATCCCAAATCAACCTGAAAACATTTTCAAATAAGAAAACATGCACATGCGGTAAAATACAAAATTAACTATAAAATCCCTAATTCATTTTTTAATCAAGTGCCAACGTTGAAACTCAATACGACAAAGCCTACCGTTGAAGGAGGACAGTTGACAAATGACAAACAAGATGCTAAGCAGAAAGTTCAAAAAAGAAAAAAATTAATTGTATTATCTATGCACAGTATATTGTGAATGAAGTATAAAACTAATAAGTAGAGAAAATGAGGAATAAAATATCGCGCAAATACTTTAGGCATTGCACATAATACATACCTCTCCTGTACCTATACTCAAATCTGCAAATCCCAATGCGTCCTTTACTTGGATATTTAACTTCTGCTTTTTAGGGTTGGAAACAAGCATATGGAAATCCTGTAGTGCTAGCACATATTAATACGAAGAAAAATATAGAAATAGCAAAAACAAAGATGAATCAAGAAATCCAAAAACAACACCTGATTCCAAATTGGCATTCCAGGGGGGCCAATGACAGTAGTTTGACTGTTCTTTTTGCTGCGTATGGTTTGATCTCCAAGGCTAAGAATAACATAAGGATCTGTCTTGCCTGACAAAACAGAAAAAAAAATAGAGTAAGGTAGAAAATACACCATAACTCACATTATTCCGTAACTACATTTTTGTGGATACTGAATAGGGGATAAAACAAAATTACTAAATAGACTGCAAATAAAATCTATTAAATAGTAAAAAATGTCCCAATGGAGTACAAATAATCCAAAAAAAAAGGCAGAAGTCTACTTAAAAGAAAATACGGGACTATAGAATTTACCAAAAAGATAAGGAAGCTTTCTAGCATCCACAAGAGTGACAGATAGTTCACCAACAGAATCCATGTTTCCTTCTTGCATTTCTCCATCTTTAACACCATCAGCGACGGGACCAACAGTGACAGGACCAACAGCTTCTCCCTTCTGGAAGTCCAAAACAATTTTGTTTGGCCGTACAAATAGTCTAGGTAAATCTACTGTAAGAAGTTTCGTCAAAAACCTACAACAGAAAGGCCAGAATAATTACATTACAACTAATGACATGAAAAAAAAAAAAAAAAATAGAAAACAATTTCCACAGCTAATCTAGAGATAATAAATCCATTAGTATGAAGAGAACATTAAATCTGTGGAGGAAAACTCAACTTTTGAATTTTAAAAAATTGAATAGCCATCGACTATTAATCAAATAAATATTTGATCTGGAGTAAAAAAAGTTCCAAAGTGCAGTTACTTTCTATAATTAGTAAAATTAGCATCAAATGCATGTTCGAATAATACTTTATAGATGGTAGTACCACTTTAAAAATGCATTCACACAAGTGTACATACTCTGCTTCACAAGCATCAATTGCAACGAACTTATAAGTTATAACAGCTAAAAAAAATGGAACTTACATTGAGAGAACTGGAATTGCTGATCATGCCCAACAATGCACAAAAGAAGAAAAAAAAATGTCAGCAACAATATGTTAGATATTCTTCAAAAATATGTATTTGAAATGCAAGGAAATGATATGTTACCTATGACCTATCAAAAACAATAAAAGAAACATTATTAAATTAAAATACCAGACGGAAAATACACCATATCAAAATATGAAATATCCACAAGTCTTAACTCTATAGCTTAAGCTTTTTGGGAGAGTAGTTTCTTCACATTGTATAAGAGCTTCTATAACCAAGTGATCACAAATATAATCATTTCCACCATCACTCTAAAATAAAAACCATGTAAATTTAAATGCAACATAGCTGTGTCTGTGTAATGTCCATAACATTAAAAGATTCCTACGTGTGGAGACACTTCGGTTCAACACTAATCAAAAGCCTTTACCTAACATGTAACAGCCTAAGTGTTTGGGAGAGCTAATTTATGACACAATGGAAGTTGGTGGTGAAAAGGGAGGATACAAAGTTACCCATTAAGACTCCAAATTCACAAGAAGCGGTATAAAACTAGTCTTTGTGACCATTTACAATAACCATACCAACCAAAATATAACTCTCATCATCAGCACCAGGAATCATGTGTGAGTCCATTGTCAAAAGATGCTCAGGGAATTGGCACAAAATTAACTCACTCATTCAGTTATGATACTCTTTGTCAAACAGCTTTAAGAAGTAAGATAATATTCACTTGTTTTTGTGGTTAGCTAGCACATTGGACCATGGTGTGTAGTGTAGATTATCAGGATGGATGATATTCACAGTACGCCTCGTTTTTGTAATCATTTTCTACAAAAGCTATGTTTCTAATTGATTTGCCTACAAAGTCACTCAGATCCAAGTAAATGCAAATAATACAATTTCTAAGATTTACAAAAAAAAAAATGGCATACCCATTAAATTGAACAAACGGAATGGAGACAGCTCAAATTTGATCTTTGGAAGTGAAACAAAAGCCCATGAAGCAGCACCGACCCAAGGTTCTGTTGGTATTAGTCGCAATTTTACCCAAAGTTCACCGTCAATGTCAAAATCCCGAACACCAACTGGTACAACAATTGGAATAATGCCAAATTTAAGAGAAAGACTTAACAGCATGCGGGCACCTCCAGTATACCTAAGGCCTATCTGGTACC
This sequence comes from Lathyrus tuberosus, assembly GCA_022829125.1. Classification (NCBI taxonomy): domain Eukaryota; kingdom Viridiplantae; phylum Streptophyta; class Magnoliopsida; order Fabales; family Fabaceae; genus Lathyrus; species Lathyrus tuberosus. The sequence continues at coordinate 3,797,717 of JALAZF010000474.1, forward strand.
TAGATAAAACCAAGCGAAATAAATTGCTTATATTAAGCATATGATAACAAAAGGCTAAATAACACAATAGCCTTGGATCTCAAGAATATAAATCCAAAAATAGAATTACTAAAAATACTGCAAAATCCAAAACTAATCCTTTCTACAAAAGATATAATCAAAAACATTACCAGAACAACAATTCTAGTTCAAATGAAGCATACTAAGCTAAAAGATCAATTTTTTCAATATCTGATAGCGAACAAAACATTTAATTTAAACAAAGAAGAAAAACATAACTTATAGCAATCAATCAAGTCAAGAGTTACTAATACAATAATATACTATAATTCAATAAAGCACAAGAGAAGAAAAACATACTGTAAATCATTGACACGCCGAGAAGTCCTGCGTTCAACATTCCTAACAGATAAAGGTTCATCCCCTAATGAAAATTGCTTAATCTCAACTCTTTCAACATAATCAGGCTTCTCTAAATCATCAATAACAGGTTGAAGCAACCCAATAACCCAATTCTCAAGTCCACCTCTATAAACCTTCCACAACTTCCCCAAAACCATATTCACCCATTCAACCGACTCTTTCCTCTGCAAATCCTTTTCCAAAAACAAAGAAAAACTAGTAGGCACTTGAGGCCACACACCACGAAAACTATCTTCACTACTACTAACTTTGTTTCTCCTTTTCCTAAAAGTCCACAATTTATCAAAAACAACACCAACAAAGAAAAAAAACACAAACAAACCAGCAATGTTTCCGTTTATAGGAGGCGACGGAATCGGGTGAATCACACCCAATTGAGTTCTAAGCTTATCCACAATCGGATCCTCCTGAAAAGTAGTGAAGTTTGAACCCAATTGAACTTGTGAATCTTGCAATTCACGGTTGTTACCTTCTTCAAGTTCATCATTTGAAACCCTATTATCAAGTAAGAAACTTTTAGCACCCCGTGTAGTGGAACTCGCATTCAAACTAGTAAATCCTTGTTTACGAATTGAAGAGGAGTGAATAGACCATTTTTTTCTCCGGAATTTGTGATATGAGTAATAATTAGAAACGAAGCGTTTCTTCATGGTTCTGGAAAGGGGAAAATTAGAAGGAAAACCATTGTTGTTGTTGCAGGGACATAGAGAGAAGTGAAAAGTGGGAGAAGCTTGTTGAAGAATCATGAATGGATTGATGAGAAGTGAAGGAACAGAGGGTCATGACATTGAATATGAATAATCTTAGAAAACAGCATTGAAAATGGGATTGTGGAGAATTGAATTGAATAGTGTGATTACGAGAAACGTAAGGTAATCGGTGGGAAGAAGAGGAGGCGTGGAATGTTGTGAAAAATGAGAGAAATTGAATTGAATTGGAGAAAGATTGGACACGTTTTAGTGGGAATTTCAACCTAGAATTTTGGCCTTACAATTTTGACTACGTGGATTATCATTATGACTAGAGTCTCTCGAGCTAGAACTACACTTTATGCTTTTCATTTTTATTAGGAGTATTTGTGCAAAATAAATACAAATACACCAAAAAGAAGAAAAACACTAACTTTACTATGATTAAGATTTTAATTATGTGCCGACCAAAGTTTTCAATTAAACAAATAGAAATTTTATATTGTCATTTTAATTTTTTTTGGTTACAAAAGTTTTAAAAATATTTGACTTTTATCAAGTAGTATAATAAATAATCTACTTGTGATGCAAAACTTTTTATAGATAGTTGTTGCATGATAAGTAAATTCTTAAGAAATAAAGTGATTAAAATAAACAAATTATCTTCTTTTTCACAAGGAAAAACATAAAATTTAAAAAAATTTATTCAAATAATTATGGTTTTTTTTTAAATATCTAATATTCAAGTTTCTTCACTATTTTTTAAAGTATTTATGTTTCAAACAAAAAAAAATTTCAATGCAGAGCACAGATGAATTGGTGTCTGTATTTAAAAATTAAGAGATGTTGCCAATTGAATTGTCAACTGCACATGGTTTAGTCAATTCAAATGGTGCTTGTGTTTAATGCTTAAGAGGAGGCGTTGATTCGTCTGATGCCTGTGTACAAGACCTAAGTAGAGGCGTCAATTCATCTGATTCCTATGTGTTCGATGTTTTTTTAAGTATAAATAGAGGTGTCTTCTACCATTGACTCCACACCTCCTCTCATTTTTCTCTTAATCTTTTCTTCATTAGCTCTATCATGATTGTTAAAAGAAATAGACATGTACATTTTTTTTAGAACCAAACCTCCGATGAAGATGCATTTTTGGAACATTCGGAGTTTCGAGCAACATGAGAGGAACTTGAAGCGTTGGTTAGACGGATGGATTAATAACGGTGAAAGAATAAAAAGTATCGAGAGACTTTTTTCGTACATCTCTATTACTGATGACAATAATAATATGTAGTGTATGTGGGTATGAGTTAAAGATAATAATGATGTTAGAGATATGGTGTTTGCACCATATGATATTGTTTTTATTGTTGTAATCTCTTAGACATGTTGTGGTGTTACGTCTTTTTATTTAATGTTTATGAGAGAGTTTGTTATTTGTATTGGAAGAAAATTATGTGCATGTATGGACTTCCCATAGCTATCGTCTCCGACAATGGAGCCTAGATTGCCAGTGTTATGGTCACTGACTTTTGCAGAGATTTAGGATTGTGGACGAAGTTTGTATCTATTGTACATCCTCAGTCAAATGGGAAAGAAGAATCAGCAAACAAAGTAATCTTGAAGGGACTTAAGAAAAAGTTTGATGATGCCAAGGGTTTATGCGTAGAATTACTCCATGAGATATTGTGGCTACGATCCTGGTTTAATGAAGAAGCAAACAAGGTCGGATTGGAATGTGCAGCAAACCTGGTCGACGAATTGAGATAAGTTGTCCATGTCCGAGAATTCACGGCCAAGCATAGAGCTGCCAGAAGATCCTTGTCGCCCTTTGAGGCAATGTTTTGCAAGTTATACTTCATGGTAATGATCCTTGCTGCCCCTTTGAGGCAATATTTGTTGGACTTCACGGCGAAGATCCTTATCGCCCCTAAGGGAAATACATATATGCTACCTAACGTCTGGCCTGAGGGACTTATAGTCTTATCATTAGGGATACATATAATCTCACCTGAGGGACTTAGATTTTCGAGGCTAATTAAACTTTCACCTGAGGGACTTAAGGGTTCCTCGGGCTGGATCAAAAATAGAAATTACGCCCAAGAGGCGCGACCGAAGTCTAGCCTAAGAGACTTAGTCACAAGTCTTGTCAGAGGGCTCGATAAAAGTCCTGCCTGAGAGGTCCAATGCCTCGCTTGAGGGACTTACAGTCTCATCAGCCAGGCTACAAATAACTTCACTTTGGTACTTGGATTTCCCAGGTTGATTAAACTCTCATCTGAGGGATTTAGGGTTTCCTTGGGCGGGATCACACAAAGAAATCACACCTAAGAAGCGCGAATAAAGTCTAACCTTAGAGACTTAGTCACAAGTTTTGTCTGAGGGCTTGATAGAAGTCCTGCCCGAGAGGTCCAATGCCTCGCTTGAGGGACTTATAGCCTCATCAGCCAGACTATATATAACTTAGATTGAGGAACCTTTCAAAAGGGAACCCTAGGCCCAAAAAGCTTCTATAAATACCTCCCCTTAATCTTAACTCATACGCTTATGCACAAGCAACCAACACATAAATAAAGCTTCTCATCTCATGTGAGTAGGTCCTCTAAACCACCACAAAACACCATCTTACAGGGCTTCTCGCTGCTGTGAGCAAGCCCTAACCACCATACATGATAATACACCTATTAAGGCCTCTGAGTACTCATGTCCTTGTAGGGGTAACATGCACACTTGTACTTTTTTATCAGTACACAAACCTTCATCGATATTTTCAAGCTCGTCTCAATTACCAAAGTATAACTTTTTCCGACAAAGCTCAATAAACCACAACATGGATTTTATAACTGGTTTATCTTAAGAACCAAACTCAATCTTTATATATGTGTTGGAAAAACCAAAAAAGGAAATGATCCATGGGATGAATTAATGAGCTAATCGATTGACACAAAGCTTCAATCGTCTGAACTATTCATTCTTAATCAATTAGCATGCCTAAATAGGAAATATTAGATATATATTCATTGCAAGTTATTAATGTGTTGCCATAATCGTTTGGTTAATCAATTAGTTCTTCTACAATTGATTAGCTTAATGCTCAAATTGATTGGCTAGTGTCACGGTGCAAAAAATACCTGAGCATATGAATGTTCTAAATACAACAAAGTCGCCACCGAAATTTATTTTTTTTAAGAAAAAATGTCGATAAAACCCTAAAAGAACAAAAATATGGTCATCACCACCAAATTCAGGTTTGGGAGTCGATTATGCGTGGGGAATGTATTTGCACCTCGAACATTTGTTGTATCCAACGAGAACCGTTTAATTAGCTTTGGGAAAAAGAGTGTTAGCGTAATGTGTTTAAATTTCTTATAATCATTAAAAGATATTTACAAGACTAAAAATAAGTTTTTTTATTAGAGTGCTTGACAAGACGTTGAATCTCACTCCTACGTATCCCTAGGTGCGTTGGGGAATTCAAAGCTATGTATTTTTGGGTGAGAACAATAGATTTTTTTATTAATGTGCTTGACAAGATGCGAATATTGCTCATGCGTATCACCTGGTGCGATGGATAATTCAAAATTATGTTGTTCTTGGTATAAAATGTTTGTGTGTTAGTTGATTTTAGTGAACGATGTTTAGGTCGCATTCAAGCAGTTAAACGTTGTTTGTTCGTCGCGCATGGGCGGAATGAAGTGTTTGCTTGTATTACATTGGAATGGATAAAACATCATTCGTTTGTGAAAAAGTTACTTAGTCGCTTTTGGACAAAAAATGAAGGTTTGATGAGTTGGAGTTGTTTTTATGCGGAAGACGAATGCTCGGTCGGAACGAGGCGTACGCCTCAGGTCCGATCATTTAGGGATCAAAAGAGTGTGCATCCAATTGTCCTTTTTAATCCATATATGTATAAAAAATCATTTTTGAAAGACAAGTAATCGGTTGGAACGAATCGTGTGTCTCGGGTCTGACTACTCGAGGATAAAAATGGTGTGCACCCATTTTCCTTTTTTAATCCAATTTTGATTATGTGTTTTTTTATTGCGGAAGACGAATGCTCGGTTGGAACGAGGTGTATGCCCCGGTTCCGATTATTCGATAATCAAAATAATATGCACCCAATTATCCTTTTTAATCTTATTTTTATTCAGAAAAAGATTTAAGATAAATTTAAATAATTGACTTTGAAGGAAGACGAATAATTGGTTGGGACGAGGCGTACACTTCGGGTACGATTATTCGGGGATCTAAAGAGTGTGCACTAAATTGTCCTTTTTTAGTCCAATTTTTATTACAAAAAGATTTAGATTTAATCTTGAAAATAATTTTGATGAAGAAATAGAGCTTTATTTTTAATGTGTTGAAAATGATATTGACTTTGATTTTGTAATCTCTAAACAATTTACTAATATTAACTAATTAAAAGAAAAATAAAAAATCAAGAAATAAAATAAAATACATGGGGTGTAGAAATAAAATAGGGGTGGCAAGCCCAATCGGGGCGCCTGGGCCCAAGAGATGCTTATAATCTAAATGTCTCACACCGACAAGGGGTGTGAGACTAAAAAGGGGTGCGGCCAAGCAAAGGCTTTTGGGCTTAACATAGAAGGCCCAAAAATGTAACACTAAGGAAAAGAAAATTAGCTAGGACACGCGTGGCCATCTAATGAAGATCATTTGACCTTGACTTTATATGGACTGCCCTTAAACTAACACGCTTAGTGACCATTAGATCGTGATCAAAAGGCCGAGATTTGATGGCTATGGTGGGGACTCCAGTACAAAAACCATTATTTTCAAATTTGAATCCAACTGGTTCTGAATTGAATTTGAGTTAAATGATGGTTTATGACAGGGATTGGGAGTGTGTAATGAAGTTGAGTAATGATCAAAGAACTAGAATGGAAAATGGATCCATGTGGAAGGTTTTTTTGTGCAAAGTTTATTCAAGGTGAATAAACTTGAATTTGGGAAATGAATTTGATGCAGGGTTTTGGCTAGGCTAGTAGTGATTGTTGCTGTTATTTGCTAATAGGAGTAACTTGATTTGTAGGCTAGAAACTATGTTAAAGGTTAGCATAGAGATTATGTGAAAATGTAAAAAGTGTGAGTGAAATTTGAATGTAATTTGGTTGCACCTGAATTGAGTTTGAATTTGAAATCAAAATATATGAATTACAACATGAAATTATGCTGATACGTGTGAGATTAGTGGGAAATTGGATTATGTGTGGATGCATGATCATGTATAGTTAGTTAGACAAAATAAGTGTGATTAAATTTTGTCTTTTAATGCCAATAGCTTGACTTTTGTTGACTTTTAATTCATGGTGCATGATGATGATTATGAATGGAATATATGATGATTATTATATGAGAATTAAATTTTGTCTTTTGTGAATTTCCAAATTCCCTTTAAATTACTATTTTTGGCTTTTTAGATGATATATGCACATGATGAGATTTTTTCTTTTGAACTTGGTTTTTTTCTTATAAAATTTTGTTGATTTTTCAAAAATGGAAAATAAAATATGGTAATTAAAATAAAAGAGAAAAATTATGATTAAAATATGAAGCAATTATCTTTAAACTAAATGCACAAATGACTAATAATTAGATGGAATGTGTTCTGGACCGGGCAAGGCTTCTTGCCCTTAAGGACCAGGCCCAATCCATCATAATTGGCAAACAGGCCCAATAGGCACAATATAGCCGTTGGGCACAATATAGCCGTTGGGCGTTTCCCCTTCACGCACAGGGTAGTTCACGCGACCAACGGCCTCCTCGGATATCACGGAAACAGTTAGAAAGACCACGCGCTTCGCCCTCCATCTGGCAATACCTCATTGGTCGATCAGGCACTTTGCTCGCCAACAATCTCCCTATAAAACCCCCTCGCTCGAGAGGGGCAGATACCTCCACCCCTTTTTCCTCTCCTACGAGCAACAACTCTTGTCCTACACGAAGGCCGCAACGATCTCCTCCTGGTCCCCTCCGATCAGTGGCGTCGTCTGTGGGAAACTTCGTTTCCCCGTCTTTTTGAATCAAGATCCCTCATCTTTTCACCTAAAAGACCAAAGCTTTCATCTCTCTCCAAAACCCCAGATCATCATGGCTTTCATCAAGAGTGACATCCACCAAGAACCTGTAACCGCCGCAGACAATACCGACAACGATGCTGTCGTCGGCCACATCCCGTCCGAAAACATCCAGCGCAACGGTGGGCTGCCTTCCCCAAAGCTTGACGAACAAAGACCACGAGCGCCAGCCGCGAAATTTTCCTCCGAACCCATTCTGGTTCCTCAAGGCGCTGATCCGACCACCGCGGCGCTCATCGCCTCTTTGAACAACTCCAATCGTTTCATCCTCCAGCAGGGAGAAAAAATCAGTGCCCTCGAGCACGCCCTTCAAGAGCATCACACCTCAGAGACGCTGAACCTCTCCCCGCCTCTGCGAGTTCACTCAAAGCGGAGACGTGATAGTCCTTCCCCAGTCAAAGAGCGTCCAAGATCAGGGAGCCCAACACCCGATCCTGCTCGCCGACATCGTCGTTCTCCTAGGAAAACTAGGTACTCCCCTGTTTCCAAAAGACACCGACATTCGGACAAGTACGGCATAGGCGTACCCGCGGACACTCTCCTCGCCGTAGTCAAAGCCGCGACCACAGTCATTCTCCGTCACTCTCTCACAGCTCTAGCAGTGACGACGAAGCTCGAGGCCCATTCACGAGAAACATTGTGGACACTCGGATCCCCCGCGGGTTAGAGAAACCTCCCACACTGGCTACGTACGATGGCACGTCAGATCCTCACGAGCACCTGGAGAACATCGAAGCTATGCTCCAGTACCATGGTGTCTCCGGAGCCATCAGATGCAAAATATTTCCCATCACCTTGAGGAAGGGTGCGATGACATGGTTCAAAAGACTCCCTCGAGGATCCATCTCCTCCTGGCGCGAGCTCAAAGGCCAATTCACCCGCCATTTCACAGCCTCCCGGCGACATCCAAAGACGGAGGCAACGTTGGAAGCGATCATACAAGGCAGGGAAGAACCTCTGCAGGATTACATCGAGAGATTTAATAAAGAGGCAGTGGAAGTCAGAACTTCTGATCACATGAAGAAGTACCTCCTCGAGAAAGGACTCCGACCAAAAAGCAACTTCCGCAAAGCTGTCGGTATCGAAGCTCCTCGAACACTGACAGAGCTTCTTCACATGGCCAAAGATTACATCCACTACGAGGAGAAGGAAGCCGCATACCGTGCCTGGGACGCAAGAGATCGTGAAGCACCCCGGGCACCCAAAAAGGAGGAGCCAGAGCCACCCCGTAAGGGGAAAGAAAAGCGGCGGAAGGAGCGTCCCCGTGAAGGCAAAGGGCCAGCTGGCCGATTTAATGAATACACTGTGCTCACAACCTCACGCGAGCGTATTCTCTCCGACTGCATCAACACCGAATTCAAACAAGGGGGTGTCAGGTTCCCTAAACCAACCACGTCCAAAGGAAACGTCGACAAAAGCAAATAATGTCGTTTCCACCGTAGTCACGGGCACGTGACAGAAGATTGCGTGCACCTTAAGGACGCTATAGAGATCCTCATCAAAGAGGGTCACCTGAAGCAATACGTGAAGAAGGGAGAGTCCTCCCGACGAGACACGTCTGATTCGAAGAAAGAAGCAGAATCAACCCCCTCCAGTCCTCCCCCGCAGGTCGCAATGTCCATCAGCCGACCAGAGGACTTCTTCGTTCCTGACCACATCGATCCGACTTCCCAGGCATCCATACATAGCACCTGGGAAGCCTTTCCTGCGGCCATGGTTATCTCATGTGGGGGGTACCATGAGCTCATGATAGGATCCATCAAACGAAAGTTTGAACAGCTGATAGACAGCAGCCCCGATCAGTTGTACACGATCGGCAAGGGTAAAGGGCGCTCATAGCCGATCACGTTCTACAAAGAAGAACTCCCCGGAGGATCGCCGAATTCCCACATTCCTCTGCTGATCAGAGCCAAATTATCATCTATTGATGTGCGGAGAATCATGGTCGACCAGGGCAGTTCCGTGGACATCATGTACTCCAGCCTGTTCACACACTGAAACTGAATAAGTCTGATCTCTCCCCGTACGTGGGATCTGATCTCTAAGGATTCAACGGAGCAACGGCCCGACCTTGGGGTTACGTGGAGATACCAGTCACGTTTGGCGAAGAAGAGGCGTCACAGACAATCAAAACGCAGTTCTTAGTCATTGATTGCCCGTCGCTCTATCAGTGCATCCTCGGCAGACCAGCTCTTGTCGAACTCGTTGTTGTCCCCTCTACGGTCTACCTCAAGCTCAAGTACTATACTGAGAAAGGACACGTCGCAACTCTGCACGGTGACATCGAGGCTGCTCGCAGATGCTTTGAGGCCGCAAAGAAAGGGCAGAACCAGATCGCGACAACATCAAAGTCGGCAAAACGCACCAGAGAGGACGAGGTTCCAGCCGAAGATGGCCAGCCAGAGAAAAAGTCCACGCTTCCCGTGCACACCATTGACCTCGACAGCAGGCTTACTGAAGATGGAAACAAAGATCGGGATGAGGACAGAAAATTAGGAGTGACAAGCTCCCCGTCTCCTACACTGCTGCGACCAGCTCCAGACAGGGAATTCGAGATCATCACCTTCAGCAACAACCCCAACAGGGGAGTGAGGATAGGCGCTGGTCTCCCCGAAGAGGTAAAGAAGGAGTTGAAGATATGCCTTGACGACAACGCCGACCTGTTCGCCTGGAGTGCAGCGGATATGCCCGACCTTGATCCAGAAACTGCATGTCACCACTTGACAATCAATCCAGATGCCCGCGCCGTTGCCCAACGAAGAAGGAAACAATCTGAGGAAAAGGCACAGGCTGCCGAAAAACTTGTACAAGACCTCTTAGAGGTAAAATTTACAATCCGAGGAAAAGGCACAGGCTGCCGAAAAATTTATTTCCTGGCTCTCAAATATTGTACTCGTAAAGAAAAATAATGGAAAGTGACGCATGTGCATTGACTACACTGATCTCAATCGGGCTTGCCCGAAAGACGCTTATCCACTGCTGAGCATAGATAAACTCGTAGATAATTCCGCAGGTTTCAAGCTCTTGTCCTTCATGGACGCTTATTCGGGATACAACCAAATCCCAATGGCAGACGAGGACAAGAGATACACGACATTCATGACCTCCTCGGGGAATTATTACTATAACGTAATGCCCTTTGGACTAAAAAACGCCAGGGCCACGTACCAACGTATGATGAATAAAGTCTTCCGATCAGAAATCGGTGACATGCTCGAAGTATACATGGATGATATGATCGTGAAATCCCAAGAGGAATCCGACTATACCACCCACTTGCGCAAGGTGTTCGACCAAGCTCGAAAATGTAAAATGCGTTTTAATCCAGAAAAATGCACCTTCGGCGTGCGAGCAGGAAAATTCCTCGGATTTTACCTCACCGAAAAAGGAATAGAAGCAAACCCAGACAAATGCCAAGCACTCGTGGAATTCCCCACGCCGCGGTCGAAGAAGGCGATACAATCTCTCAACGGGATGCTCGCATCCCTTGCTCGCTTCATAAGCAAGTCCGCCCAGCACGCCCTGCCCTTTTTCAAATTACTCAGGAAGGAGGCGAATTTCGAGTGGACGGACGAGTGCGAGCAGGCCCTCGCCCATTTCAAACAAGCTCTGTCCGAACCACCAGTATTGTCCCGACCAGACCGCGGGGAAACCATATACCTATATCTCTCCGTGGCCAACGAAGCAGTAAGTGCAGCACTTATTCGCGAGACTACTGACGGGCAGAAACCCATCTATTTCACCAGTAAAGCCCTACAAAGACCCGAAGTCAGATACACGCAAATAGAACGGGTGGCTCTTGCTCTCATAATTGCCGCGAGGAGACTCAGATATTACTTCCTGGCGCACACTATCGTCGTCAGGACCGACCAGCCAATTAGGCAGCTGTTGAGCCGACCAGATATGGCGGGCAGGATGCTAAAATGGTCCCTTGAACTGGCCGAGTTCGACATTCACTACGAAGGAAGGAAAGCCCTCAAGGCGCAGGTCCTGGCCGACTTCGTGGCAGAGATGACTCCGGAATCGTTCCCTCCGGGAGGGACACAAGAATGGATCATTTGCGTGGATGGCGCGTCAAGCCCCTCGGGCAGCGGAGCAGGAATTATCCTCGAAAACGAGTAAGGGACCCTGATCGAAGTGTCCCTGATCCTTTCCTTCAAAACATCCAACAATCAAGCCGAATATGAAGCCTTCCTCGCAGGATTACGACTGGCTAAAGAGGTCGGCGCGAGGAAAATTAAAATCTGCACTGATTCCCAGCTTGTGGCATCCCAAGTACGAGGAGAGTACCAAGCAAAGAACGACCAACTAGCCGAATACTTGGCCATGGTGAAAGAAAAAATGGCAGAGTTCGAAGCATGCGAAGTTCAGCACGTCCCACGCGAACTGAATACCCGAGCAGACATCCTCTCCAAATTAGCCAGCACCAGGAAAAAAGGTGGAAAAAAATCCGTCATACAAGAAACACTGGCTAGCCCGAGCATTACAAAGCCCGACCTGGTAGATGTTAACGTCATCGGAGAGCCCCATTGTTGGATGACCCCGGTGTACAATTATCTCACCAAAGGGGAACTTCCCGAAGACAGTAAGGAGGCCAGTGTAACTAAACGACGAGTCTGCTCGTACGTACTGGTCGAGGACAAGTTATATCGACGAGGGTTTTCCATTCCCCTGTTAAAATGTGTCGACGAGGCACAGGTCCCCGAAATCTTACAAGAAATCCATGAGGGCATCAACACACAACACTTAAGGGGAAGATCCTTGGCTCAAAAAGCTTTGCGTGCAGGATATTACTGGCCGACCATGCAGCACGACGCCAAAGAGCATATGCAAAAGTGTGACCGTTGCCAGCGCCACGGGGACATGCATCTGGCACCACCCAACGAGTTGAAGACCCTCTCCTCGCCGCGGCCCTTCGCCTGGTGGGGGATGGACATCCTAGGCCCCTTTACAATGGGATCTTATCAAAATAAATTCCTAATCGTGGCCGTCGATTATTTCACAAAATGGATTGAAGCCGAAGCGCTCGCCAAGATCACAGCCTTCAACATACTGCGTTTCTACAAAAGAAACATCCTCGCCAGATTCGGGGTACCCCAGGCCCTCGTAACCGACAACGGAACCCAATTCACGGACAGAAAATTCCAAGACTTCGTCGCCAAATTAGGAACGAAACAACACTTTACTTCGGTCAAGCATCCCCAGACCAACGGGCAAGTGGAGGCCGTGAACAGAGTAATCCTATGCAGATTGAAGCGAAGACTAGGCGAGGCCAAGAAAAGGTGGGTCGAGGAGCTCCACAGCGTCCTCTGGGCGTACAGGACAACACCTCACTCCACCACCGGGGAAACCCCTTTCTGACTAGCATATGGAACAGAGGCGGTAATACCGGTGGAGATAAGGGAACCCTCTAGAAGGACAGAAGCTCCCCTCGACGAGGAAATGAACGATGAGGCTCTACGTGAGGAGCTCGATCTGGTCGAAGAAATAAGATCAGGGGCTGCCCTCTGCGAGGCCACGTTGAAACAACAAATAACGTTGCAACATGACACCAGAGTCATAAAGCGCGACTTCCCCGTAGACAGTCTGGTCCTGCGCAGAAACCAGAAGGATTCTCGCGAAGGGAAACTGGCAGCGAACTGGGAAGGACCTTATAGGGTCAAGTCCAAAATAGGCACGGGAGCATATTACTTGAAAACACTGGACGAAAAACAACTTGCTCGACCGTGGAATGCTGAAAAACTCAAGCAATACTATAGCTAAGTCCTTAACCACGAGGATAGACAAGTCGCCGACATAATCAACCCAAAATGGGGAGAATTGCGCGACCATCGTATCATGCCCTGGTGAAGCATGGCACGAATTACAACGCCGGCCAGCTTCTGCTCATTGAACGAGCAGATCCTGCGCACAACGGGGAGACCTCAACCGAGCTCCGCCGTTGCCGCACCATTCAGGCAGGACACCCAGCTTGCGATGGGAACAGTCCAAGCCTATGAGATTAGTACCTCAAACGAAGTCCTAGCCTCATCATGGGCAGAACCACTTCGCCCTCCTCGGTAGGTTTCACGCCTATACGAGCACGCACATACATACAAACAAAAAGAGCAAAGTCCATGATAAAACATCCACAAAATCCAAGTATATTAAAGTACCGGCCACGACCGGGTAATGTCATAAATACAAAAAGGGGCAGCGCCCATACAAATTGATAAATACAAATTGATAAGGGCACGCAGGCCCACAAAACATGCTAAAAACAACAAAGTCCTATTATGCGACTTCACTCTCCTCTTCGGCGGGGACAACTTGACCGTCCACCACTCTGTTGAACAAACCCATCCCATCCGTCATGAGCTGCACATCAAAGTTGAGGGCCTGCATCTGCTCCTTTGCAGCATTGAAGCCGAACTCAGCAGCTTTCAGGTTGTCCTCGCCCAGGATTCTAATCCTGCCGATCAAGTCAGCCCGCGACTTCAGAGACTTCTCGTCATCATTTTCATCTTGGACAGCTGCAGCCAAACCTTCCAATTCAGTGATCCTCGCCTGCAGACGCACCTTCTCCTCGTCAGCCTCAAGCGCAGCTAACTTCAGCTGGGTCACCTCCGTCTGGAGCAGCACCTTAGCCTCCTCGTGACCTTTAAACTGTTTTAAATTGTTGAACAGCTTGTTGTTTTCTGCCTCCAGCTCGGCTATTCTATTCTGGGATGTCACGAGGCTCGCCCGAGTAGCAGCTTCATCGTCGGCGAGGACAAGGGCAGCTTCAAGGACCCTAAACATGCCCGCCGCATCCTGGCACAACTGTTTTCTCCTCACCTTAGAGTTGGCGTTCAAAATAGCCACGGCTTCAGAATCATGGACCTCTATCGAATCCCCTTCAACGAATAAATCTCGGCGCGTGTAGCAGGCGGGCAGGACAAAATGACCGGCACCGGACCCCCCGGGACCAGCGACCACAGGAGTCCCCGCGGCATCTCTCTTCCTTTTAAGAAAACCCTCAGTGGTCAGCGGCGTCGAGGCTCTCTCCTGGACGGGGGTAGATCCAGCAGCAAAACTCTCCATCACTGTCTGCTTAGGCGCCCCGGCCTTGGTACCGGTGGTCGTCTTCTTGTGAACCTTCGCCGCCTGCGACCTCATCAAACGCTCGCGCATGTCAGCCATCATACCTGCGAACACATATATCAAGTTAGGACTAAGAATTCAAAGAAATAAAACTAAACAGTGGAGCATACCGAGCAAAGTCATCGCATCATCGTCGTTGTCACACTCGAGGAGAGCTCTGACATTGATATATCTAGCTGCTCGGACGGGCCCATCATCCCCAACCAACTCTTTCCCGTCCCGATCAACTACGAAAGTCGGGCTAAAGCTCTCCACGTAAGCATGGAGGATCTTATACGACTCCTTATCCGTTGGGCAAAGCTGCCCATGCTTCACCTGAAACTGATCTGTTCTGCGCTTAAAATGGGTGTAGACCCATTCCAACAGAAAGATGGAGACCACACCATCCCTCTCCCGACCATCCACCATCACCCTCTCAATGGTCGAGATGCTCCTCTTTGCCTCCTCGGTAATAGGCTTCACGATCAGAAACCTATCCTTGAAATTGTGTATCGAATCAGAATACGGCCAGAACAGCCTACTCTGTTGCTTGAACGATAGCCAACTCTGTTTCATCCCCGCCGTGCTCCGTTGGATCTGGAAGACGCAAAAGAAGAGATCCATGGTCGCCCCGATATTGAGATAACGGCACACTAACTCAAAATCCCGGATAAAAGCCAAGGCATTTGGGTGAAGCTGGGACGGGCACAAGGCCAGATGGGTGAACAGGGAGGATTGGAAGTCAGTGAAAGGGAGATGCATCTTGGCCTCCGTGAACGCGAACTCGTACATTGGAAAGCGCAATCTCGGATACGAGGAACAAATTCTATCATACTCCCCGGGGCGAAATGCTTTCCATGCCCGTGGAGCGTTTTCGTCACGCCTCTCCAACAAGTCGAAGTCCCATATCTCCTCGGCTGCGAAAGTTGATCGAAACGACAAAGGCTCATGTGCGAGCCAGTCAAGGTCCCCTCCTGCGACCTTGATATTTGAGTAATCGACGGACACACTGGGCCCCTCCTGTACTTCCTGTGTGTCGGGCACAACTTCATCGCGAGGTTCAGCCATTTCACCTGAAAAGCAGAGGAAGAGAAGTGAATTCGACATCCGCGATCAAATCCATCCTTCACCACTAATCAAGTGAAAGGGCGTTAAAAAATCCGAGGACAACCGCGTGCCCGTATAAACTACCTACCAATCGCTAGGAGAGGTCTCCGCGACCAAAACTCGCAGATATACATATGAGGACGCATGTTCGCCTCACAGTCACGTCAAAGTTCCGAACAGGCCTAGTGCCCGACTACAAATGAAATTCTACACCTAACCAGATTCTACAAGGATCTACGCTAACAAGATTCTACAAAATCCTAGAAAATCCTGAAATTCATCATGTTCTTCATAAAATTTCCAGGAATTCATGTGTTCATCGAAGAACACATGAAGTTCAACCGGAAAACATGAACTTCAAACGGAAAACCCATAAAAATATACTGAAAGGGAAGAACGAACTTACAAGCAAAAGAAGAGGTTGACGGTGGCGAAGAAAAGCTCCGGCGAAGAACTGATTGCAGAGCAAATAAGGGCAAAGAGTGAAAAACTTATGAAATTATGAAAATGAAACCTTCCCCCACCTTTTTATAACCACTTGATCGTGGGGAATCGTGAAGGTCATCATAGCCTATGCGCCCCTAGGACTAACAAAGGCCATAAATGCTCACCACGTGTCACTAGAACTCTTCGTCTGGTTTAGTGCAAAAAAAATACACTAACCCTTGGCTCCCACGAGCAAGTCTCCCCGTCAAAATGAACACGTCCGTGCAGGGCTGCGAGCAGAAACTCCCATTTCTCCGAGGACGCTGAAAACCCTGATCGACATTTTGCGTGAATAGCTAACGACCACATCTGGTCGGGCACGAATGGAACATTCTACGCGAGCAACCACTCCCCGACAGCACTATCGAAGTCACAGCTACCAAAAGTCATCACTCTCCAACAGAGCAACGACTTGGGGGGCTCCTGTTCTGGATCGGGCAAGGCTTCCTGCCCTTAAGGACCAGGCCCAATCCATCATAATTGGCGAACAGGCCCAATAGGCATAATATAGCCGTTGGGCGTGTCCCCTTCACGCGCAGGGTAGTTCACGCGACCAACTGCCTCCTCGGATATCACGGAAACAGTTAGAAATACCACGCGCTTCGCCCTCCATCTAGCAATACCTCATTGGTCGATCAGGCACTTTGCTCGCCAACAATCTCCCTATAAAACCCCCTCGCTCGAGAGGGGCAGGTACCTCCACCCCTTTTTCCTCTCCTACGAGCAGCAACTCTTGTCCTACACGAAGGCCGCAACAATCTCCTCCTGGTCCCCTCCGATCAGAATGGAAATGTTCAAACAAAATTGGGGTACGACAACTGCCCCTACCTAATTATTTTTAAATTAGAAAGTGTGAATGATACGAGTATTCATACAATATTTGTGAAATATAATTAGGTATAACGGACCCGAATTTTGTTTGTTGAACGGTGTGTGGAGATGTGTGGTAGGCCTGACTCAACTGTACAGTTGGTACAGGAAAATTGATTTGAATGATTTGGCTCAACTGCATAGTGGATCTAGGAAAACTGATTTGAAAGATTTATCTCAACTGCATAGTTGATTCAGGAAAATTGATTTAAATGATTTGGCTTAAGTGCATAGTTGATCTAGGAAAAGTGAATGATTTGTTTCAACTGCAAAGTTGATCTTGAGAAAGCAGATGAATGGATTGACTCAACTGCAAAGTTGATCTTCAGAAAGCAAATGGTCTAACTCAACTGCAAAATTGAACTAGAGAAAATGAATGGTTTGTCTCAAATGCAAAGTTGATCTTGAGAAAGTAAATGGCCCGACATAATTACATAGTTGATCTTGAAAAAGTAAATGGTCCGACTTATTTGCAAAGTTGAACTTGAGAAAGTAAATGGCCCGACTCAACTGCAAAGTTGATCTTGAGAAAGTAAATGGTCTGAATCAACTACAAAGTTGATCTAGAGAAAGTGAACAGTCTTTCTCAATTGAAGTTGATCAAGGGAAAATGAAATGGTTTGTTTCAAGTGCAACGTTAATCCAGAGAAAGTGAATGGTATATCTCAACATCAAAGTTGATATAGAGAAAGTGAACGATATAACTCAACTTCAAAGTTGATCTAGAGAAAGTGAATTGGTCTTCAACTACCAAGTTGATCTTTAGACTGATAGAGGAAATGAATGGTCTTCAACTGCTAAGTTGATCCTTAGACTAATATAAGAGACATATGATCTTTAATTGCTAAGTTGATCTTTATACCGATAGAAAAGACAAATGATCTTCAACTACTAAGTTGATCTTTAGACCGACTGTGAGAAACAATAATGGTCCTCAACTACTAAGTTGATCCTTAGACTGAATGATCTGACTCAACTGCAGAGTTGATCTAGAAGAAGTAAAATGGTCATCAACTACTAATTTGATCTTTAGACTGATGGATGAAACTGATGGTTCTCAATTGCTAAGTTGATCTTTAGACCGATGGATGTTCCTCAACTGCTAAGTTGATCTTTAGACTGAACGATCTGATTCAATTGCACAGTTGATCCAGAAGAAGTAAATTAGTCTTCAACTACTAAGTTGATATTTATACTGATAGAGGAAATGGATGGTCTTCAACCTCTAAGTTGATCTTTAGATTGATAAGAAAAAATGAATGGTCTTCAACTACAAAATTGATCTTTAGACCAATAGATATATAAAAAAGGGAGATTCATTAAGGATATCTGCTACTAAGACTTGTTGGGAAAAATTGTTGAGAATTAACTGATAGCTTTATGAAGGATGTTCACTATGGGAGATTCTTAAGAGGAACTCGCTAGGAAGAATGCTTATTAGGGACACCTACTTAAGAGTCTTGCTGGAGGGAATCTTACTCGAGAGTTGTTACTTGTTTCCCTGGGGATTAATCTGAACTTCCATGAGCGGTCACAAAATCATGGCTTATGTTATGTATGTTTTATGTAAATGTTTATGCCATGCATGTTTCGTAAGAATGCTTATGTTATGCATGCACGTTTAGTGTTGTTGATTGCATGTGTGCACGTTTGGTGCTAATGCATTGATGCATGATATGCCTTTGGTTACCTGGCATAGTACATTACATCTTGTTGATATGGTACACATGAAATGATGCATGAAATGTAATAATTGATCAATGCATGTAACAAGTTAATGGATGTGTGCCCATGGAAATTATACTTCAAGGTAAGTATTTCAAGCAGGGCTTGGTTTTATTTTGTTGAAAAAGGCCAAGCGAGATTGGGTTCTGGAGTACCAATGAAAATTAGTTTATTTTATTTTATTTAGGAGCGTTAAATGAGATCAGGGTTTTGATAAGATACCAAGCCAGATTAGGCCTTTTACGAGATGTGTGTCAAGAGAAGTTGGACTTTGAACTTTAAATGACTGAGTATCGAGTAGTGTTGGACTTTTGATTATAGATGTTTGATTTTTCTGCTTGTGTTATAAGGCTTTTGACAATTTCAGATTCATGTTATGGAAATAAGTCAGATGAATGAGATGATATGCATGTTAGGATGATTTATGCAATGACTAGAAGGTTTCTAAAAGTTCCCATATAGCGGGTAATGGATTGTTAAAATTGAACAAACGAGATTTTTTGTAGTAAAACTCCTTGTCGGGGGAAAGGTTATCTGATAGGATTTTGCACTAGCATGATTTCCCGACACTCATCTTGAACTCAATTGTTGCTGATATATTGTAGGATTTGACTAATCATCTTGAAATGTGGAGAAAACTTGCCTCCTTCTTGATTATACCGCTTTCATGTCCTAGTCTGTTGGGTCTTTTGAATTTTTTTTGCCTCAACACGAGTTTTGAAGTTGTCTTTCCATAACATGACCTTGAGATGGCTTGCCTCATTATTTTGAATCTTGAAGTTGTTTTCCCTTGATTAACCGACTCCTAGAGTGGTTTGCCCCTGATCAACATAATATTTTGGCAATTTTCCCCTGATCAACATAATCTTTAGGTGATTTGCCTCTAATCAACGAAGTCTTTAGGCGATTTTCCCCTGACCAAAATAATCTTTAGGAGATTTGCCCATGATTTACGGAATCTTTAGGCGATTTGCCCCTGACTAAAAAGGTATTGAAGTGGTATGCCCCTGATGTGACCGATTCTTGAAGCGATTTTCCCCTAATGGGACCACTTACAAATTATCAAACCCATAACTAATTTCACACTATTTGAACTTCCTTGATGCTAAGTGTTCACTTACAGATAAAATTATTACTCATAATGGTAATTCTAATGCAATGCTCATGCAGGTTTTGAAATCAAAGTGATTATTGAGATAATGTCGTGATGTATAGTGAATGGATAACTAATTATAATGCAATGTTGGTTTCGACATTCAAGTCGTGAAAAAAAATGTGAGAGCATGATATCAATGCAGATGATTAGCAAATATCTTTGGAGTCCGGTTAACGCAATCTTGTTGTAGTATACTTTCAACATAAACCTTGCTTCAATTAGGTATTTTGAAGGTTGTAACATGACATGGTTCACGGTTTTTGAAACAAAAGGATATAAGGCTCAAAATTTAATTTTAAGCACTCATTCTCCCTCTGATGATCTCCAGTCCTAGGTTTAGTTAATTCGACACACAAAAAGGTTGTGATTGCCATGTTAATGGTTGGTGAGGAATAAAGACTATAAACATTTTGGTTTTTCACAACTTCTTTGACACTTCATAATGTGTGTGAGGAAGAATATGTGGTTAAACCTCTTATTAGAAAGTGTTTGGAAAGATTCTCTTGAAATTTAAATGTATAATTGAACTAACTGAAAAAACTACCCTTCCATTTGTTAAGTGTGAGGTTTTTTTTACAGAAAGAAACACCAACTTCTAGGCTCAAAGGGGTTGACTAGGGATTAACTCCTTAACTCCTTAGTGTTTAGGGATATAAACAGTGTCTTACATTGTCAGCAAGGTTTTATTAAAAAGCATACTTTAGTAATTTTGGATATTCTTTTGACATCATCCTTCATCCAAACTTTACTAAAACAAAAGTTTTATAAAGAAAAGTGTGGTGGATAAACATTGATATTGTTTTTTTTAAGTGATAAAAGAAAAGACGAGTGAACACAAAATGATTATTTCAAAAGATACGTGCTCATTTCATTAATATTACCATTAAAAAAATAATGTTTAAAAGTAAATAATACTTATCAAACAAGGAAATTACAAATGCAAATGATAAAATGATATAATGATCATCATCTTTGAGGATGGGCTTTCCTATCTGATCCACTGGCTTTAGGAAATGCTTCCTGAAGTCTTCACACTAATCCAAGTAAGGGGTTATTCATCACACCAGAGCCCTCTTCCTTGAAGTTTAACCATTTGCTATCAATTAAATCATGTACTTTCTCTTTGAGAATTCTGCATTCTTCAGTTGAGTTCCCCGCTGCTCCGTTGTGGTACTCGATTGCAACGTTTCAATTATAATAGGGGGTATGGGAAAGTCATTGATCTGGTCTCCTTTGGGGTCACTAAGGAGTTTTGAACCAGATGTGGCCACAATTGAGCATAGGTAATAGGAATTAGCTCCATAGTGATACTCAGTATTTGAAGATAGTGCTTAATAATGGATCTAGTTATCCTAAGTTAATAAAGGAATTTATGAATTTTGAAGAGGATGTCTCAGACATTGTGTCCAACATTTATGCACCCGTTAATGATAGAAATAAAACATGTGTTGGATGATTCTTCCTTGGCATCAACATAATATCTTGGTTCGTCAAAAAGAAAAATTGTGTCTCATTATCAATTGCTGAAGTTGAGTATATTACTGCAGGGAGCAATTATTCTCAATTTCTCTGGATGAAACAAATGTTGAAGGAGTATAATGTGGGACAAGATGTCATGAAATTGTTCTGGGTCAATTTCAAAGATATAAGTATTAACTGCCACCTCATTAGGAAATATATGAATAAGTTTGTCATTGAGAATCAGTTGAGAGGAATGTTCACCAAAACTTGGGATACAATTTCGTTTGAAAATTTAAAGGGTAATCTTGACACATGTATTTGTGAAAACTTGTAGAAATCAATGCTTTGGATTCGTGCCAAAATAGAAAAATCATCTTTCCTCCCTACGACCTCTATGGCATACCAAATAAGGTTGATTCTTTTCATATCTAAGTTGAGTTGTAACTGGATTGTCATTACAAGCAAGAAAAACCATAATTTTCTTCATCATGCTCTCAGATAACATACCCCTCCCCGTTCTTTCAAGCTTATCCTCCCTTTTGCAAAATGAATCAAAATTCTAAGGATTCATCCAAGAAATCTATTGGGAACTACCCTATTAAAGAAGTTAGTGCGCCTAATGATGTTGGTAAACTTCTCTAGTATTTGGCAAATAAGACAAAGGAAGTTGGTCCCACTTCATCTGGAGTCGTTAAGAATAACATTACCATTGTTGAACCTTCTAGGGGAACATCCATCTATAAGAAAATAATGATCTCCAATTTGAACCCTGAGAAGATAAGAAAGATAGGAGCTGCAATTATAGAACTAATGGAATCAAGTGATTCAAGTGATTTTGAGTCAGATGAGGACTTCATGGATTGGCTCATGATCTAAAAATATGAAGTTATGAGCCTTCAACCTTAAGATTGAAGGCTAGCAATAACAGGGTGATTTTTTTTAGTTTTTGTTTTGTCCCTTATATTTAGGCATGTTTTGATTCCTTGTTTCGCAATGGTGTGATAAACCTTTTTAAACTATTTACCAATAATTGATCAAATGCTCTAGCGTCGTGTTCAATATCTTATATTGGTTTTTTTTGCTACCCTTGTGCGCATGTGCTAATATACTAACCTCTAGACTGACTGAGTGATCTTGTTTAGAAATACCTTTGCTAAATTGTGGCAAAAAGAGGGAGAAATGGTTTGTAGGGGGTAGTTTATCTGACCACTAACTATTGAATCTGGTGTTACTAGTATTATCTGGCACTAGTTATTTTTCTATGTGCATACTTACTGAAGCATCTAGCTTGACATCTGACCCTCATCTGTTGTGTGTGTTATTTTTTCCTTTATGTTAGTAGTAGCATTTAATATATGTCTACTAATGACTAATCTTGTGTACATGCATGAATAATTCGTCATGAATGATTGCATGTCTATTTTTATGGAGCATTGTAGTAAACTCCTGATATTGTGTGGGTAACTACCTCATAATTTACGAATTATTCTCTGGTTTGTGTTGCTTATGTTGTTGCTACTATGGATATTCTTTGTTGGTGTTGTTGTTGTCTAAGTATATCTTGTTTCTGCTTGAAGATTTGTTTTACCGAAATTTTCCAAAGGGGGACAATTGTTGGTCTTTTTGGGATTGTTTGTATTATGTAAAATAACATGGAGTTTGCTTAAGTTGATTATGGTGGAGAAGGGACACATGTTGAACAAGATGTTCTAACATGTGGGCTGCAATATCTGGTCTTTTGGAAAAAAATAGATGGAAATTGCAGTTGGTTCAAATTTCGTTTATCCAAGATTCTCTCCTCATTATAAGATTTGCAAGTCAAGGAGAAGAGTTGAGTTGGATGTTCTGGTGCAACATGTGGAAATTAAGTCCAACATGTGTTATACAACATCTGACCATATTCAATAGGCCTTAAAAGATGGTGTTTAATGCTTTTTTATGATTGTTTTTTAATCAATTTTGATGCAGTTATTTTAGTAATGTTTGGTTGATTTGTTTGACAATTGAAGATGTTCAAATCAGGCTTAAATGTGATTTACATTTGAATTTGAAATATAAAAAATCATAAGAAATTGCTATATAAAGAGACTCAATTCTGGACAAATTAAATGAAGATTCCCATTGGAAAAATCCCATAAGACATTACTATATAAAGAGACTCAATTCTCATGTTTTGTCAAGAGTTTTGGTGCGTAAGAACTAGGTTATTTGTGCTAGGGTTTGAGTCTTTGTTACTTGTACTCCAAGCTAATTCCATAATTGTATTAGTGTGGAATCTAATTGTTTTACACCCTTATGTTTTAGTAACTTAGCATAAAAGGTTTGTCTCAGTTTAGCTGTAATATTCAACATTGATAATTGAATTGTAAACACCAATAACAATTTTGTGATTGAGAAGAAAATGAGTAGGTTCTCATATTTAGGGTGAGTCCTTAAATGGAAAGTCATTAAGATTATGAAGAGGTTTTGAACAACATAAGTTGTGTTGGTTCTTGTAAGACTGAGTGTACTAATTTAAAGTAGTGAATTTACTTTCTTGGGAAAAGCTCCCCCAAACATAGATGTGGTTTCACTTAATCGGGTTACAATCTCTGGTGTTATTTTACAGCTTTCTACTTTAATTTATTCTTGATGTCAAACTATTTTTTGATCTGGCGTAAGAAGTTGGACAAGTTTTCCCAAGATCTGGTCCAACATCTGTCCCATGAGGAACATAATTTCAATAACCAAATTTTTCATTTCAGAAGAAGACGTGCCGAAAACGGAGTTTTAATGCCTTGAGGCCTTATGAGCCTATGATTGGGTAGTGATTCCTTTGGCCTGAGTATTGCTGGTGCAACATACCAAAGGGTAATGAATACCATGTTTCATGATTTCATTGAAACCTTTATGTAGGTTTATATTTATGACATAGTTGTTAAATCCTCATCGGAAAAAAACCATTTAGACCATCTTCGAAAGGATGAGGAAATATGGATTGAAAATGAATCCATTAAAATGTGCTTTTAGTGTCCATGCAGGCAAATTTTTGGGATTTGTGTTTCACAAAAAAAGGCATAGAAATAAACCAAAACAAGACCACGACAATACTTAATGCGAGCTCTCCGTCGAATTAAAAAACAACTTCAATATCTCCTGGGCAATATCGATTTCTCGAGGAGATTCATTTCAAATTTAAGTGGCAGAATAAAGGTATTTTCGTCACTACTACACTTAAAGAAAGAAGAAGGATTTATGTGGGAGCCAGAGCATCAACAAACTTTTGACGAGATTAAAAGTTATCTGACAAATCCTCCTATTTTATTACCTCCTACGATAAATAGGTTTATGAAATTATATATTTCTTTATCTAAATTAAAAATAGGAAATATGTTATCTCAAGAGGAGGAGGATGGGGTCTAAAGAGCCAACTATTACCTTAGTCGAGTATTTAATGATGTAGAAACTAGGTATAGTCCAATAGAGAAGTTATGTCTTTGTTTGTATTTCTCATGCACCAATTTGAAATGCTATATAAAACCTACTGATGGTTTTTTTTTTCTATTACCCTTATGATGTTATTAAGCATATATTTTCAAAACCTATTTTACATAGTCGAATTGGAAAATGTTTAGTATTGATAGAATATTCTTTAACATATGCACCTTTGAAGGATATAAAAGGCCAAGTTGTTGCCGATTTTATTGCCGACCATGTAATAGTCGAAGTAACACAAAATTATGTTGGTATAAAATCTTGGAAATTGTACTTTGATGCTTCCATATATAAAAATGGAAGTGATATTCAAGTTTTGACAATTTCTCCTAAAGAAATTCCAACGAAGTTCAAATTTAAAATCAATGGTTGTTACTCCAATAATGAGGCTTAGTATGAAGCCTTAATTGCAGGCCTTAGGATTCTATTGGACTTAGGTGCAAAAGGACTCAAAATTAAAGGCGACTCAGAGTTGGTTGTGAAACAATTGACCAAAGAATACTGTTGTATCAAGGATAATCTAATGTTTTACTTAATTAATGCCAATTCGTTATTAAGACGATTTGATGAAGTTGACATCAAACATGTGTCTTGAATTGAAAACCAAGAAGCTAATAATTTTAGCATAATTTTCTTATGGTTATAGATTTTATAAGGAAAGGTTAGAGGAATTGATTGAGGTAAAAGAGAAGTTAATTTCGACCAATCTTTTCCCCTCTAAGTTGCCAAAGTAAAAAAAATAGTGGGGGTAGAAGGGTTAAATGAGTTAGAAAACTCGAGAGAAATTTTTGCCATTGACAATCTCTCGACTAATGATTGGTGAAAATTAATTGTTGATATTTTGGAGAACCCAAGAAGGGTGATGGGTCAAAAAATCAAATATAAGACATTAAGTTATGTGATTATTGGGAATGAATTTTTAAAAAGACTTCTGATGGAATCTTACTTAAATGTCTTAGTGATAATGAAGCTTATTTGGAAATCTCTGTTGTCCACAGTGGGTCATGTGGCGCTCATCAATTAGGCCACAAGATGAGAAATGACTGTTGTTTTGACAAGGTATGTACTGTCCAACTATGTTGAAAGACTGTATTGAATTTGCGAAGGGTTGTTAAAAGTGTCAGAAGCATGCATACATTCAACATGTTCCTGCAAGTGAGTTACACTCTATTGTTAATCCTTGGCCATTCAGAGGATGAGCTTTAGATTTAATTAGTGAAATTCGACCTACATCATCCAAAGATCATAGATACATTTTGGTCGGTATTGATTATTTTACAAAATGGGTAGAGGTTGCTCCTTTGATCAATGTTGATCAGGAAATAGTAATCAACTTTATTCAAAGTCATATTATTTATATGTTTGGAATTTCTGAAACTTTAACCACTAACCAAGGTACAGTTTTTACTGGTCGAAAAATGTTTGAGTTTGCTTCAGATTCAGAAATCAAACTTTTAGCGTCTACTTCTTATTATGCTTAAGCAAATGGTCAAGTCGAAGCAACTAACAAAATTAAAAATGGCATGATTAAAAAACATGTAGGTCAAAAGCCAAGGAATTTACATAAGACTTTAGACCAAATATTTTGGGTTTGTCGAAATTCCCCTAAGGAGGCAACTAATTCTACTACATTTCGACGAACATTTGGTCATGATGCAGTCTTGCCCATCGTGATTTATTTATAGTCAACTATAATTCAAAGGCAAGTTAAAATTCCTTATGACCATTACTAGAGTATGATGCTAGATGAGTTAGTTGATTTGGATAAAGAAAGATTAGTTGCTCTGAATGTTCTTATAAGACAAAATGAGTGAATAGTTAAGACCTACAATAAAAAGGTTAAGTCAAAAGCCTTTATAGTTGATGATTATGTTTAGAAAGTCATTTTTCCTATGGATCCAAAAGATAGAACTTTAGATAAATGGTAACCAAATTGGGAATGTCCGTTTCAAATCATTCGAGTATTTTTGAATAATGTCTATGGAGTTGAAGAATTGACTTATGAAGGTTGAATTTTGAGAATAAATGGAAAGAACTTAAAGAAGTACAAACATATGTTGCAAGAAATTTGAATAATGGAAGAATAATATGTAAGCAATGAAGATCTAAAAATGGAATTAAAATTAAATAGTGCCAAAATGGCACATTGCCATTATTACACTTACATAATAGAAAACAATAAGTTGAAAGTCCAGCCTTAATCTTCTCCAAGAGTTTCTTCCCAAGATTAATCCTCGCATCGTTCATTGAGTCTTCAGTTTTTAGAGGTCAAATTTCTTCTCCCAATAGATAAGTAGCCTCCACATACTGAAACCAAGGTTGGCATCTTGAACTAGCTTTATTTCAAGAGAAGTTCTCCCAGAATTTTCAATTTCAGCCATTTTTTTTGTTGTGCTTCCTTAATCTTTTGTTGCATTTCTTCAACTTGTTTCGTCCAGTTTGAAATTTCTTCGTCATAGGCCGCTACTTGATCTTTACTCTTTGTAGTTTGGGCCTCCAAATCATCAGCTTGACTTTGAGACTGGACAACTAAGTTCCATTATTGGGATTTAGTGTCAATCTTTTGCCTAAGTTTGTTTAGAGACTCTTTTTTTATCTTTATATTTTGAGTGATATGATCGAGAAATGGTTCAAACTCTAGGACAAAGTCAACAGTAAGATCGGGAAAATTTTGATCCTTAATCTACTTCAGCAAATCTTTGATGTCAGATGTAGCATAAGGATCTTCTTTAATAATTTTCAATGGATCAACTTCTAAAATCTCTGCTTTCAGTTGTTAGATCAACAGGGTGACAGAGTTACCAGAAGGCTCATTGCCTGAAGTAATTGAAGAACTTGAATTTTTTTAACAGAGCCAAGGCCTCGATTGCTTATAAGTTTTCTTAAAGCTTTTATAGGATTTCTCTCTTTTAGAGCTTTCAGTTCTTCCCGACTGAGAGAAGTGTCGGAAGTTTTGGATAAATAATATACAATTTTAGAATGAATTATAGTAGTGGTAGTCGAAAAAGTTTCTCAATGGGTTCTGGTGGAGTTTGTGAAGTTGGAATAACTTGTGGTTGTTCTTTTCCATTTATATCAGTTTGAGGGTCCATTTGATCTCAATATTCTTATGTTCGATTGACATCTTGGCCATCTAGTGTTTGATCAACATGCTCTTGGATCTCTAGTGCTTGAGCATGGTTACTTGATCCAGTTTATTGTTGTTCAGGGTCTTGGTTTTCTTAACCAGTTGATTGATGGTTAGGGTCTTGATCCTCTGGACTAGTGGATTGTTTAAGGTTCTTATCTTTGACTACTTCCTTTAATTGCTCAACGACTGTCTTCTCGACCGAATTGTTAGTTGTTAGTTGTTGTGAGGGCAAGTTTTCTAGGGCATCATAAGCATCTAAGTCATTGATTATTGTAGGGGGAATAACAAGAAAATGAGCCTCATATAAATAAGATAAAAGTCGAGTGATATTATAAAACTGTTTGGTGTAAATTAGAAAGAAGGTATGGGTTAAAATCAAAGTACATTCGACATTTATTAGATGAGGATTGAATCCTCACTCTCTGAACATTCCTCATGAATAGGTTGATAAGGAGTGGGTTGCCTTGGGCGATTTGTTTTCTTTTTGGTTAGCTGGGTACTTTCTTCTCCTTTCTCTTATTCGTTATCAATATTGATAATAAGATTTATTCTTGATTTCTTTGGTGGACTAGCCTTAAGAGCTTGAATCTTTTTCTTTTTGGCATGTCGAAGTTCTGAGGCCTTAGCACCATCTCGTCATTTACTCTGATATTTGAGAGGAAAAGGTCTATGGGAAACCTCACTACTTTCTTTAGAACCATCACTCTCATCATTTTTGTCATCTTCATTGTTCTTGTCTTTAATTCTCATATCAAATTGAGATATTTATGATTATGAGTAAAATGAATAGTTTTCTTAAAGAAATAAAAGATATTAATAAAGGCGGGAGTTTAATCTAAACATGTGTCACTTCACTGTCAAGAGCGACAAGTGTTTTTTCTTTCCTTGCCTTCTTTCGACTTGGAGTAGTAGTAGTGGAACCATTACCTCTCTTTCTACTCTAAAAGATAAAAACAAGAATAAAGAATAATAAAATAAAAAACCTATTGTCATAAAATAGAACAAAGGTTCAAGTTTTTACTTCTTTTGGTTGGTTGGATTCCTCATTGTCATCAACTACTTTAACTTCCTTTTTTTTAGATCCTTTTGGAATGAGAGCTCGAGCTACAAAATTTCGACACAAGTAAATAATATAAACATAAAATAAGAGTTAGTGGGTTTTACAAGTCCCTTTATCTCACCTTCTTGGATGGTGGATTGGATTCGGACATGTTCAAGGTAAATCCTTAAAGACCCTCTATAAATGTGTATATTATACTTAGTCAAAACTACTCTCTGAGCAGGTTTTTTAAACTCATTTTCTAAGACTGGAAAAAAAACCTACAATTATACCATTTTGGAGATGGTAGCTAAAAGGCTAAGTGAAATTCACAAGTTGATAATAGTGGAAATTTGGGAAGGTGAAATTTCAAGAAAAAATCATATCTATCTTTTATGTAAGAAGGTATATTAAGTTTGGAAATTTTTTCAATGATTTTATGTTTCAAATTAGAAGTTGCATCATAAATAGTTTGACTAAGTTGACAGGGATTATACATAATTTTAACGTAATGTTGAAAAGCTCAAATGCCCTTGATGTGCACACCTCAACTTTTCTTCTTTTGTTTCTGGATAGAGGAAAAAGTGTTGGTTAAACGTTGTAGTAGATTCAAATGATCTATAACAACACTTTTATAGTAGGCTAACCCCCAATCTTCATATTCCCTGGTGTATTAAAAAGAAGTTTCAAATTCGAAGTTTGATTGGTATCCAACGAGGCCAAAGCTAGTTCTCTCATTCAAAATTCTGGTTGAAAAAATAGTGGGTTTTAAAAATTTCATCCATATGTCAAGAGTTTCAATTTGACTCCCAAGTGAAGAAGTTGGGATTATCCTTTTGAACCACTTTGGCCCCATAGCTTTGACTGGTAAATGGTGCCATAGTAGAAACAAATTCGACACAGTTCATAAACATGAAGAAATACTTCTCGAAAGCCTATGTAGTCGAAGAATTACTATCATATAGGGTCATCAAATCGAGTTTTATACCTTCGACTCGTCTTTCCAAATTGGATAAAACACCAGTGTTTAAAAAGGGTTTGAAAGTGGCATTAAGCCAAAATTGTAAGATCCAGATGGGGTCAGAGATCAGGAAGTTCTCTTCAGGACTAGTTCGTGATTTGAGGTCGCGGGAAGTAGTCCCTATAGACTCATAAAGGAAGCCTAAGATTAATTTGCTAATACATACATCTCTCTTCTCATGAAGTTGAGCAGCAAAGGGTATGCATTTCTTGGCTATTTGAAGAGAGCTAGAACGAAAAAAATGAAATGAGACAACCAAAGGGTAAGGAAAGCAATGTGCTCATGGTTAGAGACTTCCTCAGTCTCCTCGTGGTGGTCTTTAATGTAGGCATTAAAGCTAGGATGGTCAAAAGAGAAATTAGGTTTAATTTTGTGTTTGAGAGTAGGGTTAAAAGTCTCCCCAGTTGGTCGAAGACCAATAATAGCAGCAAGATCTAAAAGAGTGGGAGTCACCATCCTGCATGGTAGATGAAAAATATTGGTCGAAGACTCCCAAAAATAGACGACAACTATAAGCATGTTAAGGATATACATGGGCCTAGTTTTCGATAGTTGAATCAAGTCAAATTGATCTTTCCAAGCTTGTTCTTTCTTCTTTTCTATTTTGTGCAACTAGCTGATATAGGAATCACTACTGGTAGTAAGAGAGGAACGAAACACACGATTGAGTTGTTTCATAAACCCCAACTAAAAACTTTTATCTTCAAACACACATGGTTTACATGAAGTTGAGAAAGGGAATAACTTTTGCAGTTTGTTTGGCTTCCTAGTTGATATGGGTAAAGGACCCAATAATACATGAACCCTACCTACAAGAGAAAAAGGAATCAATACATGAGAAGCCCAAAGGGAAGATTTTTCCTTCTCTATTAGAGGCTTTGGAACATAGACACGTTTGCTAAAGAAGACAGGTTCTTGAATGTTTACAGCATAAGGGATTGACAGTTATTTTGCGGTACCTGGAGATGAAGTCATTTTTATTTTCTTTTGGAACTTGAGTGGAAAAAAGGAGAGAAAAGAGGTTGCAGAGGATATAATTTCAAAAGTCCATAAGGAGAGCAAGTTTTTGAAAAGAAAGAAAGAAGCAAAAGATAGGCTATATATAGTTGTTGAAAACCCTTCAGTTTTCCCTCTGAAGTTAACACCCACTAACATTTTAATTTATGGGTTTTAAATCATTAATAATTGATATTTTTTATTTAATATAATTAATTTTCATGGCCCACGATGACCTTGAAAATTAGAGTTATGATGATAGATGCTTGCATGTTGCAGACGTGACAGTTGAGTGAAAACATGCATGATGATAGAAAACAACAGAAGTTATAATGGCAGTGACGTATGCAGAATGACATAAATAATGTATTGAATTTGACTAAAAGCGTCATCTTTCTGCCATATTCAAGATATGATTGAAAAATAACCTTTTTATGGGGCATCTGTTAGCCTGAGAATTTTAGCTTAGCATTTCATCATGAAGGTATGATATAAAGGTATGAAAATGCCGAGTGTAAGATAACCAAACTATAATTTCGAAAAACTAATTGTTTCGATAGAGGTGATGAATTCGACCCACCTATCAAGGGTGATGAGTTTAACTTGCTTATCGGGTGTTTTAGGACTTAACATATTCTTGAATCCAAGAATTGGATGATTTAGAAGCATTTTCGACACCAGACCATAAAATTCGACAGAAGAGCTCTTCGATAGATGCAATAGACATTGAAGACAATTTTGACAATGGTGGCAGTTTAAGGTAGTTCAAGAACCAAATAAACATGGAAACACAACAGAAGACAAAACTATCAATTTTTTTTTACAGAAGGCAAAATATCCGATTTACCGGAATTTTCAAAAAATTTAAAACTTTTGGATTTTTATTGGATATTTTAAAATGTCCGATAAAAATGTATCAATTTTTTTGTATAAAAAAAATACGGTAAATACATAACTACTACCTAAGAAATACCGTATTTTTAAAAAATAGGCGGTAAACATACAACAAAATATTAGATTTAAAAAAAAGTGAAAAACTCATACTGATTTTTAAAAAATTCGAGTAAATTACATATATTTTGCCTTTTACAAAAAATTTCGTACCAATTTTTTAGAAAAAACTATCGGATTTTTTTTTCCTTTTTTACTAACTTTTTAAAGTGAAATTTTTTGATAAAATGTAATTATTTAAAAGATAAATAATATAAAGGATATTTATGTCATTATAAAAATATATGAGGTGTCATATCAAACTTTGAGGATGACAAATTAAATTTTCCAATCCAATTCCGCTGGAATAATGTTCAAATGATCGGATAAATTAACGTTTAAGAGAGAGATTGTGTCGTATCATCAACGTAGGTGTAATAAAAAACATCTGCCACATTATTAAAATTAACTCCAACCACATAGATAAAGAATAAAGCTTTTACAATTCTAAGTTAGATATTTTGAAGATTAGTTTTTCGTGTAATTTTATTTTGCGCACGTGGGTCGGAGGTTAGAACATGGGGGCCAACACGGATCACTTGAATAATGATGATAGTATCCTCTTTATACTTTGAATTATTTCGTGCCTACTTTTGAAAGTCAACCTATAATGCTTTTTTCTTTCTAAAATTCTAAGTTGAGAATTGAAATCGTCATCAGCTTCAAAACACGCATATTAGGATTGGGTTAAGGCTAGTTTGTGCTTTGAAATTTATTTATAATAATTTTGTATTGAAAATAATAATTAAATAATTAATTTTATATTTTTATTAGAATCAACGCATAATTTGCAAGATAATATTTATTTATTTAATTTTTAATTTGTGCCCATAAAGCACAGTACATATTAAAAGAATCTGAGTAAGAGTACGATTTAATTTACAATAACTTCCTAAATTATGGTAAATGAATTTAATTCAAAATTAAATATATTTTTCAACCAACCATACTGCTATTAAGCATTTCACTACATAAAAAATTAAACTTTTTTAATCAGAGAATACATTTATTTCACGTGTTAAATCAACTCAGTTGATAGCTATGCAAAAATATCAGATACACATACACGAGTTCGAACTGACAGTATCCTATTTATTCAAGTTCATTCATTAATCAACACACTTCATTTTTTATTCTTTCACAATTAGAGCATCTATTTCTGATTTTGATCTTGATCGAAACAATTTCTTTTTTTTTTTTAAATTGAAAATACTATAAAAAAATTATCTAAAAGAAATGGTCAAGCCGATTAAGAAAGGTCTACGGTCTAGTCTACATAGACTCAGACTAAATTAAAAAAAAATTAAATAAAAAATATCTATTTTTTATAAGTTTATTTAGTTAAAAAAAGTTAAGCCTCACTCAGAGCATAAAAAAAGTTTTTAATCCTATTAAATCGATTTATTTAAATAAATATAAATATTTTTTATTATCATTATGTTATGTTTTTGTACTTTGAATTAGAATATATAAATACAACTTGGTCATCTTATAGAACTTATGAAAGTAAAATGAAAACACCTTAAAACAATATCATAAGTTGTTTTCATAAATTTTCTTAAATAAATAGTCTTATAAAAGTTGTACGAATATATAAACTAAAATAAGTCAATACAAATAAACTTTTAGTCGCATTGGTCTTTTAGTTTGTTAATCTATTTAAATATTATTTGAATTATTCATTTACCTATGTCTAAAATAAATAAGTTTTTATGTAAGCTAATCAAACATTCGAAATGGTAGTCTCAAATCTAAAAATAAATCTATGACAAACTACATGTTATACCTAGATTTCAGTTTTTTGAATAAGACATAATTAAATTTAACAAAGTCTAACATAACTCAGTTTATTTTCACTCCTACTCGAATAGACCTCGAAATCTAATTCCCCTAAATTTTTGATAACTTAAATAACAATTATTATAATCATAGTCATGTACAGTATATCAAAAGTTGAATTGTATTAAAATAACATTAAAAGTTAATCAAAATAATTCATCCCCTTAATTAATTACTCCATCCGTCTCATAAAAAGTGTCTCATTTGCACTTTTTCATTATCTCAAAATAATTGTCCATTTACATTACCAATGTAGCATTTATTATTATTTTTCTACTACTATATATCTATTCATTAACTTTTACTTTATTCAACTAATTTATTAACTACATTTAATAGAGATATTCTAGTAAATTAATTTTTGACTAAAACTAACGCATCTAATCATTTTCTTAAAAACCGCGCATTGCTCACATATGACACTTTTTATGAGACGGAGGGAGTACCTTAAAAATTATTCAACAGAAAATTTTCAACAATACTCCCTCCGTCCCAAATTATAAGACGTTTTGACATTTTCACACAAATTAAGAAACTTAATTATTACTTTATGGGAAAGACAAATTATGTATAACTTTACAGTAATGCCCCTCATAATTATATAGGAGAGAGAAATTAAAAGAGTTGAAAGAATAAATAATAATAAAAGTTCTGGACTGGACCAATGGCTAGAATTGGCCCAATCCGCCTCTGCTCCAGAGCGGCCCAAATTGCCTAAGTATAATCCATAGAGGGGCAAAAATGACCTTTCTGCCCCTCCAACCGGGCAAGGAATGCAACGTTCCTCCCCGGCGTTGATGCCCGTTACGCACGGCTTTCTCGCTGCCCGAACAGCAAAGGACAGGTGCCCGGAACTGCATTTATGCCCGACATAACGGCTAGGTTCGGGCACTCTGCCCGGCATAACGGCTAGTTTGGGCAGTTACCTATTCTTTGGGGAAAACGGTTATTTCGCCCCAAAAAATAGGACCGTTGGCCACGCGCTGGGGGCTCTATATAAACCCTCTCGCTTAAGAGGGTCAGGTATCCAATATTCACCCTAAGAATTCATACTTTGTACTTGCCCCTTTTCTCTGACCCTTTCTCACTTGAGCGTCGGAGTGCCTTGCAGGTACACCCTCCTCATCTCCATACGACCAGCATCCCTGATGCACTTGGCGGCCTGATTCTACAGGATCTGATCCAGCCTTCACGATCAATAAATATTTGAGGGTATATTGGGGAAGATGTCATTTATGTTGATTGGGAATGTAAGGTGACTTATTTTTGTTGGTCAATGAAAGTCAAAAATATAAGATTATCGATTTCTCGATTAATTCTTGATTTAGACGAGACCAATTTTATTTTTCATTTCGATTCCACTTTCTTTATTTTGGTCGATGACATAACAAACCTCATGGTTTGGTTGATTTCATTGAGTTGACAAAACTTTGATCAACATGAGACCACTTTCTTTTTATTTCAGTTTCTTTACTATTTAGTCAATGAAAGTCAAGAATCATTGATTATCGATTTCTCGAATAAATCATGATTAAGACGAGACTATCTCTAATTTTATTTCATCTCATATGTTATTCATGTCTTTTACATCTTCATGTTATAACTTGTTATCTTTTAGTAATTTTATAACTGTTATCCTTCCCCCATTCCAAAGGGAGACTTTAAATTGACTCTTGAAGTCATCTTCACCTTATCCTTCTAGGTTCACCCTTATTTCTTGGCCTCATGAGAGCCAATGAAATCCCAACTTAGAAGTAGGTTGGAGTTCTTAAACTCCATGTGATTCTCATCATCATGAGAACTCACTTTCCCCTATAACGTAGACTTAAAGAGTTATCGTGAACTCTAAAATGAGCTCATACTCATTTTCCCCTTGGAACTTTGGCCATAGTCAATGGTTCCTATCCCTCACCCTTAGATCGGTGAACTACGGATACTCTGATTCCACTCCCGTAAGGATACGTAGGCGCAAAGTGCGATGCTTTGTCGAGTATACTTAGATATAAACCCCTAGGGTTTCAACCTTTAGCATATCACCCTTAGCAAACATAACATAACACAAACATTAACAAGAGGTTCCCGTAGAGTACTACGGACGTTTAGGATGCTAATACCTTCCCTAGGCGTAACCAACCCCCGAACCTTAGATCTCCCCCTTTAGGTTTTTCTCGATCTTGAACCTTTTCTTTGGATAAATCAAAGTCGGTTGTGAATTCAAAGAAATGTGATGCAAGTTAATTAATAGCTTGTTATCCGATTCTCACCGCAACACCACGCTTGATCAGGCCCCGAAGGGTTCCATCCCCATCTCCTTCTACAGGGAGGAACTCCTCGGCGGCTCCCCGAACTCAAGCATTCCGTTGCTCGTCAGAGCCCAAATGGCAAACTTCGACGTTCGCCGAATCCTAGTCGACCAGGGCAGCTCGGTCAACATCATGTACTCCCAGCTGTTCTCAACGCTGCAGCTGGACGAATCGCACCTTACCCCCTACGTAGGGTCCGATTTACAGGGATTCAACGGGTCTGTGACCAATATGTGGGGCTACGTCGAGCTGATCGTTACCTTCGGAGCAGCTGAAACGGTCAGATCCATCAAGGTGCAATTTCTGGTAATCGACTGCCCGTCACTTTACCAATGCATTTTTGGAAGCCCAACTCTAGCCAAGTTGGTAGCAGTGCCATCGACCGTCCACCTGAAGATGAAGTATTACACTTCGAAAGAAATTGTCGCCACCCTCCACGGCGATATAGAAGCTGCCCGACGGTGTTTTGAAGAAGCTACAAAGGGACTCAACGCCATTGCGCCCAAGCCTAAAGCGTCGAGCAAGCCAGCACTGCCAAGCAGCTCTGAGGAGGCCAAGCCTCTGCCCCAGGTCGACTCTATCGACCTCGACAGCCGCTTACCCGAGGACCAACTGGAGGAACGAGCAGCTTCAGTCGGCCCCTCCGCGCCATCCAGCAGCAACTCCCATCCAATACGCCCAATCCGGATGGCAACTTCGAGCTAGTCCTGTTCGGCGAAAACCCCCAACAGGGAGTAAAGATCGGAGCAGACCTGCCTGACATCGCGAGGAAGCAGCTCAAAGCGTGCCTCCGAGAGAATGCTGACCTTTTCGCGTGGAGCGCCGCGGAAATGCCTGACTTAGATCCATCTGTCGCATGTCACCAGCTGACCATTGACCCGGCCATCAAGGCCGTAGCACAACGTAGAAGGAAGCAGTCTCCGGAGAAGACGGAGGCTGCCGAAAAAGCTATAAAGGACCTCCTCGAGGCCAAATTTATTTCGGAGGCCAAGTACACCACTTGGCTGTCCAACGTTGTATTGGTTAAAAAATCTAATGGAAAATGGCACATGTGCATTGATTATACCGATCAAAATAAGGCATGCCCGAAGGATGCCTACCCCCTCCTCAATATTGATAAACTTGTTGATAATTTCGCTGGTTTTAAACTTTTATCGTTCATGGACGCCTACTCGGGCTACAATCAAATCCCAATGGCAATGTCCGACAAAAAATATACGGCCTTCATGACCAAATCGGGCAACTATTACTACAATATAATGCCCTTCGGCCTGAAGAACGCCGGGGCAACATACCAACGAATGATGAACAAAGTGTCCCGGGGAGAAATAGGCGACATGCTCGAAGTCTACATGGACGAAATAATCGTAAAATCCCACGAGGAAACCGATCACACCGCCCATCTACGAAAAGTCTTCGAACAGACAAGGAAATACAAAATGCGTTTCAATCCGGAGAAGTGCACGTTCGGTGTCCGGGCAGGAAAATTCCTCGGCTTCTACTTAACAGAATGAGGAATCGAGGCCAACCCCGACAAATGTCAGGCATTCTCCGAGTTTCCTACGTCCAAGTCCAAAAAATCCATCCAGTCCCTCAACGGGATGCTCGCGTCACTATCTCGTTTCGTGGCCAAGTCCGCCCAGCACGCCCTACCATGCTTCAAACTCCTCCGCAAAGAGGCAACATTCGAATGGACCGAGTACGACAAGGCCCTTCTCCATCTAAAACGGGCACTCTCAGAGCCGCCGGTCCTCTCTCGAGCGGACAACGGCGAAACGCTATACTTATATCTGGCCATTGCGACCGAAGCAGTGAGTGCCGCTCTCATCCGCGAGACGCCTGACAGGCAGAAACCCATTTACTTCACAAGCAAAGTGTTGCAAGGACCAGAGTTAAGATACCAGCAGATAGAGAAAGTGGCATTGGCCCTCATCAACGCAGCCAGGAGATTAAGACACTACTTCCTGGCTCACACGATCGTGGTTCGAACAGATCATCCCATAAAGCAGCTGCTCGGACAACCAGATATGGCCGGCCGAATGCTCAAATGGTCACTGGAGCTGTCCGAATTTGACATCCAATACGAAGGCAGAAAAGCCCTCAAGGTCCAAGCTCTGGCCAACTTCGTCGCGGAGATGACATTCGCAGACTCCCCCACGAGCGAAGCGTGCAAGTGGACCATCTTCGTTGACGGTGCCTCAAGCTCGGCAGGAAGTGACGCGGGCATCATACTGGAGAGCGACGAAGGAATTATCGTCGAGGTATCACTCACACTGTCTTTCCCAACCTCCAACAACCAGGCAGAGTACGAAGCCTTCCTCGCTGGGCTACACCTTGCCGAGGATATAGGCGCACAAGAGGTCGTCATTTACACGGATTCACAACTCATGGCCCTCCAGGTCCGGGGTGAATACCAAGCCAAAAACGACAACCTGACCGAATACTTGGCCCTGGTAAAGAAGGAAATGGTGAAATTCACAACAGTGGAAGTGAAACACGTTCCCTGCGAACATAACGTACGAGCAGACGTGCTGTCTAAACTGGCCAGCACGAAGAAGAAAGGCAGAAACAAATCCGTCATACAGGAAGTGCTTCCTCAACCCAGCATCGAGAAGACCTCCCAGACACTCGACGTGTAGGTGATCGGCGACAACAACTGCTGGATGACCCCAGTCTACAACTATCTCGCCAAAGACGAACTCCCGTCCGACGCAAAGGAGGCCAGCACGATCAGGCGAAGAGCCTGCTCGTATGTCTTGGTCGAAGGTAAACTATACAGGCGGGGATTCTCCATTCCACTACTCAAATATGTCGAGGAGGAAATGGTCGCACACATCCTACGCGAAATCCACGAGGGAATCAACGCCCAACATCTCGGAGGAAGGTCCCTTGTTCGCAAGGCTCTCCGCGCAGGATACTACTGGCCGACCATGCAAAACGACGCGAAAGAACACGTGAAGAAATGCGACAAATGCCAACGGCACGGGGACATGCACCTGGCTCTGCCTAACGAGCTCAAGGCTATATCCTCCCCGTGGCCATTCGCCTGGTGGGGCCTAGACATCCTAGGACCCTTCGTGGTAGGATCAAGTCAGAACAAGTACCTTATAGTGGGCGTAGATTATTTCACAAAGTGGATAGAAGCAGAAGCTCTAGCCAAAATAACTGCCCTCAACATCCTGCGTTTCTACAAATGAAACATCCTTGCACGTTTCAGTATTCCCCAAGCAATAGTAACGGACAACGGGACGCAGTTCACGGACAGGAAGTTCAAGACTTTGTCGCCCAACTGGGCACGAAGCAACACTTTGCATCTGTCGAACACCCTCAAACAAACGGGCAGGCTGAGGCAGCTAACCGAGTCATCCTTCGAGGCCTCAAGCGAAGGCTAGACGAAACAAAAAAGGCATGGGTCGAGGAACTGTACAACGTACTCTGGGCATACCGTACAACTCCCCATTCAACGACCGAGGAAACACCTTTCCATTTAGCATACGGAACCGAGGCTGTAATTCCTGTCGAAGTTCACGTGCCCTCTAGGCGGACAGAGTCGCCCCTAGACGAGGAGATGAATGACGAATCTTTAAGGGAAGAGCTCGACCTCGTCGAGGAAATCAGAACCGGGGCAGCTCTCCGTGAAGCCTCACTGAAACAAAAGATCACCATCAGGCACAATGCCAAAGTGATACGACGAGAGTTCGACGTGGGAAGCCTTGTCCTAAGAAGAAACCACAAAGACTCTCGTGAAGGCAAACTAGCAGCCAATTGGGAGGGACCCTATCGCGTCCGGGCAAAAATGGAAAATGGGGCCTACTACCTAGAACATCTCACCGGGGAAGAACTCGCTCGACCAAGGAACGCTAAAAAGCTAAAACAATACTACAGCTAAATCCTCGGTTCGACTCGTCGCAACGACGAACGTCAGCCACCGACCACTATGCACGTCTAGGTACAAACGTCTCATACGATTAAAGCATAGCCCCGCTCAATAACGAGTCGAGTAATTGCTCGACAGCGGTCCTCGATCGAGCATCACCGTCGTCAAAGTACCACGATTGGCAGAACCCCAGCTCGCGATGGGACGTTCACGCCGCGAACTCAGGCCTCAAACGCGACCTGAGCTCCGCTCCCCGCCAGGATATTCCCCGGCAGTTCGACCAGTTCCCCACACTGCCGAACACATCTATTACGAGCAATCCCCCCAGAAATAGTCACACAAGTCAAGTACCCCCTATTACGGGCAGACATACATTCACAGCAAGCATGCATACAACACTTAGCAAAAATAAAAGCAAGTAAAGTCATGCAAACAACAGAACTAAATATGCGATAATTTAACAAGTGACCGCAAAGACCACAATTGTACATTGTTACATAAAACGGGGGCCATGCCCCCCCAGAAATAAATTACAGTGATTCGACGACACGCAGGCCGGGCTCATTACAACAACATCAAAAAATAACAAATTCCTCAATCATCAGCGTGCTCGGTTGACTCTGGCTCGGGCCACTGCTCCTCTGCGGGTTGATCCTCAGGGGTAACAACAAGGAAACCTTCAGGCAAGACAATACGACCATCCTCAACACGCGCAAGATAGTGAGTACCCTCGGCAGAGATTTCAAGCCCAGGGTTCAACACACGCAGCTGAGCCACGGAGTTTCTAAAAAACTCCTCCGCCACGGCGATGCCATCATCTTCGGCCAGTAGGATGCGGGAAATCAGCTCGGACCTAGTCTTCAGACCTTTCAAATTGTCCGGCTCGTCGGCACCCGGGGCATTGACAGCCCTCAGATCCTCGATCAGCTCTTCAGTAGCCTTCTTCTCCGCCGCAAGCTTGGAAATCTCCTCCTTCGACCTGGCCGCTTCCTCTTCAGCCTTCCTCCGAGCCTCGCCGGCAGTCTTGACCTCTTCCTTAAGGTACGCCACAGAAGCGTGGGCAACATTGAGTTCGGACTCAGTCGCGGAGTCCCCTTCAGCATACACAACTGCCATCTCTAGCATCCTGACCAAGGCAGAAGCGTCTTGGGCCACCAGCGCCCTCTTACTCGGGCGATCCATACCTTCCAAGCGAAGAGATTCCGCCCGGGGGACGACTAAAGAATTTCCTTCGAAAAACCTCCTATCGAGGATGCAGGGAGGAAGCTCGAACTTCCCTTTCTCCGTGATCCGAGTATGGTCCACGACATCAGTTACCCTTGGCCGCTTGGAACGCCCGGCTAACGGCAGGGGAGATCCCCGAGAAGCAGGAGTAGGAGAAGTGGAGTCCCCGCAGCAAACTGCGCCGGAGGAGGAACACGGGCACCAGCAAATCGAGATTTCGGAGGGGCCGTTCCAACTTTGTTCCTTGCCAGAGCGTTCCTCACAACCCGATCGTGAGCCTGAGGTATCTCACCTGCACAAACGAAACACGAACATGTTAGATACGATGAAAAGAAATAACGTGAACAAAATCTAAATGACTAAGACTACCAAGCAGCGTCTCAATGTCCGCGAGAGTCTTGCACTCCAGCAGTGCCTTAACGTTGATGAACCAGAGCTCGACCCTCTGACTCCCATCTTCCTCGAAGATCGGGCTGCCCTTTCTAGTCTAGCACTTAGCGAGATTGAAGGAGTTGACCCACTTCACCAGCGCCTCGTAAGCCACGGCGTCCTGCCCGCGCAGGTCGCCCGGTTGAAAAACATAATCGCTGAGCTTCTTGGCGAAATGGTCGGGTGCCCAGCGGATGAGGAACCTGTAGAGCCTCTGCCCAATGTACCTCCCCTCCTCGTTAAGCAGCTCATTTCCGTCGTCGTCAAC
Organism: Lathyrus tuberosus; assembly: GCA_022829125.1. Taxonomy (NCBI): domain Eukaryota; kingdom Viridiplantae; phylum Streptophyta; class Magnoliopsida; order Fabales; family Fabaceae; genus Lathyrus; species Lathyrus tuberosus. The sequence continues at coordinate 3,839,420 of JALAZF010000474.1, forward strand.
CTCTACCTCCCAGACATATGTGATATCCTGGGCAACCTCGGACACGGGTTCAACAACGAAGTACCGCTCCTTGAATGTCCGGATTGACTCTGAAAACGGTTTATATAGCTTGCGAGGCTGCTTCAGAGAAACCCAGCCATACTTCTTCCCCGCCAGCTGCCTCTGTAGATGGAAAACAGCGAAGAACAGAGGGAGAGTGGCCCCCAAAGAAAGATGCTCGCACACAAATTCGAAAGCCCGGATGAAGGCCAGCGAATTAGGGTGCAGTTGTGTAGGGGCTAATTTCAGATGCTCGAACACCGACCGCTGAAAATCAGTAAAAGGCAGCCTCAGTCCCAGCTCTTTGAAGGCATACTCATACATTGTGAAGCGGTCCCCGAAGTCCGTTCAGACCGCTCGTTCAAAGTAGGAAAACGCACCTTCCACTCCCCTTCCAGTCCTACCTCCGTGAAGACGTCCACCAAGGACTTTACAAACATGGATATATGCTCGAAAGGTTCAGCCACCTCCCACTCTTCCGCGGAGAACCCTTCGACGTCTTCCTCCATGACATCCAGCTCTTCCTCCTCCCCGACATTGCTCGAGGAACTCGATGTCGCCGAACTCGAAGCCGTCGAGCTGCTCCTCTCCTCGGCGCCGGTTTCCTCCTCGGACGTATCTAGAATAACTTCTCTGTCTGGCCCCGTCGCCATTACGATCACCTGAAAAGCAGAGAAGACAGTGAATTCGATAGCAAATCAAATCCACCCTTCCACTGCTAAGTTAAGTGAAAGGGCGCACAAAGGGCTGAGGACAACATCCCCGGCCTAAGCCCTAACATCAAAAGAAAAGCTAAAACCTCCCCGCGAGGAGACGCTCGAAACATATCGTCCTCTTGCGAGGAGCCTCCCCGCACTCATACCCAGTTTCCGTTTGAAGCTCCACCAGAAACCGCAAAGCTTCACCGGAATCTGGGAATGTTCGCCGGAAAATTCGTCATTCGCTCAACAGATGGACAAACGCGGTGGTCACACATGCGACCTCGCCGTGAACCACCCTCCTCACCAAACGCACTAACAGGTCCGACGACATGTTGGAAGCGTGAAAATGGCATAACCACCGTCCACCACCAACAATCGCCGAAAAATCACACATTTCGTCCTCTAAACTAACCCTAACCGCATGTAAATCTACCACTAACAATGAAAAGGAGTAAAACAAGTCCCAGATCAGAAACTTACTTGGTTTGAGTAGAAGAAAGAGGTTGCTTGAAGCTTGACGCGGTGGTCAGAAGCACTGAAGACGGTGACGGGTAAAAGCTTAGAAGAGACGAAGAGAAATCAGAAAGGAAAAGTTTTAAATGAAACAGTTTTCCCTCTTTTTATACAAAGGGGCACGTGCAACCATGCGCCCGTAGGCCATTATGACTATCCGCTAGCCATCATTGCCTATTAACTGCTACACGGAGCTCTAGGTACACGTGGCTCCCCAACGTTTCAAATTCTGTCTGACCATTAGTCTCCCCGTTCATCGGGCAACAAGGTCACGACCACGAATCTCACGAACACCTGGGGTCACGAGCACTTTGAGACAACCTTCCTCGTCTACAAACGACGACTCCATGCTGGCTCCTTGGAGCAACGAGCAGTCCTTAAGTCATCACTCTCATGCTCGGGAGCAACGACTTGGGGGGCTCCTGTTCTGGACTGGACCAATGGCTAGAATTGGCCCAATCCGCCTCTGCTCCAGAGCGGCCCAAATTGCCTAAGTCCAATCCACAGAGGGGCAAAAGTGACCTTTCTGCCCCTCCGACCGGGTAAGGAATGCAACGTTCCTCCCCGGCGTTGATGCCCATTACGCATGGCTTTCTCGCTGCCCGAACAGCAAAGGACAGGTGCCCGGAACTGCGTTTATGCCCGACATAACGACTAGTTTCGGGCACTCTGCCCGGCATAACGGCTAGTTTGGGCAGTTACCTATTCTTTGGGGAAAACGGTTATTTCGCCCCGAAAAATAGGACCGTTGGCCACGCGCTGGGGGCTCTATATAAACCCTCTCGTTTGAGAGGATCAGGTATCCAATATTCACCCTAAGAATTCATACTTTGTATTTGCCCCTTTTCTCTGACCCTTTCTCACTTGAGCGTCGGAGTGTCTTGCAGGTACACTCCCTCCTCTCCATACGACCAGCATCCCTGACGCAGTTGGCGTCCTGATTCTACAGGATCTGATCCAGCCTTCACGATCAATAAATATTTGAGGATATATTGGGGAAGATGTCATTTATGTTGCATTGGGAATGTAAGGTGACTTATAATTTAGGACAATTTTTTTTGACAAAGTGACTTATAATTTGGGACGGAGGGAGTATTTCAGTTTGATGCCCACCGGTAGAAACCAAACCTGTTAGCCTTTAATGATTTCTCAATAATTAACCTTTAATCTATCATCATTACCGTCAATTTAAAAACGGCAACAACATCGACCTGGCACTGAAGAGCAGCGAAATAAATTATTTTTATGTAATTATTAATTTATATATAATATTTAAAATAGACTATCATATAATTAGTTGAAAAACATTTTAATTATTATCAGTAAATGAGAGTTAAATAATAATAAAATTATAATTTCTTAATAAATAATTTTAATAGTAAATACTTTTTAAAAATAATAATTACAGGATTGCACACATATAGTATAATGTAAATGAGTTTCAGTTTATCCTCTATAAAGAAATTGAATCTCCTTAAAAATTAAAATTTTATGTCTTTTGCCCCCTAGTGTCAAAGTTACCCTATAATATGTATTTTTTATTTACCCTCAAATTCAGTGTTTAAATGGCACACTTAGGAGGTAAAAATAATATATATATTACAGGGAGAATCCAAAAAAAATGTTACAGAAGTAAAACGAAACTTGCCTATATTATAAGAGGGGTGTTGTATAATTAACCCTTTAAAATATGTGTATTGAAATTCTGGTAGTAGATCACTAAGATGTCGAACAGGATGTCAAGACACTTGATCTTTGCTTCTCACACAAGGATAATAAGGAGAAGAATGTAAAAAGCAGAAAATAAAGAAACACACAAGAATTGTTAACCCAGTTTGGTGAACAACAACACCTACGTCTGAGGGCTACCAAGCCAGGAATAAAATCCACTAGACAGTATTAGTTCTAAGCTAAACTCTTCCGTTTACAACTTGTCACCCAATCCCTACCCGTGCTATATTTCTACCCAAGACACTCCTAGGTATGAGAGCCTTCTTAATTCCCTTTCAATCACAACAGTGACTGAAAAATTACAACTTAATAAAATAGTCCAACTCAAGTATTCACGCAATACAAGAGAGACTCACAAAAGTACAAACCCTAGTACTCACTAACAGTCATGTATGTTCTCTGCTTTATTCTAGGTTAAATTCATCATATTTATAACAATAAACAACACTGGATTTGGGCTTCAGAATCGCAGTAATTCAACTCCACAGAATATGCACCTTAATCTCCTCTAGAATAGTTCCTTCAATCCTAAGTTTCCTAAAGTGTCTCCACACTTAGAAACAACATCTTCCACTTAGAATCAGAATCTCTGATTCTTCAATCTTGGACGCCACTTAGGAAAAATAAACATTCCCACAAGATCTGGAAATCATAAAACCAAATAACAGTTATCACAAACTGTAACAGACAAAAATGTCTAATCAACCTGAATGGACATCTTGTCCAACATCTTAATCTTCAGTCAGTTCTACATGTTGGGACATCCTGTCCAACATCTTACTGTCAAGTTAGTTTTACCAAAATTGATGCCAACCTCAAAGGCTTGGACTCATCAATCTCCCCCTTTGGCAGATTTTGGCTAAAACTAACTAAAAGGAACCTGCAGACAGAAAACCCCATTCTGAGGCAAGAAACAGAACATCAGAACATCACCAATGGAAAAAACATCAAATATCTTCACGTCTCCCCCTCAACTAGTTCCTTCTTCTGCAAGCAACAAAATAACATACTCCCCATCAATGGTTAGCAGCAACAGTGGTTAGTAAAGTTAGTATTACTTCCCCTTTTTAGCCATAATATGACAAAGGCAGATAAACTAACTAAATAACCAAGCAGGAGAAAAAAGTATTAAAGTACACAATAAGCACATAAAGTGCCAAAAAAAATATCTTGGGCATTAAGCCCTTACATAACCACAAAGACAACAATTAGCCTGAGAGGAGTCTTGAAAGACCCCTCTCAACTTGATGGGAACACATATCCTATTACTTGAATAGCATTCCCACACCAGGTGGACTGCTACAAGTCTTCAGACAGTCAAACTCCAAGCTTTCCCCTCAACACTTCAAATTGATTAGCCTCCAAAGCTTTAGTGAAGATGTCAACTAACTGATTCTCTGTTGCAACATGCTCCAAGGTTATGACTTTGTCTTCCACAAGATTCCTTATAAAGTGATGCCTTATGTCAATATGTTTGGTTCTGCTGTGCTGAATAAGATTCTTTGAAATATTAATTGCACTCAAGTTGTCACAGAAAAGTGTCATGACATCTTGAATGACATTGTTCTCAATCAACATCTGCTTCATCCACATCATTTGAGAACCACTGCTACCTGCAGCGATGTATTCAGCCTCAGCAGTAGACAAAGAAACACAATTTTGCTTCTTACTAAACCAAGAGATCAAGTTGTTTCCTAGAAAGAAACATCCACCGAGGTGCTCTTCCTATCATCTGCACTCCCGGCCAAATCAGCATCACAGTATCATATACTAACACAGAGTTAGAACTATGCGTATAGAGCAGGCCATAATTGTTAGACGATGGCTATAGATCTAGAAGGGGGGTTGAATAGATCCCTTGAGTTTTACACGCAAATGGACTACAAAATGCTGTTTTAAAAAATTTGTTTAACGGAAGCTACCACTGGATAGAACGTCTACAACGAACCTTCTACCGAAAGGATCGGATATGCGCGAATATATTGTGGATGAGAACGAAAGAGAAAAATTCAGTTATGAATATTACACTTATAAACGCAGACAACAAATTATCACTTGCTTGATGTTTATACCGATCCAATGAGGTTAATTGATAAATAATTTAAAGCAATGTGTTCGAATTTTGCTTGGAAACAAATTATCAAACACGTAGTGTGCGTAAACACACTATGTGCAGAATTTCTATGGAGAATAATGTGCAGCTGCTCCAAAACACAATTCAATGAATTGTATCGATTTAACAAAAACAGTTTAACAGCGTACAATTATTCTATGACAGAAATTACGATAGTTTGCAACGTCACAAAATCGAACAATACTGAAATGTAAAAGAGTTAAGGGAAGGAGAGAGAACACCCGAGATTTGATTAGGCAGTTCCCCAATCGTCCTCGCTTTGGGTACGTCTGCCCCCAATTCCGCAAAAGGAATTGAGATATATATATATATATATGTAGTTGTTGCAATGTTTATTACAAGAGAAAACTATGAACATTCAAACCCCGAACGTCTTCGATCTTTGATGCAGAATTTTCTCTTCCCTTGATTCAAGATGAATCAAGTGCTCCGAATATGGATGATTCAATTACCGTCCCACGCTACTAAACCGAAAGAAAACTCCGTTCTTCAGTTACCTTCACTCGGTCAATTGAAATCTTCCAAGAATTTGAACCCAAACCTTCTTCTACGATCCTCGATTACAGCTACTAAACCGAAACAGTTGTGCCAATTTCCAGTTACCTTCGCCCAGCTGAATCCCTGTAGAAAGAACAGTTTGTACAAAACCCCCAAAATCTCCTTGATTCTTGGAGAACAAACCCAACTGGTTTGATTCAAGAAACACCTGCCAATCTCTCAACCCAGAAGATGAAGATCACACTTCCTAAATTCTGAACGTTATCACTTCGATCAATGGGCGACACAAACAAAAATGATTATGTGTGATTGTTTGTTTACACAATGAAGAAGATGAATATGAAGAGAGAACTGACATATATTTTCACGTTTCTTGTTGTGTATGAAAAATGAAGACCCAAAACTATTTATATGAAAAAATATGACCAAAAGAAATAACAGGAAATAACAGAAACGAATTTAAGTGAAAAAGTACAAAAAACAGTGGCATGCGTCGACCTCAGGAGTCTATGCGTCGACGCATAGAAAGGCAATTTTGAGTTCTCAGGTTTATGCGCTTACCCGTGAGTTCTGGGGGTCAGCGCATGATTCTTGAGGTCGGCACATAAGTTCTGAGGTCAGCGCATGAAGGCCAATTTTTTGAGAAATTTCATTTTTTAATTGTTTTCACCAGACCAAGGTCAAACACACATGCTAGACACTATTAAATCACTTGTGGACATTTATTTTTGAGGAGAATAGGATCCTATGCATCTAGACACATGACCAACAACGATAAGACTCTGTATGCCCGACACGTGAAGTGATACCGCTCAAATTACAATCTAATGCATTTGTTGACATCATTAAAACAAGATGGCTAGAAGGATATCCCTCACATACTCCCCCTTTTTGATGATGGCAACACTTCCTTGATTGTCACGAGAGATGTAATTTGAGATGATCAATGCTCCCCCTGTCTTTAACATCCGGTTTAAACATTTCTGTAGCTTGTATTCTTCTCCCCCTTTGACAACATCAAAAAGACGAGAAGACAGTGGTCAAAATAGCATACGAAAATATGTATTGGATCATCAAATATTTGCAACAACAAAACAGTTATCAGCATCCACATATGATACCGCTAATGCAAACTAGTATCGATTAAATACGGAACAACGATATTAAAGCAAAACATTCACTTCATAAAGTTTGAAACATAACAGAAAAGTGCAGCACATGTCAAAATAACAGAAAGCAAACAACAAAACACAAATTCATGCATAACTAAACATGATGCCCTAAGGTTTATGGTCTCCTCCCCCTAAATGAATAACCTCATCCCCTATGGTATTGACTTGGTGGTGGAAATTCCTCGAGTTGAAGGTTGAGGTCAATCAAGGTGCTATTGAGGTTACCGAGGCTGTTGGCCAAGTTTTGATTTTACTGAGTCAGATTGGCATCCATTTGATTGAACCTTGTCATAGCAGCATTTGCAAAATTGTTGAAGTTGGTGGCATGAGACAATAATTGGTTAGACAGGTTGGTAAGCTGTTCCTGTTGAGTCAGGTATCGAGTTTCCTACTGCGCTTGAAATTCTTGATGTTGCAGAGACAACTCAGTCAGCCTTGGCAAAATTTCATCATTGGATTGTTGATAATGCTGAGACGGTGGAGTTGGTGGAGCAGAATTTTCTGGAAGCTGCCATTCAGAGTCAGCATCATAGGATGGAGGAACATACGCAACACCAAGGTTGGTCCAGCAGTTTTATTGCCACTGACCCCAACCTTGATTGTCATAGGATTCTTCCGGTTGATATCCCATCCATGCCTCATTGTCTTCTTGATTGTCTTCTTCTTCTTCTTCCACTTGATTGTCTTGCATGACAACGTCTTCCTGTATCACTACATTTTCATCATTACCAACATGATCTGCATTACCTTGACTTCCTTCATCCTCACTTGCTTCAAGATGGACAGGTTCAGGATGGGTAGCTCTTTGTCTATGGATGAACCTTCGCTCACGAGAGTTCCAATGGTAACCCATCATGGACAAAGTTCTGGCCAGAAACTATTGTTCAGCAGTAATGTGAACATGACAAATCTGTGGAATAGGAATGTCAAAGTGATTTAGAAAATTTGCCACAGCAGATGCATATCCAAGTGCTAAAAATTTGTTAGAGCTGCGAGTTGTGAACATCCTAGAAGCAAAGTAGTAAGGCCAGTTGATTTTGATCTTTTCCCTCAGGATATAGATAAGATGCACCTCCTCTTGTTCAACTCTTGAGTAGCCTCCTTTCTTAGGTCTCAAGATGCGAGAAACAATCCACTGAAGGATACATTCTTTAAATTTCAGATGACCGGTGGTGACACTCTTAGGAAATGCTTCACTTGCCACATAATCAGCTGGATATGGTTCCCTCAACATAGATATCAAAGCAGTTTTGAATGCATAGTCTTTAACAAAGGTTTTATCAGTAACCTTTGGGAGACTGTCATCAGTATTCAAAACAAACAATGTAGACCATACATTGTTTGTCACCTGATATTCTGCATTATTGATAGAGAACTTAAATTCAGCCCCACAAAATTTTCCCTTTATCCCACAGTAGAACAATCTAGTCAAGTCTTCACTGTACTTGTCATCACATTCAACAAATTCATTCAGATTTTGAAAATTGATGAGTTCAGAAATTTCAGGAATGTGAAAATCTTGACCCATCAACGGATAAAAGCCATGTTGTCTGATAACAGCCCGATTAGAAAATAATTCCGCAAACGAAGTGGCTAACCTTTCAGAAATTAAAGATTCAAAAGTTACCCGTTGTGCGAATGATCCTCTTGTTTGAGCTTGTTGTGAAGTGGATCCTCTTCCTCCTCTTGTACCAGCATTTCTTCTGGAAGCCATTGTTGAAGAAGAGTTGAAGGAAGATTATCAAACTTGATTGTTGCAGAGATAGAAGAGAAGATGTGTCAAATCCTTTGAGTACCTTGCTGTAGATATATAGAGAAATTTCTCTCTTGGTATTCCCTTCCCTTTTTCTAATTTATTAGGGTTTTGATGAGAGTTTAGTGGGGATTTATTGAGATTGACGAGGTTTAAAGGAGTAGAATAGGGAGAGATTGACCACAAAAGCTAATAAGATGACATGCAATAATCATAGATTAATGTGCAATGAGAAAACATAGGGAAGGTAAAGCATTTATAGGTCGGCGCACGCAACCCAGAAACATAAAGAAGTCTGAACGAATCCTTCATGCGTCGACCTGTGAACTTGTGCGTCGGCGCATGCTTCCTGAAAATTTTGAAAATTGCTTGACCATGTGGTTATGCGCTAACCCGAGAGTTTAATAGGTCAGCGCGTGAAATCATGCGTCGACGCATGAAAGTGTAAAAATGAAATTTTTGCAAAATTCTTGTTCCAAGCAGATAAATACACATATACACACAGAACCAAACATTCACATGAATGATAAGTGCTCAAAATGAAATAAACATCAAGATTAGAGTAAGTAACATGGCACAAAATGTTGATAAACCTCTATAAGTTGGAACGATATTACCTTGAACGTCATGACGGTGAGATCCCTCACATATGGATGAATTTCTCTTTGCATTGTTAGTTAAAGATATGAACAAGCATATATATATATATATATATATATATATATATATATATATATATATATATATATATGTGTGTGTGTGTGTGTGTGAAGATCATAATTATAAAGGATGTTATGCACGATCCGAGATATCGAGAATGCCAAGTTCCCTACGGATGTGAAAGAAAGGCTCTGTAGCTAATGGTTTTGTGAAAATGTCAGCAAGTTGATTCTTAGTGTCAACATGCTCAAAAATAACATCACCTTTCTCTACATGATCCCTAAGAAAATGATGGCGTATTTCGATATGCTTGGTGCGTGAATGTAGTACAGGGTTCTTAGTTAGATTAATCGCACTAGTGTTATCGCACAAAATTGGAATACGTTTAAGTTTTAAATTGAAATCCAGTAATTGTTGTTTAAGCCATAGGACTTGAGCACAACAACTGCGGCAACGTATTCCGCCTCGGCTGTTGACAGAGCAACGAAAACCTGTTTCTTGCTGTGCCAACTCACCAAGGAATTTGCAAAAAAGTGACATGTGCCACTAGTACTTTTCCTATCCAACTTGCACCCGGCAAAGTCGGAGTCAGAGTAACCAACTAAGGAACAAACACTTCCTTTGGAATACCACAACCCATACTTTGGAGTACCAGAGAGGTATCAAAGTATGCGCTTAACTGCCTTCAGGTGGGATTCCTTGGGATGTGCCTGATACCTCGCACACATGCATACACTAAACATTATATCGGGACGTGATGCGGTAAGATAAAGGAGAGATCCTATCATACCTCGGTACTTCTTTACCTCAATATCCTTACCCTTTTCGTCACGATCGAGATTAGCACTTGTAGGCATAAGAGTATCTATTGCTTTGCAGTTCAGCATATCAAAACGTTTTAGTAACTCAAGACAATATTTCGTTTGACTCATGAATGTGCCCTCTTCAAGTTGTTTGATTTGCAATCCGAGGAAATAGTTGAGCTCCCCCATCATGCTCATTCCAAACTCCCCTTGCATCAAACTATAAAACTCCTTGACCAAGGTCATGTTAGTAGACCCAAATATAATATCGTCAACATAAATATGTACCAAAATTAAGTGTTTTCCTTGACGTTTAATAAAGAGGGTTGTGTCAACCTTTCCTCTTGAATACCCTTGATCAAGTAGAAATTTGCTTAGACGTTCATACCAAGCCCTAGGGGCCTGTTTGAGTCCGTACAAAGCTCGCTTAAGTTTATAAACATGATCAGGATATTTGTGTGATTCAAAACCTGGAGGTTGGGCTACATAAACCTCTTCATTTATATATCCGTTAAGGAATGCACTTTTGACATCCATTTGGAATAGCTTAAAGTTCTTTGTGCAAGCGTAGGCAAGTAGAAGGCGTATGGCCTCGAGTCGGGCAACCGGCGCATAAGTTTCCTCATAGTCGATTCCTTCCTCTTGGTTATAGCCTTGCGCTACAAGCCTAGCTTTGTTACGCGTTATTACTCCATTTTCATCAAGTTTATTCCTAAACACCCCTCGGGTGCCTATTACTCGATGATCTCGCGGAGGGGGGACAAGGTCCCAAACCGCATTTCTCCAGAATTGATTTAGTTCATCTTGCATTGATAGATACCAATGCTCATCGAGTAACGCTTCCTTAGAGTTTTTAGGTTCAACTTGGGAAACAAAAGCTGAGTAATAACAAAAGTTACTAAGTTTAGAGCGAGTAGTTACTCCCTTAGAGATATCACCGAGAATGTTGTCAATTGGATGGTCTTTGGAAGACTTCCAAGCTGGAGGAAGTTCATCTTTCTTAGCATGATGATCATCCTCACTTTTCACTGGTTGGTGATCCTTTTCCTCCTCAATACGCACTGCTCCAGGCTGATCAATTCCCTTATCAGTGTCCTTGAGTATGTCTTCAGTAGGTACACCTGCACCATGAAAAGAACTACCTTCTCTGACATTTCTCGGATAAGACTCGTCAAAAGAAACATGATCTGACTCTTCAACTATACGTAACCTTTTATTATAGATTCTATAAGCTTTACTTGACTGAGAGTATCCAAGAAAAATACCTTCATCAGCCTTGGCATCAAATTTACCGAGAGTCTCTTTTCCATTATTTAACACAAAGCATTTGCAACCAAATACATGAAGGTGAGAGATGTTTGGCTTACGCCCTTTTAAAAGCTCATACGGTGTCTTGTTTAGAATAGGCCGGATGAGCACCCTATTCAAAACGTAACAAACCATACTTATGGCGTCGGCCTAAAAGTATTTTGGTTATCCACTATCATTGATCATAGTCCTTCCAAGTTCTTCCAAAACTCTATTTTTACGTTCCACTACCCCATTTTGTTGAGGGGTATGTGGTGCGGAAAAATTATGATCAATTCCATTGGAATCACAAAATGCTTCAAATAAATGATTTTCAAACTCACCCCCATGGTCACTTCGGATTGACCCAATGTTTGTGTTCAACTTGTTTTGAGATAACTTAGCAAATCGTTCAAAGGCTGAAAAGGTATCACTCTTATTTGCTAAGAAAATTGTCCAGCAAAACCTAGTAAAATCATCGACTATAACAAATCCATAGTAGTTACCACCTAGGCTTTTAACCCTAGATGGTCCAAAGAGATCCATATGGAGGAGCTCAAGAGGTCTCATAGTTGAAACAATGTTTTTAGATTTAAAAGAGATCCTTGTTTGCTTCCCCATTTGGCACGCATCGCAAAGATGATCCTTTGTAAATTTAATTTTGGGCAAACCGATGACTAGGTCTTTAGAGACAATTTTGTTAAGCAAATCAAAGTTGATATGAGCCAAGCGTCTATGCCACAACCATGAATCTTCATTCATAGTGACTAAACACTTGTCTCCATCCAATGATACCTCGTTTAAGTCTAGCATATAGACGTTATTCACCCTCAAGCCCTTAAACACATTCTTTTTGTCGCAATCTTGAACTACGCAACAATCCTTTGAAAAAGAGACTTTATAATTTTTGTCGCATAGTTGACTAATGCTTAAAAGGTTGTGTCTAAGGCCCTCCACAAGAAGTACATCAGAGATAGTAGTAGATGAGGGGTTACCTATACTACCTTTACCGAGAATTTGTCCCTTGTTATTATCTCCGTAGGTGACAAACCCCTTTTTCTTCGCCACAAAGTCGATGAAAAGAGATATGTCTCCGGTCATATGTCTTGAGCAGCCACTATCTAGAACCCATCTTCCTTCGGTGGTCTCAAGACTTTGTACCTACAAAAATAATCAAGGGATAGTAGGTACCCAATTCTCATTGGGTTCTTTATGGTGAGTGAAACCAAAATTGCCTTTGGGCACCCATTGATAAATGCCCTTTGGAACAAGAAATCTCCGAAAGCGGCACTTAGCAATAGTATGACCGGGCTTACAACAATATAAGCAATCACGATTAGTTTGGAGTTTACCTTTGCTATCACTATCTCGAATCACATACATGTATTGTTGATAAGGATTATTCATTGTTTCACGATAATGTGATCGATCAATAGCAAACGTAATCTTAGGCTTGAGAGCCTTGTCTAACTTGGCTTTGAGGGTTCTCACCTCTCTTTGCCAAATGTGACAAGTACCACAGCCCCAAGGTCAAACCATGTATATTTATTCTCATCGATTTTAGTTTTTGATGCATTAACCATGGAGTTTTTAAGATCTTCCAATTCCTTTTGGGAATCAGAGACCTTTTTCTCCAAATAGGAAAAAATCTTTTTATTCGAAGCTAAGCGTTGAAATGCTTCCTTAGCTTCGTGGTGTAATGTATCAAAAGCTCTTTTTAATTCAGCATGAGACATATTTTGACAGTTTTCATATTTAGAGTGTTTTACCTCTTTTCCTTTGTTGTGACGTGCCATGAGACAAAGGTTGACGGATTCACTTTCGTCACTTGAGGAGTCATCTTTCTCCGACTCGCTATCACTTTCCCAAGCGATGTATGCTCGTCGAGACTTGTTGACTTTTTGTTTGAGCGACTCTTGTCATTATCCTTGTCTTTGTCTTTCTTTAAGGATGGACAATCCGGCTTGTAGTGCCCGGATTTTCCACAGTTGTAGCACGTCCCTTTTACCTTGCCATTTTTATTTCCTTCACTTCTCGATTGCTTACGGAACTTGACAAGATTTCTGTCCGAGTGCTGAATATCATTCTTACGAATATATCTATTGTATCTTTTCACAAATAAGCTCATATCATCACCGGATTCTTCATCTTTGTCGTTTTTGGCTTCATCATCACTTAGCTCTTGATGTGTGGACTTTGAACAAGAAGCCTTAAGAGCTATCGACTTCTTCTCCGTATCTTTTACCTTCTCTTTCTTTATGCTCTTCTCATGTTTATCCAAGCTAATGAGCACTTGCTCATGCTCATCGAGTTTACCAAAGAGTGTTGTGAGGTCTAGAGTAGCAAGATTATTGGCCTCCTTGATAGCGGTAACCTTCAGTTGTCATTCCCTGCTAAGACACCTCAGAATTTTATTAGTAGAAACCTCATTAGGAATTGGTTTACCAAGAACATGCAATTTGTTGATGATGTGAGTGAATCGTTTTTGCATATCCGCAATGGTTTCCCCTTGCTTCATGTAAAACAAATCAAACTCTTGCGTTAGTGTATTAATACGAGCCAATTTAACATCATTAGTGCCTTCGTGGGCTACTTGTAAGGCATCCCACATAGCTTTGGCTGTTTCGCAATGGGAGACTCGATAATATTCATCAACTCCCAAAGTTTAGGAACGACAACGCCTTCCGCGTTAGTCATAGTGATTTCCATGGGACCGTTTAAAATAACGTTCCAAACCTTCCGATCTAAGGAGTTAATATGAACGCGCATACAATCCTTCCAGTAGCTGTAGTTTTCACCTGTAAAAACTGGAGCTCTATTATAAGCCCCCTTAGGTTCGTTCGCCATGATCCAAGAAGTTTTACCGAAGCACCAGAATAAACCGGAGCTCGTGATACCACTTGTTAGACGATGGCTATGGATCTAGAAGGGGGGGTTGAATAGATCCCTTGAGTTTTACACGCAAATGGACTACAAAATTCTGTTTTAAAAAATTTGTTTAACGGAAGCTACCACTGGATAGAACGTCTACAACGAACCTTCTACCGAAAGGATCGGATATGCGCGAATATATTGTGGATGAGAACGAAAGAGAAAAATTCAGTTCTGAATATTACACTTATAAACGCAGATAACAAATTATCACTTGCTTGATGTTTATACCGATCCAATGAGGTTAATTGATAAACAATTTAAAGCAATGTGTTCGAATTTTTCTTGGAAACAAATTATCAAACACGTAGTGTGCGTAAACACACTATGTGCAGAATTTCTATGGAGAATAATGTGCAGCTGCTCCAAAACATAATTCAATGAATTGTATCGATTTAACAAAAACAGTTTAACAACGTACAATTATTCTATGACAGAAATTACGATAGTTTGCAACGTCACAAAATCGAACAATACTGAAATGTAAAAGAGTTAAGGGAAGGAGAGAGAACACTCGAGATTTGATTAGGCAGTTCCCCAATCGTCCTCGCTTTGGGTACGTCTGCCCCCAATTCCGCCAAAGGAATTGAGATATATATATATATGTAGTTGTTGCAATGTTTATTACAAGAGAAAACTATGAACATTCAAACCCCGAACGTCTTCGATCTTTGATGCAAAATTTTCTCTTCCCTTGATTCAAGATGAATCAAGTGCTTCGAATATGGATGATTCAATTACCGTCCCACGCTACTAAACCGAAAGAAAACTCCGTTCTTCAGTTACCTTCACTCGGTCAATTGAAATCTTCCAAGAATTCGAACCCAAACCTTCTTCTACGATCCTCTGATTACAGCTACTAAACCGAAACAGTTGCGCCAATTTCCAGTTACCTTCGCCCAGCTGAATCCCTGTAGAAAGAACAGTTTGTACAAAACCCCCAAAATCTCCTCGATTCTTGGAGGACAAACCCAACTGGTTTGATTCAAGAAACACCTGCCAATCTCTCAACCCAGAAGATGAAGATCACACTTCCAAAATTCTGAACGTTATCACTTCGATCAATGGGCGACACAAACAAAATTGATTATGTGTGATTGTTTGTTTACACAATGAAGAAGATGAATATGAAGAGAGAACTGACATATATTTTTCACGTTTCTTGTTGTGTATGAAAAATGAAGACCCAAAACTATTTATATGAAAAAATATGACCAAAAGAAATAACAGAAACGAATTTAAGTGAAAAAGTACAAAAAACAGTGTCATGCGTCGACCTCTGGAGTCTATGCGTCGACGCATAGAAAGGCAATTTTGAGTTCTCCGGTTTATGCGCTTACCCGTGAGTTCTGGGGGTCAGCGCATGATTCTTGAGGTCGGCGCATAAGTTCTGAGGTCAGCGCATGAAGGCCAATTTTTTGAGAAATTTCATTTTTTGAATTGTTTTCACCAGACCAAGGTCAAACACACATGCTAGACACTATTAAATCACTTGTGGACATTTATTTTTGAGGATAATAGGATCCTATGCATCTAGACACATGACCAACAACGATAAGACTCTGTATGCCCGACACGTGAAGTGATACCGCTCAAATTACAATCTAATGCATTTGTTGACATCATTAAAACAAGATGGCTAGAAGGATATCCCTTACAATAATCACATGTACCATTCACATACTTTAGAATTCTTTTGACCTGATTAATATGGCTAACTTTAGGTTCAACATGATATCTAGCATATACCCCTACCGCAAAGGTTATATCCGATCTACTAGCAGTAAGGTATAAAAGACTTCCAATCATGCTTCTATATAGACTCTGATCAACACTAACCCCTTTCTCATCCTTAGACAATTTCAAGTGAGTAGGAGCAGGAGTCCTCTTGTGTTTAGCATTTTCCAAGCCAAACTTCTTTACAATATTTTTAGCATATTTCCCTTGACAGAGAAATATCGAGTCTTCCATCTGTTTGACTTGGAGACCAAGGAAGTAAGTTAACTCACCAACTAAACTCATCTCAAACTCAGATTGCATTTGCTTGATAAAGTGTTGGACCATCTCTTCTGACATCCCTCCAAACACAATATCATCAACATAAATTTGAGATATCATGAGCTTTCCATCCCTTTCTTTTACAAAGAGGGTTTTGTCAATTCCACCTTTTCTATACCCATGGTTAACAAGGAATTCAGTTAGCCTTTCATACCAATCCATTGGAGCTTATTTTAACCCATACAAGGTCTTCTTCAACTTGAATACATGATCTGGAAATGTAGGATCAACTGTTAGTTCTGTATTGGCAGCAATTTTGCTAAAACGAGGTGTTACATCAAGATGCTATGCTTGATGTCTTGACATGTGATTCTAACTTTCTGCAGATAATACTTCTTATTGTTGCATGGCTCTGTTCATGATGTCGAGCTTGATGTCCTACCATCCGTTGATAGAACATTCTATTCAAAATGTTATGGTTTATTTGATGCACTTTATTTGCAATCTTTTGTGTGTTTATGATCAGTGATTGCGTGCGAAAATCATGGAGTGGCATTATTTTAAAGCAAGCACTTTTTGTTATTTTTGAAGAATAGTTTGTTACTATTTTTGTGCAAAAAGATATGGAGAATAATTAGTTTTAATTATTAATTAAATCTAAGATCTGCTAATGCCCAAGCCCAAGGAGAATGTTTCTACTTAAAGGCGTGCTAACCCTAATTGCAGAGCAGAGAGAAGATATTGAAAGTTGCGTTTCAAGTATTAGGGTTTAAGTCTTTTGTTGATTATTTTTATTGTGAGCCATTCATTCATCATTTAGATGTTTGAATTGGACTGAGTCTTTGAGTTGTAAGTTGTCCACTCTAAGCTGTTAAGTACGAGTGCTTTGTTCTTGATTGAAGCTTTTAAGCAAGATCAAGTGTTGTCATTAAAGTGTGCCCTTCTCTCATTTGTATTTTTCTGTAGTTATCACTGCATGTGATTGAGGGGGAGTGAGAGGTGTCTCTTATCTAAGGGTGTCTTAGATAGAAATCACACAGGTAGCGATTAGGTAAGAAGATTGTAAACTGGAGAGTGTTTACTGAGAGTCTTCAAACTAATTCTGTTTAATGGATTTCCTTCCTGGCTTGGTATCCTCCAGACGTAGGTGTGATTGCACCGAACTGGGTTAACAATTGCTTGTGTCACTTTACAATTGTTTACTACTTTTATCTTGTTCATAAATTATTCATTGTTCAGATATTAGTGTCGTGACATCTCTTTCATCATCTCATATCTGATACCAGAATTTCTATTGGTATCAGAGCAGGCATCATGCTCTGTTTCTGGGTGAGATCTAGGGACGATACTTTCTGGTACTATGGACAAGGAAGGAGGATTTGTGAACAGACCACCTATTCTGGATGGATCTAATTATGATTATTGGAAACCACACATGGTGGCCTTCTTGAAATCGTTGGATAGTAAGGCCTGGAAAGCTGTCATAAAAGGATGGGAACACCCAGTCACTGTGGGGAAAGATGGCAAAGCAACATCTGACCTGAAACCTGAGGAGGAATGGACTAAGGAGGAGGATGAATTGGCTCTTGGAAATTCTAAAGCATTGAAAGCTTTGTTCAATATTGATAGAAACATATTCAGATTGGTGAATAATTGTGAGGTAGCTAAAGATACTTGGGACATACTGAAAACTACTCATGAAGGTACCTCTAAAGTGAAGATGTCAAGACTTCAATTGCTCAATACCAAGTTTGAAAATTTAAAGATGAAGGAAGATGAAAGCATACATGACTTCCATATGAATATCCTTGAAATAGCCAATGCTTTAAGTGCCCTAGGTGAAAAGATGTCTGATGAAAAGCTGGTAAGAAAAATTCTCAGGTCTCTTCCCAAGAGATTTGATATGAAAGTGACTGCCATAGAAGAAGCTCAAGATATCAGCAAGATGAGCGTGGATGAACTTGTTGGATCCCTCCAAACATTTGAACTTGGGATAAGTGACAGATCTGAAAAGAAAGCCAAAAGCATAGCCTTTGTGTCCAATGCTGAAGATGGAGAGAAGGAATGTGCTCTGGATACTGATGAAAGCTTATCAAATGCTATAGTACTGCTAGGAAGACAGTTCAACAAGGTGATGAAGAGGATGGACATAAAGTCAAGACCTAATGTCATGAAACTCATCTGACATCAAAAGGTCTAATGATGTTGGTAGAATATCAAGGTCTGACGAAAAATCCACTCAAGGGAAAGGGATTCAGTGCCATGGATGTGAGGGATTTGGTCACATTAGAGCTGAAACACAATTAGGGTTTTGAGGAAAAAGTCAACAGTGCCTTTGACTTTTGACCACGACATGCTCTCAAACCTTGGGCACGATTCAATACACCCTATAAAACCTATGAAATCAATCCATCAAGTTTAATTTAGGTCAAGGACTTGATTTCATAGAGGATCGCACAGTTTGGAATTCATCTGATAAAAAGTCAACTGTGCACAAAAGTCAACGTTGACTTTTTGATATTTTTCACAATTATGGTTCCTTAACCCTAAAATGATGTTAATGTGTGATTGGAATCATCATTTATCAAGAAAAATCAAGAAAAGTGGGATAACTTGTAAAAGGGGTAACCATAAAAACTTAGAAATTTTTCTAAGTTATGGAACAAAGTGGCTAGGGTACCAACTTTGGAGGATCATATCTCCTAAACCACAAGGCCATTTTTCCCCATTCAAAGCTGGATTTGTAGCTCTCATGGCCCTCTACAAAAGCTTCGAACATAACTCATTCCAATTTCTCATGGATTTTAAGTTATGGAATGATCAAAATCACAAAAAGTGAAAATGTCACTTTTTTCCAACACTTAGTGAAATTTTCACTAAGTCAGAATCTGTCTTACTTTTTTCCAAATGTAGGGGCATTTTTCACTTGGATCCAAAAAGTATCAAAACCAATTATGATCAAACAATTGTTGTATCATATGAGGGTTTTCCAAAATGGCCAAGAACTCCATCAAATTCCACTTGAGCCATGAGATATGACAATGGCAACATGCCTTGCTGAAAACTGTCAAAGCAAGGCAGATTCGTGCATTTTGCTCGATTTGCCAAATTTGTGCAAATGATAAACACACTTATCCATCTGAACACCTCAAGGGGGGACCAAGGAGGAACCAACTCTGATCTCAAGCCTCCCAAGTCCTTGGAACTAAAAGTAGCATACCAAGCCTAGAAATCCCTAAAGAGGGGACAAGACTCTAATTTTGTTTTGGAGCATTCAATGGATGCACCAAGGTGGCATGGACTGAGACATTTCCAACTGAATTCAGTCAAGACTTATCCAAGACCAAGGGAACCAGCAACCTGTGCCCTAACCTCTAGTCAATGGCTAGAGGAGACTTGGATTCTCATTGATCAACATTGGCCAAACCTATGCAGCAGTTGCCATTCACTATTCCTTGCAAAACAAACTTGCTCTACTATAAATAGAGCTCATTTGTGATCAGTTTGAGTACACCAAAGCCATCAAACAGATGCTTTCCTCAAAATCTCCTTCTTCACTCCAAAATTGCCTTCTAAAGCAAGTCACTATCGGGTTTTGAGTTTGAGAGCTATTCCAACCAAACCAATCACACACACACCTCATAAAAATCATATAGAAGTGATCCAAACACTTAAACAATATCTGGAACACCAGATTCTCAGAATCATCAGCCATCTGCACAAGCCTTTGACAGATTTGCAGTTGAGGTGCCAAATCAAGTTCCAGCTCAATTCAATCCACACCAAGCACCCAGACACACTCCATAGCACCTAGGGAAGCTGTCCATATCCTTGGAACCAAGCTGTAACACCTCTAACACAAAACACGATCACCAGCTGCAAGAGGTAAGCATGAGTTCTTCTAACTCTATGATCCATGCATTTTTTGCTGCACAATAATTTGGCCATATGTTCATAATCATGCATAGAGTGTTTACCCTCAATCAATTGTTTTGTTTGAATCGTGTATGGAATTTCTGAGCCTTCATGCAAGTTTTAGGGTTCTTGAGGTTTCTCTTTGATTTCTTGTTCCATGCTTAAAATAAATGAAATTAAAGACCATAGACATGATCGTGAGGTGAAAACGAGTAGACTGATATATAGATTGCATGTTATCATCAAGTATTCAGTGAGATTGGATAGAAAATGCAAATCTGGAGAAACAGAGGGTGGCGCGTGTTCTTGCCATGTTCTTGGCGCCCTTTTTGAAAATTCAAATATTTGAATTTTGTGATTTTATTTAATTGATTCAAAAATTAATTTCTCTCTGAATTTTAATGATTTTGAGTTGATTCTTTTTTTAATAATTCACAAAAATGTTAAAATATTTTATTTTCCCAAAAAATCCCAAAAATATTATTTATTTCATATACTTGATATTTTTGTAAAGAATTAATATTTAAATTGTTTTTGACATTTAAAATATTTTCTCCCTCTTGATTTTTCAAATTTTGGTGATTTCCAATCATTTTGTGGATAGAAACATAATTTTTGAAACATTAATCCAATACCACAATTTTTTTTCACACATGTTTAACAATTTTGATCATTTTAATTGAATTTTTATTCAATTAAACTATATTTTGAAAACAAATTAGGGTTTTGATCAATTCAACCATCACAAATCTTTTTCAAACATTTTGGGCCTCTAATATAGTGTAAGACCCAACCCATTTTTGAAACCAACCTTTTTGGGCCTCAATGCATTGTATAAGACCCACTGTGCTTTCAAAAACCTCGGCACGCTCGCCGTTTTCAAAACAAATATCCCTGGGCCTCTCCTTGAGTTGTAAGCCCCACTACTTATACAAAAATAAATCATTGGGTCTCTATTAGAGTGTAAGACCCAACCCCCTTTTAACCAAAACTTTTTGGGCCTCAATACATTGTATAAGACCCAGTACGGTAAAGAAACCTCGGCGCGATCGCCAGTTCAATTCAAAAACAAATCATCTGGGCCTACCCTCGTATTATAAGCCTCATTCTTTTTCTTTAAACACCTTTGGGCCTCTTGAGAGAGTGTAAGACCCATCACTTTGTACAGAAAACCTTTTTGGGCCTCAGTCACTTGTATAAGTCCCTATACAAAATAACAGTGCAATCACTGATAAAACCTTGGGCATCTCCTTGAGCTGTAAGCCCCAACAATCTTTTCAAAGCACTTTCTCCTTTGATTTTGAATATAATATTGTTATCAAAGCTTTCTTTGTTGAAAAAACTAACAAAACAGCATGAAAGCTCTACAACCGAGTAAGTGTTTACCCGCTTTCTTTATCCGCTTTCATATATATAACTGTATTGTGGGGCTGCTCACTGTAAGTCTTCTTTCACAAACTTTTATATACTTGTCAAATATCAACTGTGTAATACTAGTATAGTTATTTTAGAGTTTTCCCCGACAACTACGTCTAGCACTAGGTAAAGCCTGTTGGTCACTCTTAATTGCAGTCAAAACTAGATCCCCCATAGGATTACCAGATACAGTCTTCCCTCCTCTTGGGGTTAAACAATATGGAGACGTGAAAGGCAGCATTCTCAGTGAACCCTTTCTTAGACTGTCACCCTTAGACATTGTCAAAGAAACTCTAACTCCCCAGAGATGATCTTTTCTCCGTTAATGGCATCTCTTGAGTTTCTTCCAAATTCTCAGACTTTCCTGGCTTGATCTATTCTCGGTGAATGGCATGTCTTGAACTTCTCGGGGTTTGGGGACCCACAGGCTTCTTAAAAGCATCCCCGCCTCCTCTTGGGTGTTATACAAGGACCCTTTGACTTCTTAAAAGCTCTAATGCCTTCTCTTGGGCTTAGTACAAGGACCCAGAGACCTCTACAGGTATAGGAACAGAACCTAGTCATCAATTTGCTAGAGCTGTCTTTCTGAGTCAAGTGTCAGACCTATTAATGGGTTGACCTTCATCCCTTAACATACCAGTCTTCTCTTGGGCATCATACAAAGATCATTCACTATCCGAGAATCGATTTCTCCAAAACACCAGTAGACTTGGACAGTCTCAATACCCTTTGGATGCCCCGTTTCCTTAAAGAACAAGAAATAACCTTGATCCTCTGATCAATCCCAAAACACAACAATACCTTTAATTGTTCCCTTCATAAGAACTGATTTTCTCTTTTATCCAACATACTGGACCTGTCAATAAACGGAAACAGTCACCAACACAATAGCCTCCTCTTGGACTTTGTACAATGATTCTCCCCAGCGGAGCTAACCTTTTCGCACTCTCTTGTTGAGTATAAAAGACTCTCTTGTTGAGTCACTTCCCTTTCAGCCTCCATCTTGGGCTTCGTACGAGATACAAAATCACTCTCTTGTTGAGTATAAAAGACCCTCATGTGGAGTCAAAACCTTTTAGCCTCCGTCTTGGGATTCATACAAGACACATATAAAAGAAATCTCTTGTTGAGTCAGTCACTTTTTAGCACTCTCTTGTTGAGTCAACCCCTTTTAACCTCTCTCTCGGGCTTCGTACAAGACACATAAAAACACCCTCTTGTTGGGTCAATAGCCTCCACTTAGGCTTTGTATAAGAAAACCCAGGTTGAGTCAATCAACCTGTTAGCATCAAAATTTGTGCCTCGTTCACAGCATACAAACATCAACAACTCCTTTTCCTTCATCTAATTGCTGTAAGCGACAAGCCTCTGGATTATTTACATCCACGCCACTGTCCCTCTTTTAGCATGAGAAATTCCTAAGGAAAGATGGCATTGCTCTAAACTGAGTTAAAGTCTTCTTCTTCAGGTTAAAAATCCCCTATAAAGGAAATTATGGCATTGCTGGATTCACATATCCCAGTTAAAGTAATTCTCCTTTATAATCAGTCACCCAACAGTTGTGACAAACATACCCCCTTTAGAGATGACAAATTCTCTCTAAAGTCAAAACCCTTTAGCTTCATATCTTGGGCTTCGAACAAGATACAAATAAACCCTTCAGCTTCACATCTTGGGTTTTGAACAAGATACAAACCACATTTAGCTTCACGTCTTGGGCTTTGAACAAGACACCAAAACAACCTTTTTTTCCTCCCATAGAATAGGAGGAACTACGATCGCTCTGATTTCCCTGTTCGTTAAACGGGAATACGTAGGCATAAGATTGAAAAATTCTTAGCGAGCATACTAATCAAAAACCCAAAATCCCGTAACCTCATACATCAATCGAAAAGCATCAGTCCTAACATCCTACCAATAGCCTAGACACTATTTTTTTTAACAAAATAACCTAAGAGAGACCCACAATCTTAATAGCATATGTAAACCAACAACCATCTGTTTAAACTCAGTTTGCAAGCAGGGTTAATTGGAGACATCTATTTCCCTTCCTTCATCAGCTTCAATAGGATAAAAAAATGAATCGAACTGTAGTACCCCAAAGCGATAGTGCTTCGCAACCACGTAAAAATTCGCGCTATAATACCTTTGCTTAGGCTACCGTCTGTTGGTAGTAGGATTATCCTTTCTTTCAAGTTTCTTGCCTGTTGTAGGCAATACACACCTTTGTTCTTTTTGAGATACCCTCTGTTTAAGCTACCATGTGATTGTCAGTTGGTAGTCTCTCCCCCAGTGGAGTTGGATCTTTCCCCATGGAGTCTTACTTTACTAGGTTGTTCCTCGTCGGGTCTTCCATTCTTTAGCTGTGTTTTCAACAAAATTTCCATATACAATCATCCCTTGTGACATCATTTCTCGCAGGATCTCTGTCTTTCATTTCATATCATATTATGTGCATCTCGTGGCATCTTAGCGCAAAAAAATTGTGCATGTTTGTATTTAAGTCTTTCCTATCTCGTTGAGACGAAGATTTCAAACTCCATGTCTCCGGATAGAAGAAACTTAAATATGGGCATCTGTCATACCCTAATTTTTAACCCTAAGATCCCACCTCTTTGTGCATCATCTTGCATATCTACGTGCTTTATTACTAACAGGTTTGTGCGGGTGCATTAATTTCAAGTGGAGATAATACTCATTTTCTCAGTCAAGTTCCTCAAGACGTGATCAATGGATTTTGATTCAAAGGACCTAGGGTTTTATACTGGTCATTTTCCTCAAGGTTTCTCAGAATTTTCAGGGATCTCTCAAGGCATTGAGTTTATTTATCCATCGAGGCAAGATATCTTGTGGATGGGATCACATGAATATCAAATTGCAAACCTTTATTGTGGTCAAGACCTTATTGCCCCCACAAGTTGCTCTTTGTTTATTACAAGTCATTGGATTGGTTACAATCGAGGCCAATTTTAGATTACTTAAGGTCCATGGCAGGATCCAGTAATTTTTTTTGTCATGATTCAAATGGTCTTATGTCACATTTCAAGTAGATCTTAAATCTACATTCCAAATCATTTCCAAGATAATTCCAAGAATTGTTTCAAGAACAGGGTTCAATATGTGATCGTCCATGTTTCAAACCAGGTGAATGTTAAACCATGCTTCTTTGAGCTATAGACAATATGTTCTCAAACCATGATTTAGTTCAAGGTATCACAAGATATGGTTAGGTTGTGTCAAATTATAAATTGTTTCCAAAAAGGAAGGATCAATATATGCAAGCATGTCAAAGTTAGGCATGTGGAGTTCTTAGAAAATTCAGTACAAAATTCAAAGTTGGCTTCAAAAATCGAAATACGAGGCATAAGGCAAAAGATTCAAGGCATTGGTTTTACTTGTGATGCAAGTTTAGTTTTTCATGAAGAACCAAGAACTCGGGTGAAGTGTCCACTTGATGTTTTGCGTTCAAATTGTCAAAAAAGATTGGTTGGAATTTTCAATCCTTTGATTTGTCAAGAATTTGATTCAAGTTGCAAGTTCAAATCACAAGCCAGTTGTTTAAGTACAAATTACTTGCAACATTGCCCATGTTTATTTTTCAAGAATTCAACACACTTTCTTCCTATCAATTTCAATACTCATCCTATTCTTAAAATTGGGAAGGAAATTTTAAAATGTTCAACATGCTGTTTGGCAAATAATTGTTAAGGCCATTTTCACAGCTGAAGTGATAGAGTAATTGGCAAGCCAAAAATGGTGTTGCAGCGTTAGAGTCCTAAAGCTAAAAAAAAACAAATGGGTGTTCATGATTACAAAGACTCATCAAACATTTCTTGGGAGTGAGATACATGATTGTGGCCATAAAGTTGGTCTTAATTTCCACTCGGTGAGAATTCCTCGAGACAACCCTCTAAGCCGTGTTGGAAAAGTCTCCCGTGATGGGCAGTACACAAGCAATTTTTCTTCAGTCAATAAGCAGTTTGGTGCAACTCTTGATGGTAAGGTAGGACTTGCGTATTCTTCCGTAACCGTTCTCAAAATTGCTGCCACAATTACAATCCAATATTCTCTACTTCGTCAGCAATTTGGACAACGAAACCAAACTGAAATCGGTAGAAAATCTTACATTAATTCTCCTTTCCAAATCAAAGAGCTAACAAAACAAATCTCGAATTAATCAGTCCCTCCCATTCAAAATGCCAGCAGAAGGATTTAATCATAGTCAACACAATTAATGCAGCACATGAAATTGGAAATTTTTGAATCAAGCAATCATGGAAAAGTCTCACAAATAAGGGAAAAGGATCACACGTTCATCAGCATTCAATAACATCCAGAATTTTTCTTTCTAAAGCAGCTTTTATCGCATTCAATTTTGAAATCAATGGCCACACGCATATAAAAGATCATTATCACCTACCAGAGGGGGAAGATTCATATAAATGTTTTGTTTATTTGCTGACTATATTTTAATTGTTGATGGCTGAATTGCCTATCCCTATGTCTGCACGTCCCTTTTCCTAAGGCCTGGAATGTTTGGTTTTGTCTGCCCCAAGTTTTGTTATTATCTGCTTGTTTGTCCTCCAAGAGTGATCCGTTGGGATCTCATGGGAGTGATCTCCCTTTGGTCGTATCATAGTCTTGCGTAAGGCCATCCGTGTGATCAAGAAGCCAAATCAGATCTTAGGATCCGACGGCCTTGTTTATTTCTTGGAGTCAACTTTGTTGACAAGGGTTCACCAAATGAACCCCAACGCATGTGGGCCTCTTTTCTGATGGGCCCTGATTTCCTTGCTTCTTGCACCCTCTAATTACTCTTCATCTAGCCCATTTTTTCTTACTAGTTTTAATCTTTTATTTTTTATTATATTATTTTCATCTCCATTTTTATTTTTATTTGTTCTATTTTTTAGATGTGTTTTATGATAAAAATATAAATATTGATTAATCATTTTAAATAATTTCATTTAATATTAATTAATTTAGTAATTAATTTTATGTTTTATTTAATTTAATTAATTTGAATTGTTTTATCATTTTCTTTTTAATGTTCGAGAAAAATTAAAAAAAAAATCTTTCAAATTAATTTTTATGGTTTAATTTAATTATTTGCTTTTGTTTAATTCCACTTTGATTTCTAAAAAAAAATACATATATTAATATTAAGTTTATTTTCTTAATTAGATTGTGAATTAATCTCTTCCTTTTTAGAATTTAACAGATTAGAATTATTTATATTTTTGTCATTTAATCTCTATTAACCTTCCTTAACTCGTGATTTAATGCCTATTTCATGAGCCTATATGATTTTGATTCGTGTTTTGACTATGTCTTTGCTCCTAACTTGTGTTCACCATTTTGTTGTAATATCATTTTCTTTGTGCTTAATTCCATTTTGGTGTCTGGTACTTTCGTACTTGATCCTACTTTCTTGTATTGATTTACTCCCAAATTCCAAAGGAAAAAGTCCCTCTGCCGACTGCCATGTCACAACTTAGCTTAAATTTTAGGATCTTCCCTTTATCCTATTCTTAGGATCTGAGTCGCCGCACTCCATGTAACTGTTCTGCCACGAACACTTACCTCATTTCAACTTAAACCTTAACTTTGGAGTCGCCGCACTCCACGTAAGCGTCTCGCCATGGATGCTTACCTCCCCCTTCGAACCTTGACCATAATCAAGAGTTCCTCACCCTCCTTGAGGGGAACTACGAATGCTCTGATTCTATTCCCGTCAGGATACGTAGACACGAAATGCTATATTTTGGCGAGCATACTTAGACACTAACCCTTAGGTCTCTTTACCTTAGCATATACTCCTAGCAAGCGAACAATAGAATAACACAAATAAAACAAGAGGTTCCTTTAGAATAATACAGACGTTTAGGATGTTAATACCTTCCCTAGGCGTAACCAACCCCCGAACCCTAGATTCTCTTAACATATGTTTTTTTTTCGATCTTTAACCTTTCCTTTGGATAAATCAAAGGCCGGTGGTGAATATTTAAAGATTTGCGATTCAATTTAATATAATAGCTTGAAATTCGATTCTCACCGCGACACTTACCCAACTCAACTCTTCCTTCACGGTGAATCTGTGTCCATGCAGCACTAAACCTCTTCAGTAATCCCATGTCATCAACCCCTTCATGAAAGATGAATTCTTCCACTACCTCAGGATCTGGCTTGTCAAGCATAGGATACCTCAATTGGTGGAAGACAAGTCTCGGGTTGTAGTTAATCCCACCCTTTGTACCCAAGAGAGGCACATTAGAGAATTTACCACAATGAAAAATGATTTTGGCGTTGTCGTAGACTCGAGAATACCAAGAGATGTCATCGACAGTCAGAGACATGATTCTTTGAGACCATTTGAGATTTCCCTTATTCTCAATGAAGGGACCCTTCTGCAGAAGTGTAGAGTCGGTTTTTTGGTGACGCGACCACCTACCGCATATTTGATGCTACTTTCTGATTTCTGCATTTATCCAATGAAGCTTAAAAGGAAGGGGAAAATATCTTAAACTAATCATGCACGCAAGTGTTTTCTTTAACAGATGCTAAGAGATCGGGGAACGGGGTTTGGTTATAAAAAGGGAAGCTATTAACACCCAGAGTATCTATAGTAATCTATAGGAACCTTCTTTTGCATGTATTTCTGCTAGCTGAGTATTTGTGTCTTGTTCAAAGCCCAAGATTGAAGCTAAAAGGGTGATTGAGAGAGAGAATTGTCATCTCTATAGGGAGAAATCTCACCTATTAATCACAGATGTTGAGTAATTTGTTATAAGGGAAATTACTTTAACTGGGATGTGTGGAATCCAGCAATGCCATAATTTCCTTTATAAGAGATGTGTCATGAAGGAAGAAACTTTAACTCAGTTAGAGCAATGCCATTTTTCCTTTATGAATCTTTCATGCTAAGAGAGGGACATTGACTTGGATGTATGGAATCCAGAGGCTCGCCACTTTTAGCTGTTAGATGAAAGAGGAATTTTTACCATGATAAAGGAGGGACTCCAGCTTGGATTTTGAATCAACAAGTGTGCCACTTACAACAGTTTATCTGGGAAAAAGGTTTTGATTGTTGTTTTTGAGATGTGATGTATAGAAGGGGCATCTTCCTACAGAGAGAACTCATGGTCTCATCTGAGGGGATGTTGTTTTTTTTGTGTGCCTTGTTCAAAGCCCAAGGTTAAAGCTGAAAGAAAGTGACTCCTCTGGGGAGTGTTATATCTGTCTTGTACAAAGCCCAAGATTGAGGCTGTCGGGGAAAATCATTATATAAAGCCTAAGAGGAGATTGTTTCTTGCTAAGGATTTATTGAAATCTAGGAGAAGATATGAACTGTATTGGGGAATCCAAAGGGAAACTAACTCTTGCTTGGGAATCAAGGAAGAGTTGAATTACCAGATGCCATGAGGCTCTGCTTCTGTTGGGGATTTTTTTATGGTAAATTGATCCTGGTTGGGATTTTTAAGGTGAAAGTTAAGCCTGGTTAGGGGTCAAAGAAGTTTAAAGGTGAGTTTGAAAACCTTAGAGGTTTTAACTCTTCCGGAGACTGGTGTATTGGTGAAATGACCAGGATCTATCCTATGCTTTTAGGAAGCCTGAGGGTTTTTATGTGAAGTCTAAAAAGGATACTATGAGAGTGAGACTTTCAAAGTCTACTTGTATGAAGCCCAAGAGGAGGCTGAGACTGTCCAAGTCTCTTAAGAAGAGGTAGACTCTGGTTGGAGAGAGATCTTTGTATGATGCCCAAGAGGAGGCCGTTGGTTTAAGGGATGAAAATCAACCCTTGAATGATTGGGTATTCTGGAGTTTTGACTCTCCTGAGGATTAAACTAGTAGAGATGACTAAATTTTATCCTATGCTTTTAAGAAGCCTTTGAGTCCTTGTATCAAGCCCAAGAGGGGGTTGTTGGGAACTTCTAAGAAGCCTGATGGTCCTTGTACTAAGCCCAGGAGAAGGCTATTGGGAACTTCTAAGAAGCCTGGTGGTCCTTGTACTAAGCCCGAGAGGAGGCTAGGGATGCTTATAGGAAGCCTGGTGGTCCTTGTACTAAGCCCAAGAGGAGGCTAGGGATGCTTCTAGGAAGCCTGTGGGTCTAATCCTAAGAAAAGTTCAAGAAAGGTTTCACCGGAAATAATCCTTTCTCTGTTGAACAATTCTATGGTTTGAAGAAATTCAAAAGAGGTTTCACTGGGAATTAATCCTCTCTGGGGAAATGAATTTCTTTTAATATATATGTTTCTAAGTTTTGGCAGTCTTGAGAAAAGTTTCACCGGGAATAATGCCTTTCTCTGTTCCATATTGAATAAAGCCCAAGAGGAGGCAGACTAGATTGAGGGAAGTTTTCTACGAGGGAACTAGTTATTGACTATGTTAGAAGTAACCTTTGGTTTCACCTAAGTGTAGACCTAACTGCTGGGGAAACTCTAGATAGATATGCACAAGTATATACAAATAAGTGAATTAACAGGTATATAAACAAGTACTCATTGAATTGAAAAGATGTTGGGTCTTACACTCTGAAAAGAGGCCCAAGTGTATTGTGATGATTGCATGATTTTAACTGTATGATTAACGTTTTAAGAAATTGAAGAAAGTTTTGAGAAAACTTTGAACTTGAATTTGAAAGGAAGTTTATTGAATTGAATTGAAAAGGATGTTTGGGGCTTATAACTCAAAGAGAGGCCCAAGTGGTCTAAGAGCAGTTTCATCGGGAATAATGCTCCTCCTAGTACTAGTTTAAAATAGACAGATGATTTTGAAAATAGAGGTATGGGGCTTACAACTCAAGGAGATACCCATGGAGGTTGTTTATTGTTTAAAATAAAGTGTATGTACAAAAGGTTGGGGCTTATACTCAAGGAGAGGCCCAAATGACTTATTTTGAAAACAGTGATCGTACTGCGATATCGAAAGACGTTGTGGGACTTATACAACAACAGAGGCCCAAAATTTATTTATGTACAAAGGGGTTTGGGTCTTACACTCTATTAGAAGCCCAAAATGTGTTTGAAAATAAGAAAAGTGAGGCTTATACTCAAGGAGAGCCCAAATGAAAAATAATGAACGCGCCGTTATTTTGAAAATCACACCGGGACTTATACTATGATTGAGGCCCAGGAATTATTTATTTACAAAAGAGGTTGGGTCTTACACTCTATTAGAGGCCCAAAAGTGTTTCAAATGAAGTTTGAAAATTTAAAATCAAGGAAAAACCCTAATTTTAATTAAAATACATTTTTTTTCAAAGAAAATTAAATAAAAAATGATATAAAATACCAAATATATTTAAAAACATGTTGTGAACTTTGAAAAATGTTTGAAAATATATGTTTTAATTCACAAAATGATTTTAAATTCAATTGGTTTTGAAAAATCAAGAAGAAGAATTTATTTAAAAATGTTTAAAACAATTAAAGAGAAATTCTTTGAAAAATTCAAAAACATATCAAATATAAGATATCTTTTTGATTTTTTTGTTGAATTAAATATTAAAATGTATAAATGATTTTTGTTTAAAAAATCATTTGGAGAAAATTAAAAATGAGAGAGATATGAATTTTTGAATATAATTGAAAAATATTAAAAAATATTTAAAATTTTAAAAATTTGAAAAAGGGCGCCAACGACACCTTCTTTTTCCTCGCTCGTGCCCGCCATGGATGATTTGCAAAAGCTCACATATTTCACTCAATACGTAATGAAAATGACTTTTGCAAACATGAAAGTTGCTCGTTTTTTAACAAGGATTTCAATGATACCAATTAATTGCATTTCTTTTAAGTGTGGAGTGAGAAATCATGTGAAGAATGTAACGCCCCGGTTTTTGTTAGATTTATTTAATCGAGTCGATTTAATTATTTTTGTTTTTATATTATTTTATTCTTGACTTTTATTTGACAATATATTATTTTTCATTGTTGTTATGTTTTATCGCATTTTGAGAGCGTTTGCGAGAAATTTGAGTGTAGGGGTATTTTGGTCTTTTTGGCTTAGTTGTTTTTCATATAATAGAAATAGAGAGAAAATAGAGAGAAAGGAAAAGAAAGAGAAAGAAAAGGAGAAGAAAGAAAGAGAGAAGAGGAGAAAGAGGAAAATCGAGAATTCATCAGTTTCAAGCACGATTAATCGGGTAAGGGTGAGAAGTTTCAATTATATCTTGCTTGTGTATGTATATATGTTGTTTGTTGTAATTGTTTTGGTTGTTTCACGACTTTTTCTCTAATTGATAAATTGATGAATAATTGTTAGAAATCAATGCTTTCGCGGCTGAAACTCGATATAAATGGCGTAGGATACTTGTTGATTAGGTTGGAACATGTTTGGGTTGATATATTGTGAATTGGAAGTGTTTAGATGAGAATTGGAGAGGAAATTGGATGATTTTCGCAGGAAAAATTCTGGGTTTTCGTTGCCCATACGCGTATCAGGCAAGGCAATACGCGTATTGGGTTAGGCAATACGCGTATGGCAAGGAAGGAATGTAGGCATTACGCGTATTGGATTTTTAGTGGAACTTTTGGGAAAAAATCAGTCTCTGCCCATACGCGTATCACTTTGGGCAATACGCGTATGGATGGGCGAGTGAGCAAGGCAATACGCGTATGGCTCAGGGCATTACGCGTATGACTAGCACGATTGCAGAATTTTGTCATTTCGCGATTTCTTTCCCGATTTCGCGTCCGATGCCGTAACTTTTGATCCGTAACTCGGATTGAGACATTCGTGGTAACGTTGGAAAGTTATTGAGATGTTCTTTCTTATTTAAATGGTTTTGGGATTGTTGGCCGATTTAATTATGTCGGGAATTTGGGAAACGTGTCATTTTTTCGACTTTTACTGTTTTAATGGGGTGTATTTGATGTGTTATCATGCAATATGCTTTTGATATATATCGTATGACTTGTGTGATGTTATATGATGTGAATGCGTAATGTTGTGATGATGGTTTGTAGCCTAAGGGCAAGAAAATGCATTGTGTTGTGGTTGATTGTATAGGCATGATTATGGGTGTATATGTGAAGATGCATTTGATTGTCATGAGTCCTTGTATGCCAAGCATCATGATATGCATTCTTGTGATGTCGTGTGCCTTAATGGGTGTGAGAGACGAAACGATTCCAGAGGGAATCCGCTATAACATTGTGAGCCTTATACCGAGAGGACCTAAAGCGATGATTATAGACGATCATGAGCTTTATACAAAGAGGACCTAAAGTGATCGGATCGTAAGCCTTATACCGAGATGACCTAAAGCGATCCATAAACGTCGTGAGCCTTATACCAAGAGGACCTAAAGCGACAGGGAACATCGTTTGCCCGACGGGGAGTTACACAACAAGCGATGATTCCAATAGTTCCTGAGTGAACTGGTGATGAAAATGATGGATGGATTGGTACCGCATATGCATTGCATAGAGTCGTTGTGTCGGTCTCTGTGCATTTTCATAAATCATGAATGGATTGATTATGTGTGAGAATTGTGAATGAATGCATTATGTGTGAGAATTGTGAATTGATGTGCATATGTGATAAATGCATTGGTTATGGATGATATGTTTTATGTATAGACACATGTTATGTGATGTGGTGGTGTGTTTCCATATGTTATAACTTTGGTACGCCTTATGTGTGAATGTGTGTTTATGTTGGTATAGTTGATATATGCTATGTGGTTGGATTAGTAGGAATATGTTATGTATATGTGGCGTGCTATATGTATTGGTATGTGATGCTTGTGGTGAGAATAACTATGCTTGTGAATTTATATGTTTTCGCATATTATTATGCAATCTTGATTTAGTTGTTATTTCTCACCCTTCTGCCGTGGTTTGTTGCTCTATGAGGCAATTGCAGATTGGTAGTCTTGGAGGCTTTTGTGAAGATTAGTTCTCCATCCGTTTGTCAGTCAGTCTGCTCTGATACGTAACACGGGAGTCGAGGAACGCTTTTGTTATATATGTATACATTTGTTGAATATATTTTGCATTACTTTTGTATGTATATTTTGACGTTATAAAATGATTTATTTTGTAAAACAAGGCAGTTATGGATCTTTCCGCTTTATTCCATAATTGACCTTTCCTTTTATATGGAAAAAGTTCCCTTTGAGGTTATTCCATTTTGTGTTATGTATCAAAAATTTATGAGCAGAGATTGTGTTTTCTTTCTTTAAATGTGGCATCCTTGTTTCTGTCAGAAAAATAAATTTTTACTTACTCTGATTTATTTATGTATTATTTATTCGCTATGGGAATTGGGGTGTTACAATAGTGGTATCAAAGCAAGTTGGTCCGTCCGGCCAAGTTGTTGAGTGAGTTGGTGTGATAGTTGAATACTGTCGATGTTGTTTGTTCCTTAGTATGTGATATGTGTGTGAAACACTGTCAGTGCTTTCTGGTTTTCTAATCTTTTGTCTTCAGCTTTGAGAATGAGATAAGTGGGGGAGAAGCTTGTGCTTCTCCATGTTGCTTCAGGGGTGGAGCGTTGGCTCAGTGGGTTGTAAATTACAAGAGTGTAAGTGTTGTTTGGACAGTGTTGTTCTCGGTTCCCGAGGGAATGCAGAGGTAAGGTTTATGTCAACTAAGGATTTGTGCCTTCGGTAGTTTTGTGCACAAGATGCAAGGAATGCTATTATAGTTTGGTAAAGACGGTTTA
The DNA here is from genome assembly GCA_022829125.1 of Lathyrus tuberosus. Lineage (NCBI taxonomy): Eukaryota > Viridiplantae > Streptophyta > Magnoliopsida > Fabales > Fabaceae > Lathyrus > Lathyrus tuberosus. The sequence continues at coordinate 3,873,641 of JALAZF010000474.1, forward strand.
TGCCCCATCATGATTGTCAGCTGTCTATTGACAAATTGAGGAACTGATCACCCTTAATCTCTTGTTGATAGTAGACGAGAATTACGTTGGCTGGAATAGACGTGTCTTTCTGACTTTGATAGTGTGTGTAATGAATTGTTTGGAATTTAGAAAATGATTACAGATTGTTTTGATGAGTTGATGAAGGTTCTTATATCGGAAGATGAGGCGGATTAGAGGTTTTGATATGCTGGTCAAGTTGGGAGGTCATTGAGAGAGAATGATTGGGTTTTATTTAAGGGCTGCTTCTTAGGGAGTAGAGATTGAACTTAATTGGACGAAGGTGAATAGTTGAGGGTTATATCTGCTAAATGAGTAGAAAACTCTTGGTAGATGGGACTAAGATGTTTGTTTTGTCTGTGATGGTAGTGTTATGGAAATTGGCAAGAAGTCACAGTGATGGGCCGTCAGTTGTGCATAGTTTTCATATGTGTTTTTGGATGGAACATTAGGGTGTTGGCTTAGGGAGCTCCTGCTTTGTTAGTAGCAAAAAGGAAGGATGATTGAACGGAATAACAAGCATGATGTGTATCATGGTATTGAGACTACGAGAAGCCAAACTTAGAGTTCTGGTGAGGTTTGGAGTCCTTGGAGTTTTAGAGCATTAATGGAAATCTTGAGAAAACCCTTAGGCGTGGATGTAATATTTGAGAGTTCTTTCTGGTTGGTTGTTGCTACATGTTGGAATTTATGGAATTTGGACTGTCCAGAGAAGAAGTTGTGTATGGATTACTGACAGTTGAATAAGGTAACGATTGAGAACAAGTGTCCACTTTCATAAACAGATGACTGGAATGGTTTGGCTGAGTTTGAGTGAAATTGCAATTGTTTGGAATGTTTGATAAGAGTGGTGAATTGTGTGAGTTGAGGCTTTGGTCGATTTAATGTGATTGGTTATGTTTGTTATCATCGGATTAGGGTGTTATTTACTCGGTTAAGCTTGCATGTGAGTAACCAGTTACCCAGTGAAATTTTTTGCAAAACTTTAAGAGTTTATATCTTTTGGATTTTGGTTGGGCATTACAAGGTGCAGTGATGTTGTTCGGTGATAGTAATGCGTCTGGAATGTTTCTGGAGTAGATGAATCGTATCTTCCATATTTACTTGGATGAGGTCGTGATGGTTTTGATTGAGGGTATTCAGATCTGTTATAAACTCAGAGGAAGGACAGGTAGAGTGTTTGAGAATTAAATTACACGAGTTGAAAAGAGACGAAGTTTCATGCTAAGTTATTCAAGTGAGAATTTGGGTTGAAAAAGGTTAGTTTTCTTGGGTATGTTATTTCGAATGAGAGTATGGTTATGGATCTATCAGAAGTAGATGCAGTTCTACAATGAGAGGTTCCGAAGTCGGTTAAGGAGATTAGAAATTTTTGGGCTTAGTTGGTTGTTACTGCAGGCTATGGAAGACTTTGCTAAGTTCGTACTTCTGGTATCTCAGTTGACTTGCAAAGGGTGAGTCGTTTGTTTTGGATGTTCGTTGTGAGTGAGTTTTGGGGAGCTAAAGTAGAAGTTCTCTACGGCTCCCATATTGATTCTGTGTGATCCTAATAAATCATTTGTGAGGTATTGGGATGCGTCTTTGATGAGTTTAGGAAGTGTGTTAATGCAAGAGGGTAAAGTCGTGGCTTATGCTTTACAACGATTGTGGATTCATAAAAGGATCTATACTATTTTGGATTTGGAATTGGTTGCGGTCGTATTGTGTTGGAATATTTGGAGGTATTATCTTTATGGTTCTAGGTTCGAAGTGTTTAGTAATCACAATAATGTTGAGTACCTGTTTGGTCGAAAGGAATATAGTATGAGACAGCGAGGATGGTTGGAATTTGTGATGAGTTAAGTCGAAAGTTTTTATACATGTCTGTTTTGATGGTCAGGGAGTTAGAATTATTTGAGCAGTTTAGAGGCTTGTGTCTGGTGTGTGAGATAACACAGGAGAGTGTGAGGTTTGGGATATTAAAGTGAACAATGATTTTTGGCAAATATGAGAAAGAGTTAGACTTTGGACATGAGATTGGTAGACTTGATGGTTTCGAGTAATCAGAGGGCGCAGCGGAAGCGTGATGTGGCACATCTTGTATTTGCGTGTGTGACTTGTAAGAGTTCATAGGTTGAACATTGGGAAAATGTAGGAATGACGAGACCATTGGACGTTTTAGAATGGAAGTGTTAGGTGAAAGGTTTAAATATTATTCATGGGCTACTAGGTAGATGGATGTTTTGGTTATATGTTCGATTGGTGGAGCGTAGCATTGTTGTAATATTGTTGTGTGACAAGGATGTTTGGTATCCTGGTTTGGTCGAGGTTATTGAGACGATGTTGGGTCGTGGAGCTTTATGTTCCTGTGTGTGTTTGTGACTTGGGTTTCTTTGAGTTGTGAGTTGGTCGTCAAGTGCATTGTATGGGCTTTGCATCTTGTCGTTGTAGTCGTCGTCGTTGTCGTGTCGTTGTTGTAGTCGTTGTTAGCGAGGTGGGTTGTCAGTTTGTGTTATTCGTGGTGTGCCTTTTGTTGGCATGATAATTTGTTAGTCGGATACGAGAGTCGTATCCGGAGTTGTTCATATCGGTTATATTTTCGAGGACGAAAATTTCTAAGTGGGGGAGAGTTGTAACGCCCCAGTTTTTGTTAGGTTTATTTAATCGAGTCGATTTAATTATTTTTGTTTTTATATTATTTTATTCTTGACTTTTATTTGACAATATATTATTTTTCATTGTTGTTATGTTTTATCGCATTTTGGAGCGTTTGCGAGATATTTGAGTGTATGGGTATTTTGTTCTTTTTGGCTTAGTTGTTTTTCATAAAATAGAAATAGAGAGAAAATAGAGAGAAAGGAAAAGAAAGAGAAAGAAAAGGAGAAGAAAGAAAGAAATAAGAGGAGAAAGAGGAAAATCGAGAATTCATCAGTTTCAAGCACGATTAATCGGGTAAGGGTGAGAAGTTTCAATTATATCTTGATTGTGTATGTATATGTGTTGTTTGTTGTAATTGTTTTGGTTGTTTCACGACTTTTTCTCTAATTGATAAATTGATGAATAATTGTTAGAAATCGATGTTTTCGTGGCTGAAACTCGATATAAATGGCGTAGGATACTTGTTGATTAGATTGGAACATGTTTGGGTTGATATATTGTGAATTGGAAGTGTTTAGATGAGAATTGGAGAGGAAATTGGATGATTTTCGCAGGAAAAATTATGCAGGAAAAATTCTGGGTTTTCGCTGCCCATACACGTATCAGGTAAGGCAATACGCGTATTGGGTTGGGCAATACGCGTATGGCAAGGAAGGAATGTAGGCATTAATGTATGGGAGTGGGCAATACGCGTATTGGATTTTTAGTGGAACTTTTGGGAAAAAATCAGTCTCTGCCCATACGCGTATCACTTTGGGCAATACGCGTATGGATGGGCGAGTGAGCAAGGCAATACGCGTATGGCTCAGGGCATTACGCGTATGACCAGCACGATTGTAGAATTTTGTCATTTCGCGATTTCTTTCCCGATTTCGCGTCCGATGCCGTAACTTTTGATCCGTAACTCGGATTGAGACATTCGTGGTATCGTTGGAAAGCTATTGAGATGTTCTTTCTTATTTAAATGGTTTTGGGATTGTTGGCCGATTTAATTATGTCGGGAATTTGAGAAACGTGTCATTTTGTCGACTTTTACCGTTTTAATGGTGTGTATTTGAGTTGTTATCATGCAATATGCTTTTGATATATATCGTATGACATGTGTGATGTTATATGATGTGAATGCATGTGATGAAATGTTGTGATAATGGTTTGTGGTCTAAGGGCAAGAAAATGCATTGTGTTGTGGTTGATTGTATATGCATGATTATGGGTGTATATGTGAAGATGCATTTGATTTTCATGAGTCCTTGTATGCCAAGCATCATGATATGCATTCTTGTGATATAGTGTACCCTAGTGGGTGTGAGCGACGAAACGATTCCAGAGGGAATCCTCTATAACATGGTGAGCCTTATACCGATAGGACCTAAAGCAATGATTATAGACGATCGTGAGCCTTATACAAAGAGGACCTAAAGCGATCGGATCGTGAGCCTTATACCGAGAGGACCTAAAGCGGTCCATAAATGTCGTGAGCCTTATACCAAGAGGACCTAAAGCGACAGGGAACATCGTTTGCCCGACGGGGAGTTACACAACAAGCGATGATTCCAATAGTTCCTGAGTGAACTGGTGATGAAAATGATGGATGGATTGGTACCGCATATGCATTGCATAGAGTCGTTGTGTTGGTCTCTGTGCATTTGCATAAATCATGAATGGATTGATTATGTGTGAGAATTGTGAATGGATGCATTATGTGTGAGAATTGTGAATTGATGTGCATATGTGATAAATGCATTGGTTATGGATGATATGTTTTATGTATAGACACATGTTATGTGATGTGGTGGTGTGTTTCCATATGTTATAACTTTGGTACGCCTTATGTGTGAATGTGTGTTTATGTTGGTATAGTTGATATATGCTATGTGGTTGGATTAGTAGGAATATGTTATGTATATGTGGCGTGCTATATGTATTGGTATGTGATGCTTGTGGTGAGAATAACTATGCTTGTGAATTTATATGTTTTCGCATATTATTATGCAATCTTGATTTAGTTGTTATTTCTCACCCTTCTGCCGTGGTTTGTTGCTCTATGAGGCAATTGCAGATTGGTAGTCTTGGAGGCTTTTGTGAAGATTAGTTCTCCATCCGTTTGTCAGTCAGTCTGCTCTGATACGTAACACGGGAGTCGGGGAACGCTTTTGTTATATATGTATACATTTGTTGAATATATTTTGCATTACTTTTGTATGTATATTTTGACGTTATAAAATGATTTATTTTGTAAAACAAGGCAGTTATGGATCTTTCCGCTTTATTCCATAATTGACCTTTCCTTTTATATGGAAAAAGTTCCCTTTGAGGTTATTCCATTTTGTGTTATGTATCAAAAATTTATGAGCAGAGATTGTGTTTTCTTTCTTTAAATGTGGCATCCTTGTTTCTGTCAGAAAAATAAATTTTTACTTACTCTGATTTATTTATGTATTATTTATTCGCTATGGGAATTGGGGTGTTACAATAGTGGTATCAAAGCAAGTTGGTCCGTCCGGCTAAGTTGTTGAGTGAGTTGGTGTGATAGTTGAATACTGTCGATGTTGTTTGTTCCTTAGTATGTGATATGTGTGTGAAACACTGTCAGTGCTTTCTGGTTTTCTAATCTTTTGTCTTCAGCTTTGAGAATGAGATAAGTGGGGGAGAAGCTTGTGCTTCTCCATGTTGCTTCAGGGGTGGAGCGTTGGCTCAGTGGGTTGTAAATTACAAGAGTGTAAGTGTTGTTTGGACAGTGTTGTTCTCGGTTCCCGAGGGAATGCAGAGGTAAGGTTTATGTCAACTAAGGATTTGTGCCTTCGGTAGTTTTGTGCACAAGATGCAAGGAATGCTATTATAGTTTGGTAAAGACGGTTTATGCCCCATCATGATTGTCAGCTGTCTATTGACAAATTGAGGAACTGATCACCCTTAATCTCTTGTTGATAGTAGACGGGAATTACGTTGGCTGGAATAGACGTGTCTTTCTGACTTTGATAGTGTGTGTAATGAATTGTTTGGAATTTAGAAAATGATTACAGATTATTTTGATGAGTTGATGAAGGTTCTTATATCGGAAGATGAGGCGGATTAGAGGTTTTGATATGCTGGTCAAGTTGGGAGGTCATTGAGAGAGAATGATTGGGTTTTATTTAAGGGCTGCTTCTTAGGGAGTAGAGATTGAACTTAATTGGACGAAGGTGAATAGTTGAGGGTTATATCTGCTAAATGAGTAGAAAACTCTTGGTAGATGGGACTAAGATGTTTGTTTTGTCTGTGATGGTAGTGTTATGGAAATTGGCAAGAAGTCACAGTGATGGGCCGTCAGTTGTGCATAGTTTTCAGATGTGTTTTTGGATGGAACATTAGGGTGTTGGCTTAGGGAGCTCCTGCTTTGTTAGTAGCAAAAAGGAAGGATGATTGAACGGAATAACAAGCATGATGCGTATCATGGTATTGAGACTACGAGAAGCCAAACTTAGAGTTCTGGTGAGGTTTGGAGTCCTTGGAGTTTTAGAGCATTAATGGAAATCTTGAGAAAACCCTTAGGCGTGGATGTAATATTTGAGAGTTCTTTCTGGTTGGTTGTTGCTACATGTTGGAATTTATGGAATTTGGACTGTCCAGAGAAGAAGTTGTGTATGGATTACTGACAGTTGAATAAGGTAACGATTGAGAACAAGTGTCCACTTTCATAAACAGATGACTGGAATGGTTTGGCTGAGTTTGAGTGAAATTGCAATTGTTTGGAATGTTTGATAAGAGTGGTGAATTGTGTGAGTTGAGGCTTTGGTCGATTTAATGTGATTGGTTATGTTTGTTATCATCGGATTAGGGTGTTATTTACTCGGTTAAGCTTGCATGTGAGTAACCAGTTACCCAGTGAAATTTTTTGCAAAACTTTAAGAGTTTATATCTTTTGGATTTTGGTTGGGCATTACAAGGTGCAGTGATGTTGTTCGGTGATAGTAATGCTTCTGGAATGTTTATGGAGTAGATGAATCGTATCTTCCATATTTACTTGGATGAGGTCGTGATGGTTTTGATTGAGGGTATTCAGATCTGTTATAAACTCAGAGGAAGGACAGGTAGAGTGTTTGAGAATTAAATTACACGAGTTGAAAAGAGACGAAGTTTCATGCTAAGTTATTCAAGTGAGAATTTGGGTTGAAAAAGGTTAGTTTTCTTGGGTATGTTATTTCGAATGAGAGTATGGTTATGGATCTATCAGAAGTAGATGCAGTTCTACAATGAGAGGTTCCGAAGTCGGTTAAGGAGATTAGAAATTTTTGGGCTTAGTTGGTTGTTACTGCAGGCTATGGAAGACTTTGCTAAGTTCGTACTTCTGGTATCTCAGTTGACTTGCAAAGGGTGAGTCGTTTGTTTTGGATGTTCGTTGTGAGTGAGTTTTGGGGAGCTAAAGTAGAAGTTCTCTACGGCTCCCATATTGATTCTGTGTGATCCTAATAAATCATTTGTGAGGTATTGGGATGCGTCTTTGATGAGTTTAGGAAGTGTGTTAATGCAAGAGGGTAAAGTCGTGGCTTATGCTTTACAACGATTGTGGATTCATAAAAGGATCTATACTATTTTGGATTTGGAATTGGTTGCGGTCGTATTGTGTTGGAATATTTGGAGGTATTATCTTTATGGTTCTAGGTTCGAAGTGTTTAGTAATCACAAGAATGTTGAGTACCTGTTTGGTCGAAAGGAATATAGTATGAGACAGCGAGGATGGTTGGAATTTGTGATGAGTTAAGTCGAAAGTCTTTATACATGTCTGTTTTGATGGTCAGGGAGTTAGAATTATTTGAGCAGTTTAGAGGCTTGTGTCTGGTGTGTGAGATAACACAGGAGAGTGTGAGGTTTGGGATATTAAAGTGAACAATGATTTTTGGCAAATATGAGAAAGAGTTAGACTTTGGACATGAGATTGGTAGACTTGATGGTTTCGAGTAATCAGAGGGCGCAGCGGAAGCGTGATGTGGCACATCTTGTATTTGCGTGTGTGACTTGTAAGAGTTCATAGGTTGAACATTGGGAAAATGTAGGAATGACGAGACCATTGGACGTTTTAGAATGGAAGTGTTAGGTGAAAGGTTTAAATATTATTCATGGGCTACTAGGTAGATGGATGTTTTGGTTATATGTTCGATTGGTGGAGCGTAGCATTGTTGTAATATTGTTGTGTGACAAGGATGTTTGGTATCCTGGTTTGGTCGAGGTTATTGAGACGATGTTGGGTCGTGGAGCTTTATGTTCCTGTGTGTGTTTGTGACTTGGGTTTCTTTGAGTTGTGAGTTGGTCGTCAAGTGCATTGTATGGGCTTTGCATCTTGTCGTTGTAGTCGTCGTCGTTGTCGTGTCGTTGTTGTAGTCGTTGTTAGCGAGGTGGGTTGTCAGTTTGTGTTATTCGTGGTGTGCCTTTTGTTGGCATGATAATTTGTTAGTCGGATACGAGAGTCGTATCCGGAGTTGTTCATATCGGTTATATTTTCGAGGACGAAAATTTCTAAGTGGGGGAGAGTTGTAACGCCCCAGTTTTTGTTAGGTTTATTTAATCGAGTCGATTTAATTATTTTTGTTTTTATATTATTTTATTCTTGACTTTTATTTGACAATATATTATTTTTCATTGTTGTTATGTTTTATCGCATTTTGGAGCGTTTGCGAGATATTTGAGTGTATGGGTATTTTGTTCTTTTTGGCTTAGTTGTTTTTCATAAAATAGAAATAGAGAGAAAATAGAGAGAAAGGAAAAGAAAGAGAAAGAAAAGGAGAAGAAAGAAAGAAATAAGAGGAGAAAGAGGAAGATCGAGAATTCATCAGTTTCAAGCACGATTAATCGGGTAAGGGTGAGAAGTTTCAATTATATCTTGATTGTGTATGTATATGTGTTGTTTGTTGTAATTGTTTTGGTTGTTTCACGACTTTTTCTCTAATTGATAAATTGATGAATAATTGTTAGAAATTGATGTTTTCGCGGCTGAAACTCGATATAAATGGCGTAGGATACTTGTTGATTAGATTGGAACATGTTTGGGTTGATATATTGTGAATTGGAAGTGTTTAGATGAGAATTGGAGAGGAAATTGGATGATTTTCGCAGGAAAAATTATGCAGAAAAAATTCTGGGTTTTCGCTGCCCATACACGTATCAGGTAAGGCAATACACGTATTGGGTTGGGCAATACGCGTATGGCAAGGAAGGAATGTAGGCATTAATGTATGGGAGTGGGCAATACGCGTATTGGATTTTTAGTGGAACTTTTGGGAAAAAATCAGTCTCTGCCCATACGCGTATCACTTTGGACAATACGCGTATGGATGGGCGAGTGAGCAAGGCAATACGCGTATGGCTCAGGGCATTACGCGTATGACCAGCACGATTGTAGAATTTTGTCATTTCGCAATTTCTTTCCCGATTTCGCGTCCGATGCCGTAACTTTTGATCCGTAACTCGGATTGAGACATTCGTGGTATCGTTGGAAAGCTATTGAGATGTTCTTTCTTATTTAAATGGTTTTGGGATTGTTGGCCGATTTAATTATGTCGGGAATTTGAGAAACGTGTCATTTTGTCGACTTTTACCGTTTTAATGGTGTGTATTTGAGTTGTTATCATGCAATATGCTTTTGATATATATCGTATGACATGTGTGATGTTATATGATGTGAATGCATGTGATGAAATGTTGTGATAATGGTTTGTGGCCTAAGGGCAAGAAAATGCATTGTGTTGTGGTTGATTGTATATGCATGATTATGGGTGTATATGTGAAGATGCATTTGATTTTCATGAGTCCTTGTATGCCAAGCATCATGATATGCATTCTTGTGATATAGTGTACCCTAGTGGGTGTGAGCGACGAAACGATTCCAGAGGGAATCCTCTATAACATGGTGAGCCTTATACCGATAGGACCTAAAGCAATGATTATAGACGATCGCGAGCCTTATACAAAGAGGACCTAAAGCGATCGGATCGTGAGCCTTATACCGAGAGGACCTAAAGCGGTCCATAAATGTCGTGAGCCTTATACCAAGAGGACCTAAAGCGACAGGGAACATCGTTTGCCCGACGGGGAGTTACACAACAAGCGATGATTCCAATAGTTCCTGAGTGAACTGGTGATGAAAATGATGGATGGATTGGTACCGCATATGCATTGCATAGAGTCGTTGTGTTGGTCTCTGTGCATTTGCATAAATCATGAATGGATTGATTATGTGTGAGAATTGTGAATGGATACATTATGTGTGAGAATTGTGAATTGATGTGCATATGTGATAAATGCATTGGTTATGGATGATATGTTTTATGTATAGACACATGTTATGTGATGTGGTGGTGTGTTTCCATATGTTATAACTTTGGTACGCCTTATGTGTGAATGTGTGTTTATGTTGGTATAGTTGATATATGCTATGTGGTTGGATTAGTAGGAATATGTTATGTATATGTGGCGTGCTATATGTATTGGTATGTGATGCTTGTGGTGAGAATAACTATGCTTGTGAATTTATATGTTTTCGCATATTATTATGCAATCTTGATTTAGTTGTTATTTCTCACCCTTCTGCCGTGGTTTGTTGCTCTATGAGGCAATTGCAGATTGGTAGTCTTGGAGGCTTTTGTGAAGATTAGTTCTCCATCCGTTTGTCAGTCAGTCTGCTCTGATACGTAACACGGGAGTCGGGGAACGCTTTTGTTATATATGTATACATTTGTTGAATATATTTTGCATTACTTTTGTATGTATATTTTGACGTTATAAAATGATTTATTTTGTAAAACAAGGCAGTTATGGATCTTTCCGCTTTATTCCATAATTGACCTTTCCTTTTATATGGAAAAAGTTCCCTTTGAGGTTATTCCATTTTGTGTTATGTATCAAAAATTTATGAGCAGAGATTGTGTTTTCTTTCTTTAAATGTGGCATCCTTGTTTCTGTCAGAAAAATAAATTTTTACTTACTCTGATTTATTTATGTATTATTTATTCGCTATGGGAATTGGGGTGTTACAATAGTGGTATCAAAGCAAGTTGGTCCGTCCGGCTAAGTTGTTGAGTGAGTTGGTGTGATAGTTAAATACTGTCGATGTTGTTTGTTCCTTAGTATGTGATATGTGTGTGAAACACTGTCAGTGCTTTCTGGTTTTCTAATCTTTTGTCTTCAGCTTTGAGAATGAGATAAGTGGGGGAGAAGCTTGTGCTTCTCCATGTTGCTTCAGGGGTGGAGCGTTGGCTCAGTGGGTTGTAAATTACAAGAGTGTAAGTGTTGTTTGGACAGTGTTGTTCTCGGTTCCCGAGGGAATGCAGAGGTAAGGTTTATGTCAACTAAGGATTTGTGCCTTCGGTAGTTTTGTGCACAAGATGCAAGGAATGCTATTATAGTTTGGTAAAGACGGTTTATGCCCCATCATGATTGTCAGCTGTCTATTGACAAATTGAGGAACTGATCACCCTTAATCTCTTGTTGATAGTAGACGGGAATTACGTTGGCTGGAATAGACGTGTCTTTCTGACTTTGATAGTGTGTGTAATGAATTGTTTGGAATTTAGAAAATGATTACAGATTGTTTTGATGAGTTGATGAAGGTTCTTATATCGGAAGATGAGGCGGATTAGAGGTTTTGATATGCTGGTCAAGTTGGGAGGTCATTGAGAGAGAATGATTGGGTTTTATTTAAGGGCTGCTTCTTAGGGAGTAGAGATTGAACTTAATTGGACGAAGGTGAATAGTTGAGGGTTATATCTGCTAAATGAGTAGAAAACTCTTGGTAGATGGGACTAAGATGTTTGTTTTGTCTGTGATGGTAGTGTTATGGAAATTGGCAAGAAGTCACAGTGATGGGCCGTCAGTTGTGCATAGTTTTCAGATGTGTTTTTGGATGGAACATTAGGGTGTTGGCTTAGGGAGCTCCTGCTTTGTTAGTAGCAAAAAGGAAGGATGATTGAACGGAATAACAAGCATGATGTGTATCATGGTATTGAGACTACGAGAAGCCAAACTTAGAGTTCTGGTGAGGTTTGGAGTCCTTGGAGTTTTAGAGCATTAATGGAAATCTTGAGAAAACCCTTAGGCGTGGATGTAATATTTGAGAGTTCTTTCTGGTTGGTTGTTGCTACATGTTGGAATTTATGGAATTTGGACTGTCCAGAGAAGAAGTTGTGTATGGATTACTGACAGTTGAATAAGGTAACGATTGAGAACAAGTGTCCACTTTCATAAACAGATGACTGGAATGGTTTGGCTGAGTTTGAGTGAAATTGCAATTGTTTGGAATGTTTGATAAGAGTGGTGAATTGTGTGAGTTGAGGCTTTGGTCGATTTAATGTGATTGGTTATGTTTGTTATCATCGGATTAGGGTGTTATTTACTCGGTTAAGCTTGCATGTGAGTAACCAGTTACCCAGTGAAATTTTTTGCAAAACTTTAAGAGTTTATATCTTTTGGATTTTGGTTGGGCATTACAAGGTGCAGTGATGTTGTTCGGTGATAGTAATGCTTCTGGAATGTTTATGGAGTAGATGAATCGTATCTTCCATATTTACTTGGATGAGGTCGTGATGGTTTTGATTGAGGGTATTCAGATCTGTTATAAACTCAGAGGAAGGACAGGTAGAGTGTTTGAGAATTAAATTACACGAGTTGAAAAGAGACGAAGTTTCATGCTAAGTTATTCAAGTGAGAATTTGGGTTGAAAAAGGTTAGTTTTCTTGGGTATGTTATTTCGAATGAGAGTATGGTTATGGATCTATCAGAAGTAGATGCAGTTCTACAATGAGAGGTTCCGAAGTCGGTTAAGGAGATTAGAAATTTTTGGGCTTAGTTGGTTGTTACTGCAGGCTATGGAAGACTTTGCTAAGTTCGTACTTCTGGTATCTCAGTTGACTTGCAAAGGGTGAGTCGTTTGTTTTGGATGTTCGTTGTGAGTGAGTTTTGGGGAGCTAAAGTAGAAGTTCTCTACGGCTCCCATATTGATTCTGTGTGATCCTAATAAATCATTTGTGAGGTATTGGGATGCGTCTTTGATGAGTTTAGGAAGTGTGTTAATGCAAGAGGGTAAAGTCGTGGCTTATGCTTTACAACGATTGTGGATTCATAAAAGGATCTATACTATTTTGGATTTGGAATTGGTTGCGGTCGTATTGTGTTGGAATATTTGGAGGTATTATCTTTATGGTTCTAGGTTCGAAGTGTTTAGTAATCACAAGAATGTTGAGTACCTGTTTGGTCGAAAGGAATATAGTATGAGACAGCGAGGATGGTTGGAATTTGTGATGAGTTAAGTCGAAAGTCTTTATACATGTCTGTTTTGATGGTCAGGGAGTTAGAATTATTTGAGCAGTTTAGAGGCTTGTGTCTGGTGTGTGAGATAACACAGGAGAGTGTGAGGTTTAGGATATTAAAGTGAACAATGATTTTTGGCAAATATGAGAAAGAGTTAGACTTTGGACATGAGATTGGTAGACTTGATGGTTTCGAGTAATCAGAGGGCGCAGCGGAAGCGTGATGTGGCACATCTTGTATTTGCGTGTGTGACTTGTAAGAGTTCATAGGTTGAACATTGGGAAAATGTAGGAATGACGAGACCATTGGACGTTTTAGAATGGAAGTGTTAGGTGAAAGGTTTAAATATTATTCATGGGCTACTAGGTAGATGGATGTTTTGGTTATATGTTCGATTGGTGGAGCGTAGCATTGTTGTAATATTGTTGTGTGACAAGGATGTTTGGTATCCTGGTTTGGTCGAGGTTATTGAGACGATGTTGGGTCGTGGAGCTTTATGTTCCTGTGTGTGTTTATGACTTGGGTTTCTTTGAGTTGTGAGTTGGTCGTCAAGTGCATTGTATGGGCTTTGCATCTTGTCGTTGTAGTCGTCGTCGTTGTCGTGTCGTTGTTGTAGTCGTTGTTAGCGAGGTGGGTTGTCAGTTTGTGTTATTCGTGGTGTGCCTTTTGTTGGCATGATAATTTGTTAGTCGGATACGAGAGTCGTATCCGGAGTTGTTCATATCGGTTATATTTTCGAGGACGAAAATTTCTAAGTGGGGGAGAGTTGTAACGCCCCAGTTTTTGTTAGGTTTATTTAATCGAGTCGATTTAATTATTTTTGTTTTTATATTATTTTATTCTTGACTTTTATTTGACAATATATTATTTTTCATTGTTGTTATGTTTTATCGCATTTTGGAGCGTTTGCGAGATATTTGAGTGTATGGGTATTTTGTTCTTTTTGGCTTAGTTGTTTTTCATAAAATAGAAATAGAGAGAAAATAGAGAGAAAGGAAAAGAAAGAGAAAGAAAAGGAGAAGAAAGAAAGAAATAAGAGGAGAAAGAGGAAGATCGAGAATTCATCAGTTTCAAGCACGATTAATCGGGTAAGGGTGAGAAGTTTCAATTATATCTTGATTGTGTATGTATATGTGTTGTTTGTTGTAATTGTTTTGGTTGTTTCACGACTTTTTCTCTAATTGATAAATTGATGAATAATTGTTAGAAATTGATGTTTTCGCGGCTGAAACTCGATATAAATGGCGTAGGATACTTGTTGATTAGATTGGAACATGTTTGGGTTGATATATTGTGAATTGGAAGTGTTTAGATGAGAATTGGAGAGGAAATTGGATGATTTTCGCAGGAAAAATTATGCAGAAAAAATTCTGGGTTTTCGCTGCCCATACACGTATCAGGTAAGGCAATACACGTATTGGGTTGGGCAATACGCGTATGGCAAGGAAGGAATGTAGGCATTAATGTATGGGAGTGGGCAATACGCGTATTGGATTTTTAGTGGAACTTTTGGGAAAAAATCAGTCTCTGCCCATACGCGTATCACTTTGGACAATACGCGTATGGATGGGCGAGTGAGCAAGGCAATACGCGTATGGCTCAGGGCATTACGCGTATGACCAGCACGATTGTAGAATTTTGTCATTTCGCAATTTCTTTCCCGATTTCGCGTCCGATGCCGTAACTTTTGATCCGTAACTCGGATTGAGACATTCGTGGTATCGTTGGAAAGCTATTGAGATGTTCTTTCTTATTTAAATGGTTTTGGGATTGTTGGCCGATTTAATTATGTCGGGAATTTGAGAAACGTGTCATTTTGTCGACTTTTACCGTTTTAATGGTGTGTATTTGAGTTGTTATCATGCAATATGCTTTTGATATATATCGTATGACATGTGTGATGTTATATGATGTGAATGCATGTGATGAAATGTTGTGATAATGGTTTGTGGCCTAAGGGCAAGAAAATGCATTGTGTTGTGGTTGATTGTATATGCATGATTATGGGTGTATATGTGAAGATGCATTTGATTTTCATGAGTCCTTGTATGCCAAGCATCATGATATGCATTCTTGTGATATAGTGTACCCTAGTGGGTGTGAGCGACGAAACGATTCCAGAGGGAATCCTCTATAACATGGTGAGCCTTATACCGATAGGACCTAAAGCAATGATTATAGACGATCGCGAGCCTTATACAAAGAGGACCTAAAGCGATCGGATCGTGAGCCTTATACCGAGAGGACCTAAAGCGGTCCATAAATGTCGTGAGCCTTATACCAAGAGGACCTAAAGCGACAGGGAACATCGTTTGCCCGACGGGGAGTTACACAACAAGCGATGATTCCAATAGTTCCTGAGTGAACTGGTGATGAAAATGATGGATGGATTGGTACCGCATATGCATTGCATAGAGTCGTTGTGTTGGTCTCTGTGCATTTGCATAAATCATGAATGGATTGATTATGTGTGAGAATTGTGAATGGATACATTATGTGTGAGAATTGTGAATTGATGTGCATATGTGATAAATGCATTGGTTATGGATGATATGTTTTATGTATAGACACATGTTATGTGATGTGGTGGTGTGTTTCCATATGTTATAACTTTGGTACGCCTTATGTGTGAATGTGTGTTTATGTTGGTATAGTTGATATATGCTATGTGGTTGGATTAGTAGGAATATGTTATGTATATGTGGCGTGCTATATGTATTGGTATGTGATGCTTGTGGTGAGAATAACTATGCTTGTGAATTTATATGTTTTCGCATATTATTATGCAATCTTGATTTAGTTGTTATTTCTCACCCTTCTGCCGTGGTTTGTTGCTCTATGAGGCAATTGCAGATTGGTAGTCTTGGAGGCTTTTGTGAAGATTAGTTCTCCATCCGTTTGTCAGTCAGTCTGCTCTGATACGTAACACGGGAGTCGGGGAACGCTTTTGTTATATATGTATACATTTGTTGAATATATTTTGCATTACTTTTGTATGTATATTTTGACGTTATAAAATGATTTATTTTGTAAAACAAGGCAGTTATGGATCTTTCCGCTTTATTCCATAATTGACCTTTCCTTTTATATGGAAAAAGTTCCCTTTGAGGTTATTCCATTTTGTGTTATGTATCAAAAATTTATGAGCAGAGATTGTGTTTTCTTTCTTTAAATGTGGCATCCTTGTTTCTGTCAGAAAAATAAATTTTTACTTACTCTGATTTATTTATGTATTATTTATTCGCTATGGGAATTGGGGTGTTACAATAGTGGTATCAAAGCAAGTTGGTCCGTCCGGCTAAGTTGTTGAGTGAGTTGGTGTGATAGTTGAATACTGTCGATGTTGTTTGTTCCTTAGTATGTGATATGTGTGTGAAACACTGTCAGTGCTTTCTGGTTTTCTAATCTTTTGTCTTCAGCTTTGAGAATGAGATAAGTGGGGGAGAAGCTTGTGCTTCTCCATGTTGCTTCAGGGGTGGAGCGTTGGCTCAGTGGGTTGTAAATTACAAGAGTGTAAGTGTTGTTTGGACAGTGTTGTTCTCGGTTCCCGAGGGAATGCAGAGGTAAGGTTTATGTCAACTAAGGATTTGTGCCTTCGGTAGTTTTGTGCACAAGATGCAAGGAATGCTATTATAGTTTGGTAAAGACGGTTTATGCCCCATCATGATTGTCAGCTGTCTATTGACAAATTGAGGAACTGATCACCCTTAATCTCTTGTTGATAGTAGACGGGAATTACGTTGGCTGGAATAGACGTGTCTTTCTGACTTTGATAGTGTGTGTAATGAATTGTTTGGAATTTAGAAAATGATTACAGATTGTTTTGATGAGTTGATGAAGGTTCTTATATCGGAAGATGAGGCGGATTAGAGGTTTTGATATGCTGGTCAAGTTGGGAGGTCATTGAGAGAGAATGATTGGGTTTTATTTAAGGGCTGCTTCTTAGGGAGTAGAGATTGAACTTAATTGGACGAAGGTGAATAGTTGAGGGTTATATCTGCTAAATGAGTAGAAAACTCTTGGTAGATGGGACTAAGATGTTTGTTTTGTCTGTGATGGTAGTGTTATGGAAATTGGCAAGAAGTCACAGTGATGGGCCGTCAGTTGTGCATAGTTTTCAGATGTGTTTTTGGATGGAACATTAGGGTGTTGGCTTAGGGAGCTCCTGCTTTGTTAGTAGCAAAAAGGAAGGATGATTGAACGGAATAACAAGCATGATGTGTATCATGGTATTGAGACTACGAGAAGCCAAACTTAGAGTTCTGGTGAGGTTTGGAGTCCTTGGAGTTTTAGAGCATTAATGGAAATCTTGAGAAAACCCTTAGGCGTGGATGTAATATTTGAGAGTTCTTTCTGGTTGGTTGTTGCTACATGTTGGAATTTATGGAATTTGGACTGTCCAGAGAAGAAGTTGTGTATGGATTACTGACAGTTGAATAAGGTAACGATTGAGAACAAGTGTCCACTTTCATAAACAGATGACTGGAATGGTTTGGCTGAGTTTGAGTGAAATTGCAATTGTTTGGAATGTTTGATAAGAGTGGTGAATTGTGTGAGTTGAGGCTTTGGTCGATTTAATGTGATTGGTTATGTTTGTTATCATCGGATTAGGGTGTTATTTACTCGGTTAAGCTTGCATGTGAGTAACCAGTTACCCAGTGAAATTTTTTGCAAAACTTTAAGAGTTTATATCTTTTGGATTTTGGTTGGGCATTACAAGGTGCAGTGATGTTGTTCGGTGATAGTAATGCTTCTGGAATGTTTATGGAGTAGATGAATCGTATCTTCCATATTTACTTGGATGAGGTCGTGATGGTTTTGATTGAGGGTATTCAGATCTGTTATAAACTCAGAGGAAGGACAGGTAGAGTGTTTGAGAATTAAATTACACGAGTTGAAAAGAGACGAAGTTTCATGCTAAGTTATTCAAGTGAGAATTTGGGTTGAAAAAGGTTAGTTTTCTTGGGTATGTTATTTCGAATGAGAGTATGGTTATGGATCTATCAGAAGTAGATGCAGTTCTACAATGAGAGGTTCCGAAGTCGGTTAAGGAGATTAGAAATTTTTGGGCTTAGTTGGTTGTTACTGCAGGCTATGGAAGACTTTGCTAAGTTCGTACTTCTGGTATCTCAGTTGACTTGCAAAGGGTGAGTCGTTTGTTTTGGATGTTCGTTGTGAGTGAGTTTTGGGGAGCTAAAGTAGAAGTTCTCTACGGCTCCCATATTGATTCTGTGTGATCCTAATAAATCATTTGTGAGGTATTGGGATGCGTCTTTGATGAGTTTAGGAAGTGTGTTAATGCAAGAGGGTAAAGTCGTGGCTTATGCTTTACAACGATTGTGGATTCATAAAAGGATCTATACTATTTTGGATTTGGAATTGGTTGCGGTCGTATTGTGTTGGAATATTTGGAGGTATTATCTTTATGGTTCTAGGTTCGAAGTGTTTAGTAATCACAAGAATGTTGAGTACCTGTTTGGTCGAAAGGAATATAGTATGAGACAGCGAGGATGGTTGGAATTTGTGATGAGTTAAGTCGAAAGTCTTTATACATGTCTGTTTTGATGGTCAGGGAGTTAGAATTATTTGAGCAGTTTAGAGGCTTGTGTCTGGTGTGTGAGATAACACAGGAGAGTGTGAGGTTTAGGATATTAAAGTGAACAATGATTTTTGGCAAATATGAGAAAGAGTTAGACTTTGGACATGAGATTGGTAGACTTGATGGTTTCGAGTAATCAGAGGGCGCAGCGGAAGCGTGATGTGGCACATCTTGTATTTGCGTGTGTGACTTGTAAGAGTTCATAGGTTGAACATTGGGAAAATGTAGGAATGACGAGACCATTGGACGTTTTAGAATGGAAGTGTTAGGTGAAAGGTTTAAATATTATTCATGGGCTACTAGGTAGATGGATGTTTTGGTTATATGTTCGATTGGTGGAGCGTAGCATTGTTGTAATATTGTTGTGTGACAAGGATGTTTGGTATCCTGGTTTGGTCGAGGTTATTGAGACGATGTTGGGTCGTGGAGCTTTATGTTCCTGTGTGTGTTTGTGACTTGGGTTTCTTTGAGTTGTGAGTTGGTCGTCAAGTGCATTGTATGGGCTTTGCATCTTGTCGTTGTAGTCGTCGTCGTTGTCGTGTCGTTGTTGTAGTCGTTGTTAGCGAGGTGGGTTGTCAGTTTGTGTTATTCGTGGTGTGCCTTTTGTTGGCATGATAATTTGTTAGTCGGATACGAGAGTCGTATCCGGAGTTGTTCATATCGGTTATATTTTCGAGGACGAAAATTTCTAAGTGGGGGAGAGTTGTAACGCCCCAGTTTTTGTTAGGTTTATTTAATCGAGTCGATTTAATTATTTTTGTTTTTATATTATTTTATTCTTGACTTTTATTTGACAATATATTATTTTTCATTGTTGTTATGTTTTATCGCATTTTGGAGCGTTTGCGAGATATTTGAGTGTATGGGTATTTTGTTCTTTTTGGCTTAGTTGTTTTTCATAAAATAGAAATAGAGAGAAAATAGAGAGAAAGGAAAAGAAAGAGAAAGAAAAGGAGAAGAAAGAAAGAAATAAGAGGAGAAAGAGGAAAATCGAGAATTCATCAGTTTCAAGCACGATTAATCGGGTAAGGGTGAGAAGTTTCAATTATATCTTGATTGTGTATGTATATGTGTTGTTTGTTGTAATTGTTTTGGTTGTTTCACGACTTTTTCTCTAATTGATAAATTGATGAATAATTGTTAGAAATTGATGTTTTCACGGCTGAAACTCGATATAAATGGCGTAGGATACTTGTTGATTAGATTGGAACATGTTTGGGTTGATATATTGTGAATTGGAAGTGTTTAGATGAGAATTGGAGAGGAAATTGGATGATTTTCGCAGGAAAAATTATGCAGGAAAAATTCTGGGTTTTCGCTGCCCATACACGTATCAGGTAAGGCAATACACGTATTGGGTTGGGCAATACGCGTATGGCAAGGAAGGAATGTAGGCATTAATGTATGGGAGTGGGCAATACGCGTATTGGATTTTTAGTGGAACTTTTGGGAAAAAATCAGTCTCTGCCCATACGCGTATCACTTTGGACAATACGCGTATGGATGGGCGAGTGAGCAAGGCAATACGCGTATGGCTCAGGGCATTACGCGTATGACCAGCACGATTGTAGAATTTTGTCATTTCGCAATTTCTTTCCCGATTTCGCGTCCGATGCCGTAACTTTTGATCCGTAACTCGGATTGAGACATTCGTGGTATCGTTGGAAAGTTATTGAGATGTTCTTTCTTATTTAAATGGTTTTGGGATTGTTGCCGATTTAATTATGTCGGGAATTTGAGAAACGTGTCATTTTGTCGACTTTTACCGTTTTAATGGTGTGTATTTGAGTTGTTATCATGCAATATGCTTTTGATATATATCGTATGACATGTGTGATGTTATATGATGTGAATGCATGTGATGAAATGTTGTGATAATGGTTTGTGGCCTAAGGGCAAGAAAATGCATTGTGTTGTGGTTGATTGTATATGCATGATTATGGGTGTATATGTGAAGATGCATTTGATTTTCATGAGTCCTTGTATGCCAAGCATCATGATATGCATTCTTGTGATATAGTGTACCCTAGTGGGTGTGAGCGACGAAACGATTCCAGAGGGAATCCTCTATAACATGGTGAGCCTTATACCGATAGGACCTAAAGCAATGATTATAGACGATCGTGAGCCTTATACAAAGAGGACCTAAAGCGATCGAATCGTGAGCCTTATACCGAGAGGACCTAAAGCGGTCCATAAATGTCGTGAGCCTTATACCAAGAGGACCTAAAGCGACAGGGAACATCGTTTGCCCGACGGGGAGTTACACAACAAGCGATGATTCCAATAGTTCCTGAGTGAACTGGTGATGAAAATGATGGATGGATTGGTACCGCATATGCATTGCATAGAGTCGTTGTGTTGGTCTCTGTGCATTTGCATAAATCATGAATGGATTGATTATGTGTGAGAATTGTGAATGGATGCATTATGTGTGAGAATTGTGAATTGATGTGCATATGTGATAAATGCATTGGTTATGGATGATATGTTTTATGTATAGACACATGTTATGTGATGTGGTGGTGTGTTTCCATATGTTATAACTTTGGTACGCCTTATGTGTGAATGTGTGTTTATGTTGGTATAGTTGATATATGCTATGTGGTTGGATTAGTAGGAATATGTTATGTATATGTGGCGTGCTATATGTATTGGTATGTGATGCTTGTGGTGAGAATAACTATGCTTGTGAATTTATATGTTTTCGCATATTATTATGCAATCTTGATTTAGTTGTTATTTCTCACCCTTCTGCCGTGGTTTGTTGCTCTATGAGGCAATTGCAGATTGGTAGTCTTGGAGGCTTTTGTGAAGATTAGTTCTCCATCCGTTTGTCAGTCAGTCTGCTCTGATACGTAACACGGGAGTCGGGGAACGCTTTTGTTATATATGTATACATTTGTTGAATATATTTTGCATTACTTTTGTATGTATATTTTGACGTTATAAAATGATTTATTTTGTAAAACAAGGCAGTTATGGATCTTTCCGCTTTATTCCATAATTGACCTTTCCTTTTATATGGAAAAAGTTCCCTTTGAGGTTATTCCATTTTGTGTTATGTATCAAAAATTTATGAGCAGAGATTGTGTTTTCTTTCTTTAAATGTGGCATCCTTGTTTCTGTCAGAAAAATAAATTTTTACTTACTCTGATTTATTTATGTATTATTTATTTGCTATGGGAATTGGGGTGTTACAATAGTGGTATCAAAGCAAGTTGGTCCGTCCGGCCAAGTTGTTGAGTGAGTTGGTGTGATAGTTGAATACTGTCGATGTTGTTTGTTCCTTAGTATGTGATATGTGTGTGAAACACTGTCAGTGCTTTCTGGTTTTCTAATATTTTGTCTTCAGCTTTGAGAATGAGATAAGTGGGGGAGAAGCGTGTGCTTCTCCATGTTGCTTCAGGGGTGGAGCGTTGGCTCAGTGGGTTGTAAATTACAAGAGTGTAAGTGTTGTTTGGACAGTGTTGTTCTCGGTTCCCGAGGGAATGCAGAGGTAAGGTTTATGTCAACTAAGGATTTGTGCCTTCGGTAGTTTTGTGCACAAGATGCAAGGAATGCTATTATAGTTTGGTAAAGACGGTTTATGCCCCATCATGATTGTCAGCTGTCTATTGACAAATTGAGGAACTGATCACCCTTAATCTCTTGTTGATAGTAGACGGGAATTACGTTGGCTGGAATAGACGTGTCTTTCTGACTTTGATAGTGTGTGTAATGAATTGTTTGGAATTTAGAAAATGATTACAGATTGTTTTGATGAGTTGATGAAGGTTCTTATATCGGAAGATGAGGCGGATTAGAGGTTTTGATATGCTGGTCAAGTTGGGAGGTCATTGAGAGAGAATGATTGGGTTTTATTTAAGGGCTGCTTCTTAGGGAGTAGAGATTGAACTTAATTGGACGAAGGTGAATAGTTGAGGGTTATATCTGCTAAATGAGTAGAAAACTCTTGGTAGATGGGACTAAGATGTTTGTTTTGTCTGTGATGGTAGTGTTATGGAAATTGGCAAGAAGTCACAGTGATGGGCCGTCAGTTGTGCATAGTTTTCATATGTGTTTTTGGATGGAACATTAGGGTGTTGGCTTAGGGAGCTCCTGCTTTGTTAGTAGCAAAAAGGAAGGATGATTGAACGGAATAACAAGCATGATGTGTATCATGGTATTGAGACTACGAGAAGCCAAACTTAGAGTTCTGGTGAGGTTTGGAGTCCTTGGAGTTTTAGAGCATTAATGGAAATCTTGAGAAAACCCTTAGGCGTGGATGTAATATTTGAGAGTTCTTTCTGGTTGGTTGTTGCTACATGTTGGAATTTATGGAATTTGGACTGTCCAGAGAAGAAGTTGTGTATGGATTACTGACAGTTGAATAAGGTAACGATTGAGAACAAGTGTCCACTTTCATAAACAGATGACTGGAATGGTTTGGCTGAGTTTGAGTGAAATTGCAATTGTTTGGAATGTTTGATAAGAGTGGTGAATTGTGTGAGTTGAGGCTTTGGTCGATTTAATGTGATTGGTTATGTTTGTTATCATCGGATTAGGGTGTTATTTACTCGGTTAAGCTTGCATGTGAGTAACCAGTTACCCAGTGAAATTTTTTGCAAAACTTTAAGAGTTTATATCTTTTGGATTTTGGTTGGGCATTACAAGGTGCAGTGATGTTGTTCGGTGATAGTAATGCGTCTGGAATGTTTCTGGAGTAGATGAATCGTATCTTCCATATTTACTTGGATGAGGTCGTGATGGTTTTGATTGAGGGTATTCAGATCTGTTATAAACTCAGAGGAAGGACAGGTAGAGTGTTTGAGAATTAAATTACACGAGTTGAAAAGAGACGAAGTTTCATGCTAAGTTATTCAAGTGAGAATTTGGGTTGAAAAAGGTTAGTTTTCTTGGGTATGTTATTTCGAATGAGAGTATGGTTATGGATCTATCAGAAGTAGATGCAGTTCTACAATGAGAGGTTCCGAAGTCGGTTAAGGAGATTAGAAATTTTTGGGCTTAGTTGGTTGTTACTGCAGGCTATGGAAGACTTTGCTAAGTTCGTACTTCTGGTATCTCAGTTGACTTGCAAAGGGTGAGTCGTTTGTTTTGGATGTTCGTTGTGAGTGAGTTTTGGGGAGCTAAAGTAGAAGTTCTCTACGGCTCCCATATTGATTCTGTGTGATCCTAATAAATCATTTGTGAGGTATTGGGATGCGTCTTTGATGAGTTTAGGAAGTGTGTTAATGCAAGAGGGTAAAGTCGTGGCTTATGCTTTACAACGATTGTGGATTCATAAAAGGATCTATACTATTTTGGATTTGGAATTGGTTGCGGTCGTATTGTGTTGGAATATTTGGAGGTATTATCTTTATGGTTCTAGGTTCGAAGTGTTTAGTAATCACAAGAATGTTGAGTACCTGTTTGGTCGAAAGGAATATAGTATGAGACAGCGAGGATGGTTGGAATTTGTGATGAGTTAAGTCGAAAGTTTTTATACATGTCTGTTTTGATGGTCAGGGAGTTAGAATTATTTGAGCAGTTTAGAGGCTTGTGTCTGGTGTGTGAGATAACACAGGAGAGTGTGAGGTTTGGGATATTAAAGTGAACAATGATTTTTGGCAAATATGAGAAAGAGTTAGACTTTGGACATGAGGATGGTAGACTTGATGGTTTCGAGTAATCAGAGGGCGCATCGGAAGCGTGATGTGGCACATCTTGTATTTGCGTGTGTGACTTGTAAGAGTTCATAGGTTGAACATTGGGAAAATGTAGGAATGACGAGACCATTGGACGTTTTAGAATGGAAGTGTTAGGTGAAAGGTTTAAATATTATTCATGGGCTACTAGGTAGATGGATGTTTTGGTTATATGTTCGATTGGTGGAGCGTAGCATTGTTGTAATATTGTTGTGTGACAAGGATGTTTGGTATCCTGGTTTGGTCGAGGTTATTGAGACGATGTTGGGTCGTGGAGCTTTATGTTCCTGTGTGTGTTTGTGACTTGGGTTTCTTTGAGTTGTGAGTTGGTCGTCAAGTGCATTGTATGGGCTTTGCATCTTGTCGTTGTAGTCGTCGTCTTTGTCGTGTCGTTGTTGTAGTCGTTGTTAGCGAGGTGGGTTGTCAGTTTGTGTTATTTGTGGTGTGCCTTTTGTTGGCATGATAATTTGTTAGTCGGATACGAGAGTCATATCCGGAGTTGTTCGTATCGGTTATATTTTCGAGGACGAAAATTTCTAAGTGGGGGAGAGTTGTAACGCCCCAATTTTTGTTAGATTTATTTAATCGAGTCGATTTAATTATTTTTGTTTTTATACTATTTTATTCTTGACTTTTATTTGACAATATATTATTTTTCATTGTTGTTATGTTTTATCGCATTTTGAGAGCGTTTGCGAGATATTTGAGTGTAGGGGTATTTTGGTCTTTTTGGCTTAGTTGTTTTTCATAAAATAGAAATAGAGAGAAAATAGAGAGAAAGGAAAAGAAAGAGAAAGAAAAGAAGAAGAAAGAAAGAGAGAAGAGGAGAAAGAGGAAAATCGAGAATTCATCCGTTTGAAGCACGATTAATCGGGTAAGGGTGAGAAGTTTCAATTATATCTTGCTTGTGTATGTATATGTGTTGTTTGTTGTAATTGTTTTGGTTGTTTCACGACTTTTTCTCTAATTGATAAATTGATGAATAATTGTTAGAAATCAATGTTTTCGCAGCTGAAACTCGATATAAATTGCGTTGGATACTTGTTGATTAGGTTGGAACATGTTTGGTTTGATATATTGTGAATTGGAAGTGTTTAGATGAGAATTGGAGAGGAAATTGGATGATTTTCGCAGGAAAAATTATGCAGGAAAAATTCTGGGTTTTCGTTGCCCATTCGCGTATCAGGCAAGGCAATACGCGTATTGGGATGGGCAATACGCGTATGGCAAGGAAGGAATGTAGGCATTACGCGTATGGGAGTGGGCAATACGCGTATGGAGTGAGACAATACGCGTATTGGATTTTTTGTGGAACTTTTGGGAAAAAATTAGTCTCTGCCCATACGTGTATCACTTTAGGCAATACGCGCATGGATGGGCGAGTGAGCAAGGCAATACGCGTATGGCTCAGGGCATTACGCGTATGACCAGCACGATTGCAGAATTTTGTCATTTCGCGATTTCTCTCCCGATTTCGCGTCCGATGCCGTTACTTTTGATCCGTAACTTGGATTGAGACATTCGTGGTATCGTTGGAAAGATATTTAGATGTTCTTTCTTATTTAAATGGTTTTGGGATTGTTGGCCGATTTAATTATGTCGGGAATTTGGGAAACGTGTCGTTTTGTCGACTTTTACCGTTTTAATGGTGTGTATTTGATGTGTTATCATGCAATATGCTTTTGATATATATCGTATGACTTGTGTGATGTTATATGATGTGAATGCATGTGATGAAATGTTGTGATGATGGTTTGTGGCCTAAGGGCAAGAAAATGCATTGTGTTGTGGTTGATTGTATATGCATGATTATGGGTGTATATATGAAGATGCATTTGATTGTCATGAGTCCTTGTATGCCAAGCATCATGATATGCATTCTTGTGATGTCGTGTGCCCTAGTGGGTGTGAGCGACGAAATGATTCCAGAGGGAATCCGCTATAACATCGTGAGCTTTATGTCGAGAGGACCTAAAGTGATGATTATAGACGATCGTGAGCCTTATACAAAGAGGACCTAAAGCGATCGGATCGTGAGCCTTATACCAAGAGGACCTAAAGTGATCCATAAACGTCGTGAGCATTATACCAAGAGGACCTAAAGCGATGGGGAACATCGTTTGCCCGACGAGGAGTTACACAACAAGCGATGATTCCAATAGTTCCTGAGTGAACTGGTGATGAAAATGATGGATGGATTGGTACCGCATATGCATTGCATAGAGTCGTTGTGTCGGTCTCTGTACATTTGCATAAATCATGAATGGATTGATTATGTGTGAGAATTGTGAATGGATGCATTATGTGTGAGAATTGTGAATTGATGTGCATATGTGATAAATGCATTGGTTATGGATGATATGTTTTATGTATAGACATATGCTATGTGATGTGGTGGTGTGTTTCCATTTGTTATAACTTTGGTACGCCTTGTGTGTGAATGTGTGTTTATGTTGGTATAGTTGATATATGCTATGTGGTTGGATTAGTAGGAATATGTTATGTATATGTGGCGTGCTATATGTATTGGTATGTGATGCTTGTGGTGAGAATAACCATGCCTGTGAATTTATATGTTTTTGTATATTATTATGCAATCTTGATTTAGTTGTTATTTCTCACCCTTCTGCTGTGGTTTGTTGCTCTATGAGGCAATTGCAGATTGGTAGTCTTGGAGGCTTTTGTGAAGATTAGTTCTCCATCCGTTTGTCAGTCAGTCTGCTCTGATACGTAACACGGGAGTCGGGGAACGCTTTTGTTATATATGTATACATTTGTTGAATATATTTTGCATTACTTTTGTATGTATATTTTGACGTTATAAAATGATTTATTTTGTAAAACAAGGCAGTTATGGATCTTTCCGCTTTATTCCATAATTGACCTTTCCTTTTATATGGAAAAAGTTCCCTTTGAGGTTATTCCATTTTGTGTTATGTATCAAAAATTTATGAGCAGGGATTGTGTTTTCTTTCTTTAAATGTGGCATCCTTGTTTCTTTCAGAAAAATAAATTTTTACTTACTCTGATTTATTTATGTATTATTTATTCGCGATGGGAATTGGGGTGTTACAAAGAACAGATGAACCCTAATTTTTTCAAGAACACTATGAAATTCTATACACGATAGCTACAAAGCAATTAATTGAGGGGAAACACTCTACACAAGTGCAGAAACATGTTTGTAACTTGGAAACACATTTATGATGCATGAATCATAGAGTTTGAGAGGTTGAGGCTTACCTCTACAAGAGGAATTGGAATCCTTTGTTGTAGGTGTTGCAGACGTGTTTGAATGATCTGGACAGCTTCAATGGACCCTAGTGAGTGTGTTGAGAAGCTTGGAATGGTTGGAAATCTCTTGGAACTCTCAGTGGTATCCCAACTACAGTTAGGTCTAGGTGTGAGATAGAGGTTATTGATTCTGGTGTTACAAAAGTTTGGAAAGTGTTTGGATCCCTTCTATATGAGGTATAGGATGTGTCTACACCATTGGTTTTGACAGAATTGCTTCCTATTTGAAAATTCGAATCTTACTTGTTAGAGAAGCAAAATTTGGTGAAAGAGAGTGAAATGAAGGAAAACATGGATTCTGATGTTTTGGTGTGTGTTAATCAGTCACAAATGACCTCTATTTATAGTAGAGGAAGTTTGTTTTGCAAGGAATAGTGAATGAAGGCTGATCATAGTGTGTAGCTAGGTAGCCATTGACTTGGATGTTTCAAAGTGCCAAGTCTCCTCTAGCTTGACTTAATTCAATTTCTGCAGGTTTGAACACTCAGAGTTTTGGAGTGAATCTTGAATGGTTTGGATTGATATGGCTTGTTTCATGACACCTCAATGTATTGCATTAATGTAACATTGCCAAATTTGAATTTGAAGGCATTTTGTAATGATGGATCATCACATGCTAGGCTGAATTCTTGCCTCTTTGATCATGTAACAAGTGAGTCATCAAGAGTTTTGTGTTTTTGGAAGATGACAAAGTTGGCAAAGTGACAAAATTTGAAGGAGGAATCGTGTTGCACAAGTTATACACCAATGTTGTCTTGAAAAACCAGAATTTTATGTCATGTTGCAATGCTTGTAATTTCTTGCTCAAGATTAGAATGTGTTCTTGTACTTTTTGGAAAACCCACATATTATACTTCAACTTTGATATTTAACTTTTGTCTTGATTCATATTGGATCGTGATGGAAAATGGCTCAAAAGTTGGACAAAACATGAGACAGATTCTGCCTAAAATTTTTTCTAAGTGTCAAGAAAAGGTTAATTTCTTAATTTTTGTGATTTTGATCAATCCATAACTCAAAATCCATGAAGATTTAGAATGTGGTGTAGTTGACAATATTTTAGTATGTAATGAGAGCTTTAATTTGAGCTTTGGATGGGAGAAAAAGGTTGCTTGGATCACAAGTTATGGTCTTGCAAAGTTCGGTAAAAATCACTTTTTTTCCATAACTTAGTGAAATTTTAAGTTTCTTAAGGTCGCCCCTTTTGCAAGTAACCTTACTTTTCTTATTTTTATTGATGGATGATGATCTAAACCACAATTTAACATTGCTTTTTACTTAAAGAAGCCATGTTTGTCAAAAAATCTCAAAACTCAAACTAGGTTTTGGGCACAGTTGACTTTTTATCAGATGAATTTCAAACTTTGTGATCCTTTATGAAATCAAGTTCTTGGGCTAAATCAAACCTAATGGATAGATTCCATAGGTGTTTTAGAGTGTCTTGAATCATTTCCCAAGGTTTGAGACCATGTCTTGGTCAAAAGTCAAAGTTATGGTTTACTTTTTCTCAAAAACCCTAGTTTGTGGTCCAGATGAATTTGAATTTTTGTATTGCTCATGAACCAAGTTCTTTGTGTCAATTTAAACTTGTAAGAGGATCAATATAAAATATTTGAGGTCTTCAAACATTTCTTGAGGTCTTGGCTCATGCCTTGCTCCAAAAGTCAACTTAGGGGTGAATTAGGTCAAGAAACCCTAATTCCTAATTTTTGATGAATGCATCCCCTGAGGCTATTTTGAACTTATGATTAGATCCATAAGGTCCCTTTGAGCTTCTTGGATCATTTTTTGAGGTATGGGCCCATTCCCAGATGAAAATTTATCTCTGGAGGCCTTGGTCGACCAAAACCCTAATTTGGTGACACAGGTGATCTTGAGGTTTGATCAACTTGAAATGTTGCATTCTTGGGCTTGATTCTTGATGTGGACAGACCTCTTGATCTTTTATATACATTTGAGATGCTTGGCAAGTCGAATATCATGTTAATTCTTGATTGATCCTTTGCTTGAGTGCTTTGAGAGGGCCTAAAACCCTCACTTCTTGATTGAGGTGAATGCTCAACAATCTTTGAGAGGATTGTTGAGGCATGAAGGTACATCCATATTATGGTGATGATTTGAACAATGATGGGAAATCTTGTGGTCAAAATTTAGGGTATTACAGATGCCCCTATTTAATCTTCTTGGACCTGAAGGTGTGAATGATGAAGACATTCAGACGTTCAAGGTTAAAGAAGATTAAATATTAGAATACCCGAAATTTTGATTGTGGTTATGAATGGTATCTATTTGCTCATCCATCTTCTTTTACTAAGTAATGTTACTTAGAAAAGGGTAAAACTTCCCCTCAATCCTGGTCTTCATCCATGGAACTGGTCTCAACTTCTTGTGGAATAAACTTCCCCTCGATCCTGGTCTTCAGCTATGGAATTGGTCTCAGTTTCTTTTGAAATAAACTTCCCATCGATCCTGGTCTTCAGCCATGGAATTGGTCTCAGTTTCTTTTGAAATAAACTTCCCCTCGATCCTAGTGTTCAGCCATGGAACTGGTCTCAGTTTCTTTTAAAATAAACTTTCCCTCAATCCTGGTCTTCAGCCATGGAATTGGTCTTAGTTTCTTCTTGTCGAGTTCTTCTCTTGACAAGGAATGCTACCTGTGATGGTCTTTTTACCAAAATTCTCGCCGAGATTTACTGGGGATATGCCATTTGATGGAATAAGATGCTTCATCATACTTCTCTTTGAAATTTATTCGGAGGGGTCCCATAGGATGAGTGTTAATGTCAGACTTATTGGTGGGGACCATTTGTCTGAATTGCAAAGGTGTGCAAACTTCTCTTGTGGGAGATGCCATTTGCTGGGGAAATTACATCATACTTCCTCTTTTTGGACAGATGCCACGTGATGTAATCCAATTTTGAGGTGCTGATGACTCTATTGAAAACAAGTTTCTTGGGGAGAAACTGCCGTATTGCCAAGAGTCTTTTGTTGAGAGGCTTCCTTTTGGGATTTTCTTTAATCCGAGAAAGCAAAATATCATCTTCATTGGTGAAGAGCGAATTTCCAAAGGTGCATATCGAAATGCTTCTTGCCTTTCAGAGGTTCAAGTTATCAAAGTAGTTGAGGACCGATTTCAATCCAGGAATGCACTAGAGAAAGATTGTTTAGATGATACATTTCCTGACGAGGAAATAACTTAAACCGAGATTTTGTCTTATCTTAACATGGTAAGGAAGACTAACAACTCTATTGGCGAGAGGACGCTAATTACTTGGGGATGAGTATGACCAGAGTGATATTAGTGCAACATGAGTATGAATATGAATCAATTATGCATGATGTATGTATGGAATGCTGATAAGACAGACACGACATACGGACTGGTGATGAACACAACTGGATACTCGACCACTGGGGGGTATCACTAGAGATTTTGAAGGTTGTACTTTTGTTTGGGCACGGGGATTCCTGAGTTTGTTCTGGTTTCCGGAGGTACAAACCTTTTAGGGATAGAAACTCGTTCTTGCTTTTCAAGGGTAGATCTTACTGAGGTGAAAAACCAATCATTGGTTCTCAGAGGTAAAAAATCTACCGGGAATAACAGATGGGACATTCCTTCTGAAGTGATGGATCCTTCATTCAGGGTGTACTGATCACAAGGAGTATTTTGATTCTGCATTTTGAAGTTTGATCACTTCCGAAGAAGCCGTCGATATTCCTTCTTGTGCTCATTAATCAAAAGGAAATTGCCATCCTTATTTTAAAAGCAGAAGTAAATTTGAAAGCAAAAGTAAATTAATTTTTTTTATTTCAAGAATGTTAATCAAATAAACATGTCATTTTGCAAAGCAAAATGAATGAAAATTGCAAACAAAAGGCGCAAGGGCTCAAATTTTTATTGATAGAATGGTAATCAGCCAAACGCATGATCCCATGGAGCATTACAAAGTTTAGAAAATGGTAATTTAAAGGAAAAGGGGCTACATTGAAACATAACGACCGCTATCCTTCCACCAACTTTAAATTCTAGGTATTTTAGAGCATCTATCGAAGATGACCTTGATTGAGAATTTCTTAACAAGTGACGTTGCCTCTGAGGAGCCAATCTTGTCGGATGTAGTTACTTGCCATAAATCCCTAATTTTTGCCTGGATTGTCTTTTCGGGTTTTCAATCCATCAGGATGGTCATTGTTTATGTATCTAATTTTTGCCTGGACCTCCCTTTAGGGTTTTCAATCCAACGAGAGTTTTTTTTTATTTAGGCGAAGTATTTCTTGACTACATCAACATTTGTGGGGTAGGTAAACTCCTCTCCATCTATGGTTGTGAGTCTCAAGGCACCGCCTGAGAAGGCTTTCTTAACAACATAAGGGCCCTCGTAATTTGGAGTCCATTTGCCCATGGAATCAGTGAGAAATAATTATATCTTCTTGAGCACGAGGTCTCCTTCTCTGAAGATATGGGTTCAGACCTTTTTGTCAAACACCTTCTTCATTCTTTGCAGATATAACTGACCATGGCATAAAGTCGTCATTCTCTTCTCTTCGATTAGATTCAGTTCATCGTATCTGCTCTGACACCATTCAACTTCTGTTAGCTTGACTTCCATCAATACTCTTATTTATGGGATGTCTACTTCACTGGGGAGCACTGCTTCTATGCCATATACTAAAGAGAAAGGGGTGGCCCCTGTTGAGGTGCGGACAAATGTGCGATAATCGTGAAGAGCGAAGGGTAGCATCTCGTGTCAGTCTTTGTAGGTTACAACCATCTTCTGAATGATTTTCTTAATGTTCTTATTAGTTGCTTCTACCGCTCCATTCATTTTAGGCCGGTAGGGAGACGAGTTATGGTG
Source organism: Lathyrus tuberosus (assembly GCA_022829125.1). NCBI lineage: Eukaryota > Viridiplantae > Streptophyta > Magnoliopsida > Fabales > Fabaceae > Lathyrus > Lathyrus tuberosus. The sequence goes on from JALAZF010000474.1 coordinate 3,906,031, forward strand.
TTTAATTTTGAACTCAACACATAACTCTTTCTTCATCTTATTGTTCAGGTTCGATCCATTATCCGTAATGATCTGGCTTGGAACATCATAACGACAGATGAGATTGTTTTTGATAAATCAGACCACCACTTGTCGGGTCACATTGGTCTATGATACTGCTTCGACCCACTTGGTGAAGTAGTCAATGGCTACTAGGATGAACCGATGTCCGTTTGAGGCTTTGGGTTCAATCATGTCGATTCCCTATATAGAACTTTGAGAAGCGTTGGCGGTACATGGATTTTGTCGGCGTATATCTGACACTTGTGACATGTTCTCATGTACTTGTAGCAATCAGATTCCATTGTCACCCAATAATATCCTGCTCTCAGAATTTTTCTTGCCATTGCGTGTCCATTGGAATGAGTGCCAAAGGAGCCTTCATGAATCTCTTTCATTAGCATGTTTGCTTCGTGTCTATCTACGCATCTGAGCAAAACCATGTCCAACTTTCTTTTATAGAGTATATCATTGTTCAGGAAGAAGTTGCCAGCTAATCTTCTGAAAGTCTTCCTATCTTTTCTTGATGCCCCAGGTGGGTATTCTTGTCTTTGAAGGAAGTATTTGATATCGTGATACCAGGGTTTGTCATCTATGACTGCTTCAACTACAAATATGTAAGCAAGCCTATCAAGGCGCATTATGTTGATCTTGGGTACATCGTTCCATCGAATCACACTAATCATGGAGGATAGAGTAGCCAATGTATCGGCCATGTGGTTTTCTTCACGAGGAATGTGATGAAACTCAATTTTGTTGAAGAAGGGCAACAACCTTCTTGCGTAGTCTTTGTAAGGAATCAATCCTGGTTGATATGTGTTCCATTCTCCTTTGATCTGATTTATGACCAGGGCTGAGTCTCCATACGCATCTAAGTTATTTATCCTTAAATCAATAACTTCTTCGAGGCCCATGATGCAATCTTCGTATTCAGCCTCATTGTTTGTACATTTGAATGCCAATCTGGCAGTAAAAGGGATATGGGTACCCTGAGGTGTTATGATGATTGCCCCTATTCCATTTCCATAAGCGTTGACAGCTCCGTCGAATATTTGTCCCCATTGGGATCCTGGCTCTGGCTCTTCGTTTGGTAGCGGTTCATCACAATCTTTCATTTTAAGGTACATCACATCTTCGTCTGGGAATTCAAATTTGACTGATTTCTAATCGTCAATCGGTTGATGAGCTAAATGATCAGCTAAAATATTTCCTTTGATGACTTTCTGAGCATGGTACTCGATGTCGTATTCTGATAACAACATCTGCCAACGAGCAATCCTTCCCGTGAAAGCAGGCTTTTCAAAGACGTACTTGATTGGATCCATTTCGGAGATTAACCAAGTAGTGTGACAAATCATGTATTGGCGAAGACGCTTAGCTGCCCAAGCCAGAGCGTAGCAAGTTTTCTCGAGTATAGTGTATCGAGTTTCACAATTCGTGAACTTCTTGCTTAAGTAATAAATGGTAGACTCCTTTCTTTTTGTCTCGTCTTGTTGGCCAAGCACACAACCCATGAAGTCTTCCAAGACTATTAAGTAGATGATCAGTGGTTTTCCTTCCACTGTATGAGACAAAATTGGTTGATTTAGCAGATATTCTTTGATGCTGTCGAAAGTTGTTTGGCAGTCTTCTGTCCATATACAACTTTGATTCTTTATGAGTAGTTTGAAGATTGGCACGCATGTCGCGGTCATGAGGGATATGAATCTTGAGATGTAATTCAGACGTCCCAAAAACTGTCTTACTTGCTTTTTATTCTTTGGAGAAGGCATTTCTTGAATGGCCTTGACTTTGTCGGGATCAACCTCAATTCCTTTCTGGCTGACGATGAATCCCAAAAGCTTTCCTGAACGAACACTGAATGTACATTTATTGGGATTCAGGCAGTGTTTGTATTTTCTCAGACGCTCGAATAACTTTGATAGGTGTTCCATATGTTCTTCTTCTGTTTTAGATTTGGCAATCATGTCATCGACATATACTTCAATTTCTTTGTGCATCATGTCGTGAAACAGAGTTGTCATCGCCCTTTGATAAGTCACTCCTGCGTTCTTTAGACCGAACGACATTACTTTGTAACAAAGGTGCCCCATAGGGTGATGAATGAAGTTTTCTCCATGTCTTCTGGTGCCATTCTGATTTGATTATAGCCCGAGAATCCATCCATGAAGGAAAAGACTTTGAATTTTGTTGTGCTGTCTACCAGCATGTCAATGTGTGGTAGGGGAAAATTATCCTTGGACTTGCTTTGTTTAAATCCCTGTAGTCCACACACATTCTGCCTTTTTCGTCTTTCTTGGGAACTGGCACTATGTTGGCTAGCCATTGAGGATATTCTGAGGTAAGGGAACCTGCGTCGATCTGCTTCTGCACTTCCTCCTTAATTTTGATAGCCATATCTGGATGAGTCCTTCTCAGTCTTTGTTTTACCGGAGGACATTCTGTTTTCAGTGGTAAGTGATGTTCCTTGATGCTGGTATCCAACCCTGGCATGTCTTGGTAGGACCAAGCAAACACATCTGGAAATTCTCTGAGAAATTTTATCAAGCCTTCTCTGACAATAGGACTGAGCAGTGCTCCAATCTTAACTTCTTTCCTTCCTTCTTCTGAACCTAAATTGACTGTTTCCAACGGCTCTTTGTAAGGTTCATTGGACCTTTCCTCTTGTCTGAGTAGTTGGGAGATCTCTTCTGGAATTTCTTCGTCCTCTTCTTCTTCAGCTTTAAATACCGGGAGCTCAAAGTTGGGAGAAGGAATTGGATCGTATGTTTCAATGGTGTTTAAAACAATTAATCTACATGACGTGATGATTCCTTTTTTTAGAAAAGGCATAGAGAATGCAAAAGTATGTGCAGTGTATTATTTTCGAAAGACGCATGTTTTTATTTTGTTTTGTTTTTTAGGATTACCATTTTCTGGAAAAAAAAATGAAAAGTGAAAATAACAATAAATGCAGGGATTCAGAATGACATTATTTATTTATGATTTGTTGATTCTTGAAACACAACCCTATAAAACAAAACTATGTCGCTTTGGGCGAAGCGAAGAGTGACATTTACAGAAAAGTGAGCCCTATAAAACATCCTTTTCACCCGGGCAAAGTGAAAGGTCAAAACAAAGATGCGTGGAAATTACTTCGATTTATGAACGACATTCGGGACATCGACCGCGACCCAATGGCGATGAACTCCTCTGTGGATCACAAAGTCCGGTATCTTTCTTCCAGGTTTATCTTAAGAAATAACACCGATTTCAGGCGGAGTGGGATTATTGGAGTCCTCTTCCCATTCAGAGTTATCATAGGAGGACTCTTCTGTTATATTTTTGACGTTACTTTCATTCTTAAGAGAATCTCCCCATCCAATTGGCTGGATGTCCTCATATCTGATGCGAGAGCTTTCGGGAGCAGTGTACTTTACTAGAAAGTTGTATTTGCCGCTTGGCTGCCCCAAGGTATCCCAAGTTTATGAGGGGATAGATGAGTCATCTTCCTCAATGACATTGACTTCAGGAAATGAAAAGTTGATAAATTATTGTCTTGCGATCTTTGTAAATTCATCAACGTGGTGTTGAACATTTCCGGGATGTTCCAGGTAAGGATTCCATGACTCTGGGAGAACAGGCGTATTTTTCTCAAGGTTATTCAGAAGATATGCATTATCAGGCTGACTCTTTTACCCCGAATCTTCTAGGTAAAGCTTCCAGATAGGCAAATCATCAGTGGGATCATAAAAATTATAGTCAACATTGTCTTTCATCAGAGCATCTTCCTCCAATGAGTTGGGTGGAGCACGACATCCTTCGGGATCACAATCTTCGTAGATCATTCTGACGTCTGATCTTGGTATATATATGGAACTTTGCTTTGGAGAGTAGAATGACATGTACGTTTCTCCATGAGATATATAAGATTTGTTATGTATCAGAAGAGTTGTTCTCCTCGATGGTGTGGACTTCTTGAGATATCGGGTGGAGGAAACCTCCACTGTGGAAGAAATCCTGAATGGGATGAAAGCTTTCATCCTTCCTTGTAGTCTGGGTACATGTTGGAGAAAAACCAAGGCCTTTTCTTGTCTTGTTATCAGCAAGAATTATAATCTGTCCCCATCCTTTTATGTTACACTCCCCATTACTTGGAGAACATCTTTGTACGAGGAAATCGATGTTCCTCTTCCTTGGTGATTCTCATTGCTCACCGAGAGTGCTTGAAATTGAGTCCCAACAACCTCCTCTGATTCTAAGTATGAAAATGATGATAGGTTGCTCACAATTAAAGCTTGTTCTCCACATATTGTGACCAACTTGTCATTCTTGACAAACTTCAGCTTCTGGTGAAGTGTCGAAGTGACTGCCCCTACTTCATGTATCCAAGGTCGTCCTAGTAAACAGCTATATGCCGCTCGGATGTCCATGACCTGGAAAGTGACTTGGAAAGTGTGGGGATCGATGGTTATGGGCAGATCGACTTCACCAATAACTGTTTTCCTGGATCCGTCAAAGGCTTTGACAATGATCTCACTACCTCTCATGGGGGTACCTTGAAAAGATAGTCGTACCAAAGTTCACCTTGGCATGATGTTTAAGGATGAACCTGTGTCTACCAGTACGCTGGCTAAAGCATTGTCTTGGTAATTGACTGTGATATTAAGGGCCATGTTATGGTTCTTGCCTTCCTCTGGCAGTTCTTCATCACTGCATCCCAAATTGTTGTAGGAAGTGATGTTGGAGATAATGCTGTCAAACTGATCCACTGCCACATCTTGTTCTACAAAGGCTTATTCTAAAACCTTATGTAGATCTTCTCTATGAGCTTCTGAACTGGGCAGGAGAGATAACACAGAGACCCGAGAAGGAGTTTGCAACAATTGATCCACAATGTTGTACTCGCTTTTCTGGATGAGCTTTAGTATTTCATCATTATTCTTCACAGGTTCCGTTTTGCTGGATTGACCAATTTGTTGATTGGGAATTTCAACTTGAGGTTCCTTTTCTTTTGCAGGTTCTCTAACTCCTCTGTTGAAGATTCGACCACTCCGGGTAACTCGACTGATATCAGCGATGTTTACAATGGATGACAGTGGAATTTCTTTTCCATCTTCTATCGTAGTTGCACCGTACTTGTACGGAATAGCCTTTTCTAACTTGTATGGTATTGGTCCCGGCAAGTAGATAACCACATGGGTCTTTTGGGTCTTTCGACCGTCATAGGCAAACTCAATCAGCTCTAGGTTAGGAACTTTTCTACTGTCAAGAGGGATCTTTGACTCATTGAGTAGAGGAATTATGGTGCAAACATCCTCGATAATCCCATGATTGACATGTTCTCTTTTATTGGAGATTGTAATAATGCTTCTGTCCAATAGCCCTCGGTCATTGTTTTGAACAGGGAGGCAACCTTGCACCATGTTGATTAATTGAGAATTCAAGCATGGTTGAGTTTCCTTTCGGTCTAACTGATGCTAGAGAGCTGCTCGCACGAGGTAGCATCCTTGGTTATTTTCTTAACATATTCCACAACATTCATAATTATGAGGTGGTACCCGACCGTACCCACTTTGTTTGCAGAGCATCCTTACCAGATCCGTTTACAGTAAGCAGATATCACAACTTTGGTGTCTATCAGGAGTTCCATTAGTTATGCTAACTAGCTGCGTGTCTTCATCCTGGTAGATTGGGAGCCACCAGTGGTCCAACAGATGTTGAAGAGTTCTTTGTACAAGTGCACAACCTTGATCGTTTCCGGAGCATTCTTTGCAGCCTTGATAATCATGAGGGGACAGGAAACCAAGTCTGGCCTGCTTGGCATGCAATTCCACTAGACTGGTATTCATCAAGTGAATGTCAAAGATCTGAACCATGTTGACCTGATAATCATTCCTTTCATGGTAGTCTTGGATCCATCCGAGATCCATTTGACGCTGGAGGACCTCTTGTACAAAAGAGCATCTCTGATTGTCTTTTGAGCAAATCGGGCAAGCGCTGTAGTCATGCAGCGGCAAGTTGTAATGCTGAATTTGTCTTGAATGTATTGCCACTAGATTGGCATTCATTGCACGAATGTCATGATTTTGAACAATGTTTGGATGCGCATGGATTATGTTTACTTCACGAATCCTGTGATCTTGAATGCATCCTAGATCCATTTTCTCTTGAAGAGTTGCTTGTACTATGGCACATCCTTGATTGTTCTTGGAACAGATATCACACTGATGATAGTTGTGAGGTGGCATATGGTTGTACCCTCTCTGTCTGCAATGCATTTTCACCAGATTGGTTCCCAGTAGGTGTACATCATGAATTTGATAACTGCTACCAGGTTCTCCTTCTATCAAATTCACCGTAGTCTTCTCATGTTGCGGTAATGAGTTCGTTTGAATATTTCGATTAGAATCTTTGAAAGATAGAACCCCATTTCTGACGAGCTTCTGTACATCAAATTTAAAGCTGAGGCAATTCTCAATGTTATGTCTTGATCCTCCTTGATGGTAAATGAGTGTTTGATCTGCTTTGAACCAAAAAGGTGGATTGTCCGGTACTGTGAGAGGAGTCCTGGTTTGAATGTGCCCCTTGGCCAGCAGAAGTGGAAATAACTCTGCATATAACATTGGTATAGGGTCAAACCCTGGTGATCGTGTAGTACAACTGTTATTATTGTACTGCAGGCGATCCTGATGAAGAGGTTATTGCTACCTTTGCTGATAATGTTGTTGATTTGGTTGGCTCTAAGAAACTTGAGGTTGATATGTTAGAGCTGACGCTGGGTTGATAGCGGGAGTTACTGCTGCTACCTTCCGAGGTTGATACCTTCGTCTTTGTTTACACAGAGAGATATTACTTATATCTTGCTCTTTCATCTTTTGGAAAGCACTACCGTATCTTTTAGTACTGCTGGATGGCTCGACATCTTTGACCAATCGTCCTTCTCGGACTGCTTCCTTAAGGCGTACCCCCGTGTTTACCATTTCAGTGAAGTCACTAGGTGCTCTGGCGAGCATTCGGTCATAATAAAATGAGCCTAATGTTTTCAGGAAGATCTTTATAATTTCCTTTTCCTCGAGGGGAGGACAAATATGGGCGGCGATTTCACGCCATCTCTGAGCATACTCCTTGAAGGTTTCTTTTTCTTTCTGGGACATTGCTCTGAGCTGGTCCCTATCTGGCGCCATATCCAAATTGTATTTATACTGCTGAACGAAGGCTGCCCCAAGATCTCTGAAAGTACTGATCTTGGTGTGGTTTAAACCCATGTACCATTTGAGTGGGGCACCGGTTAGACTGTCTTGGAAGTAATGGATTAGTAGCTGATGGTTTTCTGTCTAGGTAGACATTTTCCGAGCATACACTACAAAATGACTTTGAGGGTAAGAGTTGCCTTTGTATTTTTCAAAGTCAGGCACCTTGAATTTGTGCAGTATCTTTACATTAGGGCCCAAACAGAGGTCCGCAGCGTCGTTACTAAACAGGTCCTGTCCGCGAATGGCATGCAGTTCCTTCTGCATTTCCAAGATCTGTTCTTGGAATTCATTCATCCTTTCGTATACTTCTTTGTTTCTTCCAGAAGTGGCCTACAAAATTTGTTCCTCAGGGAAAGTGTGTCCCACCGGTTGTGGTATAGACATTACGGCGGTAACTCTTGGCGCTTCAGTGACCTGAAGTTTGTAACCTTCAGGAGTTTCTGTCGTAACCCTTGCATCTTCGTTTGCCTGAAGTTTGTAACCTTCAGGTCTGGAGGTTCCTGCTATAGCTTCCGGGTCTTCAGTGACCGGAGGTATATATCCTTCATGTGTAAAATTGAAAGGCATGCCCCAGGGAAAACCTTTAGGCATGTTGTACTGAGGAAGACTGCCAGGTATCTCAAACGTTGGTGTAGACATAATCTCTAAGATCGTAGTCCTTTGAGGTTGTTGATCCTGAGTTGCTGCCAGGGATTCCATGGTGTTGTGGAGTTTCTCCAAACTCTCCTTTAGAGCATTGATTTCTTCCCTTAATTCTCTGTTCTCTTCTTCGAGATATTCCATTATCTTTTGCCTATTGGCCCGAGTATTATACGAATGAGACAATTTGACTCTAGAGTGCGACACATGTGTGACTCTCAATGACAATGATGCGTTATGTGAGAATTATGAATGATATGCCAAAAATGAGAATGATATTTCTTTTTAGTTTTTGTTTTCAAATGAATTTTTAATAATTATGTAGCAAATATCATACAGCGGTGGAAACCTTTTTATTGAACTCAAAAGAATGCAGTATTTTACAAGGGAAAAGTACAGTATTTTCCAAAGTGCGAGAAGGAAAATTAGGCATATGGATCCTGAGTTTTTTCTGAGGAAAGCTCAAATGCTGGTCCCTGAATTTTTCTTTTGGTTGATTGGGCCCCTTCAACCGTTGTCGGGTCGATGATCCTTTGCCAAGTGAAAGGAGAGAGTAAATTTCTTCGTTCCTCCTGACTTTCTATAGCATGCTGCTCTAATATCTCAATTAGAGCATCTTTTTCCTTCAACAGTTCTTGGATGTTTCTGCACTCCAAATTAATAATCTGGTACTTGTTCTTCCAAGAGTTCTTTTCACGTTAGACTTTGTTAAGAGCGATATGGAGTTTTTTTCGCATCGGACATGAAATAAAGAACAGATTCCTTTAAGGGAAAAACTTCTTAACGAGGGTAAAGCATCTTCAGTTTGATGGCCCTAGTTTGTACCCAATGAAGATAAGGCTCTGCAGAGATGCAATTTGGCCTTCCTAGAGACTGTCTCCCCTTCTTGTGAACATGTTTCCAGGCATGCACTATTTTTTTTTCTTTTGTTCCCTGTCATTTTCTCCTTCCTTGAACAAAAGACCCTCCATATGAATATTTTTGGTATATTCTTCATCGGGTATCCAAGTTGACGGCGAGCTAAAATTGGATGGTAGTTGATTCCTCCCTTAGTACCAATGAGGGGTATGTTGGGGAAATTTCCACATTTGTCGATGATTTTTATTCCGTCATAGATCCGATTGTACCAATTTATGTTAGAATTGGTAAGAGACATAATCTTCTGCGACCATCGCAACTACTCTTATGATCCCAAAAAGCAGCAGACTTGGATAAGTGGGAAATAAACCATTTGTAGAGTAATGGTACACAACATGTGATCATCCCTCCACTGTACAAATTCCTTAAGTGTACAAAATGATAAGCATCTGCGAGCAAGGTTGGGACTGGGTTCCCAATTAAGAATATCTTGAAAACATTGGTGTCGACGAAGTTGTCAATGTTGGGAAAGAGGAATAACCCATATATGAGCAGAACAAAGACATCCTCGAAATCAGTTATATTTCCTATACTGGCAAAGTATAGGGCATTCTCCATCAGGAATTTAGCTGGTAAACCCTGGATTCCTCCCTTGGTGGTCATGTGAGTTCTGATATCTGACTCTTTCAAAGAGGTTGCTCTTGCAATGGCATGATCTTTTGGAATTTCTTCCAGTCCAGAAAATGGATCTTGATCAGTGATAGGTAAATGAATCAGGTGAGAGTACTCTTCCAAAGTGGGTGTGAGCTGATAGTTTGTGAAATTCTGGCACAGATATCAGATGTCCTACACAGATGTTGAGACACTGATATCCAACACAATGAACAAGATAACAATAATAATAACAGTGCAGAAAGTAAAGAACACAGTGATATGTTTATCCAGTTCGGATCAATAATCCTACTCTGGGGGCTACCAAGCCAGAGACGAAACCAATATACGATAGTATCAATTCACAGATCATACAATAACCAAATCCTATTATAATCTACTCACTTAATCACTACCCTTCCTATGACTTCTACCTAAGACTCACCTAGGTATGAGGCCCTCCTCAAATCCCTCTACAACCACAACCCGTGATTGGTTCCTTTCCACACAAGTAACAAACCGAAAGTCACACTTTCAAAACACATAATTCTCAATACTTCAAAGCTTATGAGAATTGACACACAAGAAACTTAATGCTTAAAAGCTTATGAGTAACTGACAGAACTTACAACACAAAAACCAGTCCTTATACTGTTATCAGAATGATACCGGTTAGGCTCACAAAATACACTCGAAAACCCTAACAAAAACACACGTAAGTTCCACACCTAAACTAAGTTTACACCAGTCAATATATAGCATTAAATCTGGACTGGATTGGGCTTCAAAAATGCAGCAAATAGACTGCTCACAAATCTGCAAATTAAACTCCAACAAAATAGGTCTTCAATCTAAAGTTTCCTAATATGTCTCCATAATTAGAAAGCGCTGAAAATCCAAAAACCAACACTAAAACACAATCCAAAAATACTTTGGATGCCACATAGGATAACCAAATATTCACAGAATATTCAGAACAATTAACAGCAACAAAATCTTCAGCAAAACTGAGTTTAGGCGCGATGTCCTATGAGCCAGAATGGGACATCTTCATTCGACATGTTGAATGCAGCAAATTAGAACATCTTGTGACAACTTGTTTCAACATCTTACTGCTAGAATAGTTTTAGCAAAATAAATGCCAACCACAAAATCAACGAAATAACAATCTCCCCCTTTGGCTTATTTTGGCTAAAACTACACACCAAACAAATCTTGTAAAGAAGCACACAAAAAAAACCATATCAGAGACAGCAGCGAAATACCAACACACAGCACTCCCCTTCAACTGCATACAACACACAGTACATCATAGAAAAAAAACTCCCCCTCAACTGCAACAACACAAACATCACACATTCTCCCCCTCAGCTGCAGCACACACAACACACATAAGCACACTACTCCCCATTTTTAGCCAGAAATATGACAAAGGCAAGTAGAACAGTTATTAATCTTTGAGAAATGGTCAAATCATAGACCAGAATAAACAGCATCAGAGAGCAGATGCACACCACATCACATGACCAAGTGTCATGTACAAACTTCAGTATTTTCCCCTTTATAACCTCATGCACACACTGCACTACCAGAAACTCCTTTAATCTTTCCAATCTGGCAGCCAGAAGGAACATTAATTGCTATAGTTCCTCATGACTGTAAACCCCAAGTCTGTTCCTCAGGTTTTCAAACTGAACTGCATCCAGAGCCTTGGTAAATATGTCAGTAAGCTGATTTTCTGTGCTCACATGCTCAAGAGTTATGACTTTGTCCTCCACAAGTTCTATGATGAAGTGATGCCTGATATCAATGTGCTTAGTCCTGCTATGTTGAATAGGATTTTTAGAAATATTAATAGCACTCAGGTTGTCACAAAATAATGTCGTTACATCTTGTGTGACATTATACTCAGATAGCATTTGCTTCATCCACACCAGTTGAGCACAACTACTTCCAGCTGCTATGTACTCAGCTTTAGCAGTAGAAAGAGAAACAAAAATTTTCTTCTTACTAAACCATGAAATAAGATTATTTCCTAAAAAGAAACATCCACCAGAGGTACTCTTCCTATCATCAGCACTTCCAGCCCAATCAGCATCACAGTATCCTACTAAAATGAGACTTAAGTCAAGGGAGTACAACAACCCATAATCACATGTACCACTCACATACTTAAGAATTCTCTTAACTTGATTGATGTGACTGACCTTGGGTTCTGCTTGGTATCTTGCACACACGCCAACAACAAAGGTTATGTCTGGCCTACTTGCTGTAAGATACAACAGACTTCCAATCATGCTTCTGTATAAACTTTGTTCAACATTCATTCCCTTTTCATCTTTGGATAACTTCAAGTGAGTAGGAGCAGGAGTTCTCTTATGCTTAGCATTATCCAGTCCAAACTTCTTCACAATGTTCCTCGCATATTTGCTCTGACAAATAAAAATGGAATCTTCCATCTGCTTGACTTGTAATCCAAGGAAGTAGGTCAACTCACCTACCAAGCTCATCTCAAATTCAGACTGCATTTGGTTGACAAAATGTTGGACCATTTCATCTGACATCCCACCAAACACAATGTCATCTACATAAATCTGAGCAATCATTAGTTTCCCATCCTTCTCCTTGACAAAAAGTGTTTTATCAATACCACCCTTCCTGTATCCATGGTTGACTAAGAACTCAGTCAGCCTTTCATACCAAGCTCGTGGAGCTTGTTTCAACCCATACAAAGCCTTCTTTAGCTTGAAAACATGATCAGGAAAATTTGGATCCGCAAACCCTTTAGGCTGCTCAACATAGACTTCCTCATTAAGATAGCCATTCAAAAAGGCACTCTTGTCATCCATTTGAAACAATCTGAATTTCAACAAACATGCCACTCCTAGCAGCAATCTGATGGATTCCAATCGAGCCACAGGAGCAAATTTTTCATCGAAGTCTACTCCTTCAATCTGTGTGTATCCTTGAGCAACTAATCTGGCTTTGTTCCTGGTAACAACTCCTTGTTCATCAGACTTATTCTTATAAACCTATTTTGTTCCAATCACATTTGTTCCTGCTGGTCGTGGTACCAGTTCCCAGACTTCATTCCTCTTGAATTGACAAAGCTCATCTTGCATAGCACTTATCCAGAACTCATCTGTCAATGCTTCTTTGACATTTTTTGGTTCAATCTTTGAAACAAAGCATGCATTTGACACAGCCTCCCTCGTTCTGGTTCTTACACCTTCATTCAGATTGCCAATAATTAATTCCTTAGGGTGATCCTTCTGAATCCTTATAGAGGGTCCCCTTCTAGCATCCTCTACCTCTTCATTCTCAGGTCTAGTGTCGGTTTCATGAGCATTATTTTCTACGGACTCAATGTCTTGTGAGATTTCATTGTTCATGGGAAGGCATGCTCCAACATCATCTGGGACATCTTCTTCTTTCCCAGAGTCATCAACCACCACATTTATGGATTCCATCATCACCTTAGTTCTGGAATTAAATACCCTATATGCTTTACTGTTTGTAGAGTATCCCAAAAATATCCTTTCCTCGCTCTTAGGATCCATCTTTCGCCTCTGCTCACGATCCGCCAAGATATAGCACTTACTCCCAAACACATGGAAATACTTCACATTTGGCTTTCTACCTTTCCATAGCTCATAAAGAGTGACAGAAGTACCTGATCTGATAGTCACCCTATTGTGTATATAGCAAGCGATATTCATTGCTTCAGCCCAAAAATGGTATGGAAGCTTTTTGGCATGAATCATGACCCTTGCACACTCTTGTATAGTCCTATTATTGCGTTCCACCACACCATTCTGCTGAGGAGTGATCGGTGATGAGAATTCATGAGTGATTCCTTCAGATAAGCAAAACTCTTCAAACCTGCTATTTTCGAATTCTTTCCCATGGTCACTCCTGATTCGAACAACACCACAATCCTTTTCCCGTTGAATCCTTTGACACAACTCTTTGAAGGCTGCAAAAACTTCAGACTTTTCTCTGATAAAGCTTATCCAGGTGAATCTGGAGTAATCATCAACGACAACATAGGCATACTTCTTCCCACCAAGACTTTCAACCTGCATAGGTCCCATTAAGTCCATGTGAAGCAGTTCCAGAACTCTAGAAGTTGTGGTAAGATGTTGAAGCCTCTTGTGTGACACCCTTGTTTCCTTCCCAACTTGACATTCACCACATATTCTATCCTCATCAATCTTCAGCTTGGGAATACCTCTAACAGCTTTGCTTGACATAACTTTCTTCATCCCTTTCAAGTGTAAGTGACCCAATTTCTGATGCCACAGTTTAGTTTCATCTTCCTTTGACATCAAACAGGTAGACAAACTTTCCGATTCTTGAGGATTCCACAGATAGCAGTTATCCTTAGACCTGGTTCCCTTCATAACAACGTCACCTTTCTCATTGGTAACTAGACATTCAGATTTTGTGAAATTCACTTTGAGTCCTACATCACATAGTTGGCTTATACTGATCAAATTAGCGGTCAACCCTTTGACAAATAGAACACGATCCAGATTTGGTTGTCCTGTGTAGTCCAGCTTTCCAACACCTTTTATTTCACCTTTTGATCCATCCCCAAAAGTGACATAATTGGTGGAATGAGGCTTGATATCTGACAAGAATTTCTTCACACCAGTCATGTGTCTTGAACAACCACTATCAAAGTACCAATCTTCCCTTGCGGATGCTCTAAGAGAGGTATGTGCTATGAGACCAGCTATCATATTTCTAGGAGTCTATCTTCTCTTCACTTTAGCCCAACTCTATCCTTTATTTTGTTGATGAGCAGTTTGGGATAGCCGTGCAACTTGTAGCAAAAGTACTTTAAGTGACCAATCTTTCCACAGTAATGACATCTCCATGGTTTATACTTTGAACTACATACTCTTTTCTGATGCTTCATCTGATGTTGAAACATGTGATTTGACATCCCCTCTTCTTGCTTTATCTTCTGGGGAACAAACTTTAATTCAGGCTTCTTGTAGGTCTCTGCTTGATTGTTAAAACCAAGGCCTTGCACATTTCCAGCACCTTTCCCAGTCTGAAGAATCTCATCCAGCTGCGTGGTACCATTGTTCAGCATTCTTATAGATTTGGTCATATTGTCAAGTTTTGACTTTTGCCATACAACCTCCTCTTTTAGACCATCAATGATTGATAGATGTTCTTCTTTCTCCGCTTGTAGTTGAGCTATCAGAACCTTCTGTTCTAATATTATCTGGCACCTTTCTTTATTCTTGATACACAACTCTGAGAAACCAGTGAAGACTTCTTCCTTAGTGAGTTCTCCAATATAAGATTCTTTGTCAGAGTCAGACTCACAAGTAGTTTCTCCATCAGCCTTACATATCCCGGTCAAGGCTGTCGCCAATTTTGCTGATTCTTCTTCAAGATCACTCTCAGACTCTCCTTCTGACCAAGACACAGATAAGCCCTTCTTCTGCCTTTTGAGATACGTGGGACACTCAGTCTTTATGTGCCCAAATCCCTCACATTCAAAACACTAAACTCTCTTCCCTTGATTAGAGTCTTCTTCAGTTCTGGACCTCCTGCCTCCATCTTGGTTTTTACTGATGTCGAGTGACTTGTTCTGAGCATTTGCTCTCGACTTCCAGTCAATCTTTTTCAACACTTTGTTAAATTGTTTTCCAAGCAATACCAGATCTTTAGACACCCCTTCATCTCTGACCAGGTCACCTTCATCTTCTGAGTCACCAGCATTTGACACAAAAGCTACGATCGTCTTCTTTTCAGACTTTTCACGGATCCCTAATTCAAATGTTTGAAGAGATCCCATAAGTTCATCCACTTTCATCTTGTCTATATCCTGAGCTTCCTCTATATCAGTCACTTTCATGTCAAATCTCTTAGGTAGAGATCTGAGGATTTTTCTGACCAGTTTGCTGTCAGACATCTTTTCACCTAGGGCAATTGAGGCATTAGCTATCTCAATAATGTTCATGTGAAAATCATGAATGCTCTCATCCCCCTTCATCTTTAAACTCTCAAACTTGCTGGTGAGAAGCTGAAGTTTTGACATCTTCGCCTTTGAAGTCCCTTCATGAGCAACCTTCAAGACCTCCCACGCCTCTTTTGCAATGGTGCAATGTTGAATCAGCCTGAAGATATTCTTATTGACACCATTAAACAATGCATTCATGGCTTTGGAATTTCCCACGGACCCTTTGTAGTCTGCATCATCCCAGTTTTCCTCTTCCTTCACCACGTCGGTAGGGGTACCTCTTCCATTTTAACCTTTGGGGGTTCCCATCCTTTTATAACAGCTTTCCATGCTTGATCATCCAAGGATTTGATGAATGCTATCATCCTTGGTTTCCAATAGTCATAGTTGGAACCATCAAGCAGAGGTGGTTTGTTCAAAAATCCTCCATCCTTGTCCATTGTACCAGAAAGTACCTTCCCTGAATCTCACCCAGAACCAAACAAGGTTGCAAGCTCTTGATGCCAATTGAAATTCTGGCACAGATATCAGATGTCCTACACAGATGTTGAGACACTGATATCCAATACAACGAACAAGATAACAATAATAATAACAGTGCAGAAAGTAAAGAACACAGTGATATGTTTACCCAGTTCGGATCAAGAATCCTACTCTGGGGGCTACCAAGCCAGAGACGAAACCAATATACGATAGTATCAATTCACAGATCATACAATAACCAAATCCTGTTATAATCTGCTCACTTAATCACTACCCTTCCTATGACTTCTACCTAAGACTCACCTAGGTATGAGGCCCTCCTCAAATCCCTCTAAAACCACAACCCGTGATTGGTTCCTTTCCACACAAGTAACAAACCGAAAGTCACACTTTCAAAACACACAATTCTCAATACTTCAAAGCTTATGAGAATTGACACACAAGAAACTCAATGCTTAAAAGCTTATGAGTAACTGACAGAACTTACAACACAAAAACCAGTCCTTATACTGTTATCAGAATGATACCAGCTAGGCTCACAAAATACACTCGAAAACCCTAACAAAAACACACGTAAGTTCCACACCTAAACTAGGTTTACACCAGTCAATATATAGCATTAAATCTGGACTGGACTGGGCTTCAAAAACGCAGCAAATAGACTGCTCACAAATCTGCAAAATAAACTCCAACAAAATAGGTCTTCAATCTAAAGTTTCCTAATATGTCTCCATAATTAGAAAGCGCTGAAAATCCGAAAACCAACACTAAAACACAATCCAAAAATACTTTGGATGCCACATAGGATAACCAAATATTCACAGAATATTAAGAACAATTAGCAGCAACAGAATCTTCTGCAAAACCGAGTTTAGGCGCGATGTCCTATGAGCCAGAATGGGACATCTTCATTCGACATGTTGAATGCAGCAAATTAGAACATCTTGTGACAACTTGTTTCAACATCTTGCTGCTAGAATAGTTTTAGCAAAATAAATTCCAACCACAAAATCAATGAAATAACAGTCTGGAAAAGTGAAGCAGTGGTATACTGGATCGTAGAACTGAACTAATGTAGACAGGGCTCCTTCAACCATGTTGATTTTCAAAAGAGACAATAGTCCTCCGTGCTTAGCTCTGAAAGCTTCGGGATTTGTAATCATCCTTACCAACTTCCTTAGGTCTTCTAGTTTTGGAACCTTGAAGGTGTACTTGTGCATTTTTAATGAATTAAATGCATGGATGCATGAATGATGCAAACAAAAACATTTGAAAACATGAGTTTAAGGGTTCATTGTCACGAGCATGGAGCCATGAATCTACCCATCCCCAAGGTGTGTACTAAAGGTCAATTTTTGTACCTGTAGAATAAGTTCTAACAAAGGTTCCCAAAATCATTGACCCATCTTAAGGATATTAACAGCAAACCGACTGACTCATGAGAGCTGTAATATCCCAAGATGAATCTCCTTTGGGTGTAGTATCGCCTATCAACTATTCCAGATAGTTACCGCACTACCTAATGGTCAAATGGTTAAATGTTCACTAATCCTCAGTTTCAAGGGTACCCAATGGGAAAAACAATGCTTTCACGACTTGCTCGTTCAACATTATTAATTCCACAAGGGCACCTCCACTGATTCAGCGGACTTTCAAGTTAGCTTGGTCGGGACTCACTCCCTATAAGCCTCCCTGAATATGCCACCACTTATCTCAATGTTCTCTCAGACTCACCACATGCGTATTAATCGCATTCCCAGTTAACAGTAATTTAAACAAATATATCAAGTAATATGACAGCATATGATATATAAAAGAAAATGAGAAAGCAAGTAAAATATCAGAAAAGTAAATGCAAAGTAAGGCCTAAACCTCTCAGGAAATCTAATCCTAAACATCCCCAACAGAGTCGCAATTTTTCTGTAGCGTCGGTTTTTTGGTGACGCGACCACCTACCGCATATTTGATGCTACTTTCTGATTTCTGTATTTATCCTATGAAGCTTAAAAGGAAGGGGAAGATATCTTAAACTAACCCTACACACAAGTGTTTTCTTTAACAGATGCTAAGAGATCGGGGAACGGGGTTTGGTTATACAAATGGAAGCTATTAACACCCAGAGTATCTATAGTAATCTATAGGAACCTTCTTTTGCATGTATTTCAGCTGTTTGAAATGCTTTCTTGTGTTTATCTACTATGGATTAGGAAAGTTTCTCCTTTGGAAGTGTTAAGAGAATGTTTTTGTTGTTTTTGGGTTTTCTATTGTTTTTGGGAAGGTACTTGACCTAAGATTTTTTATTTGTGTGCTCGCTAAGATTTCGCAATCTTATGCCTACGTATTCCCGTAAAGAGATTTGGGAAATCATAGCAATCGTGGTTCCTCCTATTCTATGGGAGGAAAAATTTGGTGTCTTGTTCAAAGCCCAAGATTGAAGCTAGTTGAGTCTTTGTGTCTTGTTCAAAGCCCAAGATTGAAGCTAAAAGGGTGATTGAGAGAGAGAATTTGTCATCTCTAAAGGGAAATATCACCTATTCATCACAGATGTTGAGTAATTTGTTATAAGGGAAATTACTTTAACTGGGATGTGTGGAATTCAGCAATGCCATAATTTCCTTTATAAGAGAAGTGTCATGAAGGAAGAAACTTTAACCCAGTTAGAGCAACGCTATTTTTCCTTTATGAATCTTTCATGCTAAGAGAGGGACATTGGCTTGGATGTATGGAATCCAGAGACTTGCCACTTACAGCTGTTAGATGATAGAGTAATTTTTACCATGATAAAGGAGGGACTCTAGCTTGGACTTTGAATCAACAAGTGTGCCACTTACATCAGTTTTTCTGGGAAAAAGGTTTTGGTTGTTGTTTTTGAGATATGATGTATAGAAAGGGTATCTTCCTACAGAGAGAACTCATGGTCTCATCTGAGGGGATGTTGTTTTTTTGTGTGCCTTGTTCAAATCCCAAGGTTGAAGCTAAAAGAAAGTGACTCCTCTGGGGAGTGTCATATTTTTCTTGTACAAAGCCCAAGATTGACGCTGTCGGGGAAAATCATTATATAAAGCCTAAGAGGAGACTGTTTCTTGCTAAGGATTTATTGAAATCTAGGAGAAGATCTAAACTGTATTGGGGAATCCAAAGGGAAACTAACTCTTGCTGGGGAATCAGGGAAGATTTGAATTACCAGATTCCATGAGGCTCTACTTCTGTTGGGGATTTGTTGATGGTAAATTGACCCTGACTGGGATTTTCAAGGTGAAAGTTAAGACTGGTTAGGGGTCAAAGAAGTTTAAAGGTGAGTTTGAAAACCTTTGAGATTTTAACTCTTATGGAGACTGGTGTATTGGTGAAATGATCAGGATCTATCCTATGCTTTTAGGAAGCCTGAGGGTTTTTATGTGAAGTCCAAAAAGGAGACTATGAGAGTGAGACTTTCCAAGTCTACTTGTATGAAGCTCAAGAGGAGGCTGAGACTGTCCAAGTCTCATAAGAAGAGGCAAACTCTGGTTAGAGAGAGATCTTTGTATGATGCCCAAGAGGAGGCTGTTGGTTTAAGGGATGAAGATCAACCCTTGAATGATTGGGTATTCTAGAGTTTTGACTCTCCTGAGGATTGAACTAGTAGAGATGACTAAATTCTATCCTATGCTTTTAGGAAGCCTTTGGGTCCTTGTATTAAGCCCAAGAGGTGGCTGTTGGGAACTTCTAAGAAGCTTGGTGGTCCTTGTACTAAGCCCAAGAGGAGGCTATTGGGAACTTCTAAGAAGCCTGGTGGTCCTTGTACTAAGCCCAAAAGGAGGCTAGGGATGCTTCTAGGAAACCTGGTTGTCCTTGTACTAAGCCCAAGAGGAGGCTAGGGATGCTTCTAGGAAGCCTGTGGGTCCAAGCCTAAGAAAAGTTCAAGAAAGGTTTCACCGGGAATAATCTTTTCTCTATTGAACAGTTCTAAGGTTTGAAGAAATTCAAAAGAGGTTTCACAGGGAATTAGTCCTCTCTGGTGAAATGAATTTATTTTAATATATATGTTTCTAAGTTTTGTCAGTCTTGAGAAAAGTTTCACCGGGAATAATGCCTTTCTCTGTTCCATATTGAATAAAGCCCAATAGGAGGTAGACTGTATTAAGGGAAGTTTCCTATGAGGGAACTAGTTATTGACTATGTTAGAAGTAACCTTTGGTTTGACCTAAGTGTAGACCTAACTCCTGGGGAAAATCTAGACATATATACACAATGTAGCGAGCGATTTTGGACGTGGTTCTTAAGCACTGTCGCTCTGGGGTACTACAGGTCGATTCATTTTTTATCCTATTAAGCTGACTAAGGAAGGGAAATAGATGTCTCCAATTAACCCTGCTTATTTTGTTAAGAATGAAATGACGGGACTATTCATGGGGATTTTGGATAAGTACTGGATTTGATGTTTTTAATTAGTGTGCTCGCTAAGATTCTTTTGCAATCTTATGCCTACGTATTCCCGTTTAACGAAACAGGGAAATCAGAGCGATCGTAGTTCCTCCTATTCTATGGGAGGAAAAATGTTGTTTTGGTGTCTTGTTCAAAGCCCAAGACATGAAGCTAAAATGTGGTTTGTATCTTGTTCAAAGCCCAAGATGTGAAACTGAAAGGTCTATTTGTATCTTGTTCGAAGCCCAAGATGTGAAGCTAAAGGGTTTTGACTTTAGAGAGAATTTGTCATCTCTAAAGGGGATATTTGGTCTATTTGTCACAACTGTTGGGTGACTGGTTATAAAGGAGAATTACTTTAACTAGGATATATGAATCCAACAATGCCATAATTTCCTTTATAGGGGATTTTCAACCTGAAGGAGAAGACTTTAACTCAGTGTAGAGTAATGTTATCTTTCCTTAGGAATTTCTCATGCTAAAAGATGGATAGTGGCGTGGATGTAAATAATCCAGAGGCTTGCCGCTCACAGCAATTAGATGGGGGAAAAGGAGTTGTTGATGTTTGTATACTGTGAGCAAGGCACATATTGATGCTAAAAGGTTGATTTACTCAACTGGGGTTTTCCTTATACAAAGCCTAAGAGGTGGCTATTGTCCCAACAAGAGGGTGCTTCTATGTATGTCTTGTACGAAGCCCAAGACGTGAAGCTAAAAGGTTTGACTTAACAAGAGAGTGATTTTTATCTCGTACGAAGCCCGAGATGGAGGCTAAAAGGGGGTTTGACTCAACAAGAGAGGCTTTTATATATGTCTTGTACGAAGCCCAAGACGGAGGCTCAAAGGTGATTGACTCAACAAGAGAGTCTTTTATACTCAACAAGAAAGTGTTTTTATATCTCGTACGAAGCCCGAGATGGAGGCTAAAAGTTGTGACTCAACAAGAAAGTGTTTTTGTATCTCATACGAAGCCCGAGATGGAGGCCTAAAGGTGTGGCTCAACAAGAGAGTCTTTTTGTATCTCGTACGAAGCCCGAGATGGAGGCTAAAAAAAGTTGTTGACTCAACAAGAGAGTGTGAAAATGTTAGCTCCGCTGGGGAGAATCATTGTACAAAGCCCAAGAGGAGACTATTATGTTGGTGACTGTTTCAGTTTAGTGACAGGTCCAGTATGTTGGATAAAAGAGAAAATCAGTTCTTATGAAGGGATGATTAAAGGTATTGTTGTGCTTTGGTATTGATCAGAGGATCAGGGCTATTTCCTGTTCTTTAAGGAAATAGGAAGTCCAAAGGGGTATTGAGACTATCCAAGTCTACTGGTGTTTTGAGAAATCGATTCTCAGGTAGTGAAATGATCTTGGTATGATGCCCAAGAGAAGGCTGGTATGTTAAGGGATAAAGGTCAACCCATTAACAGGTCTGATACTTGACTCAGAAAGACAACTCTAGCAAATTGATGACTAGGTTCTGTTCCTATACCTGTAGAGGTCTCTGGGTCCTTGTACTAAGCCCAAGAGAAGGCATGAGAGCTTTTAAGAAGCCGAAGGGTCCTTGTACAACGCCCAAGAGGAGGCGGGGATGCTTTTAAGAAGCCTGTGGGTCCCTAAACCCCGAGAAGTTCAAGACATGCCATTCACTGAGAATAGATCAAGCCAGGAAAGTCCGAGAATTTGGAAGAAACTCAAGAGATGCCATTCACGGAGAAAAGATCATCTCTGGGGAGTAGAGTCTCTTTGACAATTTCTAAGGGTGACAGTCTAAGAAAGGGTTCACTGAGAATGCTGCCTTTCACGTCTCCATATTGTTTAACCCCAAGAGGAGGAAAGACTGTGTCTGGTAATCCTATGGGGATCTAGTTTTGTTTGTATTTTAAGAGTGGCCAACATGGCTTTACCTAGCGCTAGACGTAGTTGCCGGGGAAAACTCTAAATAACTATACTAGTATTACACAGTTAGTATATGACGAGTATATAAAAGTTTGTGAAAGAAGACTTACAGTGAGCAACCCCACAATACAGTTATATATATATATATATATATATATATATATATATATATATATATATATATATATATGAAAGCGGATAAAGAAAGCGGGTAAACACTTACTCGGTTGTAGAGCTTCCATGCTGTTTGGTTAGTTGTTCAACAAATAAAGCTTTGATAACAATATTATATTCAAAATCAAAGGAGAAAGTGTTTTGAAAAGATTGTTAGGGTTTAAAGCTCAAGGAGAGGTCCAAGGTTTTATTAGTGATTGCACTGTTGTTTTGAATTTATACAGGGACTTATACAAGTGACTGAGGCCCAAAAGGTTTTCTATACAAAGGGATGGGTCTTATACTCTCTCAAGAGGCCAAAAGGTGTTTATGGAAAAATAATGGGGCTTATAACACGAGGGTAGGCCCAGATGATTTGTTTTTGAATTGGCGATCACGCCGAGATATTTCTTTTAACGTAGAGGGACTTATACAATGTCTGAGGCCCAAAATTGTTTAGGTTAAAAGGGGATTGGGTCTTACACTCTATTAGAGGCCCAAAGATTTATTTTTGTACAAGTGATGGGGCTTACAACTCAAGGAGAGGCCCATGGGTTTTTTGTTAAAAGGGCGACGATCGCGCTGAACTTTTTGGTGGTATCGGGACTTATACAATACACCGAGGCCCAAATTCTTTTGGTTTCTACAAAGGGTTGGGTCTTACACTCTACCAATAGGCCCAAAGAGTTTGAAAAAGTTTGATGAGGGTTGAATTAATCAAAAACCCTAATTTGTTTTCAAAATGTATTTTAATTGAATAAAAATTCAATTAAAATGATCAAAATTGTTAAACATGTGGAAAACAAATTGTGATCTTGGATTAATGTTTCAAAAATTAGGTTTTGATCCACAAAATGTTTGGAAATCACTAAAATTTGAAAAATCAAGAAGGAGAAAATATTTTAAATGTCAAAAACAATTAAAATATTAATTCTTTACAAAAATATCAAGTATATGAAATAAATAATATTTTTGGGATTTTTTGGGAAAATAAAATATTTTAACATTTTTGTGAATTATTAAAGAAAGAATCAACTCAAAATCATTAAAACTCAGAGAGAAATTAATTTTTGAATCAATTAAATAAAATCACACAAATTCAAATATTTGAATTTTCAAAAAGGGCGCCAAGAACATGGCAAGAACACGCGCCACCCATTGTTTCTACAGATTTGCGTTTTTTATCCAATCTCACTAAATACTTGATGATATCATGCAATCTACATACCAATCTACTCGTTTTCACCTCACGATCATGTTTATGGTCTTTAATTTCATTTATTTTAAGCATGGAATAAGAAATCAAATAGAAACTTCAAGAACCCAAAATTTTTCATGAAGGCCCAGAAATTCCATACATGATTCAAACAAAGCAATTGATTGAGGGAAAACACTATATGCATGATTATGAACATATGGCCAAATTATTGTGCAGCAAAAAATGCATGAATCATAGAGTTAGAAGAGCTCATGCTTACCTTTTGCAGCTGGTGATTATGTTTTGTGTTAGAGGTGTTATAGCTTGGTTCCAAAGATATGGACAGCTTCCCTAGGTGCTATGGAGTGTGTCTGGATGCTTGGAGTGGATTGAATTGAGCTGGAACTTGATTTGGCATCTCAACAGCAAATCTGTCAAAGGCTTGTGCAGATGGATGGTGATTTTGAGAATCTAGTGTTCCAGATGTTATGTGAGTGTTTGGATCACTTCTATATGATATTTATGAGGTGTGTGTGTGTGGTTGGTTTGATTGGAATAGCTCTCAAACTCAAAACTCGATAGTGACTTGCTTTGGAAGGTAAATTTGGAAGTGAGAAGGTGATTTTGAGGAAAGCATCTGTTTGATGGCTTTGGTGTACTCAAACTGATCACAAATGAGCTCTATTTATAGTAGAGCAAGTTTTTTTTGCAAGGAATAGTGAATGGCAACTCCTGCATAGGTTTGGCAAATGTTGATCAATGAGAATCCAAGTCTCCTCTAGCCATTGACTAGAGGTTAGGGCACAGGCTGCTGGTTCCCTTGGTCTTGGATAAGTCTTGACTAAATTCAGTTGGAAATGGCTCAGTCCATGCCACCTTGGTGTATGCATTGAATGCTCAAATCCAAAATTGGAGTCTTGTCCCCTCTTTAGGGATTTCTAGGTTTGGCATGCTACTTTTAGTTCCAAGGACTTGGGAGGCTTGGGATCAGAGTTGGTTCCTCCTTGGTCCCCCCTTGAGGTGTTCAGATGGATAAGTGTGCTAATCATTTGTACAAATTTGGCAAATCGAGCAAAATGCACAAATCTGCCTTGCTTTGGCAGTTTTCAGCAAGGCATGTTGCCATTGTCATATCTCATGGCTCAAGTGGACTTTGATGAAGTTCTTGGTCATTTTGGAAAGCCCTCATATGATACAACAACTGTTTGATCATAATTAGTTTTGATACTTTTTGAATCCAAGTGAAAAATGCCCCTACATTTGGAAAAAAGTAAGGCAGATTCTGACTTAGTGAAAATTTCACTAAGGGTTGGAAAAAAGTGACATTTTCATCTTTTGTGATTTTGATCATTCCATAACTTAAAATCCATGAGGAATTAGAATGAGTTGTGTTTAAAGCTTTTGTAGAGGGCCATGAGAGCTACAAATCCAGCTTTGAATGAGGAAAAATGGCCTTGTGGTTTAGGAGTTATGATCCTCCAAAGTTGGTACCCTAGCCACTTTGTTCCATAACTTAGAAAATTTTCTAAGTTTTTATGGTTACCCCTTTTACAAGTTATCCCACTTTTCTTGATTTTTCTTGATGAATGTTGATTCAAATCACACATTAACATCATTTTAGGGTTAAGGAACCATAATTGTGAAAAATCTCAAAAAGTCAAAGTTGACTTTTGTGCACAGTTGACTTTTTATCAGATGAATTCCAAACTATGCAATTCTCTAGGAAATCAAGTGCTTGACCTAAATCAAACTTGATGGATTGATTTGATATGTTTTATAGGGTGTATTGAATCATGTTCTAGGGTTTGGGAGCATGTCCTGGTCAAAAGTCAAAGGTACAGTTGACTTTTCTCACGAAACCCTAATTGTGGTTCAGATGAAACTGAAACTTGGTGATCAAGCTTCTTGGATCAATCCATTGTTGTAAACGGATCAATGTGATTTATTAGAGACCTTCCAATCCTATCTTGAGGTCTTGGCTCATGATTTATCCCAAAAGTCAACTTAGGGGTGAATTAGGTCAAGAAACCCTAATTCCTGATTTTTAGTGAATGCATCCCCTGAGGTTAAATTGACTTGATGATTGGGTCCATGAGGTTCCATGGAGTATTTTAGGCTATGCTTTGAAGCATTGGCTCATGCCCAGAGGAAAATTTCCACCTAGAGGCCTTGGTCGACCAAAACTCTAATTTGGCGACACTGGCGATCTTGAGGCTTAATCCACTTGGAATGCTGCAGCCTTGTGCTTAATCCCTGAGGTGGGAGACCTCTTGATCCATTGGGGATGTTTGAGAGGTTTATACAAGTTGAAGATCATGTCATTCCTTGATTGATCCTTTGTCTAAGAACTCTGAGAGGGCTTGAAACCCTAAATTTGATTGTAGTGGATGCTCACCCATCTTTAGGGAGACTGATGAGGTATGATTGCCCAATCCATATTGTGATGAGGATTTGCACAATGATGGGGAATCTTAGTGGTCAAATTTTGGGGTATGACACACAAGTATATACAGATAACTGAATTAACAGGTATATAAACAAGTATGCATTGAATTGAAAAGATGTTGGGTCTTACACTCTAAAAAGAGGCTCAAGTGTATTGTGATTGATTGTATGATTTTAACTGTATGATTAGGGTTTTAAGAGATTGAAGAAAGTTTTGAGAAAACTTTGAACTTGAATTTTAAAGAAAGTTTATTGAATTGAATTAAAAAGGATGTTTGGGGATTATAACTCAAAGAGAGGCCTGAATGATCTAAGAATAGTTTCACCGGGAATAATGCTCCTCCTAGTACTAGTTTAAAACAGACAGATGATTTTGAAAACAGAGGTATGGGGCTTATAACTCAAGGAGAGGCCCATGGAGGTTGTTTATTGTTTAAAACAAAGTTTATGTACAAAAGGTTGGGGCTTATACTCAAGGAGAGGCCCAGATGACTTATTTTGAAAACAGCGATCGCACTGCGATATCGAAAGACGTTGTGGAACTTATACTACAGCAGAGGCCCAAACTTTATTTATGTACAAAGGGGTTTGGGTCTTACACTCTATTAGAAGCCTAAAATGTGTTTGAAAATAAGAAAATTTGGGATTATACTCAAGGAGGGGCCCAGATGAAAAATAATGAACGCGCCGTTATTTTGAAAATCGCACCGGGACTTATACTATGACAGAGGCCCAGGAATTATTTATTTACAAAAGAGGTTGGGTCTTACACTCTATTAGAGACCCAAAAGTGTTTCAAATGAAGTTTGAAAATATAAAATTAAGGAAAAACCCTAATTTTAATTAAAATACATTTTTTTATAGAAAATTAAATAAAAAGTTATATAAAATACCAAATATATTTAAAAACATGTTGTGAACTTTGAAAAATGTTTGAAAATAGATGTTTTAATTCACAAGATGATTTTAAATTCAATTGGTTTTGAAAAATCAAGAAGAAGAATTTATTTAAAAATGTTTAAAACAATTAAAAAGAAATTCTTTGAAAAATTCAAAAATATATCAAATATAAAATATTTTTTTGATTTTTTTGTGGAATTAAATATTAAAATGTATAAATAATTTATGTTTAAAAATCATTTGTAAAAAATTAAAAATGAGAGAGATATGAATTTTTGAAAATAATTGAAAAATATTTAAAAAATATTTAAAAATTCAAAATTTTGAAAAAGGGCGCCAACGACTCCTTCTTCTTCCTCTCTCGTGCCCGCCATGGATGATTTGAAAAAGCTCACATATCTCACTTAATATGCAATGAAAATGACTTTTGTAAACATGAAAGTTGCTCGTTTTTTAACAAGAATTTCAATGATACCAATTAATTGCATTTCTTTTAAGTGTGGAGTGAGAAATCATGTGAAGAACACATGAACCCTAATTTTTGCAAGAACACTATGAAATTCTATACACGATAGCTACAAAGCAATTAATTGAGGGGAAACACTCTACACAAGTGCAGAAACATGTTTGTAACTTGAAAACACATTTATGATGCATGGATCATAGAGTTTGAGAGGTTTAGGCTTACCTCTGAAAGAGGAATTTGAATCCTTAGTTGTAGGTGTTGCAGATATGTTTGAATGATCTGGATAACTTCAATGGACCCTAGTGAGTGTGTTGAGAAGCTTGGATTGGCTGGAAATCTCCTGGAACTCTAGTTGGTATCCCAACTGCAGTTAGGTCTAGGTGTGAGATGGAGGTTATTGATTCTGGTGTTACGAAAGTTTGGAAAGTGTTTGGATCCCTTCTATATGATGTATAGGATTTGTCTACACCATTGGTTTTGACAGAATTGCTTCCTATTTGAAAATTTGAATCCCACTTGTTAGAGAAGCAAAATTTGGTGAAAGAGGGTGAAATGAAGGAAAACACGGATTCTGATGTTTTGGTGTGTGTTGATCAGTCACAAATGACCTCTATTTATAGTATAGGAAGTTTGTTTTGCAAGGAACAATGAATGAAGGCTGATCATAGTGTGTAGCTCGGTAGCCATTGACTTGGATGTTTCAAAGTGCCAAGTCTCCTCTAGCTTGACTCAATTCAATTTCTGCAGGTTTGAACACTCAGAGTTTTGGACTGAATCTTGACTGGTTTGGATTGATATGGCTTGGTTCATGACACCTCAATGTATTGCATTAATGTAACATTGCCAAATTTGATTTTGAAGGCATTTTGTAATGATGGATCATCACATGCTAGGCTGAATTCTTGCCTCTTTGATCAAGTAACAAGTGAGTCATCAAGAGTTTTGTGTTTTTGGAAGATGACAAAGTGACAAAATTTGAAGGAGGAAATCGTGTGGCACAAGTTATGCACCAATGCTGTCTTGAAAAACCAGAATTTTATGTCATGTTGCAATGCTTGTAATTCTTGCTCAAGTTGAATTAGAATGTGTTCTTGTACTTTTTGGAACGCCCACATATCATACTTCAACTTTGATGTTTAACTTTGGGCTTGATTCATCTTGGATTATAATGGAAAATGCCTCCAAAGTTGGACAAAACAAGAGACAGATTCTTCCTAAAAAAATTTCTAAGTGTCAAGAAAAAGTTCATTTCTTAATTTTTTGTGATTTTGATCAATCCATAACTCAAAATCCATGAAGATTTGGAATGTGGTGTAGTTGACAATCTTGTAGTATGTAATTAGAGCTTTGATTTGAGCTTTGGATGGGAGAAAAAGGTTGCTTGGATCACAAGTTATAGTCTTGTAAAGTTGGGTAAAAATCACTTTTTTTCCATAACTTAGTGAAATATTAAGTTTCTTACGGTTGCCCCTTTTGCAAGTAACCTTACTTTTCTTGATTTTTATTGATGGATTATGATCCAAATCACAAGTTAACATTGTTTTTTATTTAAAGAAACCATATTTGTCAAAAAATCTCAAAAGTCAAACTTGGTTTTGGGCACAATTGACTTTTTTATCAAATGAGTTTCAAACTTTGTGATCCTTTATGAAATCAAGTTCTTGGGATAAATCCAACCTAATGGATGGATTCCATAGGTGTTTTAGAGTGTCTTGAATCATTTGCCAAGGTTTGAGACCATGTCTTGGTCAAAAGTTAGAGGTATGGTTGACTTTTTCTCAAAAACCCTAGTTTGTGGTCCAAATGAATTTGAATCTTTATATTGCTCATGAACCAAGTTCTTTGTGTCAATTTAAACTTTTAAGAGGATCAATATAAGATAGTTGAGGTATTCAAACATTTCTTGAGGTCCCGGCTCATGCCTTGCTCCAAAAGTCAACTTAGGGGTGAATTAGGTAAAGAAACCCTAATTCCTAACTTTTGATGAATGCATCCCCTGAGGCTATTTTGAACTTATGATTGGATCCATGAGGTCCTTTTGATCTACTTGGATCATGTTTTGAGGTATGGGCCCATGCCCAGATGAAAATTTATCCCTGGAGGCCTTGGTCGACCAAAACCCTAATTTGGTGACATTGGTGATCTTGAGGTTTGATTAACTTGAAATGTTGCATTCTTGTGCTTGATTCTTGATGCGGGGAGACCTATTGATCTTTTATAGATGTTTGAGAGGCTTGAAAAGTTAAAGATCATGTGAATTCTTGATTGATTCTTTGCCTGAGTGCTCTGAGAGGGCCCAAAACCCTTACTTCTTGATTGAGGTAAATGCTCAACAATCTTTGAGAGGATTGATGAGGCATGAAGGTATATCCATATTGTGGTGATAATTTGCACAATGATGGGAAATATTGTGGTCAAAATTTAGGGTATGATAGGAAGGTGAGACATGAACCAACCGTACAACATAGGAGCACAACAAACGATATTTCCTTTCTTCTTTTCATTCCTCGAATGAATAGAATAATAGGTATCAACCAAGAGTGTGGGAACAATATTCTTAGATAAGAAAATACTGATGGCAGCTTGATCCACAAAATCTTCCATGTTCGGAAACAAAACGATCCCAAACACAAGCAAAGCAAACACAGCGTTGAAAGCCTTCCAACTTCCAGCCTCAACAAAAGAAATGGCCTTGTCTACCAGAAACTTCAAAGCAAACCCTTGAGTACCACCTTTAGTCTTGAGATTAGCTTCCGCATCCTTCTTACTAATGCAAAGAGCTTCAGCAATAAGGGGAGGCTTGGGACAACTGTTGGTGTAGATGAAGGGAACCTAATTCTTGATCTCAACCCCCAAGATATGAGAATACTCCTTAAGCGTAGGTTATAACGCTCCGATTTATTTTAAATTTAATTATTTTTCGTAATTAAAATTATGTGATTGTATGTGTGTTGGGTTATGTTGGGGTACCCTAAGGTAAGAGGTAATGACCTTAGTATTAGTAACCTTGAGGGTGAGGGGTGTGTGGCTAATTTGGTAAAACTTGATAGTGTGGTGAGAATGATTAATTAATTAATATTAGCAATATTTGATTAATATTGTTAATTTAAATTATTTGGAGACATTGTTATTATTATTTAATTGGTAAAATTAATAATAATAATAATATTGGGATAATAATAATAATATTATGAAATAAAAATAATATTATAATAGAAAAGGGGAAGTGGAGAGAAAGTTTGGGGAGAACGTGAAAACAGAGGAACGGGAGAAAAGAGGAGAAAAGGATAGGGTTCAAGGAAGAAAAGGGAAAACTCCATTGTTGAGGAAAGATAACTCTCTACAAGAACTCTAAGGTAAGGGTGGGGTTCTTTAATCATTTAAGGGATATATAATATTTGTATAAGGGTAGATAAATTATTAGGTTCATATCTATGTGTTGATTATTTTGAAGTGGGTTTGAGGTTTTTGCGTGTCGGAGATTTTGATAAGAGGTAAACTGCATAAATTGATCGGTTATTTTGTGGTTTGTGTGATTCTGATTGATTGTGTGATAACCATGAAATCTATATGTAATTATGGGTTGTTGGGTATTGAAATCGGAGAAGGATTGGGGTTGGATTGTGCAGGAATCGCAACTGCAGAGTTGTTGATTCGCGCACTTCGTCGTGCGAAGGAATGTTCGCTGGCATATCGCCGGGCGAACTAGGAGGCGAGTGAAATGGATGGATAGGTGATACTGGAGTGAGTTTTGGGGAGATTCGCTGGGCGAACTCCTGGCGAACGAATGTTCGCTGGGCGAATGTAGAGACGAAGGGAGAGGAAAATAGGTGAGCCTCTGGATTTTGTATGGGGAAGGTATTTTGCTGGCGACTTCGCTAGGCGAACTCCTAGAGAATGATAGTTCGCTGGGAAAACTTGTAGCGAACATGACAATTCTGCTTGCTGCTGTTACAGACAAAATTTTCTTAAACTTTAAAAATTCATATCTTTTGATCCGTAAGTCCGTTTCAGTTACCGTTCAAATCGTTGGAAAGCTAGTTTCATGTATTTTCTGTTGAAATTATTTTCAATGCTAGAATTCCAAATATTCTATGTGTTAATTGCGTTTCCATGTACGTTGTGATGTGTTGAACGTTGAAATGTTGAGTTCGGTTGTGCGAATGTGTGTTGTAGCTGTGGATTGCAATTATTGCATGTTTTGGTAGATATATGATGCGTGTTGGACAGTTTTGGTGTGATGTATTAGCTGTATGATAATCTTACACATTGGTCGTCGTTGTATGTTGTCGTTGAATGCATATCATGTTGCATAAGTTGTATGATAAGTCGTGTACCCATGTGGAGTGTGAGTGTCTTATCCAGATTCTTTGAAATAGAATCGTATTATTGTTGTTGTTGAGGTAATCATGTGCCCATGTGGGGTGTGAGCGATTACGAATTTTGTGTGCCCATGTAGGGTGTGAGCGACTTATATAGAAATTCCGACAGGAATTATGATCATGAAAAATGGATCGAATTGGTACCACATGCATTGAGTCAAGTTGTGAGACTCATTGCATTGCATTGTGTTATGTTGTGTTGTTGATTATATGATTGTCTGCTTGTGTGGAAATTGTAACCGTATTGATGATTTGATGATAAGGTGAATCGTAAAATGATTATATGTTTTTATATTTATATTATGTATTTCTTTTGTTGATTTGAGAATCTCACCCCTTCTGTTTGAATGTTACCTCTACGTGGGTAACATGCAGATGATCAAGAATAGTGCGGAGTTGCGGTTAGTGAAGATGAAGTCTTCCATTTTATTTAGTAGAGTCTTCGTCTGCTCTGATGTGTAACGCTGAGGTTATGGAACGTTATGTGATTTGAGTTATCGTTGATTATTTAATTTTTGTTGACTTTTGTTAGTTATGTTCGTTTCAAAATATGTTATGTTTTCATCATTAATTTAGTGAAGTTTCCGCTGCTTAATAAGATGAACTTTAACTATAATTTCGTTCATTACCGTTAATAAAATTTTTGTGTTACATGTCGCATGTATGAGCAGGTTTTTGTTGGAAAGTAACATCCTACGTGTTGTAATTTTCATATATTTACTCTGATAAATAGTATTATTTTACGCGGGGGTTTTAGGGTGTTACATAGGTGCTAACTGATAATCTTGAAACGTGAAGCACCTTAGTGGCGGGTCATAGAACTGAACAAGTGTATGAATGGCAGTGATATTAACTTCAGTATTGAGGATGGCCAAAAGATTACCATAACCATCCTTGAAAATGCTCTTGTTAACTTCAACCTGACGGGATGCTAAACCTCTCAAATTCTTCAGCTTAGGCTCCACAAACTTGTAACTAAAGATACCTCTACAACCAATACTCATCTTTTATGATTATGTCAACAAAGAAAAAGCCTTCGAATAACCTGGAAATGCACATGCAAAAATTAATTGATATGATGAAATGATATGCAACACAAGAATCAAGAAGACAGCACAGTCTGAATAATCAATTCTAAGTAATCTGAATATCTGCATGTATAATTCTGTGTTGGTACAAAGATTTGACGTGTACAAGAGAACAAAGGGTATGAAGAGTCTTGGTTTCCTGCAAAAACCCAATATCCCCTCATAGGTGTGTTCTAGTCTTCCAAAGGTGGTTCATAGAAGGTCTCCCAGAGTCATGGAATCAAGTAAAAATACCCAGCCGTAGCGAATTCTCACAGGAAGAAAGTATTCTCAAGTGAGACTAGTCTGGGTGTGGCTCTCGTGACAACCCAACACACAAAACGCAGGCGTCACGACTATCCACGATTCTATCCTGTGTGTATGCTTAAGCCTGTGTAGTGGGCTTATCTCTCAAGTAACATCTACCTGTCCCAACAACAGCAGAAAATATAGCAGATATCCAGAGAATGCAGCATATGAATATTTAAAACAGTAAAGAAATGCAGTAAATAACGTAAAGATAAAGTAAGTAAAGCATAAAGATAAACACCCAAACAAGCAAGAAAGCAAATAAAACTAGGCGAGACCCTAACTTGCAAGAGCAAGGACTCCCCAGCAGATTCTCCAGCTGAAGCTGGCAGGATTATACTTGAGTGAATCACACACTCAAAGATACAACATAGTCACCACCAAACTTTATTTAGTCCCAGAGGACAGGGAAAATATCGATAAAACCCAAGGGGAAGAGAAACGGGTAAGAGGGTCGGTTATGCGAGAGGAAGGTACTAGCACCCCACGCATCCCATTTTGCTTGCTTCTAGGCTCAGATGAGTTATCTATCTAAAGGATACTATCTAAAGAAAAGAGAAGGAAGAAAGGAAAAGAAAGTGCTCGTGGAAGATTGGGGCCCTCGTGCCTACGTATCCTCATAGTGCAATGAGGAATTCAGAGCTCCGTAGTTCATGGAACCAGGGGGAAAAGGGAAAGGTGGCTCGCCAAGATTTCACAATCTCGTGCCTACGTATCCTCATAGTGCAATGAGGTATTCAGAGCCCCGTAGTTTAGGGAACTAGGACGGAAACGAAAAGTAATGGTGTCTAAACCAAGAGCAAAAACAGGAGAATGGTATTAAAACCAGGAAAGACAGGCCAAGGAAAGGTGGTGACTTCACTGGGGAAGAAAGCCAAGGAATGGTGTTAAAAACAAGAAAATAAAGAGAAAGGAATTGATTTGAGACAAGGTAAAACCCACAGGGGATTCGGTATTTTAACAGACGGATTGTGATTAACCGAAGAAAGAAAAGATTATGACTCTGCGGGGGGAAACAAGTTGCCCTACTGAGAAAGGAAAAAAATTGGTGTTTAACCGACAGACGGTGATTAACCAGAAACAAGATTGCTTAACCAAAAAGGTGTTTGACTCTCTGGGGAACTCAGTACGTTAACAGGCAGACTATGGTTAACCGAAAAGAGAATAGGAGAAATTGGTTTTAACAGACGGACTGTGATCAACCAAAGGGACGGGTGTGGAACCAAGCAAAGGTTGTGACCCAAGAGAACGATTGTGGAACCAAGCGAAGGTTGTGACCCAAGAGAACTGGTGTGGAACCAAGCGAAGGTTGGGACCTAAAAGGGGTTCGGTGCATTAACTGACAAGCAGTATTCGACTAAGGAGAAGGTATTTGAACCATGAAAGGTTAATAACCCAAAGGCATGGGTATTCAAACCAAACGAAGGTTGCTAACTCACAGGGGTATTGGTTTTAACAGACAGACTATGATCAACCAAGGAACGAGTGATTAACCAAGAAAAGATGATTAACCGAAGAAAAGATTGATTGGTTTTAACAAGTGGACTGTGATAAACCAAGAGATGGGTGATTAACCAAGAGAAGGTGATTAACCCAAAATAAACTCAGTATGTTAACAGACAGACTATGGTTAACTAAGGGAAGGAAGACATCGATCTTGAACCAAAGAAATGGTGATTGATCAAAGGAGAAATTGAAAGAGGAGTGAGTGTAGCGAGCGATTTTGGACGTGGTTCTTAAGCACTGTCGCTCTGGGGTTACTACAGGTCGATTCATTTTTTATCCTATTGAGCTGACTAAGGAAGGGAAATAGATGTCTTCAATTAACCCTGCTTGCATACTGAGTTTGAATAGCGGTCTGTTAGGTTACAGATGCTATATGGTAATGGGGCCTTTTTCTTACTTTTTTTAGAACGAAACACCGGGAATGTTCATGGGGAATTTTGTTAGGATGCTAGGACTGATGCTTTTCGATTGATATGTGAAGGTACGGGATTTGGGGCTTTGGATTAGTGTGCTCTCTAAGATTTTTCTTTCAATCATATGCCTACGTATTCCCGTTTACCGAAATAGGGAAATCAGAGCGATCGTAGTTCCTCCTATTCTATGGGAGGAAATGGTGTTTTGGTGTCTTGTTCAAAGCCCAAGACGTGAAGCTGAAAAGGTGGTTTATATTTTGTTCAAAGCCCAAGATGTGAAGCTGAAGGGTCTATTTGTATCTTGTTCGAAGCCCAAGATGTGAAGCTAAAAAGGTGTTGCCTTTAGAGAGAATTTGTCATCTCTAAAGGGGGTCTGTTTGTCACAACTGTTGGGTGACTGACTATTAAGGAGGATTAATTTAACCGGGATATGTGAATCCTAGCAATGCCATAATTTCCTTTATGGGGGGTTTTAACTTGAAGGAGAAAAATTTAACTCAGTGTAGACCAATGCTATCTTTCCTTAGGAATTTCTCATGCTAAAAAAGGGACAGCGGCGTGGATGTAAATAATCCAGAGACTTGCCGCTTACAGCAATTAGATGAAAGGAGTTTTTGATGTTTGTATCCTGTGAACGAGGCACAATTTTGATGCTAAAAGGTTTATTGACTCAACCGGGGTTTTTCTTATACAAAGCCTAAGAGGAGGCTATTGACCCAACAAGAGGATGCTTTTGTGTCTCGTACGAAGCCCGAGAGGGAGGCTAAAAGGAGTTGACTCAACAAGAGAGTGCTTTTAGATGTGTCTTGTACGAAGCCCAAGACGGAGGCTAAAGGTTGACTCAACAAGAGAGACTTTTACACTCAACAAGAGAGTGTTTTGTATCTCGTACGAAGCCCGAGATGGGGGCTAAAAGAGAGATTGACTCAACAAGAGAGTGTTTTATACTCAACAAGAGAGTGATTTTGTATCTCGTACAAAGCTCGAGATGGAGGCTAAAAGAGAGATTGACTCAACAAGAGATTCTTTTATACTCAACAAGAGAGTGATTTTGTATCTCGTACGAAGCCCGAGATAGAGGCTAAAAGGGTTATTGACTTAACAAGAGAGTCTTTTGGTATCTCGTACGAAGCCCGAGATAGAGGCTAAAAGGATTGCTGTTTCAGTTGAGTGACAGGTCCAGTAGGTTGGTTAAAAGAGAAAATTAGATCTTATAAAGAGACTGATTAAAGGTAAGGCTATGCTTTGGGATTGATCAGAGGATTAGGGTTATTTCCTGTTCTTTAAGGAAATGGGGAATCCAGAGGGTATTGGAGACTGTCCGAGTCTACTGGTGTTTTTCCCTACTTGAGAATGCCTTCGAGACTCAAGGAGATTAGACTGTCCAAGTCTAGAGTTTTATCTTTTGTACTATGCTTAAAGAAACAGTAGTAGTACGTTCACGGTAGAAAGATCTAGACTCTTTGAATGATTGTTCTATTAAGATGACTAATTTCTGTTCCTATACCTCTAGGAGGTCGTCGGGACAATTTGTACGAAGCCCAAGAGGAGGCTCTCTTCCCGAAGGAAGAATCCTTTTACGAAGCCTAAGAGGAGGTTGTGAATACTTCTAAGAAGCCGTAGGGTCCTTGTACAACGCCCAAGAGGAGGCGGGGATGCTTTTAGGAAGCTTGTGGGTCCCCAAACCCCGAGAAATTCAAGACAGGCTATTCACAGAGAATAGATCAAGCCAGGAAAGTCCGAGAATTTAGAAGAAACTCAAGAGATGGCATTCACAGAGAAAAGATCATCTATGGGGAGTAGAGTCTCTTTGACAACTTCTAAAGGTGACAGTCTGAGAAAGGGTTCAAAAAGAATCTGCCTTTCACATCTCCATATTGTTTAACCCCAAGAGGAGGGAAGATTGTATCTGGTAATCCTATGAGGGATCTAGTTTTGTTTATTTAAGAGTGATCAACAGGGCTTAGTGCTAGACGTATTTGCCGGGGAAACTCTAAATATCTATACTAGTATTACACAGTTGATATGAGTTTATGAAAGAAGACTTACAGTGAAACAGCCCCACAATACTATTATATGTATATGAAAGCGGATAAAGAAAACATATAAACACTTACTCGGTTGTAGAGCTTCCATGCTATTTGGTTAGTTCTTCAACAAAGAAAGATTGAAAACAACAGTATATTCAAAATTAAAGGAGAGAGTATTTTACAAAAATTGTTGGGGCTTACAGCTCGAGGAGAGGCCCAAGGTTTATCAGTGATCGCACTGTCGTTTTATACAGAGGGACTTATACAAGTGACTGAGGCCTAAGAAAGGTTTTCTGTATAAGGGGATGGGTCTTACACTCTCTCAAGAGGCCCAAGTGTTTAAAGAAAAAAAACTGGGGCTTACAACACGAGGGTAGGCCCAGATGATTGGTTTTTTTATTGGCGATCGCGCCGAGGTTTTCTTTTAACGCAGGGGGACTTATACAATGTCTGAGGCCCAAAAAGTTTTGGTTAAAAGGGGATTGGGTCTTACACTCTAATAGAGGCCCAAAAGATTTATTTTTGTACAAGTGGTGGGGCTTACAACTCAAGGAGAGGCCCAGGGTTATTTGTTTGAAAATGGCGATCGCGCTGAAATTTTTGAAAACGCGGTGGGTCTTATACAATGTATTGAGGCCCAAAATGATTTGGTTTTCAAAGGGGGTTGGGTCTTACACTCTAATAGAGGCCCAAGAATAATTTTGAATGGGTCTTATAGCTCGAGGAGAGGCCCAGGGTTTGTTTTTCAACGGATGATGATCGCGTCGAACTTTTTGAAATACAACGGGACTTATACAATAAGTGAGGCCCAAAAAGTTTTGTATTTACAAAGGATTGGGTCTTACACTCTATTAGAGGCCCAAAAGTGTTTGAAATTGTTTGATGAGGGTGAAAATCAAAGAAACCCTAATTTGTTATTCTTTAAAAGTAAATATTTAAAGAAAATCAAATTAAATACCAAATAAGTTTGAATAAACCATTTGTGATTTTTGTTTAGGGTTTGATAAATGAGGGATTAATCACAAGATGAATTAAAACTCACTTGGTTTTGATTTTCAAAGTAAATATTCACTTTTAAAATCTTTAAAAACATTAAAAAGGAATTTATTCACAAAAATACTAATTATATTAAATAACTAATATAAAATTAATTTTTTTGTGGAATAAAATGTTTCAACATTTTTGTGATTTTTTTCAAAAAGAACCAATCAAAAATAATTAAAATTGAAAGAGTTATTAATTTTCCAATTAATTAATAAAACATGAAAATATTGGAAAAAATAGCAAAAATGTGAGAAAACACAAAATGGCATGGGTGGGGTTTGAACCCACGACCTCAAGGTTATAGGGCGCGCGCCTTACCACTGGGGTGGTGATACATCCATTGCTTGAAGTGAAACCACAAATATACAAGGCTTGCCTTGTTTTTGGCCTGGCCCAAGGCAAGGCAAGGCAAGTTTTGAGTCAGAAACGTGAAGGTCATAACTTTCTCATTTCTCCATGGTTTGAGACAAAATTTATATGCATCTGGCCTAGAATTTCACAAGGAATCCAATGGTGGTGGTATTTTTTTTCAGATCATACTCCCTCCTCAAAATCCGATAGTGGTTTTGAAAAAGGCCTATAATTGCATTTTCTATGCTACACTTTGATACAGGCATGAATTACATGATGAATTGGTTCAAACACAACATATATAACATGTATGAGGTGTGTATGATCAGTGGACTTCAAAGCAATGCATATTTTGGAAAGTTCAAGTCATGATGCTTACCTCTTTTTGAGCTTTTAGAGTTTTCTGTGCAATCTGCCAAACTTCTTGTTCCAGAAATGTTTTGATGCTTTGGACACTCTCAAATGATCCCTTAGATGCTTTGAGGATGGTTGGAATCAGCTGGAACCTGCAAAAACACAAACTGGCCCTTTCTTGCAAAAGGGGTTAAAAATGACCAAAATAGCAACTCTCTCAAATGGTGTTGCAGATGGGGGGAACCATTTGGGACAATTCGAGGATGTTATTTGGAGTGTGTTTGAGGTTTTATCTGGTTTGGAAAGTGACTGAATCAAGACATGACTTGAAAAATGCACAAAAGGCCTATTTTGAGGTTTTGAGAGGTGACTTTGTGATTTTGGTGTTACAGGTCACTTTTGATAGTTTGGATCACCTACATATGATGTTTATGAGGTGTTAGGATCATGAGTTGTGATGGAAATGCTCTCTAACTCAAAAACTCAGAGTTACCTTGCTAAAGAAGGCATTTTGGCCTAAAGAGAGGGATTTTGAGGAAAGCATCTGTTTGATGGCTTTGGTGTACTCAAACTGAGCACAAATGAGCTCTATTTATAGTAGCGCAAGTTTGTTTTGGGATCAATAGTGAATGGCAACTGCAGCAGAGGTTTGGCCAATGGTTGCATTTTGGAATCCAAGTCTCCTCTAGCCATTGACTAGAGGTTAGGGCACAGGGCTGTGGTTCCCTTGCTCTTGGATAAGTCTTGACTGAATTCAGTTGCAAACGTGTCAATCCATGCCACCTTGGTGTATGTATTGAATGCTCCAATCCAAAATTGGAGTCTTGTCCCTCTTTTAGGCAATTCTAGGTTTGGCATGCTACTTCTTGTTCCAAGGATTTTGGAGGCTTGGCTCAGTGTTTGTCCCCTTTAAATTTGATCCTCAGATGTGTCCAAAGTGACGACAAGGCTTGGAATTATCTAATTTTTCCAAATCGAGCAAAAATACAAAATTCTGCCTAGCCTTGGCAGTTTTCAGCAAGGCATATTGCCATTGTCATATCTCATGGCCCAAGTGGAATTTGGTGATGTTCTTGGCCATTTTGGAAAGCCCTCATATGATACAACAACTGTTTGATCATATTTGGTTTTGATACCTTTTGGATCCAAGTGAAAAACCCCCCCTACATTTGGAAAAAAGTGAAGGCAGATTCTGACTGAGTGAAAATTTCACTAAGTGTTGGAAAAAAGTGACATTTTCACTTTTTGTGATTTTGATCATTCCATAACTCAAAATCCATGATGAATTTGGAAGGAGGTCAGTTCTAAGCTTTTGTAGAGGGTAATGAGAGCTGCAAATCTAGCTTTGGATGGGGACAAATGGTCTTGTGGTTTAGGAGTTATGATCCTCCAAAGTTGGTACCCTTGCCACTTTGTTCATAACTTAGAAAATTTTCTAAGTTTTTATGGTTACCCCTTTTACAAGCTATCCCATTTTTCTTGATTTTTCTTGATGAATGATGATTCAAATCATACATTAACATCATTTTAGGGTTAAAAAACCATTTTTGTGAAAAATCTCAAACAGTCAAAGTTGACTTTTGTGCACAGTTGACTTTTTGTCAAATGAATTCCAAATTGTGCGATCCTCTATGAAATCAAGTCCTTAACCTAAATCAAACTTGATGGGTTAATTTCATAGGTGTTATAAGGTGTATTGAATCATGTCCTAGGGTTTGGGAGCATGTCCTGGTTAAAAGTCAAAGCTACAGTTGACTTTTCTCGCGAAACCCTAATTGTGGTACTGATGAAATTGAGACTTGCTGCTCAAGCTTCCTGGATCAATCCATTGTTACAAATGGATCAATGTGGTATGTTGGAGACCCTCAAATCATGTCTTGAGGTCTTGGCTCATGATTTGTCCCAAAAGTCAACTTAGGGGTGAATTAGGTCAAGAAACCCTAATTCCTGATTTTTGATGTATGCATCCCCTGAGGTCAAATTGACTTGATGCTTGGGCCCATGAGGTTCCATGGAGTATTTTAGGGTATGCTTTGAAGCATTGGCTCATGCCCAGAGGAAAATTTCCATCTGGAGGCCCTGGTCGACCAAACCCTAATTTGGTGACACTGGCGATCTTGAGGCTTGATCCACCTGGAAGGGAGCAGCCTTGTGCTTAATCCTTTAAAGTGGGAGTCCTCTTGGTCTATTGTAGATGTTTGGGAGGTTAGAAAAGTTGAAGATCATGTTATTTCTTGATTGATCCTTTGTCTAAGAACTCTGAGAGGGCTTGAAACCCTAATTTTGACTGTGGTAAGTGTTCACCCATCTTTGGGGAGACTGATGAGGCAAAATGGTTCATCCATATTGTGATGATTGTGACACCCCCAATCTATACCCCAAAGCTATTAAAGCGATAAATAAAAATTCAAAATTTTATCAGAGTATAATTAAAACATGCACGACATAGACCGGAGACGCCACAACAATTTAAAACAAACATACAACACCTGCTCATACAGATATGCAACCATTCAGGTAGTATTATACCCACAATTCAGAAACAGAATATAAGCGAAAAATCCGTAACTGAATATCAACATATATATATATATATATATATATATATATATATATATATCATGAAAGTTTGTCATATACAACATCATACATGTACAATCCAAAAGATACATATACATAATACAAAATAATCACAAACGGCCACCCTAACTACCCGGTGTCACATATCAGAGCCGACCGACAAAATAATGAAGACACAAAGCTTCACAAAAAGACCTCCAGCAACTCTAATCTGCAATGCCTCATAGAGCATTATAAAACAGCAGAAGGGTGAGAAAAAAAATCATATTACAGTTGGATATAATCATATATTAATACAGAAATACACAGGTAAAACATTCTCACCACAAATGCACCACAATCAAATACAACACAACACAGTACAATTCTCAAGTATCAAATACCACTACACATCAATCATACACAATACACTCATCATCAATACAATTACACATATTCCATCTCATCAATCACATTAACAATTCCATGCACAATTAATCCATGATTTATGCAAATGCACAGAGACCGACACAACGACTCTATGCACATGCCATACGGTACCGACTTCCAATATTTCTCATCACTAGTTCACTCAGGAACTCTGCTGGAATCATCGCTCGTTACTGAGGATCACTCAAGTAACACCCCGTCGGGCCTACGATGTTCCCCGTCGCTTTAGGTCCTCTTGGTATAAGGCGCACGACGTTTATGGATTGCTTTAGGTCCTCTCGGTATAAGGCGTACAATCTGATCGCTCACACCCCACATGGGCACACGATCGTCTATAACCATCTCTTTAGGTCCTCTTATTTTTAAGGCGCACGATATATCAAATCGCTTTAGGTCCTCTTATTTTTAAGGCGCACGATGTTATAGCAGATTCCCTCTGGAATCAATCCGTCACTCAGGACGTCATAACAATGCATATCATGATGCTTGACATACAATGACTCATGACATTTAATATGCACATATATATGCAACCATAATCATGCATATATAAATAATTACCATACCAACAGCATATTGCACGTACACATCAAGTTCACACAATTAAACGGCAAAAGTCGACAACAAAAACAACACATTTTCTAATCCCTGACATAATTTAATCGGCCAACAATCTCAAAACCATCATCATAAGAAAGTACATTTCACAAGCTTTCTAACGCATAAAACCACACCTCAAACCGAACCACAGATCAAAAGTTACAAAGAAAACAAATTGGGAAAAACTGCTACATTCGCAGTGCGAAGCTCCTAGCGAGTCCTTCGCTACCTCATTTGTCGTGCGAATGTCCCAGCGAACCAAGGCAGAAGCAAAAATAGCTTAGAAAATTCCCACCGTTCACAGTGCGAACCATCCAGCGAATGCTCGCTACCCCATTCGCAGTGTGAACCCTCCAGCGAACAGTGGCAGAAGCAAAATTGATACAACGTTCGCAGTGCGAACATCACGCGAACACTCGCCACCCATTCGCTGGCCATTCGCAGTGCGAACCTGCGATTTCAGCAAAACCCAGCAGCGCACCAATTCATCCAAAAAATGACATTTTCTCCAACCAAACATTTCCAAACCACCATATGACAATCAGAACCTATTCTAATCATGATAACAAGTATTCTACTACGTTTACACCGATTTTCAACCGCAAAACCATCGATTTTTCATCATATCTCCCATTTCAACCTAGAACTCAAAGCTATGGAAAACAAGAAAACATCCAAGCAAACACATACATAATCATACACAAACATAGTATAATCGAGTTTCGCACCCTTACCCGATTTAATCGTGTTCTAGAAGGTCGTTGATTGATTCCCAAGTTTTCTCAAATTGTCTCTTTTCTTCTCTTCTCCTTTTCTTTTCTTCTTCTCTTCTTTTCTTTCTCTTACTATTTTCTCTCTCTCTCTATTATATTCTAACTTAACAAAATAATTCAAAATGCCCAAATTACCCCTACACTCAAATATCTCGCAAATGTTCCCAAAACGCGATAAAATATCACAACATTGAAAAATAACATATTTTCACATAAAAGTCAGAAATAAAATAATAAAATAATAAAATACTCAAAACGACTCAAATAGATAAAATGACAAAACTGACAAAATTGACCGGGGCGTTACAACTCTCCCCCCACTTAGAAATTTTCGTCCTCGAAAATCTTACCAGAGACGAACAACTCTGGATACGACTCCCGCATCCGACTCTCCAACTCCCAAGTCAAATTGCCCTCAGCAGCGCCTCCCCACGCCACCTTCACAAGTGCAATATCCTTGCCCCGCAACCTCTTTAACTCGCGATCCAAAATCCTCACCGACAAAGCTTCAACCGTAAGGTTCTCCCTTACCTCAACCTCATCCATCGGAATCACATGCGACGGATCCGGAACATACTTCTGAAGCTGTGAAACATGGAAAACATCATGCAAATTCGACAGACTCGGCGGCAACGCCACCCTATAAGTCACAGCACCCACTCTCGCAGATATCTAATAAGGACCAATAAACCGAGAAGTAAGCTTCTTCGATTTCAATGCACGACCAACACCCATTACCGGCGTAACCCTTAGAAATACATGATCGCCCTCTTGGAACTCAAGATCTTTCCGTCTCCGATCATGATAACTCTTTTGCCTACTCTGAGAAGCCTTCATTTTCTCACGAATAAACTTCACTTTTTCCGTAGTCTGCTGTACCAACTCCGGTCCAACCACCGTTCTCTCACCAGATTCGTGCCAACACAACGGTGTTCGACATCTTCGTCCATATAATGCTTTAAACAGTGCCATTCCAATACTCGAATGAAAACTGTTATTATACGTGAATTCAATCAACGCAAGATAACTACCCCAC
Organism: Lathyrus tuberosus; assembly: GCA_022829125.1. Classification (NCBI taxonomy): domain Eukaryota; kingdom Viridiplantae; phylum Streptophyta; class Magnoliopsida; order Fabales; family Fabaceae; genus Lathyrus; species Lathyrus tuberosus. The sequence goes on from JALAZF010000474.1 coordinate 3,950,245, forward strand.
GCACAACCTTGTTCCAAAACACACGCTCTCAACAAATCTTCCAAAGACTGAATCGTTCTCTCCGTCTGCCCATCCGTCTGAGGATGATAAGCCGAACTCAACCTCAATTTAGAACCCAATGCCTTCTGTAAACTTTCCTAAAATCTCAAGGTAAATCTAGGATCTCGATCCGAAACAATACTTAACGGAACTCCATGCAACTTCACAGTCACACTGATGTAAATCTCAGCTAACCGCTCCAAAGAAAAACTGATGTCAATCGGAATGAAATGAGCCGATTTAGTCAGCCTATCAACAACCACCCAAATAGCATTATGCCCTTGCTGAGTATTCGGTAACCCCGTTACAAAATCCATAGAAATGCTATCCCATTTCCATTCTGGAATATCCAACGGTTGCAACAAACCACTCGGTCTCTGATGTTCCACTTTCGACTTCTGGCACGTCAAACAAGCATACATAAACTGAGCTACATCTCTTTTCAATCCAGACCACCAGAAAATCTTTTTCAAATCTTGGTACATCTTGTTCGCTCCCGGATGTATGCTCAAATTACTCCGGTGTCCTTCTTCCAAAATCATCCGTTTCAACTCCGAATCGTCCGGAATACAAATTCGCCCACGGAACCTCAACACACCATTAACATCCACTTGAAAATCACTAATCGCATCTTTTCCGCCAACCAACATCAAATCCACTAATTTCACGTCCAACTTCTGCTTCTCGCTTACCGTCATCAGAAAATCATTCGTAACCTTCAACATACCCAGCCTCACACTATCCGACGACACTTCACAAACCAAACTCAAATCTCTAAAGGATTCCAAAAGTTCTCACTCCTTAACCATTAAAGCGGACATATGCAACGATTTCCGACTCAATGCATCGGCTACCACATTAGCTTTACCAGGATGGTAATTCAAGCCAAAGTCGTAGTCTTCCAAAAATTCCAACCATCTTCGTTGCCTCATATTCAATTCCTTCTGATCAAACAGATATTTCAAACTCTTGTGATCACTAAAGACTTCGAATTTCAGTAACAGATCTCGGAGCCTCCCATTGTAGAACTGCTTCTACTTTAGATGAATCCACAGAAATACCATTACCTGAAATTACGTGTCCAAGAAAACTCACTTCCGACAACCAAAATTCACACTTAGACAATTTGGCAAAAAGCTTCTTTTCCTTCAAAACTTGCAAAATAATACGCAAATGCTCCACGTGCTCCTCCCGAGACTTAAAATAAATCAATATGTCGTCAATAAACACAACAATAAATCGATCCAAATGCTCGTGAAAAATACGATTCATGTACTCCATAAACACACCTGGCGCATTAGAAACCCCGAACGACATCACAGAATATTCATAATGACCGTAACGTGTCCTAAAAGCCGTCTTCTGAATATCTTCCTCTTTCACCCTAATCTGATGATACCCCGACCTCAAATCAATCTTACTGAACACACAAGCACCAACCAACTGATCCATCAGATCATCAATTCTCGGAAGAGGATACTTATTCTTAATCGTCACCTTATTCAACTGGCGATAATCAATACACAACCGCATACTTCCGTCTTTCTTTTTCACCAATAAAACTGGAGCACCCCAAGGAGAAACACTTGGCCTCACAAACCTCTTCTCCAACAACTCATTCAATTGCTTCTTTAACTCAACCAACTCAGATGCCGACATACGATAAGGTGCCATAGAAACAGGTCTAGTACCAGGAACTAGATCTATAGAAAACTCCACCTCTCTCTCTGGCAGCAAGTCTGAAATATCCTCAGGAAACACTTCAGGAAAACCACACACAACCGGAAACACATCAAGTGAAACTTGACTATCCACAGTCAACGACGCAAACAACCCAAACAACTGAGCTTCCTCCGCCAAAAGTCTCTTCAACTCTTTGGTAGATAAGAAACTCGAGTCTTCGTCTTCCTCAAGAGAAGGAAACCTTACTAACTTATGATAACAATCAATATGAACTCTATTGAATTACAACCAATTCATTCCCAAAACCACATCCAAACCTTCCAACGGCAAACACACTAAATCCATCTCAAAGTCTTTACCATAAATGGTCAAAGGACAACTTAGACAAACCAAAGAAGTAGTTACTGACCCCATTGCTGGAGTATCAATAACCATCTCACCATCCATCAAAGACAACGCAAGATTTAAACGCTTAGCGCACTCAGACGAAATAAACGAATGAGTCGCTCCAGTATCAATAATGGCAACTAAAGGTGTACTATTAATAAAACAAGTACCTCGGATCAGACGATCTGCACTTGAAGTATGAGTCCCTGCCAATGAAAACACCTTCCCACTAGTTGGAGCTTGCTTCGGTTTCTGACACTTTGTACTAATATGACCAGGTTCACCACAGTTGAAACACTTCACCACATTCTTCCGTTGACAATCAGCTACGACATGTCCGACACCTCCACAGTTAGAACACTTTCTCACATCTTTCCTGCACTCAAACTGACGATGCCCCAACTCACCACACTTAAAACATCTCGGAGAATTAGACATACCTCCTCCACCTGACCTTCGATCAAACGTACCCCTTTGCTTACCCTTATCCGCTGGTGTTACATACGGACCACTACGAAATTATTGCTTCCCTTTTCGGTCACTCACACTCTTGTAGTGAGTAGAACGAGCCCTACTATCCTCTTCATAAATCCTACAACATTCCACCAAATCAGAAAACCATCTTATTCTTTGATAACCGATTGCCTGCTTAATCTCAGGACGTAATCCGCTCTCATACTTCACACACTTAGAAAACTCCGCAGTCGCTTCAGCATAATGAGGATAAAACTGCACAAGCTCCACAAACTTTGCAGTATAATCAACAACAGACATACTACCTTGTTTCAGTTCCAAGAACTCAATTTCCTTCTTTCCTCTAACATCTTCGGGAAAATACTTCCTCAGAAACTCCTGGCTAAGCAAATCCCAAGTAACTTCTTCATCCCCAGCTTCCAACACCTGACGAGTACTAACCCACCAGTCATCGGCTTCTTCCTGTAACATGTGAGTTCCCAGCCTCACCTTACTGTCCTCAGCACAATCCATAACTCAAAAAATCCTTTCAATCTCTTTCAACCAAATCTGTGCACCATCAGGATCATATCTTCCTTTGAAGACAGGCGGTCTGTTCTTCCTGAACTCATCATTACCAACAGCATTAGGTGCACCCTGCACAGCACGAGCCATTGCTTGCATCGCAGCAACCAAAGCAACATCGTTCCTACCAGCCATATTCTGTTCATTTCCAATAACAGAAACAATGGTTAAATAAATAGCTCACTCCAAACACCAAGACCGATAAGGACTGACACAAACTGACACGGACTGACACGAACTGGCTCTGATACCACTTATTGTGACCCCCCAATCTATACCCCAAAGCTATTAAAGCGATAAATAAAAATTCAAAATTTTATCAGAGTATAATTAAAACATGCACGGCATAGACCGGAGACGCCACAACAATTTGAAACAAACATACAACGCCTGCTCATACAGATATGCAACCATTCAGGTAGTATTATACCCATAATTCAGAAACAGAATATAAGCGGAAAATTCGTAACTGAATATCAACATATATATATATATATATATATATATCATGAAATTTTGTCATATACAACATCATGCATATACAATCCAAAAGATACATATACATAATACAAAATAATCACAAACGGCCACCCTAACTACCCGGTGTCACATATCAGAGCCGACCGACAAAATAATGAAGACGCAAAGCTTCACAAAAAGACCTCCAGCAACTCTAATCTGTAATGCCTCATAGAGCATTATAAAACAGCAGAAGGTTGAGAAAAACAATCATATTACAGTTGCATATAATCATATATTAATACAAAAATACACAGGTAAAACATTTTCACCACAAATGCACCACAATCAAATACAACACAACACAGTACAATTCTCAAGTATCAAATACCACTACACATCAATCATACACAATACACTCATCATCAATACAATTACACATATTCCATCTCATCAATCACATTAACAATTCCATGCACAATTAATCCATGATTTATTCAAATGCACAGAGACCGACACAACGACTCTATGCACATGCCATGCAGTACCGACTTCCAATATTTCTCATCACTAGTTCACTCAGGAACTCTGCTGGAATCATCACTCGTTACTGAGGATCACTCAAGTAACACCCCGTCGGGCCTACGATGTTCCCCGTCGCTTTAGGTCCTATTGGTATAAGGTGCACGACGTTTATGGATTGCTTTAGGTCCTCTCAGTATAAGGCGCACAATCCGATCGCTCACACCCCACATGGGCACACGATCGTCTATAACCATCGCTTTAGGTCCTCTTATTTTTAAGGCGCATGATATATCAAATCACTTTAGGTCCTCTTATTTTTAAGGCGCACGATGTTATAGCAGATTCCCTCTGGAATTAATCCGTCACTCAGGACGTCATAACAATGCATATCATGATGCTTGGCATACAATGACTCATGACATTTAATATGCACACATATATGCAACCATAATCATGCATATATCAATAATTACCATACCAACAGCATATTGCACGTACACATCAAGTTCACACAATTAAACGGCAAAAGTCGACAACAAAAACAACACATTTTCTAATCACCGACATAATTTAATCGGCCAACAATCTCAAAACCATCATCATAAGAAAGTACATTTCACAAGCTTTCTAACGCATCAAACCACACCTCAAACCGAACCACAGATCAAAAGTTACAAAGAAAACAAATTGGGAAAAACTGCTACATTCGCAGTGCAAAGCTCCTAGCGAGTCCTTCGCTACCTCATTTGTAGTGAGAATGTCCCAGCAAACCAAGGCAGAAGCAAAAATAGCCTAGAAAATTCCCACCGTTCGCAGTGCGAACCATCCAGCGAATGCTCGCTACCCCATTCGCAGTGCGAACCCTCCAGGGAACAGTGGCAGAAGCAAAATTGATACAACGTTCGCAGTGCGAACATCACGCGAACCCTCGCCACCCATTCGCTGGCCATTCGCAGTGCGAACCTGCAATTTCAGCAAAACCCAGCAGCGCACCAGTTCATCCAAAAAATGACATTTTCTCCAACCAAACATTTCCAAACCACCATATAACAATCAGAACCTATTCTAATCATGATAACAAGTATTCTACTACGTTTACACCGATTTTCAACCGCAAAACCATCGATTTTTCATCATATCTCCCATTTCAACCTAGAACTCAAAGCTATGGAAAACAAGAAAACATCCAAGCAAACACATACATAATCATACACAAACATAGTATAATCGAGTTTCGCACCCTTACCCGATTTAATCGTGTTCTAGAAGGTCGGTTGATTGATTCCCAAGTTTTCTCAAATTCTCTCTTTTCTTCTCTTCTCCTTTTCTCTTCTTCTTCTCTTCTTTTCTTTCTCTTACTATTTTCTCTCTCTCTATTATATTCTAACTTAACAAAATAATTCAAAATGCCCAAATTACCCCTACACTCAAATATCTCACAAATGTTCCCAAAACGCGATAAAATATCACAACATTGAAAAATAACATATTTTCACATAAAAGTCAGAAATAAAATAAAATAATAATAAAATACTCAAAACGACTCAAATAGATAAAACGGTAAAACTGACAAAACTGACGGGGGCGTTACAATGATGATTTGTACAATGATGGGAAATCTTAGTGGTCAAAATTTGGGGTATGACAGATGCCCCTATTTAATCTTCTTGGACCCGAAGGTGTGAATGGCGAAGGTATTCGGGCATTCAGGGTGCAAGAGGATTAAATATCGGTATACCCGAAATTTTGATGGTGATTATGAATGGTAGCTTACACATTCATCCTCTTTTGTTAAGCACTGATGCTTAGAAAAGGTAAAAACTTCCCCTCGATCCTGGTTTCCTACCAAGGAACTGGTCTTAGTTTCTGATGTAAACTTCCCCTCGATCCTGGTTTCCTACCAAGGAACTGATCTAAGTTTCTGAAATAAACTTCCCCTCGATCCTGGTTTCCTACCAAGGAATTGGTTTTAGTTTCTGATGTAAACTTCCACTCGATCCTGGTTTCCTACCAAGGAACTGGTCTAAGTTTCTGAAGTAAACTTCCCCTCGATCCTGGTTTCCTACCAAGGAACTGGTCTAAGTTTCTGAAATAAACTTCCCCTCAATCCTGGTTTCCTACCAAGGAACTGGTCTAAGTTTCTGAAATAAACTTCCCCTCGATCCTGGTTTCTTACCAAGGAACTGGTCTTAGTTTCTTTTGACAATAAACTTTCTTGACAAGGGACGCTATTCGTAGCGGTTTTCCTCAAACTTCTCGCCGAATTTTCCTGGGGAGATGCCATTTGATAGAAAAATTTTGATGTCAGACTCGCTGGGGAACCCATTCGCCTGAGTTGTAGAGGTGTACAAACTTCTCTGTTTGGAGATGCCATTTTCCAACTCTACTGGGGAAAACGAGTCTCTTGAGAGACTGCTTTCACGCTTGGGGATATTACATCATACTTTTCTCGGGATCTTCCCGGAGAAACGCCATATGATGTGATCCAATTTTGAGGTGCTGATGACCTTTTCATCAACGGTTTTTTTTTGGAGAAAAACTGCTGTATTGCCGAATCTCTGCTTAAGAGGCTTCCTCTAGGGATTTTCCTTAATCTGGGAAAGCGAAAATATCATCTTCAATGGCGAAGAGTGACATCGGTTGAAGGTTCTCTGGTCTTTCAGAGGTTCAAGTTATCAAAGTGGTCAAGGGCCAATTCTGATCCAGAAATAAACTGGAGGAGAGAGATTGTTCAGACGCAACCTTTCCTGACGAGGAAAGAACTTGACAACTCGATTGAGAAGACTGTCACCACTACGGGACAATATCGACTGAAGTCATAGTGATGCAATATGAATGTGAATGCAAATCAATAATGCATGATGTATGTATGTATATGCTGACAAAACTGACACGACATACAAACTAATGGATGAACACGACGAGATACTCGGCCACAGTGGCGCATGTAGAAATATCGCTGGTTCAAGATAGCAATTCTGCCTTGCTTAGGAGAAATGGTCCCTGTTGGGAGCGACGCTGGTCGAGCTTGGGAGATGAGAACTCGGCCGAGGAGGTCAGATGGAGCATTCGCATCTGACATAGTTAATCCTTCATTCAGGCATACTGGTTTAGAAGGAGTACTTTGATTCTGCACTTTGAGGCTCGAACACCTTTGGAGAAGTGATCGATGTTCTTTCGATGTTCAACCGTCAAAAGAAATTGCCATCTTTATTTTTAAAAGCAGAACAATTTTAACAAGTAAATTCATTTTTGTTTCGTTTCAAGAATCGTTGATCATGTTAAAAACATCATTCTGTAAAGCTAAAACAAATAAGAATTGCAAACAAAAGCACAAGGGTCAAATTTTATTGATAGGATGGAAATCAGCCAAACGCGTGATTCCATAGAGTATTTACAAAGTTAGAAAATGGTAATTTAAGGGAAAAGGACTATGTTGAAACATAACGACCACTATCCTTCTACCAACTTTGAGTTCGGGGCATCCTGAGCTTCTTTCGAAGATGATCGTGACTGGAGTTTCTGATGGATGACATGACTGCTGAGGAGTTGAATTGACCAGACGTAGTTACTTGCCATTGTCATACCCCAAATTTTGACCACTAAGATTTCCCATCATTGTGAAAATCATCATCACAATATGGAGGAACCATCATACTTCATCAGTCTCCCCAAAGATGGGTGAGCATCCACTACAATCAAAATTAGGGTTTCAAGCCCTCTCAGAGCTTTTAGGCAAAGGATCAATCAAGGAATGACATGATCTTCAACTTGTCTAACCTCTCAAACATCCACAATGGATCAAAAGGACTTCCATTTCAAGGATCAAGCACAAGGCTGCTCCCTTCTAGGTGGATCAAGTCTCAAGATCGACAGTGTCACCAAATTAGGGTTTTGGTCGACCAGGGCCTCCAGATGGAAATTTTTCATCTGGGCACAAGCCAATGATCCAAAACACAACCTAATATACTCCATGGAACCTCATGGACCCAATCATCAAGTCAATTTTGCCTCAGGGGATGCATTCATCAAAAATCAGGAATTAGGGTTTCTTGACCTAATTCACCCCTAAGTTGACTTTTAGGGCAAGTCATGAGCCAAGACCTCAAGAGAGGGTTTGAGGGTCTCTAATGAACTATATTGATCCATTTGGAACAATGGATTAATCCAAGAAGCTTGAGCAACAAGTCTCAATTTCATCTGCACCACAATTAGGGTTTCGCGAGGAAAGTCAACTGTAACTTTGACTTTTGACCAGGACATGCTCCCAAGCCCTAAGACATGATTCAATATACCCTATGACACCCATGGAACATGTCCATCAAGTTTGATTTAGGTCAAGGACATGATTTCATGAAGAATTGCACAGTTTGGAATTCATCTGATAAAAAGTCAACTGTGCACAAAAGTCAACTTTGACATTTTGATATTTTTTACCAAAATGGATTTTTAACCCTAAAATGATGTTAATGTATGATTTGAATCATCATTCATCAATAAAAATCAATCAAAGTGGGATAACTTGTAAAAGGGGTAGCCATAAAAACTTAGAAAAATTTCTAAGTTATGGAAAAAGTGACACTAATGTGCCAACTTTGGAGGACCATAACTCCTAAACCACAAGACCATTGTTCCCCATTCAAAGCTTGATTTGTAGATCTCATTGCCCTATACAAAAGCTTCATACTGACGTATGTCCAAATTCCTCATGGATTTTGAGTTATGGAGTGATCAAAATCAAGAAAAGTCACTTTGTTCCAACACTTAGTGAAAATTTCACTAAGTCAGATTTTACCTTACTTTTTGCCAAATGTAAGGGGATTTTTCACTTGGATTCAAAAGAGATCATAACCAAACATGTTCAAACAGTTGTTGTTTCATGTAAGGGCTTTCCAAAATGGCCAAGAACATTACCAAATTCAATTTGAGCTATGAGATATGACATTGGCAAGATGCCTTGCTGAAATCTACCAAGGTAAGGCAGATTTTTACACTTTTGGTCGATTTGCCAAAATCAGCCAATTCCAAGCCTTGTCATCACTTTGGACACATCTGAGGATTGAATCCAAAGGGGACAATCACTTAGCCAAGCCTCCAAAGTCTTTGGAACAAGAAATAGCATGTTGAACCTAGAATTGCCAAAATAGGGACAAGACTCCAATTTTGGATTGGAGCATTCAATGGAAGCATCAAGGTGGCATAGACTGAGCCATTCTCAACTGAATTCAGTCAAGACTTATCCAAGACCAAGGGAACCAGCAGCCTGTGCCCTAACCTCTAGTCAATTGCTAGAGGAGACTTGGATTTTCATTTGCCAACATTAGCCAAACCTACTCAGCAGTTGCCATTCACTATTCCTTGCAAAATAAACTTGCTCTACTATAAATAGAGCTCAATTGTGATCAGTTTGAGTACACCAAAGCCATCAAACAGATGCTTTCCTCAAAATCTCTTCTTTCACTCCAATTTTTCCTTCCAAAGCAAGTCACTATCGGGTTTTGAGTTTGAGAGCTTTTCCAATCAAACCAATCACACACACACACCTCATATACATCATATAGAAGTGATCCAAACACTCACATAACATCTGGAACACATATTTCACAAAATCACCAGCCAATTGCTCAAGTTCTTGACAGATTTGCAGTTGGGGTACCATCTCAAGTTCCAGATCATTTCAATCCATTCCAAGCATTCATACACACTCCATGGCACCTAAGGAAGCTATCCAGATCATTGGAACCTAGCTGTAACACCTCCAACACAAATCACGATCACCAGCTGCAAGTGGTAAGCATGAGCTCTTCTAACTCTATGATCCATGCAATTTTTGCTGCACAATAATTTGGCCATATGTTCATAATCATGCATGGAATGTTTCCCCTCAATTAATTGCATTGTTTGAATCGTGTATCAAAAATCCTAGCCTTCATGCAGAAATTAGGGTTCTTGAGGATTTTTCATGATTTCTTGTTATATGTTTAATTTAAATGAAATTAAATACCATAGACATGATCGTGGGGTTGAAACGAGTTGATTGGTATGTGGATTGCATGATATGATTAAGTATTCAGTGAGATTGGAGAGAAAATGCAAATCTGGGCAAAACTGAAAAACGCGCGTGTTCTTGCCTTTGTTCTTGGCGCCATTTTCCAATATTTGAATATTTGAATTTTGTGATTTTATTTAATTGATTAAAAAATTAATTTCTCTCTGAGTTTTAATGATTTTAAGTTGATTCTTTTTTTAATAATTCACAAAAATGTTAAAATATTTTAATTTCCCAAAAAATCCCAAAAAATATTATTTATTTTGTATAATTGATATTTTTCCAAAGAATTAATGTTTTAATTCTTTTTAACATTTAAAATATTTTTTCCACCTTGATTTTGCAACTTTTAATGCCTTCTAATTATTTTGTAGGTCAATACTTAATTTTTGAAGCATTAATCCAAGATCACAATTTGTTTTCCATATGTTAAACAATTTTGATCATTTTAATTGAATTTTTATTCAATTAAATACATTTTTGAAAATAAATTAGGGTTTTTGGATTAATTCAACGCTCATAAATCATTTTCAAAACACTTTGGACCTTTAATAGAGTGTAAGACCCAATCCTTTTTTTGACCAAATCATTTTTGGGCCTCAGTATATTGTATAAGTCCCGATACCATAAAAAACAAACGACACGATCGTCGCCTTTTCAAAAAAAAAAAAAAAACTTTGGGCCTACCCTCGAGTAGTAAGACCCATTTCTTTTCTTAAAACTCATTTGGGCGTCTAATAGAGTGTAAGACCCAATCCTTTGTAAATACAAACCCATTTTGGGTCTCACTTATTGTATAAGTCCCGTTGTATTTCAAAAAGTTCGACGCGATCATCGTCCGTTGAAAAACAAACCTTGGGCCTACCCTCGAGTAGTAAGATCCATTTCTTTCCTTTAAAACTCTTTGGGCCTCTATTAGAGTGTAAGACCCAACCCCCCTTGTACAGAAAACTTTGGGCCTCAGTCACTTGTATAAGTCCATCTGTACAAATTCAAACAGTGCGCTCACTGATAAAACCTTGGGCCTCTCCTTGAGCTGTAAGTCCCAAATCTTTCTTTTTCAAAGCACTTTCTCCTTTGATTTTGAATATACTGTTGTTTTTTCAATCTTTCTTTGTTGAACAACTAACCAAACAGCATGGAAGCTCTACAACTGAGTAAGTGTTTATACGCTTTCATTTACCGCTTTCATATACATATAACTGTATTGTGGGGCTGTTTCGCTGTAAGTCTTCTTTCATAAACTCATATTAACTGTGTAATAATAGTATAGATATTTAGAGTTTCCCCGGCAACTACGTCTAGAACTAGGTGACGCCGTTTCTTTTATTCGTAGAAATAGACAACTAGATCCCCAATAGGATCACCAGATACAGTCTTCTCTTCAGCTGTCCTCATTAGGAATTGTCAAGAAACTCTACTCCCAGAGATGAATGTATTCTCCGTGAATGGTATCTTTGAGTTTCTTCCAAATTCTCTGACTTTCCTGGCTTGATCTATTCCTCGTGAATAACCTGTCTTGAATTTCTCGGGGTTTGGGGACACACGGGCTTCTTAAAAGCATCGGCCTCCTCTTGGGCATCGTACAAGGACCCACAGGCTTCCTAAAAGCAACCCCGCCTCCTCTTGGGCTTTGTACAAGGACCCATCAGCTTCTTAGAAGTATTCACAGACTCCTCTTAGGCTTCGTATAATGATATCTTCCTCCGGGAATGATAGCCTTCTCTTGGGCTTCATACAAGGACCGATCGACTTCTTAAAAGTTTCCAGCCTCCTCTTGGGCTTCGTACAAATTGTCCCGACGACCTCCTAGAGGTATAGGAACAGAACTTAGTCATCTACATAGAACAGTCCTTTCAAAGAGTCTACTACTGTTTCTCAAAGCATAGTACAAAAGATGAAACTCTAGACATGGACAGTCTAATCTCCTTGAGTCTCAAAGACATTCTCAAGTGACCCCTTCGTTAAATAGGAAGAAAACCCGTAGACTCGGACAGTCTCAATACCTTTCGGATTTCCCACTTCCTTAAAGAACAGGAATAACCCGGATCCTCGAATCAAATCCTTGAGTACAGTTTTGCTCATATAAGAACTGATTTTCTCTTTAAATCAGCATACTAGACCTGTCACTCAACTGAAACAGCGCCATAGCCTCCTCTTGGGCTTTGTGCAATGATTCTCCCCAGCGGAGCTAACAATTTTAGCCTCCATCTCGGGCTTCATACGAGATACAAAAGACTCCTTCGTTGAGTCAAACAATGTTTAGCCTCTCTCTCGGGCTTTGTACGAGACACATAAGAGACTTCCTCGTTGAGTCAATCACCCTTCCGCCTCCATCTCGGGCTTTATATGAGATACAAAAAGGTTCTTATTAAGCCAAACAAATTTTAGCCTCTCTCTCGGGCTTTGTACGAGACACGTATTAGCCTCCTCTTAGGCTTTGTATAAGAAAACCACTGGTTGATCTCATCAACCTTTTAGTATCAAAGTTGTGCCTCATTCACAGTACACAAACATCAACAACTCTTTCCCCTTCATCTAATCGCCGTAAGCGGCAAGCCTCTGGATCATCTACATCCATGCCACTGTCCCTCTTTTAGCATGAGAAATTCCTAAGGAAAGATAGCATTGCTCTACACTGAGTTAAAGTCTACTCCTTTAGGTCAAAATCCCCTATAAAGGAAATTATGGCATTGCCGGATTCACACATCCCGGTTAAAGTAATTCTCCTTTATAAGCAGTTGTGACAAACAAACCCCTTTTTAGAGATGACAAATTCTCTTTAAAGTCAAACCCTTTTAGCTTCATATCTTGGGCTTTGAACAAGATACAAATAGACTCTTTAGCTTCATATCTTGGGCTTTGAACAAGATACAAACCATCTTTAGCTTCATGTCTTGGGCTTTGAACAAGACACCAAAACAACCATTTCCTCCTATAGGAGGAACTACGAACGCTCTGATTTCCCTGTTTCGGTATACGGGAATACGTAGGCATAAGATTGAAAGAAAAATATTAGCGATCATACTAAACAAAAAAAAACCAAAATCCCATACTCTCACATATCTATCAAGAAGCATCCGTCCTAACATCTAAACCTCCCACCACTTTTAAAAAAATAAACCCGATAGAGACCCTGAATCTTTGTAGCATCTGTAACCTAACAGACCGCTGTTTAAACTCAGTTTGCAAGCAGGGTTAATTTGAGACATCTATTTCCCTTCCTTCATCAGCTTTAATAGGATAAAAAATGAATCGAGCTGTAGACACCAAAGAGCGATAGCGCTTCGCAACTGCGTCCAAAATCGCTCGCTGCAGCCATTATCCCTAACTTTTTCCTGGATTGGACTTTGAGATTTCCAATCCACCGGGATGATTTTTTGACTTTGTCTCTAACTTTTGCCTGGATTGGACTTTCGGGTTTTCAATCCACCGAGACGTTTTATTTTTTATTTTTTATTTTTTTTAGGCAAAGTATTTCTTGACTACATCAACATTTGTGGGGTAGGCAAATTCCTCTCCGTCCATGGTTGCAAGTCTCACGACACTACCTGAGAAAGCTTTCTTGACCACATAGGGGTCGTCATAATTCGAAGTCTATTTTCCCCGAGAGTCAGTGAGAAAAGATTGTATATTTTTGAGCACAAGGTCTCCTTTCCTGAAGATGCGAGGTCGAACCTTTTTGTCAAACGCCCTCTTCATTCTTTGTTGATACAACTGACCGTGGCATAATGCCGTTATTCTCTTCTCTTCTATCAAATTCAGTTCATCGTGTCGATTTTGACACCATTCAGCATCTGTAAGCTTACCTTCCATCAATACCTTGATTGATGGGATCTCTATTTCAATGGGGAGCACTGCCTCGATGCCATATACTAGAGAGAAAGGGATTGCCCCTGTTGAAGTGCGGACAGATGTGCGATAACCGTGAAGAGCAAAGGGTAGCATCTCGTGCCAATCTTTGTAGGTTACAACCATCTTCTGAACAATCCTCTTGATGTTCTTGTTAGCCGCTTCTACCGTTCCGTTCATCTTTGGTCGGTAGGGAGATGAGTTATGGTGTTCGATCTTGAACTCTGTGCGCAACTCTTTCATCATCTTATTGTTCAAGTTAGATCCATTATCAGTAATGATCTGGCTCGGAACACCATAACGGTAGATGATATTGTTTTTGATAAATCGGACCACCACTTGTCGGGTTACATTAGCGTACGATGCTGCTTCGACCCACTTGGTGAAGTAATCAATGGCTACCAAGATGAACCAATGTCCGTTTGAAGCCTTAGGCTCAATCAAGCCAATCATGTCTATTCCCCATATGGAAAAAGGCCATGGGGAAGAAAGAACTTTGAGATGCGTTGGCGGTACATGAATTTTGTCAGAGTATATTTGACACTCGTGACACTTCCTCATGTACTTGTAGCATTCGGATTCCATGGTCTACCAATAGTACCATGCTCTTAGAATTTTTCTCGCCATTGTGTGTCCGTTGGCATGAGTGCCAAAGGATCCTTCGTGAATTTCTTTCATCAGCATGTCTGCTTCTGGTCTGTCTACGCATCGGAGCAAGACCATGTCAAAATTTCTCTTATAGAGTATATCACCGCTCAGGAAGAAGCTGCCAGCGAGTCTTCTGAGGGTCTTTCTGTCTTTTCTTAGTGCCCCAGGTGGGTACTCTTGTTTCTGAAGGAAGCATTTGATATCGTGATACCAAGGTTTGTCGTCTATGACTACTTTGATCTCGAAGATGTAAGCGGACCGTTCAAGGCGCATTATGTCAATCTAAGGTAGGTCGTTCCGTTGACTTACACTAATCATGGAAGAGAGAGTGGCTAATGCATCAGCCATGTGATTCTCATCACGAGGGATGTGATGAAACTCGATTCTGTTGAAGAAGGGTAACAACCTTCTTGCATAATCTTTGTAAGGAATCAATCCGGATTGGTATGTGTTCCAATCTCCTTTGATTTGATTGACGACCAGAGCTGAGTCGCCATATACGTCCAAGTTCTTGATCCTTAAGTCGATCGCTTCTTCGAGACCCATAATACAAGCTTCGTATTCGGCCTCGTTGTTCGTGCACTTGAACGTAAGTCTGGCAATGAAACGAATGTGGGTACCCTGAGGTGTTATGATAATTGCCCCAATTCTGTTTCCGTAATGATTGACAGCTCCTTCAAAGATAAGTCCCCATTGGGAACCTGGTTCTGGCCCTTCACTGGGTAGCGGTTCATCGCAGTCTTTCATTTTTAGATATATGACATCTTCATCTGGGAAGTCAAACTCGATTGATTCCCGATCATCAATCAGTTGATGAGCCAAATGATTGGCTAAAATACTTCCTTTAACGGCTTTCTGAGCATGGTATTCTATGTCATATTCTGATAGCAACATCTGCCAACGGGCAATCCTTCCTGTGAGAGCAGGTTTTTCAAATAGATACTTGATTGGATCCATTTCGGAAATCAACCAAGTAGTGTGATGAATCATGTACTGGCGAAGACGCTTGGCTGCCCAAGCCAGAGCGCAACAAGTTTTCTCAAGCATAGTATACTGAGTCTCGCAGTCCGTAAACTTCTTGCTCAGATAGTAAATGGCAAACTCTTTCCTTTTAGTTTTGTCTTGTTGGCCAAGTACACAACCCATTGAGTCCTCGAGGACTGTGAGGTATATGACCAGTGGTCTTCCTTCCACTGGAGGTGAGAGAATCGGTGGGTTCGACATGTATTCCTTAATACTGTCGAAGGCGGTTTGGTAGTCTTCTGTCCAAACGCAGTCCTGGTTCTTTTTAAGTAATTTGAAAATCGGCGCACATGTCGCGGTCATGAGGAATATGAATCTGGAGATGTAGTTCAAACGTCCCAGGAATCCTCTGACTTGTTTTTCAGTTTTTGGAGAAGGCATTTCTTGAATGGCCTTGACCTTGTCAGGATCAACCTCAATTCCTTTTTGGCTAACGATGAACCCTAAAAGTTTTCCTGAACGGACACCGAAGGTGCACTTGTTGGGATTTAAGCGGAGTTTGTACTTTCTCAACCGTTCGAATAACTTTGACAGATGGGTCACTTGCTCCTCTTCTGTCTTAGATTTTGCAATCATGTCATCGACATATACCTCGATTTCTTTGTGTATCATGTCATGAAAAAGAGTAGTCATGGCCCTTTGATAGGTCGCCCTGGTGTTCTTCAAACCGAACGGCATCACCTTGTAACAAAAGGTACCCCATGGGGTAATGAACGAAGTTTTCTCCATGTCTTTCGGCGCCATTTTGATTTGATTATAGCCCGAGAATCCATCCATGAAGGAGAAAACTTTGAAATTTACTGTACTGTCTACCAGCATGTCGATGTGTGGTAAAGGAAAGTCGTTCTTTGGACTAGCCTTGTTTAGATCTCTATAATCCACACACATTCTGACCTTTCTGTCCTTTTTTGGAACAGGTACGATGTTGGCTAACCATTGAGGATATTCTGATGTGGCGAGGAAACCCGCGTCAATCTGTTTCTGTACCTCCTCTTTGATTTTGATGGCCATGTCCAGGTGAGTCCGTCCCAACCTCTGTTTTACTGGCGGACATTCCGATCTCAACGGTAAATGATGTTCCACGATGCTGGTATCCAACCCTGGCATATCCTGATAGGACCAAGCGAATACATCGGGGAATTCTTTGAGAAGCTTTACCAAACCCTCTCTGGCAGTTGGACTGAGCAGTGCCCCAATCCTGATTTCTTTTCTCTCTTTTTCTGAACCTAAGTTTACCGTTTCCAACGGCTCTTTATGAGGTTTAATGGACCTTTCCTCCTGTCTGAGTAATCGGGAGATCTCTTCTGGAATTTCGTCGTCATTTTCTTCTTCAGCGCCAAATACCGGGAACTCAAAGTTGGGAGAAGGCATCGGATCATATGTTTCAATGGGGTTTAAAATAAGCAATCTGCATGACGGTATGATTTGTGTTTAGAAGAGATAGAGGAAATTCAAGAGTGTGTGCAGTGTATTTCTTCGGAAAACTGCTTGTTTTTTATTATTGGTTTGTTCTTTAGGATTACCATTTTCTGAGAAAAGCAAAAAGAGAAAACAACAACAGAATGAGGAAATTACAGAACGACGTTATTTTATTAATGAACAAGTCGATTCTTGAAACTACATCCCTATAAAACAAAGCTTTGTCGCTTTGGGCGAAGCGAAGAGGGGTATTTACAGAAAGTGAGCCCTATTAAAACATTCGTTTCACCTGGGCAGGGTGAAAGGTTAAAGACGACAATTACTTTGACTTATGAACAATCTTCGGGACATTGACAGCAACCCATCGGTGGCGAACTCCTCGGTGAATCACAAAGTCTGACACCTTCCTTGATTTGTCTTCAGAAATAACGCTGATTTCTGGTGGAGCAGGATCATTGGAATCTGTCTCCTAGGAAGAGTTGTCGTAGGAGAATTCCTCTGTTGAATTTTGCATAGCATTTGTGCTCTCAGGTAGATCTCCCCATCCAGTTGGCTGGATGTCTTCGAGCCTGATATGAGAGCTTTCGGGAGCAGTGTACTTGATCATATAGTCGTATTTCCCACTTGGTTGTCCCAGGGTGTCCCACACTTCTTTGGAACTGGATGAGTCATCCTTCTCGATGACGTTGACCTCTGGAAAAGCATAGTTGATAAATTTAAGTCCTACAAACATTGTGAATTCATCATCGTACTGGACGTTTTCTGAATGACCTGATTGTTGATCCCATGACATGGTGGGGACGCAGGTATTCTTTTCAATGATGCTCAGCTGATTTTCATTGTTCGGCTGATTTCCTTGCCCCAAGTCTCCTGGATACGGCTGCCATATTGGCAGGCCATCCATCGGGCCATAATAGTTGTGGTCAAAGTTGTCTCTCATCAGAGTGTCTTCCTCTAATGAATTTGGTGGAGCACAACATCCTTCCGGATCACAATCTCCGTATATCATTTCGACGTCTGACCTGGGTATAAATCTCGGTCTCTGTGCGGGATAGCAAAAGGGCGTAGGCACCTCTTCCTAAGACGTATAACCGTTCTTGTTAAGATAGGACTCCCATTCTTCCTCCATATCAGAGAAAACATCTTTATTGATGGTATGCACTTCTTGAGGCACTGGGTGAAGGAAACCTCCACTGTGGAAGAAGTCTTGAATGGGATGAAGACTTTCATTGCTGGTAGTAGCTGTCTGGGTACAGGTTGCAGAAAAACCAAGACCCTTCTTTGTTTTATTGTCAGTAGGAATGACTAGCTATCCTCATCCTGTTGTATCGGTACTCTCGACCGCTTTGATAGCATCTTTGTATGAGTAAATGGAAGTCCCCTCTTCGGATTGATTGTCCTTGCTCACCGACAGTGCTTGGAACTAAGTTCCAATAACCTCCTCGGGTTCTACACCAGTAGATGATGATAAGTTACTCACGAGCAAGGCTTGTTCTCCACAGACCGTGACGAGCTGGTTGTTCTGGATGAACTTTAACTTTTGGTGAAGGGTCGAGGTGACCGCCCCAGCCTAATGTATCCAAGGTCTTCCTAATAAACAATTGTACATTTCCCGAATGTCCATGACCTGGAAAGCGACTTGGAAAGTGTGAGGACCAATAGTTATGGGAAGGTCGACTTTGCTGATAACCGTTTTTCTGGACCCGTCAAATGCTTTGACGACGACCTCACTGGTTCTCACCGGGGGTCCTTTGAAGGATAATTACATCAAAGTGGACTTCGGCATAACATTCAGGGCTGACCCTGTGCCTACCAGTACGCTGGCTAAAGCATCACGCTGGCAGTTGATCGTGATATTAAGCGCCATGTTATGACGGCGACCCTCTTTAGTTAATTCCTCATCACTAAATCCCAAGTTATTGCAGGAAGTGATGTTAGAGACAATGCTATCGAACTGTCTGATTGTTACATCCTGGTCCACAAAAGCTTGCTCCAAGACTTTCTGTAGAGCCTCCCTGTGCGCTTCTGAACTGAGTAAAAGTGACAGCACATAGATCTTTGAAGGAGTTTGTAACAGTTGATCAACAATGTTGTATTCAGTCCTTTGGATGAGCTTCAGCATCTCATCATCATTTTTCGAAAGGTCGGGATTACTGGATTGACCGACTGGTGGATTGGGAACTTCTGTCTGAGGTTCCTTTTCTTTGTTAAGTTCTCCAACTCCTCGGTTGAAGATTCGACCACTCTGTTCTATTCGACTGATGTCTGCAATATTCACGACGGAGGGTAATGGAATTTCCTTTCCATTCTCGACTGTTGTTGCATCGTATTTATAAGGGATAGCCTTAGTTGATTCATATGGTAATGGTCCCGGTAGATAGATGACTATGGGAGCCTTCTGATTTTTCCGACCATCGTAAACAATTTCGATCCGTTCCTGGTTGAGAATTCTCGATTCGTCAAGTAGAGGGATGATGGTACAAACATCCCTAGCCCTCTGATGATCAGAGATTACGACAACGTCCTCAATTTGATCAGCGAGGTAGTCTGGTGCCCAGTTGATTGGTCCGGAACCCGGATATTGGTGAATCTCTCTAAGATCCACCTGACCCTGAAGAGTTGCTCGCACAAGGTAATATCCTTGGTTACTTTCTGAACAGACTCTACAACGTTCATAGTTGTGTGGTGGCACCTGGACACGCCCGCTTTGAGTACAATGTAACCTCACTAGGTCAGTTTCCACAGATCGAACGTCCCGACTTTGATGCCGAGTAGGGTTCCCGTTGGTAATACTAATTTGCTGGGTGTCTTCATCCATATAGATTGGAAGCCACCAGTGGTTCAACAAGTGCTGAAGGGTTTCCTGGACAAGGGCACAACCTTGATTGTTTTTGTAATCCGCCCTACAGCTCTGATAGTCATGTGATACCAGGAACCCGAGCCGGACCTGTTTAGCATGTAACTCCACCAGGCTGGTATTCATCAAGCGAATATCAAAGATTTGAATCATGTTGATCTGATAGGGATTCCTATCATGGTAGTCCTGGATCCATCCAAGATCCATCTGACACTGGAGGGCCTCTTGTACAAAAGAGCATCCCTGTTTGTTTATCGAGCAAGTCAGACAGGAACTGTAATCGTGCCACGACAGATTATGATACTGGATTTGCCTGGAATGCATCACCACCAAGTTGACATTCATTGCACGGATGTCGTGGTTCTGAATGATGTTAGAATTCGTGTAAACCATGTTAACTCCACGAACTCGGTGCTCTTGGATCCATCAGAGATCCATCTGTTCCTGTAGAGCTGATTGCACCACAAAACATCCTCGATTGTTTTTAGAGCAGATATCACACTGGTGATAGTTATGAGGTGGCACATGGCCATATCTACTCTGTCTACAATGCATCTTGACCAGATTGGTCCTTAACAAGAGTACATCATGAATTTGATAGACGTTGTTAGTCTCTCCCTCTATCAAATTGACTGTAGCTTTCTCGTGTTGAGGCAGCGGGTTTGTGAGAACATTAGGATTTGTATCTTTGAAAGATAAGACCCCGCTCCTAACAAGCTTTTGCACGTCAGATTTGAAATTGAGACAGTTCTCTATGTTATGCCCTGGTCCTCCTTGATGGTAAGGGCAAGTCTGATCCACCTTAAACCAAAAAGGCGGATTTTCTGGTACTGTAAGAGGGGACTTAGTCTGGACATGCCCCTTAGCCAGTAGTAACGGAAATAGTTCTGCGTATAATACGGTTATAGGATCAAATCCTGGTGGCCATGTTGTACGGTTGTTATTGTATGGAGGACGAGCCTACTGAAGAGGCTGTTGAGTCCTTTGTTGATTAGGTTGGCTCTGTGCAACTTGAGGTCGATACTTAGAAATAGGCACAGGATTGATAGCAGGAGTCACAGCCGCTACTGGTTGATAACGTCGCCTTTGCTTTCCAAGAGAGATATTCCCAATATCCTGCTCTATTTTCTTAGGGAGAGCACTACCGTATCGCTTTGTACTACTTGATGATCCAGTGTCTTTGACTAGACGTCCTTCTCGAACGGCTTCCTCAAGACGAACTCCCATACCGACCATCTCGGTGAAGTCACTGGGCGCACTGGCAACCATTCTGTCGTAATAAAATGAGCTTAAGGTCTTTAAGAAGATCTTTGTCATCTCTTTTTCCTCTAGAGGTGGAAAAATTTGAGCGGCAATTTCACGCCATCTCTGAGCGTATTCCTTAAAGGTTTCCTTGTCCTTTCGTGACATTGATCTGAGTTGATCTCTGTCGGATGCCATGTCCAGATTGTATTTATATTGTTGGACGAAGGCAGTGCCAAGATCTCTGAAAGTGCTAATCGTAGCACGGTTTAAACCCATGTACCATTTTAGTGCGGCACCGGTTAAACTATCCTGAAAGTAGTGAATCAGTAGATCCTGATTCTCTGTCTGAGCTGACATTCACCGAGCGTACATCACCAAATGGCTCTGAGGGCAAGAGTTACCCTTGTACTTTTCAAAGTCGGGCACCTGGAATTTGTGCGGGACTTTCACATTGGGGACCAAGCAGAGGTCCACGGCGTCCTTTCCAAATAAATCCTGACCGCGAAGGGCCTGCAGTTCTTTCTGCATTCCCAGGAACTATTCCTGGAACTCATTCATTCTTTCGAACATGTTG
Organism: Lathyrus tuberosus; assembly: GCA_022829125.1. Classification (NCBI taxonomy): domain Eukaryota; kingdom Viridiplantae; phylum Streptophyta; class Magnoliopsida; order Fabales; family Fabaceae; genus Lathyrus; species Lathyrus tuberosus. Next base: position 3,972,043 of record JALAZF010000474.1, read on the forward strand.
TCATTTCCACCAGAAGTTATATGTGGAATCTGTCCTTCCGGGACAGTGTGTACCACGGGCGGTGGTATAGTCATTATGGTCGAGACTCTCGGTGCCTCCCAAAGTTTGTAACCTTTAGGAGTTGCTATCATGCCCCTGGCATCTTCGCTTTCCTGAAGTTTGTAACCTTCAGGCCCAGCGGTTCCTGCTGCGGTCCCCTGATCCTCATTGATCAATGGGATATATCCTTCCGGGATATAGTTAAGTGGCATGCCCCAGGGACGATCTTTCGGCATTTTGTACCTAGGATCAAACTTTTCCACTATGGACGTTGAGGTGATCTCCGAGATCACAATCCTTTGTAGCTGAGCTTCTGCCATGGTTTGCATGTCGTTATGAAGCTTTCTCATATCCTCTCTCAGAGCGTCGATCTCTTCTCTCAACTCTCTGTTCTCTTCCTCGAGATCATCCATCTTTTTCTGACGATTGGCCCGAGTATTATACGAATGAGACCATTTGACTCTAGAACCGAGACACAAACGTGAGATTCGTAGGTAAGAAGAATACGTGACGTGAGAATGATGAATGCAATGATTATATTAATTGTTTTTTTTGTTTAATCAAAATAAACTTCGACAATTAGATTGCAAATATCAAACAGTGGGGAAACCCCGTTTTATTGAATTCAAAGGATTGCGAAAATAGAAATACAGTAGATTATAAGGTGCGGGAACAGAAACCTAAGCTAAGGGGTCCCGAGTCCTCTCTGAGGAGAAATCGGGTGCTGATTCTGGTACTTTCCTCTTCTTGGACCGGGGCTCTTGGGCCGCTGTTAGGTTGTCATTCCTTTGCCAAGTGAAAGGAATGAGCAAATTCCTTTGGTCATCCTGATTATCCACAACATGTTGCTCTAAAATCTTGATCAAAGCATCCTTATCTTTCAGCAGTTGCTATATTTTGGTACACTCTACATTGAGGGTGCAGTATTTCTTCTTCCAAGACCTCCTCTCCTGTTGAACTTTGTTGAGAGTTACCTAAAGTTTTTCCGTTTCAGTCATGAAGTACATGACAGATTCCCTCGGCGAAAGAACTCCGTGATGGGGATAAGGCATCTTTAGCTTGAGAGCTCTAGTTTGTACCCAGTGGAGATAAGGCTCCACTGAGACACAGTCCGATTTTCCTAAAGACTCTCGTCCTTTCTTATGAACATGTTTCCAAATTGACGACGAACAAGAACTGGATGGTAATTGATTCCTCCTTTAGTTCCTATGAGGGGTACGTTGGGGAAGTTTCCACAATGGTCAATGATCCTGATCCCGTCATAAATCCTATTGCACCAATCTATGTCAGAGTTGGTGAGGGACATGATTTTCTGCGACCAATGTAAGGCACTCTTATGATCCCAAAAAGCAGCAGACTTAGGCAAATGTGAGATAAACCATTTATATAACAGGGGTACACAGCACGTGATCATCCCTCCGCTGTACAAATTCCCTAAGTGTACAGAATGATACGCGTCTGCGAGCAAGGTTGGCACATGGTTTCCAATGAGAAAAACCTTAATGGCGTTGATATCGACGAAGTTATCAATGTTGGGAAACAGAAATAACCCGTAGGTGAGTAAGACAAAGATGCTCTCAAAAACAGTCATGTTCCCTATACTAGCAAAGTACAGAGCCTTTTTTGTCAGGAACTGGGCTGGAAAACCTGGGAGCCCACCCTTAGTGGTCATGTGAGTCTTGACTTTCGACTCATCCAAATAAATTGCTCTTGCAATGGTCTGATCCTTTGGAATTTCTTCCAGTCTAGAAAATGGAGCTCAATCAGTAATGTGTAAATCAGTCAGGTGAGAATACTCCTCCAGCGTTGGTGCGAGCTGGTAATCTGGGAATGTGAAATAGTGATAGACCGGATCGTAAAACTAAATGAGTGCCTCCATGATTCCTTCAATCACATGGACTCTTAACAGAGGTAGCAGACCTCCGTACTTGGCTCTGAAAGCTTCAGGGTTAGTGACCATCCTCGCTAATCCTCCTAAATCCTCTAGTTTTGGAACCCTGAAGGTATACTTATGAGTTCTCCTTCTACCGAAGTCCATGAGCGCAATATTTTTCTCTGACATTTGCAATCATTGTCTTAGTTTAATTTGAAAAAGAGAGACTAGAAGAGAAAATTTTTCTTTGATGTAATGTTTTTTAGATGAATGCATGAATGCAGCACACAAAAACATAGAAAAAATATGGGGTCAAAGGGACGGTGTCATGAAGTCAAGGCTCTACCCCCCCCCCCCCCCCAAAGGTTTATACTAGTGATTTTTGCACCTGTCTCTCAAAATCATCAGTTCTTGTCGAGAAAACACCAGCGGGCCAGGAACCGTGCTAGGTGATGTTTTTCGAAGAACCATTAGAAGAGGGTAGTATCGCGTGACAACCATTTCCTATAGTTTCCGCACTACTAAAAGAGGTTTTTCCTAGGTGTATACTCAATCTTTCCACATGCGGCATCACACGCATTCCCATTAGCAGAAAAATAAACACAGATATCAATTAGGAAAAGCAGTATATATATTTGTCCTAAAGTCCTAGACTTTAAAGAGCTATGAATCCTATGTTCCTGAAAAAAATGGCTCCCCGACGGAGTCGCCATTCTGTGGTACCTTCCCAACTTTAAAGGTTTTGATCTAAGATCCTAATGAAGTAAAAAATATTCCTATCCCAGTGAAATCCCCCCAAAAAAAAAGAAAGAAAGAAACGAAAGAGCCCCACGGTGGGCGCCACTTTTCTGTAGTGAGCGATTTTGGATGTGGTTCTTAAGCACTGTCGCTCTGGGGTTACTACAGGTCGATTCATTTTTTATCCTATTGAGCTGACTAAGGAAGGGAAATAGATGTCTCCAATTAACCCTGCTTGCATACTGAGTTTGAACAACGGTCTGTTAAGTTACGGATGCTATATGGTAATGGGGCCTTTTTCTTCTTACTTTGTTTAGAACAAAACACCGAGAATGTTTATGGGGAATTTTGTTAGGATGCTAGGACTGATGCTTTTCGATTGATATGTGAAGGTAAGGGATTTGGGGCTTTGGATTAGTGTGCTCTCTAAGATTTTTCTTTCAATCTTATGCCTACGTATTCCCGTTTACCGAAACAGGGAAATCAGAGCGATCGTAGTTCCTCCTATTCTATGGGAGGAAATGGTGTTTTGGTGTCTTGTTCAAAGCCCAAGACGTGAAGCTGAAAAGGTGGTTTATATTTTGTTCAAAGCCCAAGATGTGAAGCTGAAGGGTCTATTTGTATCTTCTTCGAAGCCCAAGATGTGAAGCTAAAAAGGTGTTGCCTTTAGAGAGAATTTGTCATCTCTAAAGGGGGTCTGTTTGTCACAACTGTTGGGTGACTGACTATAAAGGAGGATTACTTTAACCGGGATATGTGAATCCTACCAATGCCATAATTTCCTCTATGGGGGGTTTTAACCTGAAGGAGAAGACTTGAACTCACTGTAGAGCAATGCTATCTTTCCTTAGGAATTTCTCATGCTAAAAGAGGGACAGTGGCGTGGATGTAAATAATCCAGAGGCTTGCCGCTTACAGCAATTAGATGAAAGGAGTTGTTGATGTTTGTATCCTGTGAACGAGGCACAGTTTTGATGCTAAAAGGTTGATTGACTCAACCGGGGTTTTTCTTATACAAAGCCTAAGAGGAGGCTATTGACCCAACAAGAGGATGCTTTTGTGTCTCGTACGAAGCCCGAGAGGGAGGCTAAAAGGAGTTGACTCAACAAGAGAGTGCTTTTAGACGTGTCTTGTACGAAGCCCAAGACGGAGGCTAAAGGTTGACTCAACAAGAGAGTCTTTTATACTCAACAAGAGAGTGTTTTGTATCTCATACGAAGCCTGAGATGGAGGGTAAAAGAGAGATTTACTCAACAAGAGAGTGTTTTATACTCAACAAGAGAGTAATTTTGTATCTCGTACGAAGCCCGAGATGGAGGCTAAAAGAGAGATTGACTCAACAAGAGAGTCTTTTATACTCAACAAGAGAGTGATTTTGTATCTCGTACGAAGCCCGAGATAGAGGCTAAAAGGGTTATTGACTCAACAAGAGAGTCTTTTGGTATCTCGTACGAAGCCCGAGATAGAGGCTAAAAGGATTGCTGTTTCAGTTGAGTGACAGGTCCAGTAGGTTGGTTAAAAGAGAAAATTAGTTCTTATAAAGAGACTGATTAAAGGTAAGGCTATGCTTTGGGATTGATCAGAGGATCAGGGTTATTTCCTGTTCTTTAAGGAAATGGGGAATCCAAAGGGTATTGGAGACTGCCCGAGTCTACTGGTGTTTTTCCCTACTTGAGAATGCCTTCGAGACTCAAGGAGATTAGACTGTCCAAGTCTAGAGTTTTATCTTTTATACTATGCTTAAAGAAACAGTATTAGTACATTCATGGTAGAAAGATCTAGACTCTTTGAAAGACTGTTCTATTAAAATGACTAATTTATGTTCCTATACCTCTAGGAGGTCGTCGGGACAATTTGTATGAAGCCCAAGAGGAGACTGGAAACTTTTAAGAAGCCGAGGGACAATTTGTACAAAGCCCAAGAGGAGGCTCTCTTCCCGAAGGAAGAATCCTTATACGAAGCCTAAGAGGAGGCTGTGAATACTTCTAAGAAGCCGTAGGGTCCTTGTACAACGCCCAAGAGGAGGCGGGGATGCTTTTAGGAAGCCTGTGGGTCCCCAAACCCAGAGAAATTCAAGACAGACTATTCACAGAGAATAGATCAAGCCAGGAAAGTTCGAGAATTTGGAAGAAACTCAAGAGATGCCATTCACGGAGAAAAGATCATCTCTGGGGAGTAGAGTCTCTTTGACAACTTCTAAAGGTGATAGTCTGAGAAAGGGTTCAAAAAGAATCTACCTTTCACATCTCCATATTGTTTAACCCCAAGAGGAGGGAAGACTGTATCTGGTAATCCTATTGGGGATCTAGTTTGTCTATTTAAGAGTGATCAACAGGGCTTAGTGCTAGACGTAGTTGCCGGGGAAACTCTAAATATCTATACTAGTATTACACAGTTGATATGAGTTTATGAAAGAAGACTTACAGTGAAACAACCCCACAATACAATTATATGTATATGAAAGCGGATAAAGAAAGCATATAAACACTTACTCGGTTGTAGAGCTTCCATGCTGTTTGGTTAGTTGTTCAACAAAGAAATATTGAAAACAACAGTATATTCAAAATTAAAGGAGAAAGTATTTTGAAAAGATGTTGGGGCTTACAGCTCAAGGAGAGACCCAAGGTTTATCAGTGATCGCACTGTCGTTTTGTACAGAGAGACTTATACAAGTGATTGAGGCCTAAGAAAGGTTTTATGTACAAGGGGATGGGTCTTACACTCTCTCAAGAGGCCCAAGTGTTTAAAGAAAAAGAATGGGGCTTACAACACAAGGGTAGGCCCAGATGATTGGTTTTTTTATTGGCGATCGAACCGAGGTTTTCTTTTAACGCAGGGAGACTTATACAATATCTGAGGCCCAAAAAGGGGATTGGGTCTTACACTCTAATAGAGGCCCAAAAGATTTATTTTTGTACAAGTGGTGGGGCTTACAGCTCAAGGAGATGCCTAGGGTCATTTGTTTGAAAATTGCGATCGCGCCGAGATTTTTGAAAATGCGGTGGGTCTTATACAATGCATTGAGGCCCAAAATGGTTTGGTTTTCAAAGGGGGTTGGGTCTTACACTCTAATAGAGGCCCAAGAATAATTTTGAATGGGTCTTATAGCTCGAGGACAGGCCCAGTGTTTGTTTTTCAACGGACGATGATCGCGTCAAACTTTTTGAAATACAACGGGACTTATACAATAAGTGAGGCCCAAAAAGTTTTGTATTTAGAAAGGATTGGGTCTTACACTCTATTAGAGGCCCAAAAGTGTTTGAAATTGTTTGATGAGGGTGAAAATCAAAGAAACCCTAATTTGTTATTCTTTAAAAGTAAAAATTTAAAGAAAATCAAATTAAATACCAAATAAGTTTGAATAAACCATTTGTGATTTTTGTTTAAGGTTTGAGAAATGAGGGATTAATCACAAGATGAATTAAAACTCACTTGGTTTTGATTTTCAAAGTAAATATTCACTTTTAAAATGTTTAAAAACATTAAAAAGGAATTTATTCACAAAAATACTAATTATATTAAATAACTAACATAAACTTAATTTTTTGTGGAATAAACTATTTCAACATTTTTGTGATTTTTTGTAAAAAGAACCAATAAAAAATAATTAAAATTGAAAGAGTTATTAATTTTCTAATTAATTAAAAAACATGAAAATATTGGAAAAAATAGCAAAAATGTGAGAAAACACAAAATGGCATGGGTGGGGTTTGAACCCACGACCTTAAGGTTATAGGGCGCGCGCCTTACCACTGGGGTGGTGATACATCCATTGCTTGAAGTGAAACCACAAATATACAAGGTTTGCCTTGTTTTTGGCCTGGCCCAAGGCAAGGCAAGGCACGTTTTGAGTCAGAAACGTGAAGGTCATAAATTTCTCATTTCTCCATGGTTTGAGACAAAATTTATATGCATCTGGCTTAGAATTTCACAAGGAATCCAATGGTGGTGGTATTTTTTTTCAGATCATACTCCCTCCTCAAAATCCGATAGTGGTTTTGAAAAAGGCCTATAATTGCATTTTCTATGCAACACTTTGATACAGACATGAATTACATGATGAATTGGTTCAAACACAACATATATAACATGTATGAGGTGTGTATGATCAGTGGACTTCAAAGCAATGCATATTTTGGAAAGTTCAGGTCATGATGCTTACCTCTTTTCGAGCTTTTGGAGTTTTCTGTGCAATCTGCCAAACTTCTTGTTCCAGAAATGGTTTGATGCTTTGGACACTCTCAAATGATCCCTTAGAAGCTTTGAGGATGGTTGGAATCAGCTGGAACCTGTAAAAACACAAACTGGCCATTTCTTGCAAAAGGGGTTAAAAATGACCAAAATAGCAACTCTCTCAAATGGTGTTCCAGATGGGGGGAACCATTTGGGACAGTTCAAGGATGTTGTTTGGAGTGTGTTTGAGGTTTTATCTGGTTTGGAAAGTGACTGAATCAAGACATGGCTTGAAAAATGCACAAAAGGCCTATTTTGAGGTTTTGAGAGGTGACTTTGTGATTTTGGTGTTACAGTCACTTTTGATAGTTTGGATCACCTACATATGATGTTTATGAGGTGTTAGGATCATGAGTTGTGATGGAAATGCTCTCTAACTCAAAAACTCAGAGTTACCTTGCTAAAGAAGGCATTTTGGTCTAAAGAGAGGGATTTTGAGGAAAGCATCTGTTTGATGGCTTTGGTGTACTCAAACTGAGCATAAATGAGCTCTATTTATAGTAGAGCAAGTTTGTTTTGGGATCAATAGTGAATGGCAACTGCAGCAGAGGTTTGGCCAATGGTTGCACTTTGGAATCCAAGTCTCCTCTAGCCATTGACTAGAGGTTAGGGCACAGGGCTGTGGTTCCCTTGGTCTTGGATAAGTCTTGACTGAATTCAGTTGCAAATGTGTCAGTCCATGCCACCTTGGTGTATGTATTGAATGCTCCAATTCAAAATTGGAGTCTTGTCCCTCTTTTAGGAAATTCTAGGTTTGGCATGCTACTTCTTGTTCCAAGGACTTTGGAGGCTTGGCTCAGTGTTTGTCCCCTTTAAATTTGATCCTCAGATGTGTCCAAAGTTGGTACCCTTGCCACTTTGTTCATAACTTAGAAAATTTTCCAAGTTTTTATGGTTACCCCTTTTACAAGCTATCCCAATTTTCTTGATTTTTCTTGATGAATGATGATTCAAATCATAAATTAACATCATTTTAGGGTTAAAAAACCATTTTTGTGAAAAATCTCAAAAAGTCAAAGTTGACTTTTGTGCACAGTTGACTTTTTGTCAGATGAATTCCAAACTGTGCGATCCTCTATGAAATCAAGTCCTTGACCTAAATCAAACTTGATGGATTGATTTCATAGGTGTTATAGGGTGTATTGAATAATGTCCTAGGGTTTGGGAGCATGTCCTGGTTAAAAGTCAAAGCTACAGTTGACTTTTCTCGCGAAACCCTAATTGTGGTACTGATGAAATTGAGACTTGCTGCTCAAGCTTCCTGGATCAATCCATTGTTACAAATGGATCAATGTGGTATGTTGGAGACCCTCAAATTATGTCTTGAGGTCTTGGCTCATGATTTGTCCCAAAAGTCAACTTAGGGGTGAATTAGGTCAAGAAACCCTAATTCTTGATTTTTTATGTATGCATCCCCTGAGGTTAAACTGACTTGATGCTTGGGCCCATGAGGTTCCATGGAGTATTTTAGGGTATGCTTTGAAGCATTGGCTCATGCCCAGAGGAAAATTTCCATCTGGAGGCCCTGGTCGACCAAACCCTAATTTGGTGACACTGGCGATCTTGAGGCTTGATCCACCTGGAATGGAGCAGCCTTGTGCTTAATCCTTTAAAGTGGGAGTCCTCTTGATCCATTGTAGATGTTTGGGAGGTTAGACAAGTTGAAGATCATGTCATTTCTTGATTGATCCTTTGTGTAAGAACTCTGAGAGGGCTTAAAACCCTAATTTTGACTGTAGTAAGTGTTCACCCATCTTTGGGGAGACTGATGAGGCAAGATGGTTCATCCATATTGTGATGATGATTTGCACAATGATGGGAAATCTTAGTGGTAAAAAATTGGGGTATGACAGTGAGGGATCAAGGATCGACTCAGCTGGGGATCGGGAGACACTATAGTCTGAAGATAGAGACGATTATTCTAGGCACAGGGTCATCCATCCATACCCAAAATAACCAGAATGAGTGTAGGAATTCTACACTCTTATTCCTTCTCTAGCACTCAAAGTATATCGCGGAAATTGAAACCGACAGAGCAACAATGCAAGTTGTACAGTGCTCCAATGCATTGTGCATACCTCTGACTCCGCAGGGGATCAAGAAAGAGAAACTCTAAAAGAGACCATAGAGAGGAGAGCAAGAGGAGGATTAACCAACCGAAATAAAGTTTCGATCAATCAATCAAAGGGAAAGAACAAGCCAACAATTTTTCACGCGAGTCAAAAAATCGTCAAAGCAAATAAGTGGAGTAATGATTATACAAAATTAAATTTACTCAATAAAGAACAAATCTAATGCCTCCAATTGAAATTGCCAAGTATTAACAAAGACAAAATTAGCATGCATCACTAATCCTACGCATGTTAACACACAAACAAGAATTATGCAAAAATTGTTTTGAGCATGTGATCAAGTTGCAAAATAATCGAGAAAAATCATGCAGTTAATCGAGCAAGAATCATTTCAAGTCAAATCTGAACTAAAACAATAACATTAACATCAATGTGATCAAGCATGGGGAAAAACATGGATATAACATGCAAACAGTCCCAAACTGCAGCAATTTAGGAAAAAATCGAAGCGGTAATCGATTACAGGAAATGTTGTAATCGGTTACCAAGGCAAAAAAAAAAAGCCTCCCAGGGGCGCAGGCAAGTGGCGTAATCGATTAAGCCCAATCGTGTAACCGATTACACGCGCAAAAACAACAATCAAGCAGGATCCAAAAGCACTTCTCTTCAGAATCACTTATAGCATGCAATCACAGTGTATCATAGCAGATAATCAGAGGCAAAATTCATGTTAATTCGCAGCAATTGAAAGCTAAAAGAAATGATCATGCAAAACAAGAGTTCAAACAACGGAAAAGCAATTAAATGCAACATTGTGAAGAACACAAGATAGTTTGAAAGCGGTAAATTAAGCAGGAATTCACCAACCTACAAGGCTGAGTTTTGCCTTGGTAATTGTTGAACACGGAATGTGATGCAAAAAAGCAAAGAAAACCAGAGAATTCCAAGATCCTTAGCAATCCGTAGTGAAAACCGAAGAAAACGCGATTAATGCTTCAAATCGGAGTTTGCACCAAAAACTCTCGCAATGATCAACTTCCAAAGCTTGAGATGAAGTTGAAGTTATTGTAATTGCAGAATTCACAGAAGAAATATAGTGGAATGGAGGTCTAGCTCAAAAGAATAGCAAGTTCGATGTGAAGCTTGATAAGCTTTAATATAGGGAAAGAGCTCTAGTGAGGCTTAGTGAAGAAGATGAAGATGATTGAGAGAGAGAGTTGCAGAAAATTCAGAGAAAATTGAGAGTGAAGAGTGAAAATTGAGAATGAAAGTGAAGCCCCTTGTGAAAATGTGAGGTTTTGCTTAAATAGAAGCTAGGCTTGGAGTGAATTGGGTTTGAAACTTGGTTTGGAGCTAGCTAAGGGTGGTTTGGCATTTGGTTTGGAGTTAGTTACATCTAACTCACTAAGTTGGGGTCCAACTCAGTTAGTTATTTGTTAACTCAGTGGGGGAATCTCAATGCAAGCTCAAAATCAAATGGTACACATGCTTGGAAATAAGGGTGTATGGTGAGCATGATTGAAAATGATGTAGTGTAGCAAATGCAAGTGAATTCTTGAAGTGTCTAGAATATTCTGCACAATGCTAGAACAATGTAGACCAAAAGAATGGTATGAGAGCTGTTGTAGTATGAAGAATCAACTGAAAATTTGCACATTTTGCAACTGTAATCGATTACGGGAAAAGCTGTTATCGGTTACCAAGGCAAAAAAGTGCTCCCTGGGATGACTTCGTGTGCGGAATCGATTACAGGGAATGGCGTAATCGATTAACACAGCCAAATATCCAATTTTTTTTCTTAGAAATGCAATGTCTTGGCCTCGGTTCCGCATTCCAACCTTGTGCTTTGATATGTAGGCATAGAAACCCATTTGTTTGGCCTGTATCGTGACTTTGACGGCTCAGCGAGGAACAATTTCACAGCCTTGAGATTCTGTGGGTGATTTTGAATATACATCTGCAATGAATTCACGATAAAAATGTTGATGCATATGCTAGGAATGCGAATGCGCATGCTCATGCTAAAAGGCAAAAGGGGAGGTCAAATTTCGGGTTACGACAATTATTAAAGGAAAATTTTCATTAGGGATGCCGCCCGCCTTTTCAGAGTCGTAGAACCCTAACATATATTGGTCAGAAAGCTTAAATGATGTGCTTCCATCCTTTTTGTGGACGGTTAATGTTCTGGATTGGACCGATGGCCAAGGATGGCCCAATCCACTTCTTCTCCAGAACGGCCCAATTGCCTAAGTCCAATCCACAAATGGGCAAAAGTTACCTTTCTGCCCCTCAACAGGACAAGGACTGCATCTCTCCTCCCCGAAAATGCTGCTTGTTACACACAGCTTCTCCACTCCCCGAACAACTGAGGGCATGTGCCCGAAACTATGCTTATGCCCGACATAACGGCTAGTTTTGGGCACCTTGCCCGACATAACGGCTAGTTTGGCAGTTACCTATTCTTCGGGAAAACGGTTATTTCGCCCCGAAAATAGGACCGTTGGCCACGCGCTGGGGGCACTATATAAACCCTCTCGCTTGAGAGGGTCAGGTATCAAATATTCACCCTATGAACTAATACTTTGTACTTGCCCATTTTCTCTGGCCCTTTCTTACTTGAACGTCGGAGTGCCTTGTAGGTACACCGTCCACCTCCTCTCCATATGGCCAACATCTCAGACGCACTTGGTGGCCCACTTCAATAGGATCTGATCCATCCTTCACGATCAGTGGCGCCGTCTGTGGGAAATCTTGTTCTCCCCATCTTTCTTTCCCCAGAAACCAAAGATCAAAGCAAATTTTTAAGATCATCATCATGGCCTCTCAAGATCGCCCCAAAGGTGCTCTCTAACCCGCTGTCCTCCCCGTCAATAAGACTGTCGTTGACGGCCTGTCATCTCTTCTCGGAGATGCCCATTTTCTGAGGGACGGGGCCACAGCTTCTCCTTCCCTTACCCCTGCTGACCGCAACAACGATCAGCCTTCACTGGACATCCAGCCCATTCCTGTTCCGCCCAACGCCGACCCGGCCGTGGCGGCCCTCCTGGAGGCGATCAACAAAACTAACACCCTGATCCTACAGTAGAACGAAAGGATCAGGGCGCTAGAAGAGTCCAACCGTCCAAGATCCCCCCTCCGAGGAGGAACCAACGACGATCAAGGAGCCCGCAGCCCCGGCGAGATATCGACCGAAGACTGCGCCAAGAACCTGACTCTCGCGCCATCCGGAAGCGTGACCAAGTTTCCCCGCGTAACCAGCACTCTTCCAGTCACAAGAGGACCCAAAAGGACGAGCAGACGCCCCCGGTCAAGTCTAAAGGCCAGGCCCGATCACCTTCTCCCCGAAGGAACCGCTCACCTTCTCCCCGGAGGAACCGCCGTCGCGAGCGTACCCTTCGGTCCCCGTCATTCACCAGTTACAGCAGCGACGATGAGCCCCGCGGCCCATTGTCCTAGGAAATCTTGTCAACCCGTCTCCCTAAGGGCCTGGAGAAGCCCCCTTCACTGGGCACATATGACGGGACTACTGACCCCGACAAGCACATCGAGAACATCTATGCGCTATTAGACTACTGCGGCGTTCGGGGCACCATCAAGTACCGGTTATTTCCGACCACGCTCCGAAAAGGGGTAATGACGTGGTACAAGCAGTTGCCCGAAGAGTCCATTACCTCATGGAGACAACTGGGCAGAATGTTCTCACGGCATTTCACAGCTTCTCGCCGTCACCCCAAGACTGAGGCCTCCCTTGGGGCCATAATCCAAGGAAAGGATGAACCTCTCCGCGCGTACATCGAGAGGTTCAACAAAGAAGAAGTACAGGTCCCTACAACGGACGAGATGAAAAAGTTTATGCTCGAGCAAGGACTCCGCCGGGGCTCAGAGTTTTCTAAGGCCGTCGGCCTCGCACCTCCGAGGAACCTAGATGCCCTCCTCCTCAAAGCCCAGACGCACATTCAGTACGAAAAGAAGGTTGCGGCTAGCAACGTCCGAGCGTCACGCCATCAGGAGAATGTTCGGGCCTCCAGAGGCGAGGAAGCCTCGACATCTCGTCGAGGCGAAATGAAGCACGAAGACCGTCTGCAGGACTCCCGCGATAGCAAGGGACCCTCCGGGCGATTCCACGACTATACCCCCTAACCGTCTCCAGGGAGAAGATACTTTCCGAATGTGTGAATTCGGAATTCAAGAAAGTTATGGTCCTCTTCCCCAAATAACAGCCGGCCAAGCCCAACGCCGACAAATCGAAGTACTGCCGTTTCCACAAGAGTCATGGCCACACTAGTGAAGACTGCATCCATTTGAAAGATGCTATCAAGATACTGATCAGGGACGGCCACCTGAAACAGTTCACTAAGAAGAAGGACACTCCTCGGCAAGACGCCCAGGAGTCCAAGAAGATAGAGGAAGAAGTACCTTCCTCGGAAGAAGCCAGTATCCAGGTCGCCATGGCCGTGTCGCAACTAGAAGACTTCTACGTCCCAGACGGGCTCAGCGCCCCTGCCTACTTTGCAACCCACAACCCGTGGGAGACATTCCCCTCCGCCATGGTCATCTCGGGCGGGGGCTTCAATAAAGTCACGGTGGGCTCCGTGAAACAAAAGTTCGAGCATCTAATCAACACAAGCTCTAACAACGTGACCATGCTCGACCAAGCCCAGAAGGGCTCCACCCCCATCTCCTTCTACCGGGAAGAGCTCCTCGGGGGGTCTCCAAACTCGAGCATACCTTTGCTCGTCAGAGCTCGAATGGCGAACTTCAACGTTCGCAGAATCCTCGTCGACCAGGGCAGCTCGGTCGACATTATGTACTCCCAGCTGTTTTCGACACTTTAGCTAGACGAATCGTACCTTACCCCCTACGTAGGGTATGATTTACAGGGATTCAACGGATCAGTGACCAGGCCATGGGGATACATCGAATTGATCATAACCTTTGGATCAGCTAAGATGGCCAGATCCGTCAAAGTACAATTTTTGGTAATCGACTGCCCGTCGCTGTACCAGTGCATATTCGGAAGACCAACTCTGGCCGAGTTGGTAGTTATGCCTTCAACAGTCCACCTCAAGATGAAGTACTACACTTCAAACGGGATGGTCGCCACCCTCCACGGCGACATCGAAGCTGCACGGCGGTGTTTCGAAGTAGCCACAAAAAGGCTCAATGCCATTGCATCCAAACCAAAGGCATCGAGCAAGCCAGCATTGTCCAGCAGCTCTGAGGAAGTCAAGCCCCTGCCTCAGGTCGACTCCATTAACCTCGATAGCCGCTTCCCCGAAGAAGACCAACATGGGGACCAAGAAGCTTCAGCCAACTCGTCTACCTCGTCCAGCAGCAGCTCCCATCCGATGCGCCCAATCCCGGATGGCAACTTCGAGCTTATTTTGTTCGGCGACGACCCTCAGCGGGGAGTGAAGATTGGAGCAGACCTGCCCAACATCGCAAGGAAGCAGCTCAAAGCATGCCTCCATGAGAACGCCGACCTCTTCGCCTGGAGCGCCGCCGATATGCCCGACTTGAACCCGTCCGTCGCCTGCCACCAACTGACAATTGTCCCGACCATCAAGGCCATAGCATAACGTAGGAGAAAGCAGTCTCTGGAGAAAACGGAGGCTGCAGAAAAAGTTGTAAGGGACCTCCTCGAGGCCAAATTTATCTCGGAGGCCAAGTACACCACTTGGTTGTCCAACGTTGTACTTGTAAAGAAATCTAATGGCAAATGGCGAATGTGCATTGACTACACCGATCTTAATAAGGCATGCCCGAAGGATGCCTATCCCCTCCCTGTAACACCCCATTTCTACCCAATCGAATAATATAAAAATCAGAGTTACAAAATTTCAACGTACATATGGAATGTTACACTTTCTACATAAAACAACGACAATTAATCACTTGGAAAACATATACATAACACATAATTTTGGATGAACCGATAACAACCTGCTCAGTCTTTAAAATAAGACAACTTTCATTACTACGCAACGGATTCACAAAAATTCAACTTTATTAACATACCATCTTTGTTCACATCAAACAACTTCAAAACAAAAGTCTTTACGAAAACAACTTAAGAATTCAGCAACAATAATAAATTCAACAATAAAAGAAACATGCGTTCATCCCCCCGAGTGTTACGTATCAGAGCGACGACACCGACTCGAACTAATGAAGGTAGACAACCTTCACTCTGGACTACCTGCAGGATGGCGTATAAACCATCACCATACACAGAAGGGGTAAGATATCAAACAATATAATCGGGTATATGATAAACAATATGTTAGATCAGATTATATAAAAATCACCACTTCACAACATTACCATCAACATTAATCAACATACAACAACACTTTATGCAACATGGAACGCGACTCATAAAATGCACATGCATGTGGTACCATTGGAGCAGAACTCCCAACTTAAAAATTCGCCAATTAATAGAGGCGTCAACAAGGCATAAGCCTTCAACTTAATTTGTCAATCCAGGCCAACTTACCAAGCATCAGCTCCAACTTGATATACTATGAATGCAACAACAATATGAACACAACAGCAACTACAACAACATTTACAACCACATTTCAACTTTGGCATTAAGCCTACAACTTAATTATTGCCAATAATTAAAGGCAATGCAACAAAATCACACCTGCACCTTTATAATTAACCACAACAATACTACTGCCATTTACACCATACCCAAACTATGTTACAAACGTTTCCTCGAAAATTATCCAGACAGTGTTACTAAAACCGGTTAATTATGCTTCTACTAAAATTACTAATGTTTCTACTCTGCTGTAATATTATTAAGACCATTCTAGTATTGTTGTTATACACGTTCTACTATTATTTCCTCACTATACTGCTAGATTATTCTTCTGACACTGTTACTGCTACTGATTAAACTAATTATCACCTCTACTAGTTCCTGTCTTTGCTGCCATTTTCTATTAACTAATATTGGATACATTAATTTCCTGCTAACTCATTATTAATATTCTACACCAATATTATTCTCCTGCTAATGTTACTAACACAATACTAATCTTTCAAACCAACATTATTTTTCCTTATTATTTCTTACTAACATATTATTAAGATTTCCTAATATTCCTCCCCAACATTTATTAAAATTCCAAACAATTATTTGCTGCTACTAGTACTAACGTTTTTCCGTCATTAATAATCTAAAGTGGAATTGTTAGTAAATCCAAATTTTCATTAATAATCTAATTGTCATTTTCTGTATTAATGATAGTTAAAGCAACTACACTAAAAACTACAAACTCACACACACAAGGAGGTGGCTTGCGCCACCCCTTCACCACAGAGCACAGGTGGCTTGCGCCACCGTTAGTTATAGAGCAACGTGGCTTGCGCCACCATTATCCTTTTTCCAGAGGTGGCTTGCGCCACCCTTAAGTAACATACAGGGGTGGCTTGCACCATCCCCCCTTTTTTTTATTAGCAACATTAATGTAATTCGTTCCAGTTCTCTCCCATATCACAACCTCTCCTCACAGTTTCAAATTCAATCATCCCAGTACAAACAGAAACGCAATGAAATTATATCTTAAAGCACCATAGACCAATTTTCCTACAACCAATTCATCAATAGCAGCGTATTTTAATATCCACGACAGCCATTACAACACAGATAGAGGTATTTCTATAAACCCAACCCCACATATCATTCATCAAATACCCTATTATAGAGTCAGAAACCCACCCTTACCTTGGATTGAAGGTTGCTCTAAATCTCCGATTGAATTCCCGTTCTCGCAGTCTCTCTGTGTTCCGTTTCCAAACCCTTGTTACTCTTTTTCGTAACTTCCACGTTCTTCTCCCAAAACCGAATTTTCCTCTTTTTCTGCAACTCCCACTTCTTACTGCTACTTCTAATTCCTCATTAATTCTAAAAACCTAATAATAAAACACTATTATTCCATTTGTCTTATTGGGCCTCATTACTACACCCCCCACTAATACTACTTCACTCATCATCTAAATAAGCCCAATAATATAATCTAGTATTATTTCTAATACTATAATTGCCACTTAAGTTAGCTTAATTAATTAATTAACAACAACGCAACTTAAATCAACATTTTATAATTAATTCAACTAAAACCGACATAGCAACTCAACACAACATTATCGACAACCAGCACAAATCAAACAAATAATACAAAGATATTTAATTAAATAATTAATTAAATAACCGGGCGTTACACTCCCCAATATTGATAAACTTGTTGATAATTCTGCCGGTTTTAAACTTTTATCATTCATGGACGCCTATTCGGGCTATAATCAAATACCAATGGCAATGAGCGATAAAAAATACATGGCCTTCATGACCTAATCGGGCAACTATTACTACAACGTAATGCCCTTCGGCCTAAAGAACGCCGGCGCGACCTATCAAAGAATGATGAACAAGGTCTTCCAGGGAGAGATAGGCGACATGCTCGAAGTCTATATGGACGACATGATCGTAAAATCCCACGAGGAAACTGATCTCACTGCCCATTTAAGGAAGGTCTTCGAACAGGCCAGAAAATACAAAATGCATTTCAACCCGGAGAAGTGCACGTTCGGTGTCTGGGCAGGCAAGTTCCTCTGCTTCAACTTAACAGAATGAGGAATCGAAACCAATCCCGATAAGTGCCGAGCATTCTCCGAATTTCCAACACCCAGGTCAAAAAATCCATCCAGTCCCTCAACGGGATGCTCGCGTCATTGTCACGTTTCGTGGCCAAGTCTGCCCAACACGCCTTACCATTCTTCAAACTCCTCCGCAAGGAGGCAGCATTCGAATGGACCGAGGAATGTGACAAGGCTCTTCTCCACCTGAAACGGGCACTCTCGAAACCACCCATCCTTTCTCGTCCGGACAACGACGAAACTTTATACCTGTACCTCGCCGTAGCAACCGAAGCGGTAAGCGTCACTCTCATCCGTGAGACACCTGACGGGCAGAAACCCATATATTTCATGAGCAAAGCACTGCAAGGACCAGAGTTAAGGTACCAACAGATAAAGAAAGTGGCTCTGGCCCTCATCAACGCAGCCAGAAGATTAAGACACTACTTCCTAGCCCACATGATCGTGGTTCGAACAGATCAACCCATAAAGCAGCTGCTGGGACGTCCAGACATGGCCGGTCGAATGCTTAAATGGTCGCTTAAACTTTCCAAATTTGACATCCAGTATGAAATCAGGAAAGCCCTCAAGGCCCAGGCTCTGGCCGACTTCGTCGCAGAAATAACGTTCGCAGACTCCCCCGCGAGTGAGGCGCACAAATGGACCATTTTCGTGGACGGTGCCTCCAGCTCGGCAGGAAGCGGTGCGAGCATCATACTGGAAAGCAATGAAGGAATCATCGTTGAAGTGTCGCTCACCCTGTCCTTCCCAACCTCTAACAACCAGGCTGAGTACGAAGCCTTCCTCGCTGGATTACGTCTAGCCGAGGACCTGGGCGCAGAAGAAGTCATCCTTTGCACAGATTCACAACTCGTGGCCCTTCAGGTCTGAGGAGAATATCAAGCCAAAAATGACAACCTAACCGAATACCTAGCCCTGGTCAAAAAGGAAATGGCGAAGTTCACAACGGTAGAAGTGAAACATGTTCCCCGCGAACATAACGTCCGAGCAGATGTTTTGTCCAAACTGGCCAGTACAAAGAAGAAAGGCGGAAACAAGTCCGTCATACAGGAGGTTCTACCTCGACCCAGCATCGAGAAGGATTCCCCAACCGTTGACGTACACGTGATCGGCGACAACAATTGTTGGATGACCCCCGTTTATAACTACCTCGCCAAGGACGAACTCCCGTCCGACCCCAAGGAGGCCAGCGTGGTTAGGCGAAGAGCCTGCTCTTACGTCTTGGTCGAAGATAAACTCTACCGGCGAGGATTTTCCATTCCACTGCTCAAATGCATCGAGGAAGAAATGGTCGCTCACATCTTGCGTGAAATCCACGAAGGAATCAATGCCCAACATCTCAGTGGAAGGTCTCTTGCCCGAAAGGCCCTTCGAGCAGGATATTACTGGCCGACCATGCAGCACGACGCTAAAGAACACGTGAAGAAATGCGATAAATGCCAACGGCACGGGGACATGCACCTGGCTCCACCTAACGAGCTCAAGGTTATGTCCTCCCCGTGGCCATTTGCCTGGTGGGGCCTAGACATCCTTGGACCCTTCGTGGTAGGATCAAATCAGAACAAATACCTAATAGTGGGCGTAGACTACTTCACAAAATGGATAGAAGCGGAGGCCCTGGCCAAAATAACTGCCCTCAATATACTAAGTTTCTACAAATGAAACATCCTCGCACGTTTTGGCATCCCCCAAGCGATAGTAACGGACAATGGGACACAATTCACGGACAGGAAGTTCCAAGACTTCATTGCCCAACTAGGCACAAAGCAACATTTTGCGTCCATCGAGCACCCTCAAACAAACGGGCAGGCTGAAGCAGCTAACCGAGTCATCCTTCGAGGCCTCAAACGGAGGCTGGACGAAACAAAGAAGTCTTAGGTCGGGGAGCTACACAGTGTCTTATGGGTATACCGCACAACTTCACACTCTATAACCAGGGAAACACCTTTTTGTCTAGCATACGGGACCGAGGCTGTAATCCCCGTCCAAGTTCACGTACCCTCTAGGCGGACAGAGTCGCCCCTAGACGAGGAGATGAACGACGAATCATTAAGAGAAGAACTCGACCTCGTCGAGGAAATCCAAACTGGGGCAGCCCTCTGTGAAGCCTCATTCAAACAAAAAATTACCATCAGGCACAACGCCAAGGTGATACGGTGAGAGTTTGACGTGGGAAGCCTTGTTCTAAGGAGAAACCACAAAGACTCTCGCGAGGGCAAACTAGCCACCAACTGGGAAGGACCCTATCGTGTCCGAGCAAAAATGGAGAATAGGGCCTATTACCTAGAACATCTCAACGGGGAAGAACTTGCTCGACCATGGAACGCCGAAAAGCTAAAACAATACCATAGCTAAGGCCCTAATTCTCGGTTCGACCCATCACGACGACGAACGTCAACTACCGACCACTATGCACGCCTAGGTACAAGCGTCGCATACCAATAAAGCAGAACCCCGCTCAGTAACGAGCCGAGTATCTGCTCGACAGCGGTTCTCAATCGAGCATCGCCGTCGTCAAAGTACCATGACTGGTAGAACCCCAGCTCGCGATGGGACGTTCAAGCCGTGAACTCAGGCCTCAAACGCGACCTAAGCTCCGCACCCCCGCCCGGATATTCCCCGGCCGTTCGACCAGTACCCCTCACTGCCGAACACATCTACAATGAGCAATCCCCTGAAACTTCACATAAGTCAAATATTCCCTATCACGGGCAGACATACATTCACAACGAGCATGAGCACAACACTTAGCAGAAAATAAAAGCAAGTAAAACCATGCAAATAACAGAACCGGCCACCAGGACCGGACACATAATTTAAGAATGGTAAATGGACACTAGGACCATGATTGTACTGGATTACATAGACTAGAAGCCATGCCCCCAAAATAGGTTACAACAAATACACAGCACGTAGGCCGGACAAATTACAACAATAAAAAGAATATCATTCACTCATCCATCTGGTCGGCAGGCTCGGGCTGAGGCTCCTGGTTTTTCGCGGGCTATTCCTCGGCATGCTCTTTAAGGAGGGAGTCAGGCATAGCGATTCAACCGTCTTTAACATACGCCAGATAATGAGTACCCTCGGTGGAAAAGTCAAGTCCGGGGTTTACCACCCGCAGTTGAGATACGACATTCTTGAAGGATTCGTCCGCAATGATGATATTATCATCCTCGGCCGACAACATATGGGCAACTAGCTCAGACCTTGTCTTCAGTTCCTTCACATCCTCGGGTTCATCTTTGCCCGGAGCATTGACCGCCCTCAGCTGCTGGACCAGCTCCTCAGCAGCTTTCTTCTCCGCAGCCAGCGTAAAATTCTCCTTCTTCATCCTGGCCACCTCCTCGTCGGCCTTCTTTCGGGCATCGTCAGCACTCTTCACCTCTTCTGTGAGAGATGCCACGGTAGCCCGAGCAGTGTTGAGTTTAGACTCAGTTGCAGAGTCCCCTTCAGCATATATGGCCGCCATTTCCAGAACTCTGACCAGTGCAGAGGCATCTTGGGGCCCGGCTAAGATCCACAGCGTTGTTGGCCCTCGGCCGCTTGGTTCGTGAGGTCAAAGGCAGGGGAGATCCCCGGGGAGCAGGAGTGGGAGAAGAGGTCCACGCAGCAGACTGAGCAGGGGTGGGAGCACGGACATTGGCAAATCGAGACTTCGGAGGAGCCGTTCCGGGCTTGTTCCTCGCAAGAGCATTCTTCACCATCCTCTCATGAGCCTGAGGCATCTCACCTCCACAAACAAAATACGAGCATGTTAGATACGAGAAAAGAAAATAGTTCAGGAAAATTAAAATAACTGAGACTACCGAGCATCTTCTGGGCTTCCACAGGAGTCTTGCACTCCAAGAGTGCCTTGGTACTAATAAAGCGGTATGCAACCCTCTAGCTACCATCCTCCTCGAAGATCGGGTCACCCTTCTTCGTCCAGCATTCAACGAGCAGGAAGGAGTTAACGTACTTCACCAGCATCTCGTACGCAACGGCATCATGCCCGTCTAACTCGTGCGGCTGAAGAACGTAATCGTCGGGCTTCTTGGTGAAATGGCTAGGTCCCCAGTGGATGGGGAACTTGTATACTCTCTCCCCGATAAACTTCCTAGCCTCGTCGCGCAGCTCATTTCCCTCCTCGTCGATTTCGATCTCCCAGAGATAAGTGTTGTCCTGGGCAGCTTCCGATACGGGCTCAGTGATGTAATACCTCTCCTTGAACGTCCGTATCGATTTAGAGAAAGGCTTGAACAGCTTGCGAGGCTGCTTCAACGAAACCCAACCGTACTTCCTCCCGACAGATGTCGTTGAAGGTGGAAGACTGTGAAGAACAAGGGAAGAGTAGCCCCAATCTTCAAGAAATCACAGGTCAGCTCAAATGCCCATATGAAGGCCAGTGAGTTCGGGTGCAGCTGCGTAGGGGCCAACTTCAAGTGCACAAACACTGATTGCTGAAAATCAGTGAACGACAATCTCAATCCTAGCTCTTTG
Organism: Lathyrus tuberosus; assembly: GCA_022829125.1. Classification (NCBI taxonomy): domain Eukaryota; kingdom Viridiplantae; phylum Streptophyta; class Magnoliopsida; order Fabales; family Fabaceae; genus Lathyrus; species Lathyrus tuberosus. The sequence goes on from JALAZF010000474.1 coordinate 3,994,153, forward strand.
AAGGCATATTCGTACATAGTGAAGAGATCCCCGAAATCTGTGCAGACCCGATCATCCTCGGAGGGAAAGTGCACCTTCCACTCCCCCTCTGGTCCGACTTCCGTAAAAACATCCCCTAAGTATGTGGCAAAGGTGGACCCGTACTCGGCTGGTTCAGCCACCTCCCACTCCTCCGCGGAATCCTCGACGACATCCTCTTCCATATCTTTCATTTTATCTTCTTCCCTGACTTCGCTGGGGATACTTGAAGTCGTCTAACTACTGCTGTCCGAGGAACTCGCCTCTTCCTCAGACGAGTCCAGGATAATTTCTCCATCTGGCCCCATCGCCATATCGATCACCTGAAAAGCAGAGAAAAAAGTGAATTCGACGATAGATAAAATCCACCCTTCCACCGCTAGTCAAGTGAAAGGGCGCGCAACGGGCTGAGGACGACGTCCCTGGCCTAAGCCCTAACATCGAACAAAAAACTCTAAGTGTCTCCCACGAGGAGATGCCCGAGGCAAGCCGCTTCCGTACGAGGAACTTCCTCGAGCCACTTCCCAGTTTCCGTTTGAAGCTCCGCCAGAAACTGCAAAGCTTCACCTGAAACTGGGAAAGCTCGCCTGAAACTTCATCGCTACTTCTGAATCTGAACGATCACAGCGGTTACACATGCATCATCATCGCAATGACGCCGGAAACCGCCCGATTCACCAGAATATCCTAAAACCTAACGGCCTCATCGGCGGCGGAAAATGGCACGACCACCGTCCACCACAAACAATCACTGGAAACTAATCTATTTCATCTTCTACACCTAAACCTAACCGCATGCAAGACTACAAACAACCGTCAAATGGGTAAAAGAGAAAAAAAATAAGCGAACTTACTTGATTAAGAAGGTGAATAGCGGCTGCCCGGAAGTTGACGCGGTGGCCGGAATAGCAGACGACGGTGACGGCCAGGAATTCTGAAGAAGACGGAGAGAAACAAGAGCGAAAAAGTTCAGAATGGAACGAGTTTTCCCTTTTTATATAGAGGGGCACGTGCGATGGCACGCCCTCGTAGGTCATGATGGCTATTAACTAACCATCATTGCCTAGCAATGGCTGCACAGAACTCTATGCACACGTGGCGCCCTAACGTTTACAATTCCTTCCAACCGTTAGCCTCCCCGTACGACGGGCAGTTCTATCACGATCAGGAACATCACGGGGACCAAAGGCAACGGGCACCACGAGACAAACCTCCTACTTCACCAAACGACGACCCTATGTTAGCTCCCCGGAGCCACGAACTGTCCTTAAGTCATCACTCCCATGCCCGAGAGCAACGACTTGGGGGCTCCTGTTTTGGAATGGGTCGATGGCCAGGCATGGCCCAATCCACTTCTGCTCCAGAACGGCCCAATTGCCTACGTCTAATCCACAAACGGGAAAAAGTTACCTTTCTGCCCCTCAATCGGGCAAGGACTGCATCGCTCCTCCCCGGAAATGTTGCCTGTTACGCACGGCTTCTCCACTCCCCGAACAGCTGAGGGCATGTGCCCGAAACTATGCTTAGGCCCGACATAACGGCTAGTTTTGGGCACCCTGCCTGACATAACGGCTAGTTTAGGCAGTTACCTATTCTTCGGGAAAACGGTTATTTCGCCCCGAAAATAGGACTGTTGGCTACACGCTGGGGGCACTATATAAACCCTCTTGCTTAAGAGGGCCAGGTATCAAATATTCACCCTACGAACTAATGCTTTGTACTTGCCCCTTTTCTCTGACCCTTTCTTACTTGAGCGTCAGAGTGCCTTGCAGGTACACCACCTTCCTCCTCTCCATACGCCCAGCATCTCAGACGCACTTGGTGGCCCACTTCAACAGGATCTGATCCAGCCTTCACGATCAGTTAGCATCTCAGGTATCTTCCGTTTCGTGGTTCCTTTATATGGGAGGTTTTACTTGTTAGTCCGAGATGTCTTTCTGACAGGATAAAAGGGGTCAGATTTTGTGCTTCCTGAATTCTCTGCTAACACGAACATGCTAGATGTTCTCTCAAGAAACACTCAGAGAAGTGTACTTTTTGTATCGTCCTTGCATACCTCACTCAGAGTCATCTTTCTGCAAGTTAGACTCCTTCCCTACTGCACGGCTTGAGTTAGTGTCGTCAGAGGTGGGGTTATCGAAGTGTGTATTCAACTTCTCTGCCAAGATCATGCAGAACTGAGCCATACTCAATATCTTCTGAGTGGTTTTCACCCTTATCCTTCCAATATTCAATCGGAAGGGGTTGATCACGTAGAAGGTCATTATCGAAGATCCAACACTTCAGACATTTTTTGCTCTTTCCACCTCAAAAACATATTGCATGAAACGGTCAATATAATATCGTAAGCTCTATTTCTTCCCTTGAATGATCCCACTCAAGGTAGCGATGGTCACCGAGTGTATCTTCTGCGTAGTAAATTCCATAGAGAAGTGTTCACATAAATTAATCTGTGATCAATGCTCCCGTCCGACAGACCATTGTACGACATGATGGTCGGGCCAACTAAGGTCAATGCAAACAACTTGAATTTAGATGATTTGTCAACACTGAAATAGTTTAGTCAATCATTAGCAAGTTTTAATTGCTCGTCTGGATCTCATTTTTCATCATACTCACCTAGCCTGGATGGCTTCTCCATGGATTTGGTATCTTGTTTTCCAAATCTTGGTGCACAACGAATGCTTATGGTGGACCATCAAATGTCTTTTTTTTCCTGATCTGCGGGAGGAGCGTGATTTCCTTGTTCTCCCTCAGGACTTTGGGGAAGACTTTGATGTTTCTTGCTCCTTAAATGATGTTTAGACTAGGGGGTTTCATCTCTCTTTGTCGCGGTCGACTCTGCACCGATAATTTTAGCTCTTCGGGACACTGCTTCATGAATGGTGTTTCCTCACAGAGGCGCATTGTGAAGGATTTATTCAAGGCGAAGTAGCCTCTCTTCTATAGCTTTTGAGTTTTGCGTTCGAACGATGATATACATGTTGTTCAGCAGCTCATTAGCGCCTTGTAATCCAAGGTTTGCTTGTAGTAACTTTAAGCCAAGTAAGTCTTCAGGCTATGAGGAGAGAACAAAGAAGCTTGAATAGATTCAGCAGTCCGAGGAATCTAGACTAGATCTAGATGTAACTGAACTTCTTCTTCAAGTATTGCAGTGTTTCGCTGAGGAGGTGGAGGCGGTTGATTAACAACTACTTAGGAGGCGGCCACAACGGCTTCTCACACAACGGAAGAATGAGTGGCTTTATATTTAACAATTACTTGTAAGCATAAAATTTAAATATCTAGGAATTCAGGAAATCAGAGTTGAAGCGATGTCTGATTAGATCAAACGCGATAGATCTTCACGTTCGACTTTAGAGGTTGTTGGTTCGGTGATTTAAGAAGGTTATGAACTGGTAAGTAAAAAAAAGATCATGGAATTATGGAGAACCGTAGGTTGAAAGGTTAAAATCCACTTTTTCCAATGTTATTAAGTCTTCCTAAGATAATTGAAGTTATTTGGAGACCCCCGGCTGTTGTTTGGCTTTGTTTGGCTTAAGTGTAACACAAACGATTCCTTCTCAACAGATTTGGCTTCTTGTTGAGGTTTATTCAAAAACTCTTCAGGTGACTTTGTTTTCAGGCTGAGCTTTTAGGGGTTATTAGGGCTGGAAATGAGTCGAGTCGAACTCGCCCCAGCTCAGCTCGACTCGTTAAGAATTAATTCAGCTCAAATATTGGTTCGAGTTCGATACGAAATTTTTTTAAAGCTCAAACTCGACTCGTTATAAGTTAACGAGCAACTCGGTTCGACTCGTTAGGTTCATCTCATTAGGTTCAGCTCGCTTGCTTCACGGACTTAAAACCCACTTTTTAAAGTCTATTATTTTTTATATATTTGACATTTTAAATTAATATTATTTTTAAAAAGAAAATATTGAAATAAAATAAAATTTATTAGATTGGAATTTAACTTTGTTTAAAAAGTATACTAATTCAAAAATTAATTAATTTAAATGATGTTAAGTTTATTTGTATAATTATTTTTAGCAATATTTTGCTCACTTGAGAATATAAATTTTCAATTAGCATTGTTAGATTAAAATAAAATATAAAGTTAAAATTTATATTAAATCTTTAAATCTACTCTTAAAGACAATATAATTCTTTTCATATATAATCGAGTTAGCTCATGAACTTAACGGGTCGAACTATGTATAGTTCAAGTTCAACTCATTTAGTTAACGAACTTAGTTTTTCGCTCATATTCAGCTCATTAGGTTCATGAACCAAGTTCAACGAATTAATTGTTGAACCAAGTTCCGAACTATTTTCGAGTTGGTTCGGTTCATTGTCAGTCCTAAGGGTTATAAAAGCCATTGATTTCGCTTCTAGTTTCAGTTGGAATAGTATTTGGCTTGAAATCGACTATTCTTTTGTTTTGTTGGCTATTTATGATCGTAAGGTGGTCCCTTAGAACATGGGGACCGTTTGGCGTAATTGTTTAGTCAAAATTAGGCTTTTAAGTTTCACATTTCTCATATTTACAAAGAAGAGAATCAGTGTGCCGATTTGTTAGCTTCTTTGGCTATCAACTCCTCTCTGGCGCTAACTTGGGACATGCCTTCGGGGGCCCTTATGCCCTTGCTTGTGCACAACAAGTTGGGGCGTCCGCATTATCGTTTTGTTAATCTCTGAGAGGGTTTTGGTATAGTCCCCCTCTAAGTACTAAAAAATAAAAATTAAAAAAATAAACCATTTTTCCCCATTTTTTATTAATTTTCTTTAGACAAAATTATATATGTTTTTTCTTTTTCTTTATTAATTCCCTTTTATTTTTGTAATAATATATTTTAATCATATTTTATAATTATTATAAGGGTTAAATATGTTTATGGTCCTTCTAAATATCTCAATTTTCGATTTAGTTCCTCAAAATATTTCTTTCAAAGAATGGTCCTCATATAATTTTTCATCCACACTTTTGGTCCCTCTCGCAAATTAGCGACGGTTTTTACAACTTAGCGACAGAATTATCGACTGAATTAACGACTGATTTAGAAACGGTTTTAGTATTAGGAACCAAAAGTGTGGATAAAAAATTTTAGAAGAACCATTTTTTAACGAAAATATTTTAAAGGAATAAAAATAAAATTGAGATATTTAGAAGGATCACAAATATATTTAACCCTTATTATAATTCTTTAGACAAAAAATGTACTCTTGTTTTTGTTAAAATGAAGTCCATTTTTTTTTCCTTTTTTATTAATTATCTTTACTTTTTCAAAATAATATATATTTCTTAAAATATTAATACTTAAAAAAATAAGTTAGTGTTGAGCATATAATTGATACCTATGAGATCCAAATGATGTCGAATGACATTAAAATTAATAATGAGTTTAATATTTATTTAATTATATTTTTGTTAATTAATTAACATATTGTTATGTTATTTTTAGCTATATTTTTCTATTTCCAAAAATTTATGCAACGTCGGAAAGTTTTTGATACTACATTTTTCTTTCTTATTTTTTATTTATTTCCCTTATCTTTTAAATGACATATAAAATTTTTATTTAACCCTAATTTTTTAATATTCGTCCACTTCCGCGTATGAAGTCACCTTATTTATTGGCTTGACATGTATAATTATTTATATTTATATGATTATAATTTTTTTTTAGTTATTGAATAACCATTTCAAATTTTATTTCAGAATGTGATTAGCTATTATATTTACTATTACTATTTTATTTTTATTAGACATTTAAATAACTAACTTCTCATTTCCAGTTCATTGCACTTATCCAACTACTATTATAAACTATTTGATTTTAGTATTTTTGTCGTTTTGTAGAAATTAAAATTAAATGTTATACATATTACAAAGATTAAGTGTAGTATAAATCAATTTTAAAAATAACTACGAAGAAAAATAAAAAAGACGACAATAACAATTAAGCTTTATTCTATTTAGTGGAGTCAATTATATGGATTAACTTTCTTCATAATGTTCTATTTAATATCATGCTTTTATCCAAATTATTTATCTCAAAATCTTTCTTAAGAACTTCTTTTATAGTCTTTCTAGGTCTTCTATGTTCTATAGTTGTTTGAATTCTCTTTATCTGATATACTCTCTTTACCACAGAATCTACATGTCTTCTCTTTCTATGCTAAAACCACCTAAGTCTATTTCGCACCATATTTTCTACTATAGGTGTTATCCCAACACTCTCTATAGTATTATCATTTCTAATCATATATTGTCTAGTTTTACCGTACATCCAACGCAACATCTTCATCTCTACTACACTTATTCTATTCTTGTGTTGTTTATGAACCACTTAACATTCTGTCTCGTACAACATCGCATGTCTCACCGCAATCCGATAATTTTTTTCCTTCAAATTGAGCAGTACCTTTGTGTCACATTAAACACTTGAAGCCCTTAACCATTTCAGCCACCCAACTTGAATTCGATGATTTACATCTCATTCTATTTCTCCATCATTTTGTATTACAGACCCAAGAAATTTAAATTGTGTGACTTGAAGGATGAAATGGTCTCCAACTTTCACCTCTATATTATAAATCCTTCTTCTTTTGTTGAACTTAACTTCCATATACTCCATCTTACTTCTTATTATGCAATAGTATTGTGTTTCTAAAGCTCATCTTCAAGTCTCCAATCTTTCATTTAAAGTCACATTCGACTCTCCAAGTAGGACTATATTATCTGCACACACAAAAAAAACATGCAGTTTGGTGCTAGCTTTTGGATGTATTCCATGACTACATACAATATTAAGGTAAAAAGGTAAGAGACTTAGGGTTGAACCTTGATGCAAACAACCTGTAATGGGGAAATTATTTGTAGAGCTTTAGATTATGCGGGTCTTCGCTTTATACATATTTTGAATAACTCAAATATATGCAATCCTAATCCCTTTCTTCTATAGGTTTCCACGGAATATCTCTAGGTACTCTATCACATGTCTTCTTCAAGTCAATAAAAATTAAGTGCAGGTCTTGTATGTTCATCCGATACTGATCCATCACACGTCGTAGTAGATAAATCGCTTGCATTATCGACCTACCAGGCATAAAATCAAATTGATTCTCAGTGACTTGGGTCTTTTTTCTTAATCTTTGTTCAATCACTATTTCACATAACTTCATGGTATGATTCATAAGTGTAACCCCATATATTTTGCATAATTTTGTATACCCCCCTTGTTCTTATAGACTGGAACTAAAAAGTTTGGAGTGTCACTCAATACCTCTATCTCCAGGAATTTTCCACACTTCAATAGGTATGTTGTATGGCCAACCACTTGATGTTATTCACCATTTTCAATACTTTCTTTACCTTTGTTTATGAATCCGATGGCAGTAATTATAGTTTTTATCCCCTTCTATAATGTCGAGTCTGCTAGAGTACAACGAGATATCATATTCTTCATTAAATAAATTGTAGAAATACATCTACCAGATATCCTTTATATTTTTTTTCATAACCCAAGACCTTGTATTTTTCATATTTAACACACTTCATTTGATCTAAATCTCTTGTCTTTCTTTCTCTTCCCTTATCAAGCCTATATATAGATTTTTCTCCCTCCTTAATTCCTAAACTTGGGTTTTTGATTCACTCACTGTCTTCTTAATCTTATTCTTAACTTTCTTGTACTTTTCCCATGTTTTATCATTTTTACACCTAGACCATTATTCAAAACAATCTTTTTTACTCTAACTTTAGTATGAACACTTGCACTCCACCACCAAGATTATTTATCCCTAGGTGCAAAATCTCTTGATTCACCCAACATCTCTTTAGTCACTTTTCTAATCTATTGGTCCATCTTATTCGACATATCATTTACATTTCCTTATTATTGTCCAAACCTTTCCTCTAAGATCTTGTGTTGAAAAATTACTTGTTTTTTACCGTTCAAACACCACCATTTGATTCGTGGCACTCTTATGTGGCTTTTTCTATTTGCTCTCCTCTTGATTCTTACATCAAAAACCAATACTCTGTTGGGTAGTCAAACTCTCTCCTGAAATAACTTTACAGTCCAAGCAGACCTTCATATCTGACCTCTTAATAAGAACAAAATCTATCTGAGAACATGTCACTCCACTTTTATATGTGATAATATGTTCACCTATTTTTCTGAATCAGGTATTTGCTATAGTAAAATTCAAAGTCGACAAAAACTCCAAGAAGGATTTACACTCCGCATTCACCTCCCCTAGACTATACCCTCATGCACGCTCTCAAAACCTTTTGTTACGCTCGCCACATGTCCATTTAGATCCCCTCATAAAAAAAAATTCTCCTTAGGATATATCCAGAAGTAAGCCTTCTAAATCATCCCAAAATTTTACCTTAAGTTGTTTTGCTAACCCACTTTGAGGTGGATAAGCACTAATAATAACATTAAAAATGTCTTATTCCATTACAAATTTCAAAGTTACATAATATCTATAATATCCTTCTTCCATTAAGGATATTACAAATTTCACATCTATAATATCTTGTTCCATTAAAGACATGTCTGGACGTCCCAGCAGCTGCTTTATAGACAAGAAATTTATTCAAGATATAATAGGAAGACCGCCTAAAACCGATAAAGAAAAACAAAAATCTATTATTGATAAGTTACTAGAAAACAAAGATCAGATGTCACCCACAATTTTAGGATTATACGGAAGTGAGATTAAAGAGTTAAATCCTGAAATAGAAATAGATAGTTGCTCAAGTAATGAAGAGGGTTCTAGAGAAGCAAATATGAAAGTAAATATTGATCAGTATCTAGAAATGGAGAATGACAGCGATTATGAAAATGAATTAATAGATAAGTTAAAAAATTTAGAAATAGGCGAAGATGATAAAAACATTCATGTAGACATTAAACCAAATACCAGAGATCCAAATACACCAGTAGTAGTAAATCCAAGACAAGCCTCAAGTTCAGCGAGTAATATGTCCGATAATCAATGGAGAGTAAATGAGGAAGAACAAGAAGCCCCAACTAGGAAATATATTGATAGAAGACAATACTATAATATAAGAAAACCAAATAATTATATCCCATATGAAATATGTACCATATTTGGTTTTCTTATATTATAGTATTGTCTTTTATCAATATATTTTCTAGTTGGGGCTTCTTGTTCTTCCTCATTTACTCTCCATTGATTATCGGACATATTACTCGTTGAACTTGAGGCTTGTCCTAGATTTACTACTACTGGTGTATTTGGATCTCTGGTATTTGGTTTAATGTCTACACGAATGTTTTTATCATCTTCGCCTATTTCTAAAGTTTTTAACTTATCTATTAATTTATTTTCATAATCGCTGTCATTCTCCATTTCTAGATACTGATCAATATTTACTTTCATATTTGCTTCTCTAGAACCCTCTTCATTACTTGAGCTACTATCTATTTCTATTTCAGGATTTAACTCTTTAATCTCACTTCCGTATAATCCTAAAATTGTGGGTGACATCTGATCTTTGTTTTCTAATAACTTATCAATAATAGATTTTTGTTTTTCTTTATCGGTTTTAGGCGGTCTTCCTATTATATCTTGAATAAATTTCTTGTCTAATTCATTTTCTAGTAAAATATTAGTAATCTCTAGTCGTTTCTTTATTATTTCTAACTGATCATTCAAAAATTCTATCTTTTCATGATTAATTAATTTTAGAAAGTCTTGCTTAGTTTTATCTTGCTCTAGGTTTTCTATTTCTTCATGTAATACCTTTATTTTATCCATACTAAACCTTTTGTAACATTGTATAGATCTGTTCCCATATCTCTTTCCGGGATTCATCAATTTCCTTTTCAATGCGTTTCATAATACTTGTTTCTATTTGAGTTTTGTAATGTATTAAACAAATTTCTAGTTGTAATATTCCTTCAGAAGTAAAGTCGTATATGTCTTTTCCTTCTACGGTTATAATTGGTAAATCTATTCCTTGTAACCTATCATAATTACTAGAACTAGAACTACTAGCTTGTTTTTCAATATCTTGTATTTCTTTCTGAATCTTGTCTGGCTCTGATACCACTAAGTGGGGTGATATATTGGGTGCTCTTTCTATTTCATTGATCTGGCATATACAAGAGCATCTGCATCTAAGTTTTAAACATTGATGGGTTGAACAGTAACCACATCCTGGGCATTTATTAATTCTAATTTGTTCTTTTCTAGTTATTATTCTTTCTAATGCTTCAATTAGATCCTTTGTTCGTTCTTGGATAACGTCAAAATCTAGATGTAGATATGTTATCATATTTATAATTTCATCATAACTATCAAAGGTTCTATAATAATTAGTATAATTTTCTATCTCATAGTCTTAATATTTCTTCATGTTTACTTAGCTAAGATAAGGATTCAGTAAATAACTCAGAAGGCTGTGCATTTTTCTATGCTTTAAGAACGATCGGAGCCCGAGGTCCACTTATCCACCGTTGAATCCGGGTAGGTGTTGTTGAGGTGTTGAAAGACGGCAAGCTGAATTAATCGCTCAAGAAGCGTGGTAAGGCCCATTAACCTTCTCAATTTACTGTTTATCGTTATCATAGGTAAGAAACCTTTGTGCACGAAATATTAATAACTGAATCAGAGAGTAGGAAATATTTTTAAAATGAGTTCACTAACCCAAACTGAATTTGAAGATATGATGGACCAAGCGAATTTATTAAATCAAGATGAGATTGATAATTTATATAATGAAATAAATGAAGACTATAAGGAGGGCTTCGCTCCCATCTTGGGGTTGGCGTTGATGGAACTCAAACCTTTGGTCACGACCTCAAAGCATCTTCTGGTCGCGTCTATGTCCCCGTGCATCGTAAAACCCCGGCCCCTGGCCGTGTAGTACTTCATCTTGAGATGGACCGTTGACGACACGGCTGTGAGTTCGGCCAGGGTGGTCCTCCTGAGGATGCAGTTGTAGAGGGATGGGGAATCGACCACCAGGAAGCGGGTCTTGATTTGACGGGCAGTGTCTTTGGCCCCGGACATGACCATCAGTTCAACATAGTCTCACGGCCGGGTGGTGGTGTCGTTGAACCCCTGCAGATCTGAACCCACGTAAGGGGTCAAATGTCTCTAATCGAGCTGGAGGGTCCCGAACAGATGAGCATACATAATGTCGACCGAGCTTCCCTGGTCGACGAGTATCTTGCAGACGTCAAAGTTCGCCATCTGCGCCCTGACCAAGAGGGGGATTATGGCGTTGGGCGCTCCGCCCGGCAGCTCTTCGAGGTAGCAGGTGATAGGGCTTGACTTCCCTTGCACCTTCTCGAGAGTGGTGGTCTTCGCCGATGTTGCGGACTCCAGATCATCAAAATTCCGCTTAATCGACCAGACGTACACCTTCTCGTAACCCCCTCCGGATATGACCATCGTCCTGGGGAAACCTTCCCATGTGCTGCGGGCAGTGACGGGGTCTTCGTGGGGGAAGTTTGGCCACATGCTGCGGACTGCCTCTGGCCCTCGATGGCCTCGGGGACGAAAAAGTCCTTGGGTCGAGTGACGCTGAGGGCGACCTGCAGCTGGCTCTCGTCAGGAGGAGGTGTTGCCTCTTCGACGCTTTGGGCTTCCCGGCCACTGAGACGAGGAGCGTCGTTCCTCTGGACATACTTCTTTAAGTACCCTTCCTTGATCAAAGTTTCTATTGCGTCCTTGAGGTGGACGTAGTCTTCTGTGACATGTCCATGGTTCTAGTGGAACCTGCAGTATTTGAACCTATCAGTGGTAGGCTTGGGGGCTGTCGGCTTGGGAAAGCGGACACCCCCTTGGCAGAACTCTAAGTTGGCGCATTCGTTGAGAATTTGCTTACGGGGAGTGTACTCCGTGAACTGGCCAACTGGTCCTCGCGATTCGCGAGATTCTCTGGACCGACCTTCTCATCTTTTCTCTCCCCCGCGCTGAGGGGAAGGAGAGCCTTCATCTCTATGGCTGTGGGGGCCTTCCCTTCGGCTCGAATCGAGGGCGATCTGGGCTACCTCTGACTCTTCAAACTCGATGTATGATTGAGCCCGATGGAGGAGGCCTTCTAAGTTGCGAGGCCTGTGGAGGCCCACAGACTTGGTGAACTCGGATCCAAGGCGTAGTTCCCGCATGATCAGGAACTTCTTCATGTCGTTGGTCGTGTGGACCTCGACAGCCTCTCTGTTGAATCTCTCAATGTAGTTCCTGAGAGATTCATTCTTCCCCTGGAAGATGCCTTCTAGCGTGGCCTCCGTCTTCGGATGTCGGCGAGATCCAGTAAAATGTTTGGTAAAACGTCCTTTTAGTTGCCTCCAAGACGTGATTGATTCGAGCGCGAGACTCTTATACCAAGTCATGGCGCCCTTCCGCAAAGTGGTGGGGAAGAGCCTGCACTTAATAGCTCCCCCGACGTTCCTAAAGTCGAGCATGGCTTCAAAGCTTTTGACGTGATCGTCGGGGTCGGCTATGCCATCATAGGTCCCCAATGGTGGGGGCTTCTCCATGCCCACAGGGATACAGATATTCATGATCTCCCTGGACAGGGGGTCCTCTAGTCGTCATCGTCGCTTCCGGCTGGAGACTCAGACAGGGATCGGTGACCTCGACATGGTCCCTGTCGTGGAGGAGAGTTCCTAGAGAGGCTCTTCGGCTTCTCGTCATCGGCCTTGTTCCTCTTGGTGCTCAAGGAGCGCCTAGGTTCCTTCTGAGGTGGGGAGCGATGGCGTTTCTGAGATACCACCGATTGGGTTCGCTCCAAGCGCGGTCGGCGACCCTCGCACAATGGTGAGGGGCTCCGAGGCTCTGCCGGGGGAGTCCTTCATGGGGGAAGGAGAACAATGGGGAGATGGCGGATGACGATGTCTTCGCGGGGAAGATCGTCGTGCTCGCCATCTCCTAAGCGCTTTAATTCGGAGATTTTGGTGAGCAATCAACTAGTTGGTCTGGTTGACCAAGGCAAATAAGGCCATGGTGCTCAGATCTATGTTTGGCGGCAGAGCAACGGGCTGGTAGACGACTTGCTGGCGTCCTGCTGGGCGACATCGTAAGCCGCGTCTTCAGAAAATGGGGAGGAGATCTGCCCATTCCTGACGTCGACTTCCTCGACATGGGCGGCAGCGTGTCTTCCCGATGATCCCCGTTCTCGGGTTGCGTGAGGACGGTATCTAGAGCTTTATTCCCCGACTGGGTGTTGGCTATGTTGGTGATGAACGGAGAAATTGCTTTGGTTTAACGATGAAAGAAAAATGGGGAAGCATTTGTTCCCACAGACGGCGCCACTGATCGTACCTGGATCAGATAGTATGACAGTGGCCAACAGCGTTGTGGAATCTTCAGCTCCGGTGATGATGATACGGTAGGGGGGTGTACCTGCAAGCTACTCCGATGCCAAAGTCAGGTAACTGGAGTAGCAAGTACATAGTATAGGTGAGTTAGAAAGAACGTAACCTGACCCTCTCAAGTGAGAGGGTATTTATAGAGTGCCCCCAGCGCGGTGCCAAAGGTCTCCTGCACTAGGCTGGATTGCCAGGCCCAACCAGGTGACTGCCAGGGCTTACGTGGCATAGAGAAGACCAGCATATGGTCTTCGCCCTGGGGTAACGGTCCCGAGATCTTCAGAAGGTGGGCGGACCGATTCCTTCGAAAGTTGGAGGTTACAAGGTGACGTGTCCTCGCGGGGAAGACTACGTGGAGATTGAGGAGAGAGGTGATCTCCTCGGTTCTGAGCTTCTGCCCGACAGTGGTGTCTATTGTGAGGCCGAAGAGAGGAAGACACGAGCGTGCTCGGACCGGTAGGGACGTGCTCGTCACTGGCTATTGAAGGGCCATATTAGGCCGAACTAGCATTGGGTTGGGTCTGTCCGACGGTTCGGAAGGCGCCGGCTCAGTCCGAAACAAATATATATGGGAATAAGCCAACACATAGCTGAAACAAAACAAAGGAAAGAGACTCAACAGGGAGAAACATAATGAATCAAGCAGCTGCAAATACCAACTCCTAAAGGGAAAACACATGGAGAGGGAAAGATAAAATTCACATCAAACTTCTCGACGAAACATTCCCACTTATTCACAAACCTTTGACGATAACTGCTCCAAAGTGTTGTTGATACTACCTATAAAGGACCCAAGACATGTAAAATTACTAAGTCTTTTATGCCATACTGTTTAGTCAATCGGTCCCTTTCGATGGAATGAGGGCTTCTGTTGATTGTCCTTCTCGAGATTCTAAACATGTATCTTTCGATTGTCCGTGTTTAGATAATGGAAATATTTCCCAATGATCTAGGTCTTGGGAATTTATCCTTGAGAGTCCTCCGAACCATGTCTCACTGTGTCGATAGCTCGGTCGACGCCTTACCATTAGTGCTCCTTTAAAGACACAACACTGATGTTTTCTCACAGTAAACATATTTTTATTGACATTCTTTATTGACTTTCTAGTATATGAAAATTCAAGTGTAACAACAGCGAAGCTATGAATGTTGATATGCATGTTGTGTATGAGTTCCCTGATGTGTTCCCATATGACATTAGTGATTTACTACCATAAAGAGAAGTTGAGTTCGCCATTGAATTTGTACCTGGTACTAGTCTTGTGTCAATGGCACCATATCGAATGTATGAGATAATAGCTGAGTGAGCTCAAAACACTATTAAAAGAGATATTGGAGAAAAGGTTTGCCAGACCTAGCGTGTCGCCGTAGGGAGCGACATTGTTGTTGGTCAAGAAGAAAGATGGTAGCATGAGGTTGTGTGTTTATTACTGACATCAGAATAAGGTTACTATTAAGAATAATTATCCTCTTCCTAGGATCGATGACCTTATGGATCAGTTGGTTGGAGCTTGTTTGTTAAGTAACATTTATTTGAGATCAGGCTATCATCTGATTTGAGTGAAGGCTGAAGATATTCCAAAGACTTCATTTAGGACACAATATGGTCATTATGAGTATTCAATGATGTTGTTCGATGCGTCTAATGCGCCATGTTATTCATGGAGGATATGAATAGGATCTTCCATCCTTACTTTGATCAGTTTAAGGTTGTGTTCATCGACGAAATTTTGGTGTATTCCAAGTCGGACGAAAAACATGCGAGACATCTGAGACTTGTGTTAAAAACTTAGCAATAGAAGAATATGTATGCAAAGTGAAATTCTGGCCTATGCAGACAACAGATGTCCTAACACATATCAAGACATTGTGCTACATAATCATTTAAACTCAGAAGCGCAACAGCAGACTGATACCTTGAATATCAGAACTGCACAATCACAGATGTCACGACATCTGATCCAACATATTTATCATGAACCCTAACAGAAAACGTAAATCTGGAGAATGATAAAAAACACAATAATTGTTAACCCAGTTCGGTGCAACTCACCTACATCTGGGGGATACCAATCCAGGAAGACTCCACTATCTATAGACTGTTACAAAGTTAAACTCCCCTGTTTACAACTTTATCCCTAACATCTACCCAATGAACATCTTTACCAAGGTTAAACTCAAACATTTAGAACCCTGATATGAGATACCCCACTCACTTCCCTTAATCACCAACTGTGATTTCTACATCATCCCTATCAATACAAAAATCTGTCAAGCATACTTGATAAACAAGCTAACTCGGATTTGCTTAAAAGATTCATCCAAGAACAATACATAATCCAATACCTCAAGGCTTATGGATCTGTGTGACACCTATATCTACTACAGTGTATTAACTGATACAAAGGGATACTTACAACCTAGAGAGCCAACGACTCTCAAAACCCTAAACCCTTGTTTCTTACGCAAGAAATTAAGGTTACAAAAGGCATACTAAGGCATCATCAAAACCTAGGTCTAAGTCTTCTATTTATAGAGTCTTTTGCTTCCTTGGGCTTCAGTCTTCTGTCCTTGATCCAGGCGCATTATCTCGTGGCTTATCTGTTACAGATTAACCACTTGCTAAATCAGTGCAGTACTTCAGGATGTCATGACTTTAGGTTAAGACATCTTCTTCGACTTCTTTGTTCAGTCCAGATTTATTCATCTTTATCATTAATGTGTTTTACCAAAATTTTGTCAAACCAAAAGTGCTTACAATCTCCCCCTTTTGACAAATTTTGGCTAAAATACTTTTTGAACGTCTCTTTACCCTGAGTGGCGGATATGATTGGAATACAGTGCAGACCGAGTCTATGTTGGTGTACATGAGGAAGAAGATAACTCTGGCTCCCCCTTAACCAGTGAGACAGTACTGCCACCCTTGAGGAAAGTAGTAAACCAGGATGAGCGAATTTGAAAAATGTCCAGGCAATAGAAACTTCTAAAGAAGCTAGTAGGAAATTTGAAATCAAACCCTTTTCAAAAACACTCCCCCATTTTAGCCAAAAATTGGCAAAAGAAACCAAGACATTCTTATACCCAATCAACACTTATCCAGACTTGAACAAAAGACATTTTGACTAAATCACAACGAGTACCACAATTTGATGTAACCTACTCCAGAGACATACTTAAATAACCAAGAATTTTCCTTCGAATGTAACGATCGGTTGAAAATTCAATGCAGTTATTACTCTAAGGTTGTAACTTTACCAAGACCCAATGTGCACCGGCTAAGAATATTTTGACTGTTTCTTCTTCAAGGAAACCGTCCAACAATAATGCAGGTAACGAAGAACATGTTTAGCATGCGCATAATGCAAGACCCACCGACCAAAAGACCTATTACTCATAAAGCATGTCCTGAACAATGTTCTGACATCATTTCAGACACTATTCTCCAAGAAAACTTCTGTATTGATGAATATCTTCACAGCTCTGTGATCAGAGTCTGCAGAGAAAAATAAATTCTCCCAGACTCAACCAATGATTCTTAAGCATCCAATAAGAACCATTAAACATGCACTTCCAAGTCTCCCACGACTTGCAACAGTACGAATAATGTCAAGACATCTTCCTTGGCATCTTAGCTTACTTGACGCATAAATGCAAACTAGAACTCCCACTACATCCTCGCGGTAAATCATCTTAGATCAAGAGGTCTCTCCCCCTATCTAAGGTAACTTGTGCTCCTCCCCAGAACACCTAAGCTAATGATTGGAAAACATAAGATGCATCTTCATGTCTTCAAGAGCGCACCCTCTATTCAAAACACCTGCTGAACGTAATCATTAACTCTCTTATTGCTCCCTCTGATAGGAAACAATAACCACTCACACATGATCACCAGAATGCTTCACATTGAATCATAATGCTTCACATTCCTCAAAGAGACGCACAGGGCCCCTTAGTTTGTTATAACGATGACAATTATCGTATGCATGCTCCGGAACTTCACAGCTGCTAAACTGATCCACTACTAGCATGATTTGCAGCCAGGGGCACCATCCCCTTTGCAAGATTTTCCACTGACCTCATCCAGCCAGCAATAGAGATAAACACCCCGCAATCCAAGACAGTCATTCCTTCATCATGCTCCCGTATGATAAACTGGAATACTTCTGATTTAGGGTGAATATCCACTTCTGAATGCATCAGAAACCAGACCTTCAAGCAATCAACCCGTGATCCACTTCAGCCTTCATAACACTTACATCCGTCTTCCAAGACAGTTCTTCTACAACATCATTCTCCCATATGAAAATGTAGATACTTCTTAGACACGATGCAAGTAACCAGTTCCTCACAGAACCTGAGATCCTTCACCAAGGATAACCAACCCAAAGATGTTCTAACATCAGTTAGGACCTCTTCCATACATCAGAGACACCACACACCATGGTTCTTGATATGCTCCACCACTGGACTTACTATCAACATAGTAATCCACAATGAAGATCTTCACACAACACTGCGCCACCAGCTTGAATAAAGAAAACTTCAGAAACTTAGAGAGAACTAAACTCTCATCCACCAAATGTATGCTTCCATTCTCTACTCAGAACTTCTGCCACAAGCTCCCAGAGAACCAGAACCTCCTTACATTTTCAACTAACTACTCTTCTGCACAAGAGCAATCAGTTTCAAGCATCCTGCTCGAATGCACATTGTGAAACCAACCAAATGCCACCTTTGGATTGACCTCACTCATCTTCAGAACTCCCACAAGATACACTAATCTACTAATGAAATCAGATCTTCAAGTCACACGAACTACTTGCCCCAAAGCAAGACATCTTGGATCCACCAAGCCTCTTACTCATGTAACATCTTCCCATCCACAGCTCCCGCAAACTGTATGAGATAGACCTTTTTAAAGCATCCATTACTTCCATTCTCCTATAGATCACCTTATCTTGAGTTAATGTGCCACAACACCAGCTGAGGCTTCTGATGTTAAGCTAGATGTCAGAACATTTTGATATGACATCCAACTGTTGAATTTAGCTCCTCTTTCTGCCACTTAGAAGAACCTCCCCCCTTTGCATAACAAGAGTTTCATGCTCTCATAAACTTGATTCAACCACCAAGTTTGAGTAGACAACCTCTATCCTGCTTTGAAACTCCAAAGACTTCAAACCTGCCACGTCTGAATCTTCAGAAAATAAGTAGTCCAAGACTACCCCATAGCTATACCAAAGAATGCCACTTTCCTTAGTAGATCCATCAGTAGAAAGCCAGAGATAACTGCCACTTATCCTCGACCTTCACAACCAGAGCAAAATTCATGCTCTAAAGCACTTAGATCAAAAATAAACTGATCTAAGCTGTAACCATCAAGATTATGATGTCTTTATCTACATCTTCAATAACATCAAAGTCCATACTAGTTTCTTGCCAGGAAACTCTCCAGAGAACACATGCTTCTGTCACACCCGACTGAAGCCACTTCTTAAGTCACCACCTAAGACTGAAACAGATGCTAAAGCGTATGCAGTACCTCTCCCATGATTCTGCATAGACTCTGAGATGAGATGTTCCAACATTTTGTTGAACATCAGCAATCTTGACTTTCAAGGATAATCAATTAAATACTTGTGGATTCCACAAATATTAGTTGATCTTAAATCCTTGTCCAATAACCCTTCTTCACTGTTGTAGCTGAGCTCCACCAGATCACGTCATGAACACTTGTAAAGTATTCAATCCTTTTGCAAGTATCTTCTTTGACAGTGTTGAGATACCAAGGCTGCCACCCTTGACTCAAGTAACTGAGACTTTCTCTGAACAAGTCTTATTTACCTCAATAATTCTTCAATCAAATTGGATCCACTCTTAGGGTCAAGAAAGATGAATCCTTCCTTGCTGTTTTTGGATGGTGAAAATAAATCACCTCCACTTTCTTCATATTGTGTTTCAAAGAAACACCTTCTAGTTAGAAGAGTAACTAGAAGACTCCAGATGCACGACTGAGATGTCTTTTTGAGTGGACTTGAGAGAATTCTCAAGTATCTTTGACAACCTCGCCGGCCAATAATTTTATCAAACTCCTAGAGCAAGAACCTGATAAACTTAACTCAACTCCTCTCCTCTTCAACTGACTCTAAACTGCACCAGGAAACCAAGCTTTCAAGTACCAGGTCACCATACCACATATCTAACCACAACTCCTTTCACTCCATCACTCCTGACTTTGGAATAAAAGAATGCAGATATCTTCAAATATAGAGGCCGACGATTGAGACCTTCCACCAACTGTCTTCAGTAACAACTCCAGAATCCCATAATTCTAGAGCTCTTCCATCAGAAACACATGCAGCGGAACCACCAAGGAACAGATCCTTCCTGCCCTAATAAGATGTCACAATATCTTATAATACATACCAACAAGAGAACTAGCCACTTCTCATGTAGTTGTTGTAGAATCTCCTCAGCAACATGAACAACCTCCAGGTTGCTCCCTTTGATCCAGAACATCCATCTCATCCATTAATACCCTTGAGTATGTCTGAGTTGATTGATCTGATCTTCAAACCTCTTCCTTGTTTAAACGCCAGAAAGTATCTCCCAAATATCTCATCCAGAACTAGACATGATGCCTGCTCTGATACCAATTGAAATTCTGGCCTATGCAGAAAGCAGATGTCCTAACACATGTCAAGACATTGTGCTACATAATCACTTAAACTTAGAGGCACAACAGCAGACTGATACCTTGAATATCAGAACTGCACAATCACAGATGTCACGACATCTGATCCAACATGTTTATCATGAACCCTAACAAAAAACAAAAATCTGCAGAATGATAAAGAACACAGTAATTGTTAACTCAGTTTGGTGTAACTCACCTACATCTGGGGGATACCAATCCAGGAAGAAGACTCCACTATCTGTAGACTGTTACAAAGTTAAACTCCCCCGTTTACAACTTTATCCCTAACATCTATCCAATGAACATCTTTACCAAGGTTAAACGCAAACGTTTAGAACCCTGATACGAGATACCCCACTCACTTCCCTTAATCACCAACTGTGATTTCTACATCATCCCTATCAATACAGAAATCTGTCAAGCATACTTGACAAACAAGCTAACTCGGATTTAATTAAAAGTTTCATTCAAGAACAATACACAATCCAATACCTCAAGGCTTATGGATCTGTGTGACACCTATATCTACCACAGTGTATCAACTAATACAAAGGGAAACTTACAACATAGAGAGCCAACAACTCTCAAAACCCTAAACTCTTGTTTCTTACGCAAGAAAGCAAGGTTACAAAAGGCGTACTAAGGCATCATCAAAACCTAGGTCTAAGTCTTCTATTTATAGAGTCTTCTGCTTCCTTGGGCTTCAGTCTTCTGTCCTTGATCCATGCGCATTATCTCTTGGCTTATCTATTACGGATTAACCACTTGCTAAATCAGTGCGGTACTTTAGGATGTCATGACTTCAGGTTAAGACATCTTCTTCGACATCTTTGTTCAGTCCAGATTTATTCATCTTTATCATTAATGTATTTTACCAAATTTTTGTCAAACCAAAAGTGCTTACACAAAGTTGTCCAAGTGTGAGTTATAGTTGCGTGAGGTGAGTTTCCTTATTCATTTAATCTCTACTTATGGTAAAACGTTTGACTCATATAAGGTAGACGTAGTGTTGCAGTGGGAGACTCCTAAGTTTGTTACTGAGATAAGAAGTTTCTTAGGGTTGGTTGGTTATTATAGAATATTCATTGAAGGATTTTCGAAGTTAGCCTTAGATTTGACCCAGTTAACTCGGAAGTGACAAGCTTATGTGTGGGATGTTCTCTGTGAAGAGAGTTTTCAAGAGCTCAAGAAGAAGTTGACATCACCGCCAATTTTGATTTTTCCGAGTCCAAGTGAATTGTCTGTGGTCTACTGTGATGCATCTAAGATAGTCTTATATGGCGCGCTTATGTATAATTATAAGGTTGTAGCTTGTACTTCTAGGCAGTTTAAGATTCTAGAGAGGAATTATCCTATACATGATTTAGAGTTGGCCGCTATAGTGTTTATACTTATAGTTTGGAGGCATTATTTGTATGGTTCGAGGTTTGAGTTTTTCAACGATCATAATATTTTGAACTATCTGTTTGATCATAAGGAACTAAATATGAGGCAGAGGAGGTATCTCAAATTTTTTAAGGACTACGATTTTGGGTTGAGTTACCATCCGGGTAAAGCTAATGTGGTAGCAGATGCATTGAGTAGGAAGTCTTTGTATATGTCGACACTTATAATTCGAGAGTTAGAATTACTTAAGCGCTTCAGAGATCTTATCTTGGTGTGTGAGTTGACGCCGCATGGCGTGAAGTTGGGTATGCTGAAGTTGACTAGAAATATGTTAGAAAAGATCAAATAAGTTCAAAAGTTAGATTTGGGACTGATAAACTAGTTGGTGTTAATCAATCAAGGTAAATAAGTGGACTTCAGAATAGACGAGAATGGAATTATGAGATTTCAGGACAGAGTTTATGTATAGGATTTGCAAGAGCTTAAGAAGAGGATTATGGAGGAAGGTCACATGAGTAGTTTAAGCATTCATCCCAGAGCTACTAAGATGTATAAGGATCTTAAGAATATGTTTTGATTGTCGTGTATGAAGAAATAAGTTGTCGATTTTGTGTATTCGTGTTTGACTTGTCAAAATTCAAAGATCGAGCATCAAAAATTGTATGGGTTGATGCAACCTTTGGGTATTCCTAAATGGAAGTGGGATATCATCTCTATGGATTTTGTGGTGTGTTTTTCAAAGACAACTAAGGGAAGTGATTCTATTTAGGTTGTAGTGGATAGATTGACTAAGTCGGCTCATTTTATCCCGATAAAGATCAATTACCCGTTGTAGAAGCTAGCTGAGGTTTACATCAGTGAGATTGTGAAGATGCATGGTATTCCTTCAAGTATCATTTCAGATAGAGATCCGAGGTTCACGTAGAGGTTCTGGGAAAGTTTACAAGAAGCCTTGGGAACCAAGTTGAGGTTGATTTCTGCTTACCATCCGCAGACTGACGGTCATACAGAAAGGACTATCCAATCTTTGAAAGATTTATTAAAAGCTTGTGTTTTAGAGCAGGAAAGTAATTTTGATAGTTACTTGCCATTTATCAAGTTCACTTATAGCAACAGTTTCCATTCTAGTAATGGAATGGAAGCTTTTGAGGCTTTGTATGGTAGAAGGTGTAGGCCACCTTTGTGTTGGTATGAATCAGGTGAAAGTATTGCGCTTGGACAAGAAATTGTTCAACAAACTACTTAGGAGATCAAGATGATTCAGGAGAAGATGAAGGCTTCGCATAGTAGGAAGAATATATACCATGATAAGCGAAGGAATACACTTGAGTTCTAAGAGGGAGGTCATGTGTTCTTGAGGGTCACTCTAGTGATTGGTGTTGGTCAGGAAATTAAGTCTTGAAAGCTCACGTCTCGTTTTATTGGTCCTTATCAAATCCTTCAAATAGTAGGATAAGTGGCATACAGAGTTTCCATACCACCGTCTCTTTTGAATATTCATGATGTTTTTCATGTGTCTCAGATTTGGAAGTACATTTTTTATATGCCTCATGTGATCCAATTGGATGATGTGCAAGTGAGAGAAAAAATTGACTATTGAGACATCACCCTTGCGGATGGAGGATCGAGAAGTGAAAAACTGGAGAGGTAAAGATATATCCTTGTTAAAGGTGGTGCGGGGAGGACCTGTTGGAGTAAGTATGACGTGGGAGCTGGAGACTCGGATGATAGAGGCTTATACAAAATTGTTTCTTTCAGGTAATTTTCAAGGGCAATATTTTTATAAGTAGGTGAGAGTTGTAACACCATGATTATTTTAATTATTTTATTTTAATTGATTTTGGTGTGTTTATGAATTATCTTATTATTTTTTTAGGGTTGGTAATGTCGCGGCGCAAAAAATGACCACAGGTGTTCGCACGCTCGAGATGATAACATAGTTGCATGCACGAAATATTCTTTGTGCTACTTTGATGTGAAATTTCATGATAAATTACCATGATATAGTTGATGATGTTGATGTTAATATTTTTTATGTATGTGTTGATGAAAAGTATGGTCAATTGATGAGATAATGTTCCTTTTAATGTTGGAAAGGGATGAAGTTCATATGTTTTATGTATCTTGATGTATGATATATTTTGGGGCTGTTAGATGTCTTAAATTAAGGTTTGGG
Organism: Lathyrus tuberosus; assembly: GCA_022829125.1. NCBI lineage: Eukaryota > Viridiplantae > Streptophyta > Magnoliopsida > Fabales > Fabaceae > Lathyrus > Lathyrus tuberosus. Next base: position 4,017,770 of record JALAZF010000474.1, read on the forward strand.
GTCTGATGCAAGGTAGGAAAAAAACAGAGATCACACAAAATTGCAAAACAAAATTGGGGTTTATAGGGATTATTACGGGCCCTAGCAGCTTCTATGGGTGGAAATAGCAGCCCTCTGGTATTTGTACCAGATGCGGGCCAAAGGGGGTTTTTCCTGGGGGGGGGGGGGGGTAAGGTACCAACACTGGTGAAAATTCTTATGAGATGATTATTGAATAATTAAGTAATCATCAATTAATGGATGATATATGTTGAGTTGTGATGTTGTGATGCCCTGAGTTGTTATATGAATGTTATAATGATGAGTATTATTGAGAAATTGTATTTTTGTAATGATTGTGTTGAGTTATGTTGAGATTGATTTGGTTTGGTTGAACCATTGGTTGTTGCCTTACATTGGTGAATTATACTGCATTTTAGGTTCAAGAGGAACCAATGATGATTAATAATGATAGAGGTAGAGAAGTATATTGTGTGTTTTGTTTTGCATTCATACATTATGTAGAATGGAGATAGGTAGGACTTCGGTCCAGTGATGAGTAGGACTTTGGTTTAGTGACGATTAAGACTTCAGTCTAGTGACGAGTGGCCAATTCAGTATTATATCTCTGACTTCTAAAAATTTGGTACAAAATGCATATTGAAGTAGAGGTGACAAGTACATTTGCTTTCATTCTTGTATATGTGAATGTCTATGATTTGTGAGTGATAATTACATGTGTTTGATGTTGTTGTGGAGTATTATTATGAGTCATTATTCATGTTTGACTTTACTATCCCCAATGTTTATGCGCCATTAACTTGCATGGATGTATTATCACCTCATATTTGTTTTATGTGTGCCCTTAATTCCTTGTGATGCAGATACTCGGGTAGGAACTGGGAAGCTTTAATGGTTGTTTGCCTTGGAGGAAGGCATCAGTGGCATTCTTTGCCTTTACGTTTTTCCATTGTTGTTTTAGATTTCGAGTGTCGCTCTGAATACTATAACACTGGAAATTGGGTTGTGTTTTTCATGTTTATTTTGAGAATTATTTAATTTAAAACATTATGAATAATTGAAGTTGTTGCTTTTATGAATTTCTGAAAGAATTCCGAATACTGATGAGTACATTTCCGCCTCTATTTTTTTTAATGATGAGAGATGATGTTTTTATGCTAAGTAATGTGACGCCCTTGGGTGTATTATTTATTATTAGTTTCCTTATATTTTACAAATAAAGTGTCGGGGGAAGTTAGGGTGTTACACATATACCATCTTAGGGTAGCATCTCAAATGGTTCCTGAATGGTGATTTCATTTCAAAGAATCAGGAGCTCCTATAATTACCATTTGTGTATTGATGGAGGCAACATGCTTGTAAGGGTCACTACGCCCATCAAATTTGGCTAATGAGGGAGGTTTAAAGTTTTTCGACACGGGCGCATCCAATATTTGGTCCGAGAGGGGTTGTGGGTCCAATAACTCCACTTCTTATGTAGGATCAACCTCTTGTTGGCATTGTTGGATATCTAGACGTTATCCTTCAAGGTTTGGTTTTGGCGATGTAAGCCCTCCTCGGCGGCATGAATCTCCTCCGTGGAACATCCCTTGCCTTAAAGTTCCTCACAAACTGTAGTTGTTGCCCGCCTGTTCACCTTGATTGATGGAGATGTCATACATGAGAGTAATAACCTATTTGAATGTAGTGGTGGTGGCCCATGTCAGTTTTACTAGGCCCCACGATGGGCGCCAATTGTACTTGTTAATACTTACAAATGTGTGACGACCCCTAATGAGTAAGGGTTGTTAGAGGATTTAAGTTTTGTTGATGGTTAAAGTTGTCCCATTTGAGGAGGTGAGAAGCTTTGTATGGGTAGTTTCTATATTTTTGATATTGGTCAATTCTGAACCACTTGTTTGAGGTATTTATAGTCATTATTGGGCCTGCACACACTATTTAGTCATTGTGAAAATCTCGTCTAGAGTGTGACTCTATCTTAAATATTTGCATATTTGATGCACTTCCTATTGTTATATTGTTCTTATTCAAATTTGAGTACTTGGCTCTAGAAACCATTAATTCTTAATATTATAGAACTCACTCGTGTATGATTTCACAATTTATAAATCTTATATACCATTATAAGAAAGTTTTTATCTTTAGGAGAAAAATAAGAAACAAGGGATCAACCATTAACTTTATTGAATAAATTTATTCTATGATACAATCATTAACACGACTTTCCACCCGGTCCTCCGTACAAAAAAGCTTGATGCGAATCTCTTCCTTCATAACCACGATATAACAAGTCATAACAATTTAAATTACCCTCTTTATTTATCTTCATATCTTTAGGATTTATATCAATTTCATTAGATTCTGAATTAAAAATCTTAACTGTATCGAAGAAACCTGAGTTTCTGTATTTTTCTTGTGGAAGTCTTCCACTACCCATTCCAGGACTATCCATTCCAGGCGGAGTATATGTTTCACCGCCAAATCTAACTGTAGATGCTCCTGAACTTAAGTGAGGGAATAATTCTTTCGGCCAATATCCGAGACATACTTCCTCATATCTAATACATAACCACCAATGGCCTGTGGACTTATCCTATATATTTAAGCAATTAGAAGATGATAAAATATACAATATTTGAAACATGTGTAAAAAAAAGACCTAATGAAAATTACCTGTTTGATTGTGGTAACAAGAACAATTTTTTCATATGCCCCAATGGTAGAAACAGGTGATTGGACATGTCCAAGAAAATATATTTTTTTGTATACTTGCACGAAACCAGGGCAATCATTATCGTAACATCCAGATCTACCTGCCTGCATGTTTATATCAAATTGTGAAAAACAATATCAAGGTTCATAATTGTCTCCTTTTTACGTAAGGTTCTTAAAAATATTATTAAAAACATTAAAATTATGTAATTACCTTCCAACGTGCAGTAAAGTGAAGTTTACTATCTCCATATAAGCCTGGATTAACCTTGCATATCCAAAAATGGATACAAATAGTACATCAAAAAGTGTTTTATTAACATATAATAATAAACTATGAATGCACTTAAGAATTTAAAGTAATCTTTTTTTAAAATAACGTACCCCAACTCCAACAAATATGCTATTTAGATCAGATGATGGACCATTTTCCACCCAAATTCCAGATAAGCTATGTTGTCTTCCTTGAAGTTGTAAATTATATTCACCGATGACTGCATGTCCTCCATGAAATGTCATAGTTTGAGTTCTATCGAGGGTAACCGACTAGAGGTTAATACAAATACAATATTTCAATATTAAATATGAAATTTATAAATGTTATTATTACAACATCAATTAATCATTATTTTAATGATATATTGTTTTTTGGTCTAAATTTAATGACAAATATATTGAGTTAATGTTTTGCACCAACTTATTTTTCAAAATTTTCATTTTCAATAAAAAATTTATTTTTTACTTGTAAAAATTTATTTTTAATATATATATATATATATATATATATATATATATATATATATATATATATATTATAATCTTAAAAAAAATCATGATAGGTTATGTATGTTTAAAGTTTACATTATATCTTAAATTTTTTATATAATATATAATCTTTCACAACATGATATGATGATTGTGATAGCCCACTTACATGATAGTTAGGGGAATTTGGTCGAAAACCTTCTATTTGATGTCTTTTTGTTGTATTGTAAAAAGGAACTTTTCCTGTTGGACATTCTTCAATAGTTTTATCAACATACGATGAATTTGTTGGCACAATGTTTCTGGCAAATGTTGGGTAAAGCTACTTGGCAATGAAAAGAAAGCAAAATAAGATTTTATATTCAAAATTTGGAATAATAAGATTCATAATAAATTATATGATAAAAAACAATTATGCATCATTTCCTCCAACTTCATGAAATAACAATTAGCTTTCATAAGTTCAAAATTAGGTAAATTAATTAAACTTAAAAGGTTTTCAACCACTTATACCTGAATTTTGTGATTTTTTAGTAAAGGATGTTGTAGAGAAGGTTGATTGTAAATATCAACACAATCAAAACCAGCATCGACCTAATGTTTGGATTTGTGACAAAAATTTCAATCAAGTAAAATATACGTAAAACGAAGTCTAAGAAAGAAAAATGAATAATATACAATACCATCATGTTATATGAATCTGAAAAATCTTGTTTCTCAATTAATAGAGTTTCATTTCTTGCATCAACTTTAACACATGCTAAGCAAAAGCTAAAAATTAGAACAATAAATAATGCCATAAAATTATATATTTTACTTTGAAACAATGTTGATGTAGTACTTGTTCAAACATACATACTTATTTATACTTATGAAAACATGTACTCCCTCATTTCTTTTACTATAAAAACGTGAGAATGAATCTGAATCTTTAGATTTTAAAATAAATGGTTGATATTATATGTCAGTTTATTTCTCTCTCCTCCATCATTTATTTTAATAATGGAGGAGCGAGAAAAACAAAAATCACAAATAATCTCCACCATTTATTTTAAAATCTAATGGTTCAAATTCATTCTCGTGTTCTCACATAAAAATGACATTCTTATTTGATACGTTATATATATATATATATATATATATATATATATATATATATATATATATATATATATATTCAAGATACATCAACTATTCTTTAAATCTAAAAAGTCAAAAATACATATATATATATATATATATATATATATATATATATATATATATATATTTGAATCTAGGGATTGTAATACCCCGTAAAATTATTTTACTCCGGATAATATTAGTTGTGATCAACTGAGTCCCAGTGTACTTTGAGAAATTATCTGCAGAGATAATTAGGGTAACTATTGAACTTAGAGTAAATCCAATTAATATTATCTGACTCTGAGATATTTAAGTATTTGAACTTTAGAGACTTTTTGGACAATTAGTAGTGTTGCTAATTGATGATATTTTTCTATATCATTTCCTTTTCCACTCATTTTCCACTTAGAAGCAAAGAAAGGAAAAGATAGAAAGAATTTGGAGAGAAAGGAAAGGAAAGAAGAGGAAAAGAGGAAAAGTCCAAGAACAAGATCATTAAGAACATCATTAGATCTTCATCAGATCATCTTTCAATCTTCACCATCTTCATCTATTCAAGGTGGGTTCTAGATAGAAACTTAAGTTTTAGAATTAGAAGTGATTTTAGCTTAAGTTAGGTTTATGAGAAATTGCTTAATTTGGTAATCGATGAAATTTAACGGTTGGAATGTGTTATAAACTGAGTAGTATAGGCTATATGAGAGTAGAATCATTTATATTTAATTGTGGAATGTTTGGATATGTTTTGGTGGGGTTTTGGACCCATGGGAACTCAGCTGTTACGCTGAAGAACTTCTGCATTTTCCCAGATTCGCACTGCAAATCCCCCAGCGAAGGGGAAATCGTGCACTCGCTGGAGGTTCGCACAGCGAAGGCGAAGGTGAAAATTCGCCAGAGGTTCGCACTGCGAACATTACCTTGGTTTTGCTACTGACTTGGTTCGCCAGCTGTTCGCACTGCAAATGGTGCAGCGAACAAGTGTTGGCTAGGCATTCGCTGGACGCTTCGCACTGCGAATGAAGTAGCGAGGATTCGCTGGCTGCTTCGCAATGCGAACATGACATAACATCCAACTTGTTTCTTTCATAACTTTTGTATCGTTTATCCGTTGTGAGTGTTCTTGGTATCGTTGTGAAGCTAAGAACATATTCTAGCTAATAGCAGTGAGAGATATCTATTTATTGACCGATTAGATAAATCGGAGGGAACCGTAAATTGGTATAATTGTGGTATGTTGAATTATGCATGTTCCATTATGTGATTGATGATTATATGCCTATGCTCTTATTGTTAAACATGTTTGAATATGTATGCATGTTAAAATATGAATAAGTAGAGTGAGGATCATTACCGTAAGCCATTATCGAAAAGTGTGGAAATGACATAATGACAACGCTCGTGCAGAAGAGGCCGAGGCGTGTGTCTAGTAATCATAACCAGTTTATCTTACGGTGTAGTTTCATGAGACTCGAGCACCTCCTCTGAAACGTATGCACAATTACTTGGCAGGTTTGATTCCCGTGTATAGTACGAATGGAGCCTACGGGTAAAGAGACTTGTGACGGTGTACATTCCGTGTGAAGTGATGGATCACGGTGTACGGGCCATGATCCCGAATCCATTTCGTATGCCAAGTAAATACAAGGATCCATGACTCGGATCGTCTTCTAGACGTAGAAGCGGACGGGAATAGGGGATGCCTTGGTATGGTTATTGATTAGCGAGATTCTTGAGTTAACAGGCTCAGGACTTACTTTGTTACTAGTGTGACTTAACAGGATCACGAGTGTGAATCCACATATGGCGTGTGTGTACTCAAGGTCACTTCCTTTCCCTTTTGACTTGAGTTAGGATGTTAGAACCTTGTAAAGCCGAGAGGACTATAAGATAGAAAACTCACTGAGATTTGATGTATCTCACCCTACTGTTGTTGTTTACACACAGGTTCTGCAGGTTCGGCGAAGGGTAAGGCAAGGTTATTTGACTTTCCTTACGGATCATAGCTTTTGTGTGGCAAGACTTCCGTTGTGAAGATTTTTGAGATCATTCTTTGATCTAGTTCTTAGTATTTGTCTTTGGGATATCTTGTAGATATACTATGCCGTAGTTATTTGTATTTAGGGTTTTTGGGCATGTATATGTATAATGTGTTTGCTAGGAACTTATTGCATATTTCAGTACCAAACGAGGAATTCAAGTATAATATATGCCTTGATGTATGTATGTATATGTGGGCGTTACAGGGATGCTCAACGTTGGTTTATTTCCATAACCAATCCATATCCAATATAAAACCATTTATCTTAACCGGTTATTATAACCAATCCATTTAAATGGTTTTGTTTTTACAAAACCGGATATAAACCGGTTATATCCATAACCAAATTTTATAACCGGTTATATATTTCATAACCGGTTTTCTACTTTAAACCGGATTTAGATATAAAAATCCAGTTTTTAAAAATGGATATTGATTTTCTTACAACTGGTTTTTAAGCTAAAACCGGTTTTTGACTTAAAAATTCAGTTTTTATAAATGAATTTTACACAATTTTTTTTTCATATTCTTAAAAAAAATTCAGTTTTTATAAATGAATTTTACACATTTTTTTTTCATATTCTTAAAAATAACACAAAAGTTTAAAGTAAAGCAAAAGTGAATTAATTATAAATAAAAGCTCAAATATTTCCAACATGTTCATTAATAATCCAAAAACATATAATCTCTCCAAAAATGTATTTGCAATAAGTCAATGACAAAATAGCCCAAGATAAGATTTTATACATACCAATTATATTGTTGTCACAAAAATCTTATGATATAAACTATGATGTGTTTGTTTGCAATCGTCTTTTTCACCATGTGATGATTATGATCCTGAAGATGGTGTCACCTTAAGTCCAAATCCAAACCAAAAAAACTCATCAGTAGCTACCTATTTGGAAAGGGAAAGGGAAGTGATCGTGATGGCTGGATCAGATCCTGTAGAATCAGGCCGCCAAGTGCGTTAGGGATGCCGGTCGTATGGAGAGGAGGAGGGGGTGTACCTGCAAGGCACTCCGACGCTCAAGTAAGTAAAGGTCAGAGAAAAAGGGGGTAAGTACAAAGAGTGAATTCTTAGGGTGAATATTGGATACCTGACCCTCTCAAGCGAGAGGGTTTATATAGAGCCCCCAGTGCGTGGCCAACGGTCCTATTTTCGGGGCGAAATAACCGTTTTCCCCAAAGAATAGGTAACTACCCCAACTAGCCGTTATGTCGGGCAGGGTGTCCAAAACTAGTCGTTATGTCGGGCATGAGCGTGGTTTCGGGCACCTGCCCTTAGCTGTTCGAGGAGCGATGAGGTCGTGCGTAATGGGCAGTAATCCCGGGGAGGAACTCTGCATTCCTTGCCCGATTGGAGGGGCAGAAAGGTCACTTTTGCCCCTCTGTGGATTGGACTTAGGCAATTTGGGCCGCTCTGGAGCAGAGGCGGATTGGGTCAATTCTAGCCATTGGTCCAGTCCAGAACCGGAACCCCCCAAGTCGTTGCTCCCGAGCATGGGAGTGATGACTTAAGGACTGCTCGTTGCTCCGGGAAGCTAGCATAGAGTCGTCGTTTGTCGGCAAGGAAAGTTGTCTCAAAGTGCCCGTGGCCCCAGGTGTTTGTGAGATTCGTGGTCGTGACCATGTTGCCCGGTGTACAGGGAGATTAATGGTCAGACAGAATTTGAAACGTTGGGGCGCCACGTGTACCTAGAGCTCCGTGTAGCAGTTAATAGGCAATGATGGCTAGCGGGTAGTCATGATGGCCTACTGGCGCGTGGTTGCACGTGCCCCTTTGTATAAAAAGGGGGGAAACCGTTTCATTTGGAACTTTTCCTTTCTGATTTCTCTTCGCCTCTTCTACGTTCTTGCCCTTCACCGTCTTCAGGCTTTCCGACCACCGTCACTAGCTTCGAGCAGCTTCTACTCTCTTCCAAAATCAAGTAAGTTTTCTGATCTGTAGCTTGTTTTACTTACTTTTGTTGTTAGTGGTAGATTGTATGCGGTTAGGGTTAGCTTTAGGTGATAAAATAGGTGGATTTCTGGCGAGTGTTGGTGGTGGACGGTGGTTGTGCCATTTTTCCGCCTTCAGCACTTCGTCGGAGTATGTAGTGCGTTTAGCGAGGAGGGTGGTCCACGGCGTGGTTGCGGTAGTTGTGCATGCGTGACCACCGTGTTTGTTTATCTTCTGATAGAACGATGAGTTTTCCGGTAAATTGTTCCCAGATTCCGGTGAAACTTTGCGATTTTTGGCGAAGCTTCGACCGGAAACTGGGCGTGAGTGCGGGCAAGCTCCTCGTTATGAGTTGAGAGTTCCGGGCGTATCCTCGCGGGGAGGTTTTTGCTTTGATGTTAGGGCTTAGGTCGGGGACGCTGTCCCCAGCCCTTCGCGCGCCCTTTCACTTGACTTAGCAGTGGAAGGGTGGATTTGATTTGCTGTCGAATTCACTGTCTTCTCTGCTTTTCAGGTGATCGTAATGGCGACGGGGCTAGACAAAGAAGTTATTCTAGACACGTTCGAGGAGGAAACTGGCTCCGAAGAAAATAGTAGCTCGACGGCTTCGAGCTCTGCGGCCTCAAGTTCGTCCAGCAATACCGGGGAGGAAGAAGAGGTTCGGGATGATATGGAGGAGGATGACATCGAAGGGCTCTCCGCAGAGGAGTGGGAGGTGGCTGAACCTTCCGAGCATATTTCTACGTTCGCAAAGTCTTTGGCGGACGTCTTTACGGAGGTAGGACTAGAGGGGGAGTGGAAGGTTCACTTCCCTACTTTGAACGAGCGGGTCTGCTCGGATTTTGGGGACCGCTTTACGATGTACAAGTATGCCTTCAAAGAGCTGGGACTGAGGTTGCCTTTCACTGATTTCCAGCGGTCGGTGTTCGAGCATCTAAAGCTGGCGCCCTCTCAACTTCACCCTAATTCGTTGGCCTTCATCCGGGCTTTCGAATTGGTGTGCGAGCATCTCTCTCTGGGGACTACTCTCCCTCTGTTCTTCGCTGTTTTCCATCTTCAAAGGCAGCTGACGGGGAAGAAGTACGGATGGGTTTCTTTGAAACAGCCCAGAAAGCTATTTAAGCCGTTCTCGGAGTCGATCCGGACTTTCAAGGAGCGGTACTTCGTCGTTGAACCCGTGTCTGAGGTGGCCCAGGACAGAACATACGTCTAGGAAATCGAGGTTGACGAGGATGGAAATGAGTTTCTTAATGAGGAGGGAAAATATATTGGGCAGAGGCTCTACAGGTTCCCCATCCGCTGGGCACCCGACCATTTCTCCAAGAAGCCCAGCGCTTTTGTCTTTCAGCCGAGCGATCTGCACGGGCAGGATGTTGTGGCGTACGAGAGGCTGGTGAACTGGGTCAACTTCTTCAGTCTTGCAAGCTACTGGACGAGCAAGGGTAGCCCTATCTTCGAGGAGGATGGGAGCCAGAGAGTTGAGCGCAGATTCATCAGTGTTAAGGCACTACTGGAGTGCAAGACTCCCGCGGACGCTGAGAAGCTGCTCGGTAGTCTTGGTTATTTAGATTTTGTTTGTGTTATCTCTTTTCCACGTAGCTAATGTGCTCGTTTTTCTTCATTTGTGCAGGTGAGATGCCTCAGGCTCGCGATCGCGTGGTGAGGAATGCTATGGCGAGGAATAAAGTTGGAGCGGCTCCTCCCAAACCTCGGCCTGCTGGTGCCCGTGCTCCTCCCCTTGTTCAAACTTCCGCGGGGACCACTTCTTCTCCCTCTCCTGCTCCACGGGGATCTCCACTGCTTTTAACCGGGCGGCCGAAGCGGCCGAGGACATTAGATGCTGTGGACCTTACCCGTGTGCCGGAGAAAGGGAAGTTTGAGTTACCTCCGTGCATCCTTGATAGGAGGTTCTTTGAAGGTAACTCTTTGGTCATCCCTCGGGCGGAATCCCTTTGCTTGGAAGGCATGGATCACCCGAGCAAGAGGGCGCTGGTGGCCCAAGATGCTTCTTCCCTGGTCAGGATGTTGGAGATGGCTGTTGTCTACACCGAAGGGGACTCTGCACTTGAGTCCGACCTTAATGCTGCCCGGGCTTCTGAGGCGGCCCTCAAGAAGGAAGTTAAGAGTGCCAATGAGGCTCGGAAGAAGGCCGAAGAGGAGACGGCCAGGCTGAAAGAGGATGTCTTTAAGCTGGCGGCAGAGAAAAAGGCTGCCGAGGAGCTGAACAAAGAGTTGATGGTGGCCAGCGCCCCGGGGTACCGACGAACCGGATGATATAAAAGAGTTGAAGACTAGGTCTGAGCTGGTTGCCCACATCCTGCTGGCCGAAGATGACGGTATCGCCGTGACAGATGAGTCTTTTCAAAGCGCCGTGGCTCAATTGCGGGTGGTGAACCCTGGTGTAATACCCCAAATTTTGACCACTTAGATTTCCCATCATTGTGAAAATCATCATCACAATATGGATGTACCTTTATGCTTCATTAGTCTCCCCAAAGATGGGTGAGCATCCACTACAATCAAAATTAGGGTTTCAAGCCCTCTCTGAGTGCTTAGACAAAGGATCAATCAAGAAATGACATGATCTTCAACTTGTCTAGTCTCTTAAATATCCACAATGGATCAAAAAGGACTCCCACTTCAAGGATTAAGCACAAGGCTGCTCCCTTCTAGGTGGATCAAGTCTCAAGATCGACAGTGTCACCAAATTAGGGTTTTGGTCGACCAGGGCCTCCAGATGGAAATTTTCATCTGGGCACAAGGCAATGATCCAAAACATAACCTAATATACTTCATGGAACCTCATGAACCCATGCATCAAGTCAATTTTGCCTCAGGGGATGCATTCATCAAAAATCAGGAATTAGGGTTTCTTGACCTAATTCACCCCTAAGTTGACTTTTGGGACAAACCATGAGCCAAGACCTCAAGAGATGATTTGAGGGTCTCTAATATACCATATTGATCCATTTGGGACAATGGATTAATCCAAGAAGTTTGAGCAACAAGTCTCAATTTCATCTGCACCACAATTAGGATTTTAAGGGAAAAGTCAACTGTAACTTTGACTTTTGACCTGGACATGCTCCCAAACACTAATACATGACTGAATATACCCTATGACACCCATGGAACATGTCCATCAAGTTTGATTTAGGTCAAGGACATGATTTCCTGAAGAATTGCACAGTTTGGAATTCATCTGATAAAAAGTCAAGTGTGCACAAAAGTCAACTTTGACTTTTTGAGATTTTTCACCAAAATGGATTTTTAACCCTAAAATGATGTTGATGTATGATTTGAATCATCATTCATCAAGAAAAATCAAGAAAAGTGAGATAACTTGTAAAAGGGGTAACCATAAAACTTAGAAATTTTTCTAAGTTAAAAATAAAGTGGCAAAGGTACCAACTTTGGAGGACCATAACTCCTAAACCACAAGGCCATTTTTTCTCATCCAAAGATGGATTTGTAGCCCTCATTATCACCTACAAAAACTTCAACTACAAGTCATTCTAATTCATTAAGGATTTTGTGTTATGGAGTGATCAAAGTGGCTGAAAAGTGAAAATGTCACTTTTTCCAACACTTAGTGAAATTTTCACTAAGTCAGATTCTGCCTCACTTTTTGCCAAATGTAAGGGGATTTTTCACTTGGAATCAAAAGGGATCAAAACCAAACTTGTTCAAATAGTTGTTGTATCATGTAAGAGCTTTCCAAAATGGCCAAGAACATTGCCAAATTCAACCTACACCATGAGATACAACATTGCCAAGTTGCCTTGCTGAAATCTGTCAAGGCAAGGCAGAATTTGCAACTTTGGTCGATTTGCCAAAATCAGCCAAATTCAATTGCTCCTATCCACTTGGACACCTCAGAGGATTGAATCTAAAGGGGACAATCACTGAGCCAAGCCTCCAAAGTCCATGGAACAAGAAATAGCATGTTGAACCTAGAATGGCCAAAATAGGGACAAGACTTCAAATTTGGAATGAGGCATTCAATGAAACCATCAAGGTGGCATGGACTGAGCCATTCTCATCTGAAATCAGTCAAGACTTATCCAAGACCAAGGGAACCAAAGCTCTGTGCCCTAACCTCTAGTCAATGGCTAGAGGAGACTTGGATTTTCATTTGCCAACATTGGCCAAACCTACTTACCAGCTGCCATGCACTATTCCTTGCAAAACAAACTTGCTCTACTATAAATAGAGCTCAATTGTGGTCAGTTTGAGTACACCAAAGCCATCTAACAGATGCTTTCCTCAAAATCTCTTCTTTCACTCCAATTTTGCCTTCTAAGGCAAGTCACTATCGGGTTTTGAGTTTGAGAGCAATTCCAATCAAACCAATCACTCACACACCTCACATACATCACATATGAGCTGATCAAACACTTAGATTACTTCTGAAACATCAATTTCACAAAATCACCAGCTGGTTGCTCAAGGTTTTAACCAAAGTGCAGCTGAGGTACCACAAAATGATCCAGCCAATTTCAATCAAGTCCAACCATCCAAACACAATCCATAGGGTGTAGGGAAGCTGTTCAGATCATCACAACTCATCTGTAACACCTCCAAATCAAAAATCACTTTGAACTTGCTGTCACGACCTAGAGGTAAGCACATACTTGGTCATCTCTCAATCTATGCATATTTCCTCGCACAATATTTTGGCCATATGTTCATAATCATGCATGGAGTGTTTTCCCTCAATTAATTGCATTGTTTGAATCGTGTATCAAAAATCCTAGCCTTCATGCAGAAATTAGGGTTCTTGAGGTCTCTTCGTGATTTCTTGTTGTATGTTTAATTTAAATGAAATTAAAGTACATAGACATGATCGTGAGGTTGAGACGAGCATAATGATATGTGGATTACATGATATGATTATGTATTCATGGAGATTGGATAGAAAATGCAAATCTGAGAAACCAAGAACACGCGCGTGTTCTTCAGCTGTTCTTGGCGCCATTTTTCATATATTCAAATATTTGAATTTTGTGATTTTGTTTAATTGATTCAAAAATTAATTTCTCTCTGAGTTTTAATGATTTTGAGTTGATTCTTTTTTTAATAATTCACAAAAATGTTAAAATATTTTATTTTCACAAAAAATCCTAAAAATATTATTTATTTCATATAATTGATATTTTTGTAAAGAATTAATATTTTGATTGTTTTTGGCATTTTAAATATTTTTTCTACATTGATTTTGCAACTTTTAATGCTTTCTAATTATTTTGTAGGTCAATACTTAATTTTTGAAGCATTAATCCAAGATCACAATTTGTTTTCCATGTGTTAAACAATTTTTGATCATTTTAATTGAATTTTTATTCAATTAAATACATTTTGAAAACAAATTAGGGTTTTGGATTAATTCAACCCTCATAAATCATTTTCAAAACTCTTTGGGCCTCTTGAGAGAGTGTAAGACCCATCCCCCCTTGTACAAAAACTTTTTGGGCCTCACTCATTGTATAAGTCCCTCTGTACAAGTAAACGGCACGATCGTCGCCCGTTTAAAAATAAAAATCATCTGGGCCTCTCCTTGAGCTATAAGACCCATTCAAAACACTTTGGGCCTCTATTAGAGTGTAAGACCCAATCCCCCTTTTAACCAAAACATTTTGGGCCTCACTTATTGTATAAGTCCCTATGCGTTAAAAGAAAGCCTCGGCACGATCGCCATTTTTAAACGAAAAATCATTTGGGCCTACCCTCGTGTTATAAGCCCCACTCTTTTTTCTTTAAACCTTTTTGGGCCTCTTGAGAGAGTGTAAGACCCATCCCTTTGTACAGAAAACCTTTTTGGGCCCCAGTCACTTGTATAAGTCCCGCTGTACAAAGTCAAACAGTGCGTTCACTGATAAAACCCTGGGCCTCTCCTTGAGCTGTAAGCCCCAAATCTTTCTTTTTCAAAGCACTTTCTCCTTTGATTTTGAATATACTGTTGTTTTCAATCTTTCTTTGTTGAACAACTAACCAAACAGCATGGAAGCACTCCAACCGAGTAAGTGGTTATCGCTTTCGTTTACTGCTTTCATATTATAAACTGTATTGTGGGGCTGCTCACTGTAAGTCTCCTTTCATAAACTCCTATCTACTGTGTAATAATAGTATAGATATTTCGAGTTTCCCCGGCTACTACGTCTAGAACTAGGTGATGCCGTTTCATTTGTTCGTAGAAATAGACGCCTAGATCCCCAATAGGAGCACCAGATACAGTCTTCTCTTCGGCTGTCCTCCTTAGGAATCGTCAAGAAGCTCTACTCCCCAAGATGAATGTATTCTCCGTGAATGGCATCTTTGAGTTTCTTCCAAATTCTTGAACTTTCCTGACTTGATCTATTCCTTGTGGATAGCTTGCCTTGAATGTCTTGGGGTTTGGGTACCCACTACGGTCATAATCTTGGACCTTAACTAAGGAACCCTCTTTAAAAGCTAAAAGTCGTTGGATAGTAAACCTCGCACGTTTACCAGTGGTTTTTATCTTTAAAAGAGTTATCTCTCCTAATGGAAAGGATATGATAGACCCACGGGCTTCTTAAAAGCATCGGCCTCCTCTTGGGCATTATTCAAGGACACTACGGCTTCTTAGAAGTATTCACAGCCTCCTCTTAGGCTTCGTATAATGATCTCTTCCTCCGGGAATGATAGCCTCCTCTTGGGCTTCGTACAAGGACCCGTCGGCTTCTTAAAAGTTTCCAGCCTCCTCTTGGGCTTCGTACAAATTATCCCGACGACCTCCTAGAGGTATAGGAACATAACCTAGTCATCCTCATAGAACAGTCCTTTCATAGAGTCTACTACTGTTTCTCAAAGCATAGTACGAAAGATAAAACTCTAGACACGGACAGTCTAACTTCCTTGAGTCCCAAAAGACATTCTCAAGTGACCCCTTCGTTAAATAGGAAGGAAACCCGCAGACTCGGACAGTCTCAATACCCTTTGGATTTCCAGTTTCCCCAAAGAAAAGGAAATAACCCCGATCCTCAGATCTAACCCATGAGTACAGTGACACTCATATAAGAACTGATTTTCTCTTTCAAAATCAGTATACTGGACCTGTCACTTAACTGACACAATAACCTTAGCCTTCTCTTGGGCTTTATACAAATGATTCTCCCCAGCAGAGTCAAACAACGTTTAGCCTCTCTCTCGGGCTTTGTACGAGACACATAAGAGACTCCCTCGTTGAGTCAATCCCCTTTTCGCCTCCATCTCAGGCTTTGTACGAGATACAAAAAGGTTCTTATTGAGCCAAACAAAAAATAGCCTCCATCTCGGGCTTTATACGAGATACCAAAAGACTCCATCGTCGGGTCAAAATCTTTTAGCCTCTCTCTCGGGCTTTGTACGGGACACAAAATAGCCTCCTCTTAGGCTTTGTATAAGAAAACCACTGGTTGATCCAATTAACCTTTTAGCATCAAAGCTGTGCCTCGTTCACAGTATACAAACATCAACAACTCCTTCCCCTTCATCTAATCGCTGTAAGCGGCAAGCCTCTGGATCATCTATATCCACGCCACTGTCCCTCTTTTAGCATGAGAAATTCCTAAGGAAAGATGGCATTGCTCTACACTGAGTTAAAGTCTTCTCCTTCAGGTTAAAACCCTTTCTTCGGAAATTATGGCATTGCTCGGATCCGCGTATCCCAGTTAAAGTAATTCTCCTTCTCCCCTCTTTAGAGATGACAAATTCTCTCTAAAGCCGAGGTCTTTCAGCTTCACGTCTTGGGCTTTGAACAAGACACAAATAGACCTTTCAGCTTCACGTCTTCGGCTTTGAACAAGACACAAATAGACCTTTCAGCTTCACATCTTGGGCTTTGAACAAGATACAAACCACCTTTCGCTTCACGTCTTGGGCTTTGAACAAGACACCAAAAACCAATTTCCTCCCATAGAATAGGAGGAACTACGAACGCTCTGATTTCCCTGTTTCGGTAAACGGGAATACGTAGGCATAAGATCGAAAGAAAATATCTTAGCGAGCACAATCAACAAAAAACCCAAATCCCATATCTCTATCAATCAAAAGCAGTATTTCAAAAGCATCAGTCCTAACATCCTAATCCTTGTTCCCCGCCAGAAACCTTTTGCCCAGGTAAAAAAGAAAGAAAATAGTATTGGCGAAAATACAAATAACCAGTACAAAGGCCCCCCACATTGATAGCATCCGTAACCTAACAGACCGCTGTTTAAACTCAGTATGCAAGCAGGGTTAATTGGAGACATCTATTTCCCTTCCTTATTCAGCTCACAATAGGATAAAAAATGAATCAACCTGTAGTCAAAGCTCAAACCGCAGAGAGCGACCAGCGCTTAAGAACCGCGTCCAAAATCGCTCGCTATAGAAAAGTGACGCCCACCGTGGGGCCAAATCTTCTTTCTTAAACGTTTAAGGTGGAAACCTTGGACAAACCTTTTTTCTCTTCACTTGTGTGAATACCACAGATTGGGACTTCCGCCGGGGAACCCATTTTCTGTCAAGAACTTAGGATTCTTAGCTTTATAAGTCTAGGATGATTAGGACAAATATATATACTGCTTTTCCTAATTGCTATACGTGTTTATTTTTCTGCTACTGGGAATGCGTGTGATGCCGCATGTGGTGAGAATGAGTATACACTTAAGATAAGTGATGGCGACGGGGTCGACCATCAACCTCAGTGGAGGCTGACCAACGCAACCCATTCACTCTTCTAGCCAATGGGCCGGTTGTTAAGTCTGAGAAGCTGAGGAGCCAAACCCTTTCGTAGTGCGGAAACTATCGGAAATAGTTGTTACGCGATACTACCCTCATTTGAGGCTGGTGATCTATTCTCGGTGAATGGCACTTACTCTAAGATTGCTCTACAACTCGCTGACGATCCGCTTGTTGTTTTGCTTTCCTGGGAGGAGCTGATGATAATGAGTACAGGTACAAAAATCACCCTAGTATAAACCTTTGGGGATGGGTAGAGCCTTGACTTCATGACAACGACCCTTTGACCCCATGTTTTTTCTATGTTTTTGTGTGCTGCATTCATGCATTCATTTAATAAAACATTAAAACACTCAAAAAACTTTCTCTTCTAGTCTCTCTGTTTTTCAAATTAAACTAAGACTGTGATTGCAAATATCAGAGAAGAGGATTACGCTAATGGACTTCGGTAGAAGGAGAACTCACCAGTATACCTTCAAGGTTCCAAAACTAGGGGATTTGAGAAGGTTAGCAAGGATGATCGTTAACCCAGAGGCTTTCAGAGCCAAGCACGGTGGTTTGCTACCACTGTTAAAAGTCCATGTGATTAAGGGGATCATGGACGCGCTCATTCAATTCTACGATCCGGTTTATCACTGTTTCACATTCCCGGATTACCGGCTATCACCAACGCTGGAGGAGTATTCTCATCTGACTGATTTACATATCACTGATCGAGCTCCATTTTCTGGACTGGAAGAAATTCCAAAGAATCAGACTATTGCAATAGCAATTCATTTGGACGAGTCTGAGGTCAGGACTCACATGACCACTAAGGGTGGCATCCAAGGTTTGCCAGCCCAGTTCTTGACAAAAAAGGCTCTATACTTCGCTAGTATAGGGAACAGGACTGCTTTTGAAAGCATCTTTGTCTTGCTCACCTACGGGTTATTTTTGTTTCCCAACATCAATAACTTCGTCGATATCAACGCTATTAAGGTTTTTCTCATTAGAAACCCTGTGCCGACTTTGCTTGCAGATGCGTATCATTCTGTACACTTGGGAAATTTGTACAGCGGAGGGGAGATCACATGCTGTGTACCTTTGCTTTACAAATGGTTTATCTCTCACTTGCCCAAGTCTGCTGCTTTTTGGGATTGCAAGAGTGTCTTACGTTGGTCGCAGAAGATCATGTCTCTTACCAACTCTGATATAGATTGGTGCAATAGGATTTATGAGGGAATCAGAATCATTGACCTTTGTGGAAACTTCCCCAACGTACCCCTCATAGGAACTAAAGGAGGAATCAACTACCATCCGATATTGGTTCTTCGTTAATTTGGATACCCGATGAGACACATCCCACTGGGTGTTCATCTGGAAGGTCTTTTCTTCAAAGAAGGAGAAAGTGACAGAGCACTAAAGATGGAAATAGTGCAAGCTTCGAAACATGTTCATAAGAAAGGACGAGAGTCTCTGGGAAAACCGGACTGTGTCTCGGTGGAGCCTTATCTCCATTGGGTACAAACTAGAGCTCTCAAGTTAAAGATGCCTTATCCTCGTTACAGAATTCTTCCACCAAGGGAAACTATCATGTACTTCATGACGGAAACTGAAAAGCTTCAGGTTACTCTCAACAAAGTTCAAAAGGAAAGAAGATCTTGGAAGAACAAGTACCGCACCCTCGACGTAGAGTGTATCCAAATACAGCAACTACTAAAAGAGAAAGATGCTCTGATTGAAATTTTGGAGCAGCATACTGTAGAGAATCAAGATGACCAGAGGAATTTGCTCGCTCCTTTCACCTGGCAAAGGAATGACAACCCAACAACGGCCCAAGCGCCCCGGTCAAAGAAGAGGACTCGGGACCCATTAGTTTAGGTTTCTGTTTCTGCACTTTGTAATCTACTGTATTTCCATTTCTATAATCCTTTGGAATTCAATAAAAAGGGGTTTCCCCACTGTTTGATATTTGCAATCTAATTGTCGAAGTTTATTTTGATTAAACAAAAAAAAACAACAATTAATATAATCATTGCATTCATCATTCTCACATCGCGTATTCTCCTTACCTACGAATCTCACGTTTGTGTCTCGATTCTAGAGTCAAACTGTCTCATTCGTACAATACTCGGGCCAATCGTCAGAAAAAGATGGATGATCTTGAGGAAGAAAACAGAGGGTTGAAAGAAGAGATCGATGCTCTGAGAGAGGATATGAGAAAGCTTCGTAACGACATGCAAGCCATGGCAGAAGCTCAGCTACAAAGAACTGTGATCTCAGAGATCACCTCAACGCCCATCATAGAAAAGTATGATCCTAGGTATCAGATGCTGAAAGATCGTCCTTGGGGCATGCCTGTTAACTATATCCCGGAAGGACATGTTCCGCCGATCACTGAAGATCAGGGAATCGCAACAGAAGCTGCTGGGCCTGAAGGTTACAAACTTTGGGAAAGTGAAGATGCCAGGGGCATACTCAAGACTCCTGAAGGTTACAAACTTCGGGAGGCGCCAAGACTTACTTCCATAGTCACGGTACCACCCCCTGTGGTGCACACTGTCCCGGAAGGACAGATTCCACCAACACCTTCTGGTAAGAAGGAAACTATGTTTGACAGAATGGATGAATTCCAGGAGCAGTTCTTGGAAATGCAGAAAGAGCTACAAGCCATTCGCGGTCAGGATCTATTTGGGAAGGACGCCGCAGACCTCTGCTTGGTCCCAAATGTGAAAGTCCCGCACAAGTTCCAAGTGCCCGACTTTGAAAAATACAAGGGTAACTCTTGCCCTCAGAGCCATCTGGTGATGTACGCTCGGCGGATGTCAGCTCAGACGGAGAATCAGGACCTGCTGATTCACTACTTCCAAGATAGTTTAACCGGTGCAGCACTCAAATGGTACATGGGTTTAAACCGTACTACGATCAG
Source organism: Lathyrus tuberosus (assembly GCA_022829125.1). Taxonomy (NCBI): domain Eukaryota; kingdom Viridiplantae; phylum Streptophyta; class Magnoliopsida; order Fabales; family Fabaceae; genus Lathyrus; species Lathyrus tuberosus. The sequence continues at coordinate 4,037,978 of JALAZF010000474.1, forward strand.
CACTTTCAGAGATCTTGGTATTACCTTCATCCAACAATACAAATACAATTTGGACATGGCACCCGACAGAGATCAACTCAGATCGATGTCGCAAAAGGACAAAGAAACCTTTAAGGAGTATGCTCAAAGGTGGCGTGAAATTGCCGTTCAAATTTGTCCACCTCTTGAGGAAAAAGAGATGACAAAAATCTTCTTAAAGACCTTAAGCTCATTTTACTACGACCGAATGGTTGCCAGTGCGCCTAGTGATTTCACCGAAATGGTCGGCATGGGTGTACGTCTTGAGGAAGCCGTCCGAGAAGGACGTTTGGTAAAAGACACTGGATCAACGAGCGGTACTAAAAAATACGGTAGTGCTCTCCCTAAGAAAAAAGAGCAAGATATTGGGAATATCTCTCTCGGAAAGCAAAGGCGACGTTATCAGCCATTAGCAGCTGTAACTCCTGCTATCGGCCCCACGCCTGTTCCTATGTATCAACCACAGGTTGCGCAGAGCCAACCTGACCAACAAAGGACACAACAGCCTCTTCAGCAGGCTCGTCCTCCATATAACAACAACCGTACAACACGGCCACCAGGATTTGATCCTATACCCGTAACGTACGCAGAGCTATTTCCGTTACTGCTGGCTAAGGGGCACATTCAGACTAAGTCTCCCCTTTCAGTTCCGAAAAATCCGCCTTTTTGGTTTAAAGCGGATCAAACATGCCCTTATCATCAAGGAGGTTCAGGGCATAACATTGAGACTTGTCTCAATTTCAAATCCGACGTGCAAAACCTTGTTAGGAGCGGGCTCTTATCTTTCAAAGATACGAATCCTAATGTTCTTACGAACCCGCTGCCTCAACATGAGAAAGCTGCAGTCAATCTGATTGAGAAAGAGACTAACAATGTCTATCAAATTCATGATGTACTCTTGTTGAAAACCAATCTGGTCAAGATGCATTGTAGACAGAGTGGATATGGCCATGTGCCACCTCATAATTATCACCAGTGTGATATCTGCTCTAAAGACAACCAGGGATGTTCTGTGGTGCAAGCAGCTCTACAGGAGCAAATGGATCTTGGATGGATCCAAGAGCACCGAGTTCGTGGAGTTAACATGGTTTACATGAATTCCAACGTCATTCAAAACTACGACATCCGTGCGATGAATGTCAACTTGGTGGCGATGCACTCAAGGCAAAGCCAGTATCATAATATGCCGCGGCACGATTACAGTTCCTGTCTGATTTGCTCGGTAAACAAACAGGGATGCTCTTTCATACAAGAGGCCCTCCAGCGTCAGATGGATCTTGGATGGATCCAAGACTACCATGATAGGAACTCCTATCAAATCAACATGGTTTAGATCTTTGACATTCGCGTGATGAATACCAACCTGGTAGAGTTACATGCCGAGCAGGTCCGACTCGGATTCTTAATATCACATGATTATCAAAACTGTAAAGCAGGTTACGAAAATGATTGAGGTTGTACCCTTGTCCAGGAGGCACTTCAGCACTTGTTAAATCACTGGTGGATGCCAATCTATATGGACGAAGATACTCAGCAGATTAGTATCAATCACAGGAATCCTACTCGTCGTCAAAGTTGGGATGTCCGATCAATGAAAGATAACCTAGTGAGGTTACATTGTATTCAAAGTGGGTGTGGCCAGGTGCCACCACACAACTATGACAGTTGTAGCGTCTGTTCGGAAAGTAACCAAGGGTGTTACCTTGTGAGAGCAGCTCTTCAGGGTCAGGTCGATCATGGAGAAATTCGTCCATATCCAGGTTCAGGACCCATCATTTGGTCGCCGAACTACCTTGCCGAGCAAGTTGAGGATGTTGTCACGATCTCTGGTCATCACAGGACCAGGGATGTTTTTGCCATCATCCCTCTACTTGACGAATCTAGAGTTCCCAACCGGGAACGGATCAAGGTTACTTATGATGGTCAGAAAAATCAGAAGGTTCCCATAGTCATCTATCTACCGGGGCCACTACCGTATGAATCAGCTAAGGCAATCCCTTACAAATACGGTGCAACAATAATTGAGAATGGAAAGGAAATTCCATTACCCTCCGTCGTGAATATTGCAGACATCAGTCGTGTAACACGGAGCGGTCAAATCTTCAACCGAAGGGTTGGAGAATCCAACAAAGAAAAGGAACTTCAGGCAGAAATTCCTGATCCACCAGTCGGTCAATCTAGTAATCCTGACTTTTCAAAAGACAAAGATGAGATGCTAAAGCTCATCCAAAGGAGTGAATATAACATTGTTGATCAACTGTTACAGACTCCTTCAAAGATCTCAGTATTATCACTGTTACTCAGTTCAGAAGCACACAGAGAGGCTCTACAGAAAGTCTTGGAGCAAGCCTTTGTGGAACAGGATGTAACAATCAGACAATTCGATAGCATTGTCTCTAACATCACTTCCTGCAATAATTTGGGATTTAGTGATGAGGAATTACCCGAAGAGGGTCGCCGTCATAACATGGCACTTAATATTACAGTTAACTGCCAGGACGATGCTTTAGCCAGCATACTGGTAGACACAGGGTCAGCCCTGAATGTTATGCCGAAGTCCACTTTGATGCAATTATCATTCAAGGGCCCTCCGATGAGAACCAGCGAGGTCGTCGTCAAAGCATTCGACGGATCCAGAAAAACAGTTATCGGCGAAGTTGATCTTCCCATAACTATTGGTCCTCACACTTTCCAAATCACTTTCCAGGTCATGGACATCCGGGCGACATACATTTGTTTATTAGGAAGTCCTTGGATACATCAGGCTGGAGCGGTTACTTCAACCCTCCACCAAAAGCTAAAGTTCGTCAAGAACGATCAACTTGTCACGGTTTATGGGGAACAAGCCTTGCTTGTGAGTAACCTATCATCATCTACTTGTGTGGAACCCGAGGAGGTTATTGGAACTCATTTCCAAGCACTATCGGTGAGCAAGGATAATCAGTTCAAAGAAGGAACTTCAATTTCTTCATACAAAGATGCTATCAAAGCGGTCGAGAGTACCGATACGACAGGATGGGGACGGCTTGTCATTCCTATTGACAATAAAATAAAGAAGGGTCTTGGTTTTTCTGCGACCTGTACCCAGACAGCCGCCAACAATGAAAGTCTTCATCCCCTTCAAAACTTCTTCCACAGTGGAGGTTTCCTTTACCCAGTGTCTCAGACAGTTCATGCTATCAATGAGGAAGATCCCTCTGACACAGATGAAGAATGGAAGTCCTACCTTAACAAGGACGGCTATATGTCTCAGGAAGAGGTGCCTATGCCTTTTTGCTTTCCTACAGAAAGTCTGAGATTTATACCAAGATCAGATGTCGAAATGATCTACGGAGATTGTGATCCGGAAGGATGCCGTGCTCCGCCAAATTCATTAGAGGAAGACACTCCGATGAAAGATAACTTTGATCACAATTACTATGGCCCGATGGATGGCCTGCCAATGTGGCAGCCTTACCCAGGAAACTTGGGGCAAGAAAGTCAGCCGAACAATGAAACTCAGCTGAGCGTCATTGAACAGAATACCTGTGTCCCCACCATGTCATGGGATCAACACTCAGGTCATTCAGAAACTACTCAACATGAAGATGAATTCGCAACGTTCGCAGAACTTGAATTCATCAACTATGCTTTTCCCGAGGTCAACGTCATCGAGAGGGATGATTCCTCCAGTTCCAAAAAAATGTGGGACACCTTGGGACAACCGAGTGGAAAATACGACTATATGGTCAAGTACACCGCTCCCGAAAGCTCTCGTATCAGGCTCGAAGATATCCAGCCAACTGGATGGGGAGATACAGCTGAGAGCACAAATGTTATGCAAAATACAACAGAGGAATCCTCCTACGACAATTCTGCTTGGGAGACAGATTCCAATGATCCTGCTCCACCAGAAATCAGCGTCATTTCTGAAGACAAATCAAGGAAGGTGCCAGACTTTGTGATTCACCGAGGAGTTCGCCGCCAATGGGTTACCGTCGAGGTTCCGAAGGTCGTTCGTCAGTCAAAGTAATTGCCATCTTTAACCTTTCACCCTGCCCAGGTGAAACGGATATTTTGATAGGGCTCGTTTTCTGTAAATTTCCCTCTTCGCTTTGTCCAAAGCGACAGAGTTTTGTTTTATAGGGCTGTAGTTTCAAGATTCGACTTGTTCATTAATAAAATAACGTCATTCTGTAATTTTCGCATTAATTGTTGTTTTCTCTTTTTGCTTTTTCAAAAAATGGTAATTCTAAAAAACATTCGATAATAAAAACAAGCAGTAAAATCAAAACACTGCACACACTTACATTTTCTCTATCTCTTCTAAACATGAATCATCACGTCATGCAGATTGCTTGTTTTATACCCCGTTGAAACATATGATCTGATGCCTTCTCCCAACTTTGAGTTCCCGTCATTCGAGGCTGAAGAAGAAAATGACGACCAAATTCCAGAAGAGATCTCCCGACTACTCAGACAAGAGGAAAGGTCCATTGAACCTCACAAAGAGCCGTTGGAAACGGTAACCTTGGGTTCAGAAAAAGAGAGAAAAGAAATCAGGATCGGAGCACTGCTCAGTCCAACTGCCAGAGAGGGTTTGATAAAGCTTCTCAAAGAATTTCCAGATGTATTCGCTTGGTCCTATCAGGATATGCCAGGGTTGGATACCAGCATCGTGGAACATCACTTACCATTAAGATCGGAATGTCCGCCAGTAAAACAAAGGTTGAGACGGACTCACCCGGACATGGCCATCAAAATCAAGGAGGAGGTACAGAAACAGATCGACGCGGGTTTCCTCGCTACATCTGAATATCCTCAATGGTTAGCCAACATCGTACCCGTTCCTAAAAAGGACGGAAAGGTTAAAATGTGTGTCGATTACAGAGATCTGAACAAGGCAAGTCCAAAGGACGACTTTCCTTTACCACACATTGACATGTTGGTTGACAGCACAGCAAAGTTCAAAGTATTTTCCTTCATGGATGAATTCTCGGGCTATAACCAGATCAAAATGGCGCCGAAAGACATGGAGAAAACTTCGTTCATTACCCCATGGGGTACCTTTTGTTACAAGGTAATGCCGTTCGGTTTGAAGAATGCCGGGGCAACCTATCAAAGGGCCATGACTACTCTGTTTCATGACATGATACACAAAGAAATCGAGGTATATGTCGATGATTTGATTGCAAAATCAAGAACAGAGGATGAGCACGTTGAACATCTGTCAAAATTGTTCGAATGTCTAAGAAAATTCAAGCTCCGCTTGAATCCCAACAAGTGCACCTTCGGTGTCCGTTCAGGGAAACTACTAGGGTTCATCGTCAGCTAGAAAGGAATTGAAGTTGATCCTGACAAGGTCAAGGCCATTCAAGAAATGCCTTCTTCGAAAACTGAAAAACAAGTCAGAGGATTCCTGGGACGTTTGAACTACATCTCCAGATTCATATTCCTTATGACCGCGACGTGTGCGCCGATTTTCAAATTACTCAAAAAGAACCAGGATTGCGTTTGGTCAGAAGATTGCCAAACCGCCTTCGATAGTATTAAGGAATATCTGTTGAATCCTCCGATTCTATCAACTCCAGTGGAAGGAAGACCACTGATCATTTACCTCACAGTCCTAGAGGACTCAATGGGATGTGTACTTGGCCAACAAGACGAAACTAAAAGGAAAGAGTCTGCCATTTACTATCTAAGCAAGAAATTCACCGACTGCGAGACTCGGTATATGATGCTTGAGAAAACTTGTTGCGCTTTGGCTTGGGCAGCCAAACGTCTTCGCCAGTACATGATTCGTCATACTACTTGGTTGGTCTCCGAAATGGATCCAATCAAGTACGTTTTCGAAAAACCTGCTCTCACGGGAAGGATTGCCCGTTGGCAGATGTTACTATCAGAATATGACATAGAGTATCATGCTCAGAAAGCCGTTAAAGGAAGTATTTTAGCCGATCATTTGGCTCATCAACCGATTGACGATCAAGAATCAATCGGGTTTGACTTCCCAGACGAAGATGTCATGTATCTAAAAATGAAAGATTGCGATGAACCGCTACCCAGTGAAGGGCCAGAACCAGGTTCCCAGTGGGGACTTATCTTTGACGGAGCAGTTAATCATTATGGAAACGGAATTGGGGCAATCATTGTTACCCCTCAGGGTTCCCACATTCCTTTCACTGCCAGACTTACGTTCAAATGTACGAACAACGAGGCCGAATACGAAGCTTGTATTATGGGTCTCGAAGAAGCGATTGATTTAAGGATCAAAAACTTGGACGTATATGGCGACTCAGCCCTGGTTATCAATCAGATAAAAGGAGATTGGAACACATACCAATCAGGATTGATTCCTTACAAAGACTATGCAAGAAGGTTGTTACCTTTCTTCAACAGAGTCGACTTTCATCACATCCCTCGTGATGAGAATCACATGGCTGATGCATTAGCCACTCTCTCTTCCATGATTAGTGTAGGTCAATGGAATGACATACCTAAGATCGACATCATGCGCCTTGAACGGCCCGCTTACATCTTCGCGATTGAAGCAGTCATAGACGACAGACCTTGGTATCACGATATCAAATTCTTCCTTCAGAAACAAGAGTACCCATCTGGGGCACTCAGAAAAGACAGGAAAACCCTCAGAAGATTGGCTAGAAACTTCTTTCTGAGCGGTGACACTCTTTATAAGAGAAATTTTGACATGGTCTTGCTCCGATGCGTCGACAGACCAGAAGCAGACATGCTCATGAAAGAAATTCATGAAGGATCCTTTGGCACTCATGCCAACGGACACACAATGGCGAGAAAAATTCTCAGGGCCGGGTATTATTGGTTGACCATGGAATCCGACTGTTACAAGTACATGAGGAGGTGTTACAAGTGTCAGATATACTCCGACAAAATTCATGTACCGCCATCACATCTCAAAGTTCTTTCTTCCCCGTGGCCATTTTCCATATGGGGAATTGATATAATTGGTATGATTGAACCCAAGGCTTTAAACGGACATCGGTTCATCCTGGTAGCCATTGACTATTTCACCAAGTGGGTCGAAGCAGCGTCATTCGCCAATGTAACCCGACAAGTGGTGGTCCGATTTATCAAAAACAATATCATCTGCCGTTATGGTGTTCCAAGCGAGATCATTCCAGATAATGGATCTAACTTGAACAATAAGATGATGAAAGAGTTGTGTGCAGAGTTCAGGATCGAACACCATAACTCATCTCCCTACCGACCCAAGATGAACGGGGCGGTAGAAGCGGCTAACAAGAACATCAAGAAGATCGTTCAAAAGATGGTTGTAACCTATAAAGATTGGCACGAAATGCTGCCCTTTGCTCTTCACGGTTATCGAACATCTGTCTGCACTTCAACAGGGGCAACCCTTTTCTCTCTAGTATATGGCATGGAGGCAGTTCTCCCCATAGAAGTAGAGATCCCATCAATCCTGGTATTGATGGAAGCTAAGCTCACCGAAGCTGAATGGTGTCAAAGTCGACACAACGAGCTGCATCTGATCGAAGAGAAGCGAATCACAGCACTATGCCACGGTCAGTTGTATCAGCAAAGAATGAAGAGGGCGTTTGACAAAAAGGTCCGACCTCGTGTCTTCAGGAAAGGAGACCTTGTGCTCAAGAAGATACAATCATTTCTCACTGATTCTCGGGGCAAATGGACCCCAAATTATGATGGCCCCTATGTGGTCACGAAAGCTTTCTCAGGCGGCGCCTTGAGACTTGCAACCATGGACGGAGAGGAATTTACCTACCCCGCGAATGTTGATGTAGTCAAGAAATACTTCGCCTAAAACTAAAAAAAACGTCTCGGTGGATTGAAAACCCGAAAGGGCGGTCCAGGCAAAAGTTAGAGACATGAAAAGAATCATCCCGATGGATTGGAAATCTCATAGTACAATCCAGGAAAAAGTTAGGGATAATGGCAAGTAACTATGTTCAACAGAGGCAAGTCCCTCAGCAGCAGTTGCATCATCATCCGTCAGGAAAACTCCAGTCAAGGTCATCTTCGACAGAAGCTCAGGATGTCCCGAATTCAAAGTTGGTAGAAGGATAGTGGTCGTTATGTTTCAACGTAGCCCTTTTCCCTGTAAATTACCATTTTCTAACTTTGTATATACTCTTTGGAATCACGCGTTTGGCTGATCTCCATCTTATCAATAAAATTTGAGCCCTTGTGCTTTTGTTTGTAATTCTTTACTTGTTTTAGCTTTACAGAACGACGTTGTTTAAACTTAATCAGGGATTCTTGAAATAAAACAAAAATAAATTTACTTGTTAAACTTTTTCTGCTTTTAAATTAAAGATGGCATTTCTTTTGACTGTTGAACATCAGAAGAACATCGATCGCTTCTCCCGAAGTAAGCGAACTTCAAAGTGCAGAATCAAAGTACTCCTTCTAAGCCAGTACTCCTGAATAAAGGGATCAACTGTGTCAGAGACCTTGTTTCATCTGACACGCCTCGGCCGAGTTCTCATCTCCTAAGCCCGATCAACATAGCTCCCAACGGGACTATCTCTCCTAAGCAAGGTGGAATTAATATTTTGAACCAACGGTACTTCTTCGCCCCGCGATGGTCGAGTATCCAATTGTGTTCATCCATTAGTTTGTATGTCGCGTCAGTTTTGTCAGCATATACATACGTACTTCATGCATTTTTTATTTGCATTTACATTTCATATTGCATCGTTATCACTCTAGCTGGTCTTGTCCCCTAGTGATAAACAGTTTTCTCAATCGAGTTTGTCAGTTCTTTCCTCTTCATGAAGTGTTGCGTCTGCACAATCTCGCCACCAGTGTATCTTTAGATCAGAGTCGGCACTTGGCCACTTTGATAACTTGAACCTCTGAAAGATCAGAGAACCTTCAACAGATGTCACTCTTCGCCATTAAAGATGATATCCTTGCTTTCCCGGATTAAGGAAAATCCACAGAGAAAGTCTCGTGATCAGAGATTCGGCAGCACGCCAGTTTTGCTCCGAAAAACCACTGATGAGAAGGTCATTGGCACCTCAAAATTGGACCCCATCATATGGCGTTTCTCAGGGAAGATCCCGAGAAAAGTATGATGAAAGATCCCAAACGAAAACAGTCTCTCAAGAGACTCGCTTTCCCTAGTAGAATCGACAAATGGCGTCTCCAAAACAGAGAATTTTGTGTACCTCTACAATTCAGACGAATGGGTTCCCCAGCAAGTCTGACATCAAAACTTTTTCCACTCAAATGGCATCTCCCCAGGAAAATTCGGCGAGAAGTTTGAAGGAAAGCCGCTACGAATAGCGTCCCTTGTCAGTAAAGTTTATTGACAAAAGAAATCGAGACCAGTTCCTTGGTAAGAAACCAGGATCGAGGGGAAGTTTAAATCAGAAACTAAGACCAGTTCCTTGGTAGGAAACCAAGAACGAGGGGAGGTTTATTTCAAAAGAAAACTGAGACCAGTTCCTTGGCTGAAGACCAGGATCGAGGGGAAGTTTACCTTTTCTAAGCATCATTGCTTAGCTAAAGAAGATGAATGCGTAAGCTACCATTCATAACCACCATCAAAATTTTGAGTATTCCGATATTTAATCCTCTTGCACCCCGAATGCCCGAATCCCTTCGTCATTCACACCTTCGGGTCCAAGAAGATTAAATAGGGGCATCTGTAATACCCCAAATTTTGACCACTTAGATTTCCCATCATTGTGAAAATCATCATCACAATATAGATGTACCTTTATGCCTCATTAGTCTCCCCAAAGATGGGTGCGCATCCACTACAATCAAAATTAGGGTTTCAAGCCCTCTCTGAGTGCTTAGACAAAGGATCAATCAAGAAATGACATGATCTTCAACTTGTCTAGTCTCTTAAATATCCACAATGGATCAAAAAGGACTCCCACTTCAAGGATTAAGCACAAGGCTGCTCCCTTCTAGGTGGATCAAGTCTCAAGATCGACAGTGTCACCAAATTAGGGTTTTGGTCGACCAGGGCCTCCAGATGGAAATTTTCATCTGGGCACAAGGCAATGATCCAAAACATAACCTAATATACTTCATGGAACCTCATGAACCCATGCATCAAGTCAATTTTGCCTCAGGGGATGCATTCATCAAAAATCAGGAATTAGGGTTTCTTGACCTAATTCACCCCTAAATTGACTTTTGGGACAAACCATGAGCCAAGACCTCAAGAGATGATTTAAGGGTCTCTAATATACCATATTGATCCATTTGGGACAATGGATTAATCCAAGAAGTTTGAGCAACAAGTCTCAATTTCATCTGCACCACAATTAGGATTTTAAGGGAAAAGTCAACTGTAACTTTGACTTTTGACCTGGACATGCTCCCAAACCCTAATACATGATTGAATATACCCTATGACACCCATGGAACATGTCCATCAAGTTTGATTTAGGTCAAGGACATGATTTCCTAAAGAATTGCACAGTTTGGAATTCATCTGATAAAAAGTCAACTGTGCACAAAAGTCAACTTTGACTTTTTGAGATTTTTCACCAAAATGGATTTTTAACCCTAAAATGATGTTGATGTATGATTTGAATCATCATTCATCAAGAAAAATCAAGAAAAGTGAGATAACTTGTAAAAGGGGTAACCATAAAACTTAGAAATTTTTCTAAGTTAAAAATAAAGTGGCAAAGGTACCAACTTTGGAGGACCATAACTCCTAAACCATAAGGCCATTTTTTCTCATCCAAAGATGGATTTGTAGCCCTCATTATCACCTACAAAAACTTCAACTACAAGTCATTCCAATTCATTAAGGATTTTGAGTTATGGAGTGATCAAAGTGGCTGAAAAGTGAAAATGTCACTTTTTCCAACACTTAGTGAAATTTTCACTAAGTCAGATTCTGCCTCACTTTTTGCCAAATGTAGGGGGATTTTTCACTTGGAATCAAAAGGGATCAAAACCAAACTTGTTCAAACAGTTGTTGTATCATGTAAGAGCTTTCCAAAATGGCCAAGAACATTGCCAAATTCAACCTACACCATGAGATACAACATTGCCAAGTTGCCTTGCTGAAATCTATCAAGGCAAGGCAGAATTTGCAACTTTGGTCGATTTGCCAAAATCAGCCAAATCAATTGCTCCTATATACTTAGACACCTCAGAGGATTGAATCTAAAGGGGACAATCACTGAGCCAAGCCTCCAAAATCCATGGAACAAGAAATAGCATGTTGAACCTAGAATGGCCAAAATAGGGACAAGACTTCAAATTTGGAATGAGGCATTCAATGAAACCATCAAGGTGGCATGGACTGAGCCATTCTCATCTGAAATCAGTCAAGACTTATCCAAGACCAAGGGAACCAAAGCTCTGTGCCCTAACCTCTAGTCAATGGCTAGAGGAGACTTGGATTTTCATTTGCCAACATTGGCCAAACCTACTTACCAGCTGCCATGCACTATTCCTTGCAAAACAAACTTGCTCTACTATAAATAGAGCTCAATTGTGGTCAGTTTGAGTACACCAAAGCCATCTAACAGATGCTTTCCTCAAAATCTCTTCTTTCACTCCAATTTTGCCTTCTAAGGCAAGTCACTATCGGGTTTTGAGTTTGAGAGCAATTCCAATCAAACCAATCACTCACACACCTCACATACATCACATATGAGCTGATCAAACACTTAGATTACTTCTGAAACATCAATTTCACAAAATCACCAGTTGGTTGCTCAAGGTTTTAACCAAAGTGTAGCTGAGGTACCACAAAATGATCCAGCCAATTTCAATCAAGTCCAACCATCCAAACACAATCCATAGGGTGTAGGGAAGCTGTTCAGATCATCACAACTCATCTGTAACACCTCCAAATCAAAAATCACTTTGAACTTGCTGTCACGGCCTAGAGGTAAGCACATACTTGGTCATCTCTCAATCTATGCATATTTCCTCGCACAATAATTTGGCCATATGTTCATAATCATGCATGGAATGTTTTCCCTCAATTAATTGCATTGTTTGAATCGTGTATCAAAAATCCTAGCCTTCATGCAGAAATTAGGGTTCTTGAGGTCTCTTCGTGATTTCTTGTTGTATGTTTAATTTAAATGAAATTAAAGTACATAGACATGATCGTGAGGTTGAGACGAGCATAATGATATGTGGATTACATGATATGATTATGTATTCATGGAGATTGGATAGAAAATGCAAATCTGAGAAACCAAGAACACGCGCGTGTTCTTCAGCTGTTCTTGGCGCCATTTTTCATATATTCAAATATTTGAATTTTGTGATTTTGTTTAATTGATTCAAAAATTAATTTCTCTCTGAGTTTTAATGATTTTGAGTTGATTCTTTTTTTAATAATTCACAAAAATGTTAAAATATTTTATTTTCACAAAAAATCCCAAAAATATTATTTATTTCATATAATTGATATTTTTGTAAAGAATTAATATTTTGATTGTTTTTGGCATTTTAAATATTTTTTCTACATTGATTTTGCAACTTTTAATGCTTTCTAATTATTTTGTAGGTCAATACTTAATTTTTGAAGCATTAATCCAAGATCACAATTTGTTTTCCATGTGTTAAACAATTTTTGATCATTTTAATTGAATTTTTATTCAATTAAATACATTTTGAAAACAAATTAGGGTTTTGGATTAATTCAACCCTCATAAATCATTTTCAAAACTCTTTGGGCCTCTTGAGAGAATGTAAGACCCATCCCCCCTTGTACAAAAACTTTTTGGGCCTTACTCATTGTATAAGTCCCTCTGTACAAGTAAACGGCACGATCGTCGCCCGTTTAAAAATAAAAATCATCTGGGCCTCTCCTTGAGCTATAAGACCCATTCAAAACACTTTGGGCCTCTATTAGAGTGTAAGACCCAATCCCCCTTTTAACCAAAACATTTTGGGCCTCACTTATTGTATAAGTCCCTCTGCGTTAAAAGAAAGCCTCGGCACGATCGCCATTTTTAAACGAAAAATCATTTGGGCCTACCCTCGTGTTATAAGCCCCACTCTTTTTTCTTTAAACCTTTTTGGGCCTCTTGAGAGAGTGTAAGGCCCATCCCTTTGTACAGAAAACCTTTTTGGGCCCCAGTCACTTGTATAAGTCCCGCTGTACAAAGTCAAACAGTGCGCTTACTGATAAAACCCTGGGCCTCTCCTTGAGCTGTAAGCCCCAAATCTTTCTTTTTCAAAGCACTTTCTCCTTTGATTTTGAATATACTGTTGTTTTCAATCTTTCTTTGTTGAACAACTAACCAAACAGCATGGAAGCACTCCAACCGAGTAAGTGGTTATCGCTTTCGTTTACTGCTTTCATATTATAAACTGTATTGTGGGGCTGCTCACTGTAAGTCTCCTTTCATAAACTCATATCTACTGTGTAATAATAGTATAGATATTTCGAGTTTCCCCGGCTACTACGTCTAGAACTAGGTGACGCCGTTTCATTTGTTCGTAGAAATAGACGCCTAGATCCCCAATAGGAGCACCAGATACAGTCTTCTCTTCGGCTGTCCTCCTTAGGAATCGTCAAGAAGCTCTACTCCCTAAGATGAATGTATTCTCCGTGAATGGCATTTTGAGTTTCTTCCAAATTCTCGAAATTTCCTGACTTGATCTATTCCTTGTGGATAGCTTGCCTTGAATGTCTCGGGGTTTGGGTACCCACTACGGTCATAATCTTGGACCTTAACTAAGGAACCCTCTTTAAAAGCTAAAATTCGCTGGATAGTAAACCTCGCACGTTTACCAGTGGTTTTTATCTTTAAAAGAGTTATCTCTCCTAATGGAAAGGAGATGATAGACCCACGGGCTTCTTAAAAGCATCGGCCTCCTCTTGGGCATTATTCAAGGACACTACGGCTTCTTAGAAGTATTCACAGCCTCCTCTTAGGCTTCGTATAATGATCTCTTCCTCCGGGAATGATAGCCTCCTCTTGGGCTTCGTACAAGGACCCGTCGGCTTCTTAAAAGTTTCCAGCCTCCTCTTGGGCTTCGTACAAATTGTCCCGACGACCTCCTAGAGGTATAGGAACAGAACCTAGTCATCCTCATAGAACAGTCATTTCATAGAGTCTACTACTGTTTCTAAAAGCATAGTACGAAAGATAAAACTCTAGACACGGACAGTCTAACTTCCTTGAGTCCCAAAAGACATTCTCAAGTGACCCCTTCGTTAAATAGGAAGGAAACCCGCAGACTCGGACAGTCTCAATACCCTTTGGATTTCCAGTTTCCCCAAAGAAAAGGAAACAACCCCGATCCTCAGATCTAACCCATGAGTACAGTGATGCTCATATAAGAACTGATTTTCTCTTTCAAAATCAGTATACTGGACCTGTCACTTAACTGACACAATAACCTTAGCCTTCTCTTGGGCTTTATACAAATGATTCTCCCTAGCGGAGTTAAACAAAGTTTAGCCTCTCTCTCGGGCTTTGTACGAGACACATAAGAGACTCCCTCGTTGAGTCAATCCCCCTTTCGCCTCTATCTCGGGCTTTGTATGAGATACAAAAAGGTTCTTATTGAGCCAAACAAAAAATAGCCTTCATCTCGGGCTTTATACGAGATACCAAAAGACTCCATCGTCGGGTCAAAATCTTTTAGCCTCTCTCTCGGGCTTTGTACGGGACACAAAATAGCCTCCTCTTAGGCTTTGTATAAGAAAACCACTGGTTGATCCAATTAACCTTTTAGCATCAAAGCTGTGCCTCGTTCACAGTATACAAACATCAACAACTCCTTCCCCTTCATCTAATCGCTGTAAGCGGCAAGCCTCTGGATCATCTATATCCACGCCACTGTCCCTCTTTTAGCATGAGAAATTCCTAAGGAAAGATGGCATTGCTCTACACTGAGTTAAAGTCTTCTCCTTCAGGTTAAAACCCTTTCTTCGGAAATTATGTCATTGCTCGGATCCGCGTATCCCAGTTAAAGTAATTCTCCTTCTCCCCTCTTTAGAGATGACAAATTCTCTCTAAAGCCGAGGTCTTTCAGCTTCACGTCTTGGGCTTTGAACAAGAAACAAATAGACCTTTCAGCTTCACGTCTTGGGCTTTGAACAAGACACAAATAGACCTTTCAGCTTCACATCTTGGGCTTTGAACAAGATACAAACCACCTTTCGCTTCACGTTTTGGGCTTTGAACAAGACACCAAAAACCAATTTCCTCCCATAGAATAGGAGGAACTACGAACGCTCTGATTTCCCTGTTTCGGTAAACGGGAATACGTAGGCATAAGATCGAAAGAAAAGATCTTAGCGAGCGCAATCAACAAAAAACCCAAATCCCATATCTCTATCAATCAAAAGCAGTATTTCAAAAGCATCAGTCCTAACATCCTAATCATTGTTCCCCGCCAGAAACCTTCTGCCCAGGTAAAAAAGAAAGAAAATAGTATTGGCGAAAATACAAATAACCAGTACAAAGGCCCCCCACATTGATAGCATCCGTAACCTAACAGACCGCTGTTTAAACTCAGTATACAAGCAGGGTTAATTGGAGACATATATTTCCCTTCCTTATTCAGCTCACAATAAGATAAAAAATGAATCGACCTGTAGTCAAATCTCAAACCGCAGAGAGCGACCAGCGCTTAAGAACTGCGTCCAAAATCGCTCGCTACACCTGGGCTTGACATCTCTGCCGAGGGTACTCACTATCTTGCGCGCGTTGAGGTTGGTCGCATTGTCTTGCCCGCAGGCCTTGTTCTAGATACCCCCAAGGTTCAGCCTGAGGACCAGCCCGAGGAGAACCGGAGACCTGAGCCAGTGTCAACCGAGCATGCGGATGAATGAGGAGTGTTGTTATTTTGATGTTGTTGTATCTTGTCCGGCCTGCGCGCCGTTGAATTAGTTGTAATTTTTATTTTTGGGGGCATGGCACCGTTTTATGTGATTGCGCACAATCGTGGCCCTTGTGGCCACCTGTTATGCTAATTATATTTCTGGCTTCTTCGCATGCATGATTTTACTTGCGTTTATTTTTTCTAAGTGTTGTATGCATGCTTGCTGTGAATGTATGTCTGCCCGTGTTTGGGAGCTTTTGACCTGTGCGAATATTTATGGGTGATTGCTCGTTGTAGATGTGTTCGACAGTGTGTGGAACTGGTCGAACGGCCGGGGAATATTCTGGCTGGGGAACGGAGCTCAGGTCGCGTTTGAGGCCTGAGTTCGCGGCATGAACGTCCCATCGCGAGCTGGGGTTCTGCCAATCATGGTACTTTGACGACGGCGGTGCTCGATCGAGGATCGCTGTCGAGCAACTACCCAGCTCGTTACTGAGCGGGGTTGTGCTTTAATCGTATGCGACGCTTGTACCTAGACGCGCATAGTGGTCGGTAGTTGACATTCGTCGTTGCGACAAGTCGAACCGAGGATTTAGCTGTAGTATTGTTTTAGCTTTTCGGCGTTCCATGGTCGAGCGAGTTCCTCCCCAGTGAGATGTTTTAGGTAGTAGGCCCCATTTTCCATTTTTGCCCGGATGCGATAGGGTCCCTCCCAATTGGTTGATAGCTTGCCTTCGCGAGAGTCTTTGTGGTTTCTTCTTAGGACAAGGCTTCCCATGTCGAACTCTCGTCGTATCACTTTGGCGTTGTGCCTGATGGTGATCTTTTGTTTCAGTGAGGCCTCGCAGAGAGCTGCCCCGATTCTGATTTCCTCGACGAGGTCGAGCTCTTCCCTTAAAGATCCGTCATTTATCTCCTAGTCTAGGGGTGACTCTGTCCGCCTAGAGGGCATGTGAACTTCGACGGGAATTACAGCCTCGGTTCCGTATGCTAAACAGAAAGGTGTTTCCCCGGTCGTTGAATGGGGAGTTGTATGGTAAGCCCAGAGCACGCTGTGTAGCTCCTCGACCCACGCCTTCTTTGTTTCGTCTAGCCTTCGCTTGAGGCCTCGAAGGATGACTCGGTTAGCTGCCTCAGCCTGCCCGTTTGTTTGGGGGTGTTCGACGGATGCGAAGCATTGCTTCGTGCCCAGTTGGGCGACGAAGTCCTAAAACTTCCTGTCCGTGAACTGCGTCTCGTTGTCCGTTACTATCGCTCGGGGAATACCAAAACGTGCAAGGATGTTTCGTTTATAGAAACACAGGATGTTGAGGGCAGTTATTTTGGCTAGAGGTTCTGCTTCTATCCACTTTGTGAAATAATCAACGCCCACAATGAGGTACTTGTTCTGACTTGATCCTACCACGAAGGGTCCTAGGATGTCTAGGCCCCACCAGGCGAATGGCCACGGGGAGGACATAGTCTTGAGCTCGTTAGGCGGGGCTAGGTGTATGTCCCCGTGCCATTGGCATTTATCGCACTTCTTTACGTGCTCTTTTACATCGTTTTGCATAGTCGGCCAGTAGTATCCTGCTCGGAGGGCCTTTCGAGCAAGGGACCTTCCGCCGAGATGTTGGGCGTTGATTCCTTTGTGGATTTTGCGCAGGATGTGCGTGACTATTTCTTCCTTGACACATTTGAGCAGTGGAATGGAGAATCCACGTCTGTATATTTTGTCTTCGACCAGGACATAAGAGCAAGCCCTTCGCCTGACTATGTCGGCCTCCTTTGGGTCGGACGGGAGTTCGTCCTTGGCGAGGTAGTTGTAGACTGGGGTCATCCAGCAGTTGTTGGTGCCGATCACCTGCACGTCGAGTGTCGGGGAGGCCTTCTCGATGCTGGGTCGAGGAAGTACTTCTTGTATGACAGATTTGTTTCCTCCTTTCTTCTTCGTGCTGGCCAATTTGAAAAGCACGTTTGCTCGTACGTTATGTTCGCGGGGAACGTGTTTTACTTCTACTGTTGTGAACTTTGCCATTTCCTTCTTTACCAGGCCAGTTATTCGGTCAGGTTGTCGGTTTTGGCTTGGTATTCACCTCGGACCTGGAGGGCCACGAGTTGCGAATCCGTACAAATGACGACTTCTTCTGCTCCCAGGTCCTCGGCAAGGCGTAGCCCGGCAAGGAAGGCTTCGTACTCAGCCTGGTTATTGGAAGTTGGGAAAGACAGTGTGAGTGATACCTCGGTGATAGTCCCTTCGTTGCTCTCCAGTATAATTCCCGGGCCGCTACCTGTCGAGCTCGAGGCGCCGTCGACGAAGATGGTCCACTTATGTGTCTCGCTCGCGGGGGGGGGGGGGGGGGGGGGGGGAATGTCATCTCCGCGACGAAATCGGCCAGAGCTTGGGCCTTAAGGGCTTTTCTGCCTTCGTACCGGATGTCAAGTTCGGATAGTTCAAGCGACTATTTAAACATTCGTCCGGCCATATCTGGTCGTCCAAGCAGCTGCTTGATGGGCTGATCTGTTCGAACCACGATCGTGTGGGCCAGGAAGTAGTGCCTTAATCTTATGGCAGCGTTGATGAGGGCCAATACCACCTTCTCTATCTGCTGGTATCGTAACTCAAGTCCTTGTAGCGCCTTGCTCGTGAAATATATGGGCTTCTGCCCATCAGGTGTCTCGCGGATGAGAGCGGCATTCACTACTTCGGCTGCTACAGCCATGTACAGGTATAGTGTCTCGCCATTGTCCGGGCAGGAGAGAACCGGTGGCTCTGAGAGTGCTCGTTTCAGATGGAGAAGGGCCTTGTCGCACTCCTTGGTCCATTCGAACGCGTCCTCTTTACGGAGAGCTTGAAGAATGGTAGGGCGTGCTGGACGGACTTGGCCACGAAACGAGATAGCGCTGCGAGCATCCCATTGAGGGACTGGATAGATTTCTTGGACTTGGGCGTAGGAAACTCGGAGAATGCCCGGCATTTGTCGGGATTGGCTTCAATTCCTCATTCCATTAAGTAGAAGTCGAGGAATTTTCCTGCCCGGACACCGAACGTGCACTTCTCCGGATTAAAACGCATTTTGTATTTCCTAGCCTATTCGAAGACCTTTCGCAAGTGGGCGGTATGATCGGCTTCCTCGTGGGATTTTACGATCATGTCGTCCATGTATACTTCGAGCATATTGCCTATTTCTCCCCGAAATACTTTATTCATCATTCGTTGGTATGTTGCTCCGGCGTTCTTCAGGCCGAAGGGCATTACGTTGTAGTAATAATTCCCTGATTCGGTCATGAAGGCCATATATTTTTTGTCGGACATTGCCATTGGGATTTGATTGTAGCCCGAGTAGGCGTCCATGAACAATAAAAGTTTAAAACCAGCGAAATTATCAACAAGTTTATCAATATTAGGGAGGGGGTAGGCATCCTTCGGGCATGCCTTATTGAGATCGGTATAATCAATGCACATGCGCCATTTTCCATTAGATTTTTTCACCAATACAACGTTGGACAGCCAAGTGGTGTACTTGGCCTCCGAAATGAATTTGGCCTCGAGGAGGTCCTTTACAGCTTTTTCAGCAGCCTCCATTTTCTCCGGAGACTACTTTCTCCTACGTTGTGCTACGACATTGATGGTCGGGTCAATGGTCAGCTGGTGACAGGCGACGGTCGGATCTAAGCCGGGCATTTCTGCGACGCTCCACGCGAAGAGGTCGGCATTCTCTCGGAGGCACGCTTTGAGCTGCTTCCTCGCGATGTCAGATAGGTCTGCTCCGATCTTCACTCCCCGTTGGGGGTCTTCGCCGAACAGAACTAGCTCGAAGTTGCCATCCGAGATCGGGCGCGTCGGGTAGGAGCTGCTGCTGGGTGACGCGGAGGGGTCGGCTGACGCTGCTCGTTCCTCCTGTTGGTCCTCGGGGAAGCGACTGTCGAGGTCGATAGAGTTGACCTGGGGCAGAGGCTTGGCCTCCTCGGAGTTGCTTGGCAGTGTTGGCTTCCTCGACACCTTCGGCTTGGGTGCAATGGTGTTGAGTCCCTTTGTAGCTTCTTTGAAACATCGTCGGGCCGTTTCTATATCACCGTGGAGGGTGGCGACCTTCCCTTTCGAAGTGTAATACTTCATCTTCAGGTGGACGGTTGAGGGCACTGCTACTAACTCGGCCAGAGTTGGCCTTCCGAAAATGCACTGGTAAAGCGACGGGCTGTCGATTACCAGAAACTGCACCTTGATGGATCTGGCCGTTTCTGCTGATCCGAAGGTCACAATCAGCTCGACGTAACCCCATGGCTTTGTTACGAACCCATTGAATCCATGCAAGTCAGATCCCACGTAGGGAGTAAGGTGAGATTCTTCCAGCTGAAGTGTTGAGAATAGCTGGGAGTACATGATGTCGACCGAGCTGCCCTGGTCGACAAGTATTCTGCGAACGTCGAAGTTCGTCATCCAGGCTCTGACGAGCAGAGGTATGCTGGAGTTCGGGGACCCGCCGAGGAGTTCCTCCTTGTAAAAGGAGATTGGGACGGAGCCCTTCTGGGCCTGATCAAGCATCGTCACTTTGTTGGAGCTGGTGTTGATCAGGTGGTCGAACTTCCGTTTCACAGAGCCCACAGTGACTTTGTTGAATCCCCCACCCGAAATGACCATGGTGGAAGGAAAAGTCTCCCACGGGCTATGGGCCGCAAAATAAGCAGGGGCGTTGAGCCCGTCTGGGACGTAGAAGTCCTCTGGCCGCGATATGGACATTGCCACCTGTACGTTGGTGTCATCCGAGGAGGGTACTTCTTCCTCGACCTTCTTGGACTCCTGGGTGTCTTACCGAGGAGTGTCCTTCTTCTTTGTGAACTGTTTCAGGTGTCCGTCCCTGATCAGTATCTCTATGGCATCCTTCAGATGGATGCAGTCCTCCGTAGTATGGCCGTGACTTTTGTGGAAGCGGCAGTACTTCGACTTATCCACGTTTTGGTCTGTTCGGCAGCTGTTTGGGGAAACGGACCCCGGCTTGTTTGAACTCCGAATTGGAAATTCGATCAAAATTTCTCCCTGGAAACGGTCAGGGGAGTGTAATCATGGAAACGCCCGAAGGGCCCTTTGCTGTCACGGGAGTCGCGGGGACGGTCCTCATGTCTTCGTTCACCCCGACGAGATGTCGAGGCTTCTTCTTCTTTGGCGGCCCGGGCGTTCTCCTGGCGGCGAGACGCTCAGACATTGCAGGCCGCAATCTTCTCCTCATACTGGATGTGAGATTGGGCTTTGAGGAGGAGAGCGTCTAAATTCCTCAGTGGGGCGAGGCCGATGGCTTTAGCGAAGTCGGAGTCTGGGAGGACCCCTTGTTTAAGCAGGAACTTCTTCATTTTATCTGTCGTCGGGACCTGCACCGCTTCCTTGTTGAACCTCTCGATGTATGCTCGGAGAGGTTCGTCCTTCCTCTAAATTATGGCTCCGGGGGAGGCCTCAGTTTTGGGGTGGCGGCGAGATGCTATGAAGTGCCGCGAGAACATCTTGCCGAGCTGTTTCCACGAGGTAATGGACTCCTCGAGCAGTTATTTATACCATGTCATTGCTCCTTTCCGAAGCGTGGTCGGGAACAATCTGCATTTGATGGCGCCCCGTACGCCGCGGTAGTCTAAGAGGGCATCGATATTCTCGATGTGCTCGTCTGGGTCAGTGGTCCCGTCGTATGTGCCAAGTGACGGGGGTTTCTCCAAGGCTTTTGGGAGGCGGGTGGCCAGGATCTCCTGGGACAACGGGCCGCGAGGCTCGTCGTCGTCACTGGAACTGGTGTATGATGGTGACCGGACAGGCTGCTCGCGTCGGCGGTTCCTTCGTGGAGAAGGTGAGCGGTTCCTTCGAGGAGAAGGTGAGCGGTTCCTTCGCGGGGAAGGTGAGCGTGTCCGTCCTTTGGACCTGATTGGAGATTCCTCGTTCCTCCGAGTCCATTTGTGGTCATGAGCGTGCTGGTTACGTGGGGAGATCTGGTCGCGTTTTCGTGTTACGCGAGGATCGTGCTCTTGGCGCAGTCTTCGGTCGATTTCTCTCTGTGGCTGCGGGCTTCTAGATCGTCGCTGGTTCTTCCGCGTAGGAGGAGATCTTGGACGGCGAGACTCTTCTAGTGCCCCGATCCTCTCGTTTTGCTACAGGATCAGGGTGTTGGTTTTGTTGAGGGCCTCCAGGAGGGCTGCCACGGCCGGGTCGGCGCTGGGCGGAACAGGAACGGGCTGGAGGTCGAGAGACGGTTGATCGTTGTGGCGATCAGCAGGAGTTGGGGAAGGAGAAGCGGGGGCTCTATCCCTCAGGAAATGGGCATCTCGGAGGAGAGATGATTGGCCGTCAATGTCAGATTTGTTGACGGGGAGGATGGTGGAGTGAAGAGCATCCTGGGTGCGATCTTGGGAGGCCATGATCGTGATGATGTTCGAAAGTTGTTTTGATCTTCGGTTAAAGAAAGAAGGGGAGAACAAAGATTCCCACAGACGGCGCCACTGATCGTGATGGGTGGATCAGATCCTGTAGAATCAGGCCGCCAAGTGCGTCAGGGATGCTGGTCGTATGGAGAGGAGGAGGGGGTGTACCTGCAAGGCACTCCGACGCTCAAGTAAGTAAAGGTCAGAGAAAAAGGGGGCAAGTACAAAGAGTGAATTCTTAGGGTGAATATTGGATATCTGACCCTCTCAAGCGAGAGGGTTTATATAGAGCCCCCAGCGCGTGACCAACGGTCCTATTTTCGGGGCAAAATAACTGTTTTCCCCAAAGAATAGGTAACTACCCCAACTAGCCGTTTTCCCCAAAGAATAGGTAACTACCCCAACTAGCCGTTATGTCGGCAGGGTGTCCAAAACTAGCTGTTATGTCGGGCATGAGCATGGTTTCGGGCACCTGCCCTTAGCTGTTCGGGGAGCGATGAGGCCGTGCGTAACGGGCAGTAATCCCGGGGAGGAACTCTGCATTCCTTGCCCGATTGGAGGGGCAGAAAGGTCATTTTTGCCCCTCTGTGGATTGGACTTAGGCAATTTGGGCCGCTCTGGAGCAGAGGCGGATTGGGCCAATTCTAGCCATTGGTCCAGTCCAGAACAGGAAGAATATAGATTTGGTTAAAACCATATTGCTAATTAACCGGTTTTTGCTAACCGGATTTGGATATGAATATGGATAATTTTAATAACCGGTTTATTTGAGCATCCCTATTTGAATCTAAAGAAAAGTTGAATTATCTTAAATATATATATATATATATATATATATATAACGTATCATATATGAATTTAATTTTTATGTGAGAACAAAAGAACGAATCTGAACCATTAGATTTTAAATTAAATTGTGGAGATTATTTGTGGTTTTTGTTTTTCTCTCTCTTCCATTATTAAAATAAATGATAAAAGAGAGAGAAATAAATTGACACATAATCCCCATCATTTATTTTAAAATCTAATAGTTCAAATTCATTCTCATGTTCTCAAATAAAAATAACATTTTCATATGATACTTAAAGTATTCAATCAATCAAAAACATTTTTTTTTATTTGAAATTTTTACTTTTTAGATTCAAAGAATACTTTATGTTTCTTGACTATATAGATATATATTAAATATTTTTATATAAATAGTTTACATAAAGTATTTAATAAATCTAAAATTTTATTGTTTGTTATTTTCAAAATTTAACATTTTATATTCAATGAAAAATTATTATATACAGACTATATATATATATATATATATATATATATATATATATATATATATATATATATATATATATATATATATATATATATATATATATACTATACACTTTATATAAACACTTCAATAAATCTAAAAATTTAAAAAAAAAATTTTAAATTTGACTTTTTGATTCAATGAATAATTTTTGTATCTTAATTATATATATATATATATATATATATATATATATATATATATATATATATATATATATATATATATATATATATATACATAAATTATTCATTGAATCAAAAAGTCAAATTTTGAAAAGAAAATAAAATTTTAAATTTTTAGATTTTTTGAATTGTTAATAAAATTTTGACTTTTTAGATTCAAAGAATAGTTGATGTATCATGAGTATATATATATATATATATATATATATATATATATATATATATATGAATTTAATTTTTATGTGAGAACAAAAGAATGAATCCGAACCATTAGATTTTAAATTAAATGGTGGAGATTATTTGTGGTTTTTGTTTTTCTCTCTCTTCTATTATTAAATTAAATGATAAAAGAGAGAGAAATAAACTAACACATAATTTCCACCATTTATTTTAAAATCTAATAGTTCACATTCATTCTCATGTTCTCAAATAAAAATGACATTTTCATATGATACATTATATATATATATATATATATATATATATATATATATATATATATATATATATATATATATATATATATATATATATATATATATATATATATATATATATATATATATATATATATATATATATATATATATATTACTTAAAGTATTCAATCAATCTAAAACATATTTTTTTTATTTGAAATTTTTACTTTTTAAATTCAAAGAATACTTTATGTTTCTTGACTATATAGATATATTTAGATATTTCTTATATAAATAATTTACATAAAGTATTTAATAAATCTAAAATTTTACTTTTTTTTTCTTTTCAAAATTTAACTTTTTATATTCAATGAAAAATCATTATATAGAGACTATATATATATATATATATATATATATATATATATATATATATATATATATATATATAGACTAAACACTTTATATAAACAATTCAATAAATCTAAAAATTTAAAATTTTATTTTCTTCTTAAAATTTGACTTTTTGATTCAATGAATAATTTTTGTATCTTAATTATATATATATATATATATATATATATATATATATATATATATATATATATATATATATATACATAAATTATTCATTGAATCAAAAAGTCAAATTTTGAAAAGAAAATAAAATTTTAAATTTTTAGATTTATTGAATTGTTAATAAAATTTTGACTTTTTAGATTCAAAGAATAGTTGATGTATCCTGAGTATATGTATATATACTCACCGCCAAATTCGCTTTTGTTGAACAGTAACCACATCCTGAGCATTTATTAATTCTAATTTGTTCTTTTCTAGTTATTATTCTTTCTAATGCTTCAATTAGATCATTTGTTCGTTCTTGGATAAAGTCAAAATCTAGATGTAGATATGTTATCATATTTATAATTTCATCATAACTATCAAAGGTTCTATAAATATTAGTATAATTTTCTATCTCATAGTCTTCATTTATTTCATTATATAAATTATCAATCTCATCTTGATTTAATAAATTTGCTTGGTCCATCATATCTTCAAATTCAGTTTGGGTTAGTGAACTCATTTTAAAAATATTTCCTACTCTCTGATTCAGTTATTAATATTTCGTGCATAGAGGTTTCTTACCTATGATAATGATAAACAGTAAATTGAGAAGGTTAATGGGCCTTACCACGCTTCTTGAGCGATTAATTGAGCTTGCCGTCCTTCAACACCTTAACAACGCCTACCCGGTTTTAACGGTGGATAAGTGGACCTCGGGCTCCGATCGTTCTTAAAGCATAGAAAAATGCTCAGCCTTCTGAGTTATTTACTGAATCCTTATCTTAGCTAAGTAAACATGAAGAAATATTAAGACTAAACTCAGATTTCAGAAACTTAAAATTTTATTAGAACATGATGGTTTTGTACATATGAGGGGGTTTTATTCTGAGAGCCCGTGATTACAAATGATACATAGACGAGCTTTTATAGGCACACAAAAGATAACTTAACTATAGTTACAACATTATTTGACTAGAGTTACATTATTGCTTGGTTCTAGTATGATCTATGTCACATCCTTATCTCTTCTTTTTCCTTTTTCTTGGTCGGCCAAAGTGCTTGTCGGCTCTATCTTTTTACTATTCTTTATCAATTTTCTTTGCAATAATGACATCTGTGGTCCCCGTTACCTTTTACTATCCGACAAAATTCTTGATGTGTCTCCAGCTGTCCTTGGAAACTATTGCGTTCAATCTTCTGGGTAAAAATCTGCAGAGTTCTTAGAATTCCTAGTTGTTGATCTTTATCTTTTTTGCAAATGACTATTGCTTTATCACTCATAGAGTAGCTCCAAAACATGGCTTGATCATAGGTCTGCTTCATCATCATAAGAACTACATGGAAACCTAAAGCTCTTCTTCTAGTAATCCATGCTTTGTCAACCGTTGGCTTATCTTCCTTATTGATCACTTGCTGGGATTGTATTGATTCATCATTCATAGTTCCAATCTTGACAAAATAAACTGACTCGCCTTCTTCATCAGGGCTGGCGGTATATATTTTTACAAATATGGTTTTCTGAGGATTTACTCCTTTGATATATCCTCGAATACCATTAACAATGGATTCTGGAAAATGTTTTAACTTGGACAAATCATTACTTGGATCAATACAAATAGAATCAATAAACCCGAATCTTAAGAGATCATTAAGAAGATTAACATCTTCCCAATCATCTAAGATTATCAGGATCCTTGGATATATTGCCTTGTATTCAATGATATAACTTTCAATTTCTCTTGGATTTCCTTTATACATAAAATCAACCATATTTTGATAAATTGCAATGAATTTATCAACTGGTTCCTTGGCGGGGGAATTAATTAACTTGTCTTTAAACGTAGAATTTATAAATCTTAATTTTTTAAGAGGATCTTTTTCTCTTCCCAAAAAATTAGATGAACTTGGTCTTTCTCTTGGTGGATCTGGATACGATCTAATTTCAAGAGTTTGGAAAATCTTTTGTTTAATTGATTCCATATATTTAGAAAAACCTTCAAGCTTATTGTTAATTATAGCCATATGACTATCAATTTCCGCAGCCATATCGAAAAATTGCTTTTCAATTTCTTCAAGCTTAGATTTAATAACCTTGGATTTATCTTCTTGGAGTTGATAATAGTCATCCATTGGGTCTTGACAAATGATCTGCAAAACAATTATCAGTTCCTTTTATATAAATAATTTTAAACGTAAACGGACTTATCCTCATCTGCCATCTAATCCTTCTTCTATTAACAATGTTGTCTTTAATCTTGTTTTCGAGGAAAGCCTTAACCTGTGTATTATCTGTCTTAATAATGAACTCCTTTTTTGCTAACCATATTTTAAAATATTCAATGGCTCTAATTACTGGTAAAACTTCCTTTTCGTTTATATCACAGTTTAATTCAGTGTTTCTAAACGTTCCTGATGTATATCTAAGAATTAAATTATCCTCTTGTCGTCGTAATACTGCACCCCAAAACTTATCTGAGGCATCTGTCTCAATATATAAATTATCTTCTTCTCTTGGTAGGGAGAGTTTTTCTAAATGTTTTACCTTTTCTTTTATAGTTCTTACCCAATTAGTATCTTCTTCATTCCATTCAAATTTTGTATCTTTTCGGATCTTGGCTTACAATCTACTCTTTAATTTAGCACAATCTTTAATAAATTGTGAAGCATAATTAATATGTCCCAAAAAGGATTGAACTTGTTTAATATTATCTAGTTTATCTGAAAATTCTAAAAAAATTTCAGATATATGAGGTTGTAACTCTATGATGCCTTTATCAATTATTAGTCCTAGATAACTAATTTTCTCCTTGGCTAATTCAGCTTTCTTTTTGCTTAATACTAATCCATTCTCGTATGCTCTTGTAACAAATATAAATAAGTGTTTATTATGGTCACTAATATTTTGGCTAAATATCAATATGTCATCAATATAGATAATTATAAAAGAATAACAATCTCTATAGATTTTATCCAATCTTTCTTGGAATATTCCTGGACTTGTCTTTAATCCCATGGATAATACATTCCATTCGTATCTCCCTTAGGGTGTACTAAAAGCTATGCAATTTTTACTATCTTCTTTTAATAATATCTGATAGAATCCTGATTTTAAATCGAATTTTGAAAATATTTTTCCATCTTTAATCTTCTCATAAATCATATCTTTTCTTGGTAATGGATAGGGGTAATCTTTTACAATCTTATTTAAGGGTTTATAATTTATTACCATTCTTGGTTCTCCACTTTTTATTTCATTATGGTTTCTTACTAAAAAACTTGCAGAATTGTAACTACTCTTTGTATTCCGAATTAAATTGTATTTTAAATATTTCTGTATAATATTTTCATAATCCTTTTCATCTTCTTTAGTATATAACATAGGTTTTTCACATATAGGCTTTTCCGTTAATAGTTCAATAGTAGCGTAATATTGTTTTCTCCTAGAGAAAGCTTGTGGGTCATCTGAATAACATTGTTCCAATAAGCCCAAAATTTTTTGTTTAATATAAAAAATTTCTTGATTTTGATTTAAATAAATCGGTAGTATTTCACCACGCTGGTTGTGCGTATAAGTATGTCGATAGGGTTGTTCTAATAGTTTTTCTGAGAATTGAGTTCCACATAGGCTTGTAAAGTATACTTTCATTGTATCTAATATAAATGGTACATTTCTATTTATAAAATCTTGTCCTAATAAGAAATCATACACTATATTAGGATAGTAATATATTTTATCAAATCTTATTTTTAAATTTCCAATAATAATCCAAAAATTTTCATATCCTTGATTAAATATTGTTTCATTATTATGTATATCCCTTCCTATAATCTAATCTATTTGTTTTGTATTACCAAATTGATGACTTGTAAGACTAAAACCTGATCCTGAATCGATTAGAGCATGATATATTTTCCTTTCGTATATTACTTGGATTATAATAGAATTTTGTCTCTTAGTGATCTTCTTACACTCTACTAATTTCGATTGTCTTTCCATTATAACATAATTCTATATATGTATCTTTTATCGTATAATCTTCAAAACCACCTAAAAAGTCCATTCCTAGTAGAAATTATGTACTAACGCTATCTTCTACTTCTATATTTATAGGGATTTCAAATTCTTTTATTAATATAACAATTTCGGCCTTATGGGTTATATGGTGTTTGTTATTATAGTAATCTAGATAATAATATTTATTTTCTAATTCTTTTATAGGTACTCCAATACCTTGTATTAAATCGATTGTTATATAACTAGTTCCTGATCCTGTATCTATTAAACATTTAATAGGGTTTCGTCCTAGTTTGATTCCTACATTAATAAAATACTGAGTACTACCTCTTCCTTTTTTCTCGGTTAGATCTAAGCTTTTTCTACCAACCTCTAAATTTCTTGGTTTATAACTTCTTCTCTCAGATTTTGTCTTTCGAATTATTGCTAGGTTTTTATCTCCTATTATTTCTCCTTATCTATCTATATTATTAGGTAATTCTTCGGTTCTTATTTCCTCTATATAGGTTAACTGATCAGGTCTAACCCTTCTTGGTGGTATCCATTCTATTAAAGATCTCCTTAAACTTCATTTTTTCTGATTTAAATTTCATTGTATGATGACTTGGACTAATGCCAAAGATTGTTCTGTAAGTTATCGAATAACAATCACTTCCTTGAGGCATCTCAAAATTTTCTAATTTATGATATAAGACTAGGGCTTTATCTAAATTTCTATCATTGATCGAAATACTAAAATTAGGCTCATATTCAAATATTATTTTTCCAAAATATAGATTTCCCATTACCGCTCCAAATAGAGCATCTTGTATGTTATGCTTAATCCTTTCATCAATTAGATACATTGCTATTGGTGAATCTAATTTTTCCTGAAAATAACCTTTTATCATAACTTGGACTCTGATTAAATAAACTACTTTCATTTTCTTCTTTTTATTTTCATCCATGGTTTTTAATGTTGAGTTTATAATTTCCTTGGTTAATAATGGAATTCTACCTTTCTTTTTTGCCACTCCTATTTCTACACTTGATTCATGGATTTTTTGTACTCGAACTGTCTGTCCTATATACTTTCCATATTTTTCTATTAAGGTTCTTGTTGGTACTATATAAACTATCGTCTGATTCAATATAAGATTCTATAGGTTCAAAACCATAGTCGTAGATTTCATCTAAAATTTTTATATTTTGCTTGTTCCTTTTTGGACATTGATTAGCATAGTGCCCTTCTTGTTTACAAATAAAACAAGTACATGTCTTGGGTTTTCTTGAATAGGTATTAGGTTTATTCACGCTATTTCTATCCTTATTATAACTATTATAACTATTTTTTATTCTATCAAACCTTCTTTTTCTAAAATATAGATTTTTATTATTACCTTTATAATTAGTTCTCTTAAACTTCCATTTCTTTCTTTTCTTATAGGGTTTATTATAACATCCATATTGTCCTACTTCATTATTCTTTGTACAGCATAGTTGTCGTTTCTGATATTTATAGATTTTGTTTTGGTTTCTAGCTTCTATGCAATAATCAGTTATCTTTTTCTTGGCGAACCATGTTTTTGCTCCTAGGGTAGTCTTTTCTACATTTTGTTGCTTCATTTGCTCTGTGTAATCATTTATCAATCTAGTCCTAAATGGTTCTGGTAATTTTTCATAATACATTTTACTATAGAGTTCATACTCTGTTGACGAGTCTTTAAACCTTGCTTTATAGAACCAGTCGGTATATTCACAAGTGTATTGGTCAAAATAGCACATATTACAAATGCTTATATTCATCATACCTCTTATTGCTCTTTCCCTATCTATTTGCCATAGCTGAGTGGTATCTTGATAGTATCCTAAAAATTCTCCTCTAATTAGTTTTTCAAGATTACTGAGAAATATTACTAAAGTTGCTGATTCATTCTTTAGCATCTCGTAATTAGCTCCTAGACTTTCAATATATCGGTCTACACTTCCTCGCATGGTTCTTCTTAAGAATTCTATACCTTGTTCTTTAGTCATTCCCTCTTTATTTATTACTGCTCCATTTTCTTTTATCCACATAGTAAGCATTTTTTCTCTATCTTCAACGCAATCTAGATCTAAGTAAATTCCAGTTGGGTTTAACGCTTGAGGTTCTTTGTCATATGGTACATATTTCATAGGGATTGTAATACCCTATATTATCTAATTGCTCAATTGGATATCAGATGAGTATCTATGTGCTCTATCTTTGGTATATTGGATTAATGGAATCCTCTAAGTACTTTAAGTATTGACATTTGGGATCAATAGAGCAACTGTTGACTCTGAAGAGATCAATTATTTCAATTCACGAAAGGATTTTAAGGTAACTTTAATAATTGATCAATTTAGTTGAGACGATAAAATATCAATTGGAGATATTTTACCTTGATGGAATTATATTATATAATAAGCATTATATATATATATATATATATGTAAAGAAAAGAAAAAGAGAAAGATAGAAAGAAGAAGGAGGAAAAGAGGAAAAGAAGAGAAAGGGGGAAAAAGTCATGGATAAAGAAGAAAAGCTTGTGGATCATCTTCATCGATTCATCATTTTCTTCAAACTCCTCTTCGATTATCAGGTGAGTTCTAGTTAGACACTCTAAGTGCTAGAAACTCACGAATTGGAATTAGGTTAAATCGAGAGAAAATGAAATCTAACGGATAAAATGAGTTGTAATCGGAGTAATATGGTTGATATCTATATGTAATCATCTCTCAATGCTTACTTGTGTGTTTGATCATGTTTTGGATGAGATAATTGGTGAAAATGAACTGCTGTACGTTACTGCAAAATTCTGGGTTTTCGCAGGTTCGCACTGCGAGTCCCCTAGCGAAGGGGAAAGCGAGCATTCGCTGGTTACTCGACGGCGAAGGTGAGGGTGAACATTCACCAGAGGTTCGCACTGCGAACTTTACCTTTTTTTGGTTCTACCATGATTCACCAGACGCTCGCACTGCGAATGGGGTGGCGAACCCAGTGTTGTTTAGGCATTCGCTGGGAGCTTCACACTGCGAATGAGGAAGCGAGCATTCGCTGGCTGCTTCGCAATGCGAACATGACAGCTTTTCCCGTTTTGTTCCTTCATAAATTTTGATTTGTAACTCGGATCGGGACGTTCTTGGTGTCATTAGAAAGCTATGACGGAAAGTAATGTTTTGTGAAATGTTGGAATTGACATCTTTTGGATCGTAAATCCGATCGAGGCATAGTTATAGCCGATGTAGAGCTGTGGAAATATCCTATGGGATAACAGTGATCGATATCGATCTGACACCCTATTAAATGAATCGGAGGGACCCCGAAAGGGATGTTTTATGCGATGAACCATTATGTGATTCTATTATACTTTTGTATAACTTGTGATTGAATTATATGTGCAATTGTGATATACTTTGCCTGTTATTGATGTTTAACTTAATCGAGAGAGTATACATGTTAAAATATGAAATTAGGTAGAGTGAGGAAACCTTACCCCAAAACAAATGGCATAGTTAAGATTGTTATAATTATAGGTTGTGATTATGATCGATAAATAATCTAGATGGCGATGCTCGTGCATTCGATGTAGATGTGCATCCTTGTCGAGCAATGGTCTAGAGGAGAGTGAGACACTAGTATGGAACATGTGTGTGAACCTTTGTGTTCTTTGAGAAAAGGCGAATGTGGCCTTAAGGCATTGTGGCCTTGTGATTGTCGAATACAATCACGTTGTGTGTGAGGTCACGTAATCGTAACCGGTTATCTTGTGAGTGCGTTTCATGGGTCTCGAGCTCCTCTAAAACATGTGCACAACTACTTGGCAGGTTTGATTCCTGCGTGCAGTATGAATGGCGCTCTGGGAGCGTATGCTTGTGACGGTTAATGGCCCGTGTGAAGTGACGGTTCATAACGGTTAATGGCCCGTAGAACCCGAATCCATTCGTATGTCAAGTAGGTTACCAGGATCCATGACTCGGGTCGACTTCTAGACGTAGAAGCGGACGAGAAAAGGGGATGCCTTGGTGTGGTTATCGATTCGTAAGGAATCTTGAGTAAAGGGCTCAGAACGTAATTCCTTCAGTGATATTTTGAGTTGATGAACTCATGAACATGTTTCCATATAGTGTTAGATTGTGAGATTGTGAACTCAAAGTCATTTCCCTTCCCCTTGACTTGAGTTAGGATTGATAGAACCCTATAAAGCCGAGAGAATCTATAGGATAGGGAACTCACTGAGATTTGATGTATCTCACCCCACTATAGTTGCTTTATTTCAGGTAATTGCAGGTTTGATTTGCAAGTGGAGCAAATGTTAGGATGTTTCAAGAGAAACTTGGCTTTAGTATTTCCGCTGTGTATTTGTTGTATACAATTGAGGACATTGTATATTCTTAGATTTTATTTTCTTTGGCTAGTTTCCATGACTTGTGCCATAGATTGTATTTGTGTTTTTAGAATGGACAAGTATGTGAACTATGCCATTAGGCACTTTTGATGTGTCAGTACCAAACAAAATGTGTGTATTGTATTATTCTAGATATATATTATACAAGGCATTACAGTTGGTATCAGAGCAGATCATATTCTCGACCTAGCCTTGAAACATCATAAGTAAATCTATTCTTGCCTCTGAAGTGTGTCTTGCCATCATGAAACTTAATATCATACTATGTAGTGTTGGGCCTGATCAACCTAATACTATGTATGTGATAGGTAGAATCATGGTTGAGCGACCACGAGGACTCCGAAGTGTTGTCGGAACTTGTGTTGTGAGGGAAGGCTCAAGCCAAGAGTTAGTAGTGTGGATTTTTGGTCAACTCTGTTGAGGTTTTGGTAGAAGTTGTGTTTTGGGTAGCATGGGATTTAAGAGTGCTGTGTTGTTCAAACAATCCTTTGGAATGAATGGAGTCTGAAAGTTAAGGATCTCTATTGGACGATTGGATAAGGTATCAAGCAATGTAAAATTGCTCGTGGAGCTGGATTGACCACTAGTACGGATAAGGATTTCAAGTAATCTCATTCCGTGGAAAAGAAAAGTTGTATTATGGAATGTGTGACGTAAGGTCCGGAAGTGAGATAAGTATTGGTGCTTCAGTTTCTAAGGTCGCTATGGTATCTTGAATGGACTAGAGTACCTTAAGGAATGTGTTCGGAATAATATCTTCTGACTAGTTAAAGTTGAGAGTTAAGGATGTTCGACTTTTATGGGAACCTAAAGTAGTAGAGAAGCGTGAGAAGGAACACAAGGATGGGTTACATGCTTCAAGTGAAACAAGTGTGCGCCAAACGAAGAGTAGAAGATGAATTGCATATATTCAATTATGTAGAAAGTTTAAGTTCAAGGTAATCCATCAGGATTTCTGTTTTCGGTGAGACGTCAATTTGGAATTTATTAACTTGCCCAAGGAACCGTATAAGGTATTATGTTGGAGGAAGAATGAACTCCATTTAGTAACAGAAAGTGTAGCGATACAGACCGGAAGAAGTGGGTGTTAAGGAACAGAGTAAGTATCTTGGATTTAAGGAAAATCTAGTATGATGATTTTATATTTGGACCTAAGAGGATTACAATGGAGGATGAAGTAAACGCAGTATGGAAAACGGTATTAACGGTATGTTATAAGGAAGTGACGACGGAATGTATTTTTGGACGAAGGTGTAATAGAGTTATTGTGTAGTTGTGGGGCTCAAAGTAAGGAAGTCTGGTTAGTGTGTACGAAGTGATGGGAAGGTTCTTCAAGAGGATGCATTACCCCGATCTATTTTCAAGTGTAGAGCAACTTCTGTACTTGAGAATAATCGGAATAATTGGAATCTACCTTTTGTCGGACTAAGAACGTTGTTGCCTTATTTCTCACCAAGGAGTTTAAGTGAGAGAATAAGGTGGTATGCTTGTTATGAGATGTCCATCGCTTTTGTGGTACCGTGTAACGGTTGTGTAATGGGTTTTGCTTGTGGATGAAGTAAGTTTGAGTTGTGGCTTAAACCCTGGAATGTCGTCATCGTTGGCTTTCATATAGTGTAATTGTATGAGTGGAGAATGAACTATCCCATTGAAGTTTTGTCGTGTGGCCGTGTCGGAATTTGGAATTTTTCCTTGTCACTAGAAGGGAGTGTGTCGTCTGCATGTTTGATTTTGTTGATTTTACCTTGAGTGGATCGTGGTTAGTGAATGTTATACAAGTTAAGAAGCCACGAGTTGTGAACGATATTTCAAGTAGGATGAATCGGATTAAGGGTTTGAGTAGGGATGGCTTTGAACTAAGAAGAAACTGGTTTTTGATTCTGCAGCAGTGTTACCCGACTAACGCAAGGTGGTTAACTGATTAACATGTGCATGTAAGGTGTTACGTGGGATTTGGAGAAGTTAACCGATTAGCTCAGATGGTTAATCGATGAACGTATGGGTAAGCTATGGAATCTCTTGAGAACCATCATCTGTGTTTTGTTACCTTATGTTGCTCTGAGTGGAGAGTATTGTGCGAATGTAAACGGGATTGTAACTAAATGAAGAGCGGAGTTGTATTTTGAAATCGTGACTTCTGGAAAGGTGTTGCATTGTTGACAAATTTTTCAGACGACAAGGGAGTTTGGATTTGGGGGAATAACTTTGTGAACTGTGTTGAGTATGAGAAAGTCTTAAGTGTGCTACTGTTGAAAGACTTGAGGATGAAGTTGGAGGATACTCACGAAGTATTGATCTTGCAAGGAATGTACTTCGATGTGTAATTATGGTTTTAAGTAAGGTATGAACAGTTGGTCTGAGTTAGTAATTGTTAACTTCCGTGAGCTCATGGTATTGGATTTAGACTCCGTGAGAGTGGTACCAGTTGTGTGCAGTTGTGTTTGACCCAGAGAAGGAATTTGAAAGTTATCTTTACAAGTACGAGTAAAAATGGGACGTTCCGAAGTTAAGCATGTAACTTGGAATTGGTTGTGGAATGGAACGAATGAAAAATGTGGATTCAATTGAGAAACGTGGCATGTCCTTTGAGGGTGTGTGTACGTGTAGAGTGTTGTGTGTGGATTAGTGAGTAGTATGGAAACTCACAATCTCGCTTTGAATGGTGAAAGTTTTGATAAGTGATGATTCGTATATGTTTGAAGTTCCATGATGGTGTTACATTGTCAGTAGTGGAGATTTGGTGATGGCAGAAGCCTTGAGTAAGTCGGAAACCGTAAGAAGAATCGATTTGGAATGTGGTAACCAGAAACGAAAGTTGTCAAACTATTTTGGGATATATGGATTCAAGATCGAATGGTTTTGGAGTTGCCTGTGTTATGGTTGTAACAGTGTAACTCATGTATCTTTTTCGTCTGAAGAGTGTTGGACCGATGTTTGTAGATTGTGTGTTGGCAAGGAAATTGTTATACCATAGGATGTCAGTAAGTTTCTTGTGCCATTGGTTAGTAAGGACCCTAATGGATAAGCGTATTCCTCCGCAGACTGTTAGCTACCTAGTAGTATTTAAGAATCGTGGTGTTCCACTGTTAGATTTTGGGTTACGCAGTGGAAGGTGACAGACGAATGAGTTAGGTCAGAATAATAAGAATTTTGAAGGATTGTTGCTTGTAAGTATATAATTAAGAAGATTTCATTCTAATTGTATTACCTTTTGGTGTGATACGACAGGAAGGAAATATTGGATTTAGTAAGTACAATGTACAGCATCAGACCAGATGGAACTGGTAAAGAAGTCGTTTAAATATTAATGAAGTGGTTTTGGACGTTGAAAGTTATGGAGATATAAATCGTCGTTGACTGCATGAAGTTAAGAGATCACTGAATTACACCGGGAAGATGTGTTAAGTGTTGTTGTTCTAACTTGAGATAAGAT
This sequence comes from Lathyrus tuberosus, assembly GCA_022829125.1. NCBI lineage: Eukaryota > Viridiplantae > Streptophyta > Magnoliopsida > Fabales > Fabaceae > Lathyrus > Lathyrus tuberosus. The sequence goes on from JALAZF010000474.1 coordinate 4,074,491, forward strand.
GTTACGATCTTGTGGTGAGTCGGTAGAGGAATGTAGAATGGTGCATTCTTTCTGAAATAAGATACGACTAAGTGTTTTAGTAAGGAAACAACAGATGAATTTGGGAAGGAAAAGTTTGAAGTTTACCCAATATTGGAACAAGAGTATGATTAAAGACGTGAAGTTGTTAAATTGTGAAATATGGATTTTTGGTCTGTGGAATCAAGTTGGAATTGGAATGCGCCAGAAAGTTTAACGGAAGTAAAGTTGAGTGTGGAACTAAGATAATGATGCAAGTTATGATTATTGTCGAATAGAGGAAATTCGGAGGTGAATTTCAATTTAAGAGGGGGAGAGTGTAATACCCCATATTATCTAATTGCTCAATTGGATATCAGATGAGATCAGATGAGTATCTATGTGCTCTATATTTGGTATATTGGATTAATGGAATCCTCTAAGTACTTTAAGTATTGACATTTGGGATCAATAGAGCAACTGTTGACTCTGAAGAGGTCAATTATTTCAATTCACGAAAGGATTTTAAGGTAACTTTAATAATTGATCAATTTAGTTGAGACGATAAAATATCAATTGAAGATATTTTACCCTGATGGAATTATATTATATAATAAGCATTATATATATATATATATATATGTAAAGAAAAGAAAAAGAGAAAGATAGAAAGAAGAAGGAGGAAAAGAGGAAAAGAAGAGAAAGAGGGAAAAAGCCATGGATGAAGAAGAAAAGCTTGTGGATCATCTTCATCGATTCATCATCTTCCTCAAACTCCTCTTCGATTATCAGGTGGGTTCTATTTAGACACTCTAAGTGCTAGAAACTCACAAATTGGAATTAGGTTAAATCGAGAGAAAATGAAATCTAACGGATAAAATGAGTTGTAATCAGAGTAATATGGTTGATATTTATATGTAATCATATCTCAATGCTTACTTGTGTGTTTGATCATGTTTTGGATGAGATAATTGGTGAAAATGAACTGATGTACGTTACTGCAAAATTCTGGGTTTTCGCAGGTTCGCACTGCGAGTCCCCTAGTGAAGGGGAAAGCGAGCATTCACTGGTTACTCGCACGGCGAAGGTGATGGCGAACATTCGCCAGAGGTTCGCACTGCGAACTTTACCTTGTTTTGGTTCTGCCACGATTCGCCAGACGCTCGCACTGCGAATGGGGTGGCGAACCCAATGTTGTTTAGGCATTCACTGGGAGCTTCGCACTGCGAATGAGGAAGCGAGCAATCGTTGGCTGCTTCGCAATGCGAACATGACAGCTTTTCCCATTTTGTTCCTTCATAACTTTTGATCCGTAACTCGGATCGGGACGTTCTTGGTGTCATTAGAAAGCTATGACGACCCTCTATCTGATAAATGATGTGGGATAAATGAATTACTGGAAAATGAAGGAAAGTAATGTTTTGTGAAATGTTGGAATTGACATCTTTTGGATCGTAAATCCGATCGAGGCATAATTATAGCCGATGTAGAGCTGTGGAAATATCCTATGGGATAACAGTGATCGATATCGATCTGACACCCTATTAAACGAATCGGAGGGACCCCGAAAGGGATGTTTTATGCGATGAACCATTATGTGATTCTATTATGCTTTTGTATAACTTGTGATTGAATTATTATATGTGCAATTGTGATATACTTTGCCTGTTATTGATGTTTAACTTGATCGAGAGAGTATACATGTTAAAATATGAAATTAGGTAGAGTGAGGAAACCTTACCCCAAAACAAATGGCATAGTTAAGATTGTTATAATTTTAGGTTGTGATTATGATCGATAAATAATCTAGATGGCGATGCTCGTGCATTCGATCTAGATGTGCATCCTTGCCGAGTAATGGTCTAGAGGAGAGTGAGACACTAGTATGGAACATGTGTGTGAACCTTTGTGTTCTTTGAGAAAAGGCGAATGTGGCCTTAAGGCATTGTGGCCTTGTGATTGTCGAATACAATCACGTTGTGTGTGAGGTCACGTAATCGTAACCGGTTATCTTGTGAGGGCGTTTCATGGGTCTCGAGCTCCTCTGAAACATGTGCGCAACTACTTGGCAGGTTTGATTCCCGCGTGCAGTACGAATGGCGCTCTGGGAGCGTATGCTTGTGACGGTTAATGGCCCGTGTGAAGTGACGGTTCATAACGGTTAATGGCCCGTAGAACCCTAATCCATTCGTATGTCAAGTAGGTTACCAGGATCCATGACTCGGGTCGACTTCTAGACGTAGAAGCGGATGGGAAAAGGGGATGCCTTGGTGTGGTTATCGATTCGTAAGGAATCTTGAGTAACAGGCTCAGGACGTAATTCCTTCAGTGATATTTTGAGTTGATGAACTCATGAACATGTTTCCATATAGTGTGAGATTGTGAGATTGTGAACTCAAAGTAATTTCCCTTCCCTTTGACTTGAGTTAGGATTGATAGAACCCTGTAAAGCCGAGAGGATCTATAGGATATGGAACTCACTGAGATTTGATGTATCTCACCCCACTATAGTTGCTTTATTTCAGGTAATTGCAGGTTTGATTTGCAAGTGGAGCAAATGTTGGGATGTTTCAAGAGAAGTTTGGCTTTAGTATTTCCGCTGTGTATTTGTTGTATACAATTGAGGACATTGTATATTCTTAGATTTTATTTTCTTTGGCTAGTTTCCATGACTTGTGCCATAGATTGTATTTGTGTTTTTAGAATGGACAAGTATGTGAACTATGCCATTAGGTACTTTTGATGTGTCAGTACCAAATAAAATGTGTGTATTGTATTATTCTAGATATATATAATACAGGGCATTGCAAGGATATAATTATTTGGTTTTCTTATATTATAGTATTGTCTTCTATCAATATATTTCCTAGTTGGGGCTTCTTGTTCTTCCTCATTTACTCTCCATTGATTATCGGACATATTACTCGCTGAACTTGAGGCTTGTCCTGGATTTACTACTACTGGTGTATTTGGATCTCTGGTATTTGGTTTAATGTCTACACGAATGTTTTTATCATCTTCGCCTATTTCTAAAGTTTTTAACTTATCTATTAATTCATTTTCATAATCGCTGTCATTCTCCATTTCTAGATACTGATCAATATTTACTTTCATATTTGCTTCTCTAGAACCCTCTTCATTACTTGAGCTACTATCTATTTCTATTTCCGGATTTAACTCTTTAATCTCACTTCCGTATAATCCTAAAATTGTGGGTGACATCTAATCTTTGTTTTCTAATAACTTATCAATAATAGATTTTTGTTTTTCTTTATCGGTTTTAGGCGGTCTTCCTATTATATCTTGAATGAATTTCTTGTCTAATTCATTTTCTAGTAAAATATTAGTAATCTCTAGTCGTTTCTTTATTATTTCTAAATGATCATTAAAAAATTCTAGCTTTTCATGATTAATTAATTTTAGAAAGTCTTGCTTAGTTTTATCTTGCTCTAGGTTTTCTATTTCTTCACGTAATACCTTTATTTTATCCATACTAAACCTTTTGTAACATTGTATAGATCTGTTCCCATATCTCTTTCCGGGATTCATCAGTTTCCTTTTCAATGCGTTTCATAATACTTGTTTCTATTTGAGTTTTGTAATGTATTAAACAAATTTCTAGTTGTAATATTCCTTCAGAAGTAAAGTCGTATATGTCTTTTCCTTCTACGGTTATAATTGGTAAATCTATTCCTTGTAACCTATCATAATTACTAGAACTAGAACTACTAGCTTATTTTTCAATAGCTTGTCTTTCTGAATCATGTCTTTCAACCCATAAAGCAGCTGCTGGGACGTCCAGACATGGCCGGTCGATTGCTCAAATGGTCGCTCGAACTTTCCGAATTTGACATCCAGTATGAAAGCAGGAAAGCCTTCAAGGCCCAGGCTCTGGCCGACTTCGTCGCAGAAATAACGTTCGCAGACTCCCCCGCGAGTGAGGCGCATTAATGGACCATTTTCGTGGATGGTGCCCCCAGCTCGGCAGGAAGCGGTGCGAGCATCATACTGGAAAGCAACGAAGGAATCATCGTTGAAGTGTCGCTCACTCTTTCCTTCCCAACCTCTAACAACCAGGCTGAGTACGAAGCCTTCCTCGCTGGATTACGTCTAGCCAAGGACTTGGGCGCAGAAGAAGTCGTCATTTGCACAGATTCACAACTCGTGGCCCTTCAGGTTTGAGGAGAAAAATAAAGCCAAAAACGACAACCTAACTGAATACCTAGCCCTGGTAAAAAAGGAAATGGCGAAGTTCACAACGGTAGAAGTGAAACATGTTCCCCGCGAACATAACGTCCGAGCAGATGTTTTGTCCAAACTGGCCAGTACAAAGAAGAAAGGTGGAAATAAGTCCGTCATACAAGAGGTTCTACCTCGACCCAGCATCAAGAAGGCTTCCCCGACCCTTGACGTACACGTGATCGGCGACAACAATTGTTGGATGACCCCCGTTTATAACTACCTCGCCAAGGACAAACTCCCGTCCGACCCCAAGGAGGCCAGCGTGGTTAGGCGAAGAGCCTGCTCTTACGTCCTGGTCGAAGATAAACTCTACCGGCGAGGATTTTCCATTCCACTGCTCAAATGCGTAGAGGAAGAAATGGTCGCTCACATCTTGCGTGAAATACACGAAGGAATCAACGCCCAACATCTCGGTGGAATGTCTCTTGCCCGAAAGGCCCTTCGAGCAGGATATTACTGGCCGACCATGCAGCACGACACTAAAGAACATGTGAAGAAATGCGATAAATGCCAACGGCATGGGAACATGCATCTGGCTCTACCTAACGAGCTCAAGGTTATGTCCTCCCTGTGGCCATTTGCCTGGTGGGGCCTAGACATCCTAGGACCCTTCGTGGTAGGATTAAATCAGAACAAATACCTAATAGTGGGCGTAGACTACTTCACAAAATAGATAGAAGCGGAGGCCCTGGCCAAAATAACTGCCCTCAATATACTAAGTTTCTACAAACGAAACATCCTTGCATGTTTCGGCATCCCCCAAGCGATAGTAACGGACAATGGGACACAATTCGCGGACAGGAAGTTCCAAGACTTCATTGGCCAACTAGGCACAAAGCAACATTTCGCGTCCGTCGAGCACCCTCAAACAAACGGGCAGGCTGAAGCAGCTAACTGGGTCATCCTTCGAGGCCTCAAACGGAGGCTGGACGAAACAAAGAAGGCTTAGGTCGAGGAGCTACACAGTGTCTTATGGGCATACCACACAACTTCACACTCTACAACCAGGGAAACACCTTTTCGTCTAGCATACGGGACCGAGGTTTTAATCCCCATCGAAGTTCACGTACCCTCTAGGCGGACAGAGTCGCCCCTAGACGAGGAGATGAACGACGAATCATTAAGAGAAGAACTCGACCTCGTCGAGGAAATCCAAACTGGGGCAACCCTCTGCGAAGCCTCATTAAAACAAAAAATTACCATCAGGCACAACGCCAAGGTGATACGGCGAGAGTTCAACGTGCGAAACCTTGTTCTAAAGAGAAACCACAAAGACTCTCGCGAGGGCAAACTAGCCGCCAACTGGGAAGGACCCTATCGTGTCTGAGCAAAAATGGAGAATAGGGCCTATTACCTAGAACATCTCAACGGGGAAGAACTTGCTCGACCATGGAACGCCGAAAAGCTAAAACAATACCATAACTAAGGCCCTAATTCTCGGTTCGACCCGTCACGACGACGAACGTCAGCTACCGACCACTATGCACGCCTAGGTACAAGCGTCGCATACGAATAAAGCAGAACCCCGCTCAGTAACGAGCCGAGTATATGCTCGACAGCGGTTCTCAATCGAGCATCGCTGTCGTTAAAGTACCATGACTGGAAGAACCCCAGCTCGCGATGGGACGTTCACGCCGTGAACTCAGGCCTCAAACGCGACCTGAGCTCCGCACCCCCGCCAGGATATTCCCCAGCCGTTCGACTAGTACCCCTCACTGCCGAACACATCTACAACGAGCAATCCCCTGAAACTTCACATAAGTCCAATATTCTCTATCACGGGCAGACATACATTCACAACGAGCATGAGCACAACACTTAGCAGAAAATAAAAGCAAGTAAAACCATGCAAATAACAGAACCGGCCACCAGGACCAGACACATAATTTAAGAATGGTAAATGGACACTAGGACCATGATTGTACTAGATTACATAGACCAGAGGCCATGCCCCCAAAATAGGTTACAACAAATACACAGCACGTAGGCCGGACAAATTACAACAACAAAAAGAATATCATTCACTCATCCATCTGGTCGGCAGGCTCGGGCTGAGGCTCCTGGTTTTCCGCAGGCTGTTCCTCGGCATGCTCTTCAAGGAGGGAGTCAGGCATAGCGATTCGGACGTCTTTAACATGCGCCAGATAATGAGTACCCTCGATGGAAAAGTCAAGTCCGGGGTTCACCACCCGCAGCTGAGACGCGACATTCTTGAAGGATTTGTCCGTAATGACGATATTATCATCCTCGACCGACAACATATGGGCAACTAGCTCAGACCTTGTCTTCAGTTCCTTCACATCCTCGGGTTCATCTTCGCCCAGAGCATTGACCGCCCTCAGCTGCTGGACCAGCTCCTCAGCCACTTTCTTCTCCGCAGCCAGCGTAGAATTTTCCTTCTTCATCCTGGCCACCTCCTCGTCAGCCTTCTTTCGGGAATCGTCAGCACTCTTCACCTCTTCCGTGAGAGATGCCACGGTAGCCCGAGCAGCCTTGAGTTCAGACTCAGTTGCAGAGTCCCCTTCAGCATATATGGCCGCCATTTCCAGAACTCTGACCAGTGCAGAGGCATCTTGGGGCCCGGCTGAGATCCACAGCGTCGTTGGCCTCGTCCGCTTGGTTCGTAAGGTCAAAGGCAGGGGAGATCCCCGGGGAGCAGGAGTGGGAGAAGAGGTCCACGCAGCAGACTGAGCAGGGGTAGAAGCACGCACATTGGCAAATCGAGACTTCGGAGGAGCCATTCCAGGCTTGTTCCTCGCAAGAGGATTCTTCACCATCCTCTCATGAGCCTGAGGCATCTCACCTCCACAAACAAAATATGAGCATGTTAGATATGAGAAAAGAAAATAGTTCAGGCAAATTAAAATAACTGAGACTACCGAGCAGCTTCTGGGCTTCCGCAGGAGTCTTGCACTCCAGGAGTGCCTTGGTACTAATAAAGCGGTATTCAACCCTCTGGCTACCATCCTCCTCGAAGATCGGGTCACCCTTCTTCGTCCAACATTCAGCGAGCAGGAAGGAGTTAACGTACTTTACCAGCGTCTCGTACGCAATGGCATCATGCCCGTCTAACTCGTGCGGCTGAAGAACGTAATCGTCGGGCTTCTTGGTGAAATGGCCAGGTCCCCAGTGGATGGGGAACTTGTATACTCTCTCCCCGATAAACTTCCCAGCCTCGTCGCGCAGCTCGTTTCCCTCCTCGTCGACCTCGATCTCCCAGAGATAAGTGTTGTCCTAGGCAGCTTCCGATACGGGCTCAATGATGTAATACCTCTCCTTGAACGTCCGTATCGATTCAGAGAAAGGCTTGAACAGCTTGCGAGGCTGATTCAACGAAACCCAACCGTACTTCCTCCCCGACAGATGTCGTTGAAGGTGGAAGACTGTGAAGAACAAGGGAAGAGTAGCCCCAATCTTCAAGAAATCACAGGTCAGCTCAAACACCCATATGAAGGCCAGTGAGTTCGGGTACAGCTGCGTAGGGGCCAACTTCAAGTGCACAAACACTGATTGCTGAAAATCAGTGAACGACAATCTCAATCCCGGCTCTTTGAAGGCATATTCGTACTTAGTGAAGAGATCCCCGAAATCTGTACAGACTCGATCATCCTCGGAGGGAAAGTGCAACTTCCACTCCCCCTCTGGTCCGACTTCCGTAAAAACATCCCCTAAGTACGTGGCAAAGGTGGACCCATGCTCGGCCGGTTCAACCACCTCCCACTCCTCCGCGGAATCCTCGACGACATCCTCTTCCATATCTTCCATTTCATCTTCTTCCCTAAATTCGCTGGGGATACTTGGAGTCGTCGAACTACTTCTGTCCGAGGAACTCGCCTCTTCCTCGGACGAGTCCAGGATAATTTCTCCATCTGGCCCCATCGCCATATAGATCACCTGAAAAGTAGAGAAAAAAGTGAATTCGACGATAGATCAAATCCACCCTTCCACCGCTAGTCAAGTGAAAGGGCGCACAACGGGCTGAGGACGACGTCCCTGGCCTAAGCCCTAACATCTAACAAAAAACTATAAGTGTCTCCCACGAGGAGATGCCCGAGGCAAGCCGCTTCCGTACGAGGAACTTCCTCGAGCCACTTCCCAGTTTCCGTTTGAAGCTCCGCCGGAAACTGCAAAGCTTCACCGGAAACTGGGAAAGCTCGCTGGAAACTTCATCGCTACTTCTGAATCTGAACGATCACAGCGGTTACGCGTGCATCATCATCGCAATGACGCCGAAAACTGCCCAATTCACCAGAATATCCTAAAACCTAGCGGCCTCATCGGCGGCGGAAAATGGCACGACCACCGTCCACCACCAACAATCACTGGAAACTAATATATTTCATCTTCTACACCTAAACCTAACCGCATGCAAGACTACAAACAGCCGTCAAATGGGTAAAAGAGCAAAAAAATCAGCGAACTTACTTGATTAAGAAGGTGAATAGCAGCTGCCCAGAAGTTGACGCGGTGGCCGGAATAGCAGACGACGGTGACGGGCAGGAATTCTGAAGAAGACGGAGAGAAACAAGAGCGAAAAAGTTCAGAATGAAACGAGTTTCCCCTTTTTATATAGAGGGGCACGTGCGATGGCACGCCCTCGTAGGTCATGATGGCTATTAACTAGCCATCATTACCTAGCAACGGCTGCACAGAACTCTATGCACACGTGGCGCCCTAATGTTTCCAATTCCTTCCAACCGTTAGCTTCCCCGTATGATGGGCAGTTCTATCACGATCAGGAATATCACGGGGACCAAAGGCAACGGATACCACGAGACAAACCTCCTACGTCACCAAGCGACGACCCTATGTTAGCTCCCCGGAGCCACGAGCTGTCCTTAAGTCATCACTCACATGCTCGGGAGCAACGACTTGGGGGGCTCCTATTCTGGAATGGGCCGATGGTCAGGCATGGCCCAATCCACTTCTGCTCCAGAACGGCCCAATTTCTTAAGTCCAATCCACAAACGGGAAAAAGTTACCTTTCTGCCCCTCAACCAGGCAAGGACTGCATTGCTCCTCCCCGGAAATGCTGCCCGTTACGCACAGCTTCTCCACTCCCCGAACAGCTGAGGGCATGTGCCCGAAACTATGCTTAGGCCCGACATAACGGCTAGTTTTTGGCACCCTTCCCGACATAACAGCTAGTTTAGGCAGTTACCTATTCTTCGGGAAAACGGTTATTTCGTCCCGAAAATAGGACCCTTGGCCACACGCTGGGGGCACTATATAAACCCTCTCGCTTGAGAGGGCCAGGTATCAAATATTCACCCTACGAACTAATGTTTTGTACTTGCCCCTTTTCTCTGACCCTTTCTTACTTGAGCGTCAGAGTGCCTTGCATGTACACCCCCCTCCCCCTCTCCATACGCCTAGCATCTCAGACGCACATGGTGGCCCACTTCAACAGGATATGATCCAGCCTTCACGATCAGTTAGCATCTCAGGTATCTTCCGTTCCGTGGTCCCTTTATATGGGAGGTTTTACTTGTTAGTCTGAGATGTCTTTCTGACGGGATAAAAGAGGTCAGATTTTGTGCTTCCTGAATTCTCTGCTAACACGAACATGCTAGATTTTCTCTCGAGAAACACTCAGAGAAGTGTACTTTTTGTATCGTCCTTGCATACCTCAGTCAGAGTCGTCTTTCTGCAAGTTAGACTCCTTCCCTATTGCACGGCTTGAGTTAGTGTCGTCAGAGGTGGGGTTATCGAAGTGTGTATTCAACTTCTCCGCCAAGATCATGCAGAACTGAGCCATACTCAATATCTTCTGATTGGTTTTCACCCTTATCCTTCCAATATTCAATCGGAAGGGGTTGATCACGTAGAAGGTCATTATCGAAGATCCAACACTTCAGACATTTTTTGCTCTTTCCACCTCAAAAACATATTGCATGAAACTGTCAATATAATATCGTAAGCTCTATTTCTTCCCTTGAATGATCCTACTCAAGGTAGCGATGGTCACCGAGTGTATCTTCTGCGTAGTAAAGTCCATAGAGAAGTGTTCACATAAATTAATCTATGATCAATGCTCCCGTCCGACAGACCATTGAACGACATGATGGTCGGGCCAACTAAGGTCAATGCAAAAAACTTGAATTTAGATGATTTGTCAACACTGAAATAGTTTAGTCAGTCATTAGCAAGTTTTAATTGCTCGTCTGGATCTTATTTTTCATCATACTCACCTAGCCTGGATGGCTTCTCCATGGATTTGGTATCTTGCTTTCCAAATCCTGGTGCACAACGAATGCTTATGGTGGACCATCAAATGTCTTTTTTTCCTGATCTGCGGGAGGAGCGTGATTTCCTTGTTCTCCCTCGGGACTTTGGGGAAGACTTTGATGTTTCTTGCTCCTCAAATGATGTTTAGACTAGGTTTCATCTCTCTATGTCGCGGTCGACTCTGCACCGATAGTTTTAGCTCTTCGGGATACTGCTTCATGAATGGTGTTTCCTCACAGAGGCGCATTGTGAAGGATTTATTCAAGGCGAAGTAGCCTTTCTTCTATAGCTTTTGAGTTTTGCGTTTGAACGATGATATACATGTTGTTCAGCAGCTCATTAGCGCCTTGTAATCCAAGGTTTGCTTGTAGTAACTTTAAGCCAAGTAAGTCTTCAGGCTATGAGGAGAGAGCAAAGAAGCTTGAATAGATTCAGCAGTCCGAGGAATCTAGACTAAATCTAGATGTAACTGAACTTCTTCTTCAAGTATTGCAGTGTTTCGCTGAGGAGGTGGAGGCGGTTGATTAACAACTACTTAGGAGGCGGCCACAATGGCTTCTCGCACAACGGAAGAATGAGTGGCTTTATATTTAACAATTACTTATAAGCATACAATTTAAATATCTAGGAATTCAGGAAATCAGAGTTGAAGCGATGTCTGATTAGATCAAACGCGATAGATCTTCACGTTCGACTTTAGAGGTTGTTGGTTCGGTGATTTAAGAAGGTTATGAACTGGTAAGTAAAAAAAAGATCATGGAATTATGGAGAACCGTAGGTTGAAAGGTTAAAATCCACTTTTTCCAATGTTATTAAGTCTTCCTAAGATAATTGAAGTTATTTGAAGACCCCCGGCTGTTGTTTGGCTTTGTTTGGCTTAAGTGTAACACAAACGACTCCTTCTCAACAGATTTGGCTTCTTGTTGAGGTTTATTCAAAAACTCTTCAAGTGACTTTGTTTTCAGGCTGAGCTTTTAGGGGTTATTAGGGCTGGAAATGAGTCGAGTCGAACTCGCCCCAGCTCAGCTCGACTCGTTAAGAATTGATTCAGCTCAAATATTGGTTCGAGTTCGATACGAACTTTTTTTAAAGCTCAAACTCGACTCGTTATAAGTTAACGAGCAACTCGGTTCGACTCGTTAGGTTCAGCTCGCTTGCTTCACGGACTTAAAACCCACTTTTTAAAGTCTATTATTTTTTATATATTTGACATTTTAAATTAATATTATTTTAAAAATAAAATATTGAAATAAAATAAAATTTATTAGATTGGAATTTAACTTTGTTTAAAAAGTATACTAATTCAAAAATTAATTAATTTAAATGATGTTAAGTTTATTTGTATAATTATTTTTAGCAATATTTTGCTCACTTGAGAATATAAATTATCAATTAACATTGTTAGATTAAAATAAAATATAAAGTTAAAATTTATATTAAATCTTTAAATCTACTCTTAAAGACAATATAATTCTTTTCATATATAATCGAGTTGGCTCATGAACTTAACGAGTTGAACTATGTATAGTTCAAGTTCAACTCATTTAGTTAACGAACTTAGTTTTTCGCTCATATTCAGCTCATTAGGTTCATGAACCAAGTTCAACGAATTAATTGTCGAACCGAGTTCCGAACTATTTTCGAGTTGGTTCGGTTCATTGTCAGTCCTAGGGGTTATAAAAGCCATTGATTTCGCTTCTAGTTTCAATTGGAATAGTATTTGGCTTGAAATCGACTATTCTTTTGTTTTGTTGGCTATTTATGATCGTAAGGTGGTCTCTTAGAATATTAGGACCGTTTGGCTTAATTGTTTAGTCAAAATTAGGCTTTTAAGTTTCACATTTCTCATATTTACAGAGAAGAGAATCAGTGTGCCAATTTGTTAGCTTCTTTGGCTATCAACTCCTCTCTGGCGCTAACTTGGGACATGCCTTCGGGGGCCCTTATGCCCTTGCTTGTGCACAACAATTTGGGGCATCCGCATTATCGTTTTGTTAATCTCTGAGAGGGTTTTGGTATAGTCCCCCTCTAAGTACTAAAAAATAAAAATTAAAAAAATAAACCATTTTTCCCCATTTTTTATTAATTTTCTTTAGACAAAATTATATATGTTTTTTCTTTTTCTTTATTAATTCCCTTTTATTTTTGTAATAATATATTTTAATCATATTTTATAATTATTATAAGGGTTAAATATGTTTATGGTCCTTCTAAATATCTCAATTTTCGATTTTAGTTCCTCAAAATATTTCCTTCAAAGAATGGTCCTCATATAATTTTTCATCCACACTTTTGGTCCCTCTCGCAAATTAGCGACGGTTTTTACAACTTAGCGACAGAATTATCGACTGAATTAACGACTGTTTTAGCAACGGTTTTAGTATTAGGAACCAAAAGTGTGGATGAAAAATTTTAGGAGAACCATTTTTTAAAGAAAATATTTTAAATGAATAAAAATGAAATTGAGATATTTAGAAGGATCACAAATATATTTAACCCTTATTATAATTTCTTTAGACAAAAATTGTACTCTTGTTTTTGTTAAAATGAAGTCCATTTTTTTTCCTTTTTTATTAATTATCTTTACTTTTTCAAAATAATATATATTTCTTAAAATATTAATACTTAAAAAAATAAGTAAGTGTTGAGCATATAATTTTTTTTTAGTTATTGAATAACCATTTCAAATTTTATTTCAGAAGGTGATTAGCTATTATATTTACTATTACAATTTTATTTTTATTAGACATTTAAATAACTAACTTCTCATTTCCAGTTCATTGCACTTATCCAACTACTATTATAAACTATTTGATTTTAGTATTTTTGTCATTTTGTAGAAATTAAAATTAAATGTTATACATATTACAAAGATTAAGTGTAGTATAAATCAATTTTTAAAATAACTACGAAGAAAAATAAAAAAGACGGCAATAACAACTAAGCTTTATTCTATTTAGTGGAGTCAATTATATGGATTAACTTTCTTCATAATGTTCTATTTAATATCATGCTTTTATCCAAATTATTTATCTCAAAATCTTTCTTAAGAACTTCTTTTATAGTCTTTCTAGGTCTTCTCTGTTCTATAGTTGTTGAATTCTCTTTATCTGATATACTCTCTTTACCACAGAATTTACATGTCTTCTCTTTCTATGCTAAAACCATCTAAGTCTATTTCGCACCATATTTTCTACTATAGGTGTTATCCCAACACTCTCTATAGTATTATCATTTCTAATCATATCTTGTCTAGTTTTACCGTACATCTAACGCAACATCTTCATCTCTACTACACTTATTCTATTCTCGTGTTGTTTATGAACCACTTAACATTCTGTCTCGTACAACATCGCATGTCTCACCGCAATCCGATAAATTTTTTCCTTCAAATTGAGCAGTACCTTTGTGTCACATTAAACACTTGAAGCCCTTAACCATTTCAGCCACCCAACTTAAATTCGATGATTTACATCTCATTCTATTTCTCCATCATTTTGTATTACAGACCCAAGAAATTTAAATTATGTGACTTGAAGGATGATATGGTCTCCAACTTTCACCTCTATATTATAAATCCTTCTTCTTTTGTTGAACTTAACTTCCATATACTCCATCTTACTTCTTATTATGCAAAAGTATTGTGTCTCTAAAGCTCATCTTCAAGTCTCCAATCTTTCATTTAAAGTCACATTCGACTCTCCAAGTAGGACTATATTATCTGCACACAAAAAACATGCAGTTTGGTGCTAGCTTTTGGATGTATTCCATGACTACATACAATATTAAGGTAAAAAGGTAAGAGACTTAGGGTTGAACCTTGATGCAAACAACCTGTAATGGGGAAATTATTTGTAGAGCTTTAGATTATGCGGGTCTTCGCTTTATACATATTTTGAATAACTCAAATATATGCAATCCTAACCCCTTTCTTCTATAGGTTTCCACGAAATCTCTCTAGGTACTCTATCACATGTCTTCTTCAAGTCAATAAAAATTAAGTGCAGGTCTTGTATGTTCATCTGATACTGATCCATCACACGTCGTAGTAGATAAATCGCTTGCATTATCGACCTACCAGGCCTAAAATCAAATTGATTCTCAGTGACTTGGGCCTTTTTTCTTAATCTTTGTTCAATCACTATTTCACATAACTTCATGGTATGATTCATAAGTGTAACCCCATATATTTTGCATAATTTTGTATACTGTAACGCCCCAGTTTTAGTTATTTTTATTTAATTGAGTCGTTTTGATTATTTTATTATTATATTATTTTATTTCTGACTTTTATTTGAAAACATATTATTTTTCGTCGAGATTATGTTTTATCTGGTTTTGGGAACGTTTGCGAGATATTTGAGTGTAGGGGTATTTTGGTCATTTCACTTTAATTTCTCCTAAGTTAGAAACATATATAAATAGAAAGAAAGAGAGAAAATAGAAAGGAAAGAAAAAGAAGAGAAGAAAAAGAGGAAGAAAGAAAAGAGAAAGAAAAGGAGAAAGAGAAAACTTGGATAATCTAAGAACCGATTCAACCGACTTTTCAAACGCGATTTAATCTGGTAAGGGTGCGAAACTCGATTATACTATGTTTGTGTATGATTATGTATGTTTGCGTAGTAGTTTTATTGGTTTTTAGATATAGGTCGGAATTTGATAAACAATCGAAATCGATGTTTTGGCGGTTGGAAATCGATGTAAACGTTGTAGAATACTAGTTACCATGATTAGATTATGTTCTGATTGCTATATGTTAGTTTGAAAGTGTTTTGGGGGAGAAAATATAGGTTTGGGTTATGCAACAGCGCTGCTGGGTTTTCTGGTTTTCGCAGGTTCGCACTGCGAATCCCTTAGCGAAGGGGAAAGCGAGCATTCGCTGGTTATTCGCACTGCGAAGGTGTGGGCGAGCATTCACCAGAGGTTCGCACTGCGAACTTTGTGATATTTTGTGTTGTTTCCTTTCTGACTTGGTTCGCTGGGGAACTCGCACTGCGAATGAGGGAGTGAGAGTTCGCTGGATTATTCGCACTGCGAACGTTGGGAAATTTTTAGGCTATTTTCAGTTCTGACTTGGCTCGCTGGGACATTCGCACTACGAATGAAGAAGCGAAGGACTCGCTAGGAGCTTCGCAATGCGAATGTGACAGTTTTTCCCAATTTGTTTTCTTTATAACTTTTGATCCGTGAGTTGGTTTGAGGCGCGGTTTGATGCGTTGGGAAGCTTTTGACATGTTCTTTCTTATATTATTGGTTTTGAGATTAGTGGACGATTTAATTATGTCGAGAGTTGGAATGGTGTCGTTTTGTTAATTTGTACCATTGTAAGTGTGTGTAGTTTATGTGTATTATGCAATATGCTGTGGATATGAATGTTGTATGACTTGTGATGATGGTTGGTGACCTAAGAGCTGGTAAATGCAATGTGTTGTATTTGATGATATATGCATGATTATGGATGTGTATATGTGTGCATTTGAATGTCATGAGTCATTGTATGTCAAGCATCATGATATGCATGTGGTGATGTCGTGTGCCCTAGTGGGTGTGAGCGACGAATTGGTTCCAGGGGGAATCCGCTATAACATCGTGTGCCTTAAATGCATAAGAGGACCTAAAGCGATGATTATAGACGATCGTGTGCCTTATACAAAGAGGACCTAAAGCGATCGGATCGTGTGCCTTATACAAAGAGGACCTAAAGCGATCCATAAGCGTCGTGCGCCTTAAAAAAATAAGAGGAACTAAAGCGACGGGGAACATCGTTTGCCCTACGGGGTGTTACATGAGTAATTCTAAGTAACAAGCGATGGTTCCAATAGTTCCTGAGTGAACTAGTGTTGAGAATGATGGATGGATGGTACCGCATGTGCATTGCATAGAGTCGTTGTGTCGGTCTCTATGCATTTGCATAAATCATTAATGGATTGATTGTGAGTGGAATTGTGGATGAATTTGATGAGTTGATATATGTATCTATGTTGGTGATATTTGTATTGTGCTTGATTATATATACTTGGTGATGGATATCTGAAATATACTTTGTGTTGTTTTGTGTTTGAATTCTGGTATAAGTCGTGGTGAGAATATTTTATATGTGTATTTTTGTGTTAATATATAATTGTATGCAACTATATTATTATTGTGTTTCTCACCCTTCTGTTGTTTTTTAATGCTCTACGAGGCATTGCAGATTAGATGCTGGAGGTATTTTTGTGAAGCTTAGGTCTTCATTCTTTTGTCGGTCGGCTCTGATATGTGGCACCGGGTAGTCGGGGAGATCGAGTGTGATTATTTTGTATTATGTATACATGTATCTTTTGGATTGTAAATGTATGATGTTGTATATAACAAGCAAACTCTTTATGTGATATATATATATATATATATATATATGAGATTCAGTACAGATTTTCTGCTTTTATTCTGTATCTGAATTGTGGGTGTTACGAACTAAGTTCTTTTGTTATGTGCTACCTGTAATGTTGCATATCTTTATGAGCAGGTTGTTGTATGTTTGTTTCAAATTGATGTGACGCTCTCGTCTATGCCGTGAATTTTTATTTATACTCTGATTAATTGTTATCGTTTTAATAGCCTAGGGGTGTAGAAGGGGGTGTTTCATTAAGTGGTATCAGAGCCAGTCCGTGTCAGTTTGTGTCAGTCCTTGTTGGTCTTTGTGGTTCGGTGAACTGTTTGTTTAACCATAGTTGCTGTTATTGGATATGAACAGAATATGGCTGGTAGGAATGATGCTGCTTTAGCTGTTGCGATGCAAGCTATGGCTCGGGCTGTGCAGGGTGCACCTAATGCTGCGGGTAATGATGAGTTCAGGAAGAACAAACCGTCTGTCTTCAAAGGAAGATATGATCCTGATGGTGCTCAGATTTGGCTTAAGGAGATTGAAATAATCTTCCGAGTGATGGATTATGCTGAGGATCAGAAGGTGAGACTGGGTACTCACATGTTACTAGAAGAAGCTGATGATTGGTGGGTTAGTACACGTCATGTGTTAGGAGCTGCAGGGGAAGAGATCACTTGGGTTGTGTTTAGCGTTGAGTTTCTGAGGAGGTATTTTCCTGAAGATGTTATAGGAAAGAAGGAAATTGAGTTCTTGGAATTGAAACAAGGTAGTATGTCTGTTGTTGATTATACTGCTAAGTTTGTGGAGCTTGTGCAGTTTTATCCACATTATGCGGAAGCGACTGCGGAATTTTCTAAGTGTGTGAAGTTTGAGAATGGATTGCGTCCTAAGATAAAGCAGACAATTGGTTATCAAAGGATAAGAAGGTTTTCTAATTTGGTGGATTGTTGTAGGATTTATGAGGAGGATAGTAAAGCTCGTTCTACTCACTATAAGAGTTTGAGCGATAGGAAAGGGAAGCAACAGTTTCGTAGTGGTCCGTATGTAACACCAGCTGATAAAGGTAAACAAAGAGGTAATTTTGAGAGAAGGCCAAGTGGAGGAGGTATGTCTAATCCTCTGAGATGTTTTAGGTGTGGTGACCTAGGACATCGTCAGTTCGAATGTACGAAAGATATGAGGAAGTGTTCTAATTGTGGAGGTTTAGGACACATTGCAGCTGATTGTAAGAGGAATGTGGTGAAGTGTTTCAATTGTGGTGAGCCTGGACATGTTAGTACGAAGTGTCCGAAACCGAAGCAAGCTCCAGCTGGTGGGAAAGTTTTTGCCTTGGTGGGAACTCAGACTACAAGTGCAGACCGTCTGATCAGAGGTACTTGTTTTATTAATAGTACGCCTTTAGTTGCTATTATTGATACTGGAGCCACTCATTCGTTTATTTCGTCTGAGTGCGTGAAGCGTTTGAATCTTGTGTTGTCTTCGATGGGTGGAGAGATGGTTATTGATACTCCAACAATGGGGTCAGTAACTACTTCTTTGGTTTGTTTAAGTTCTCCTTTGACCATTTATGGTAAAGATTTTGAGATGGACTTGGTGTGTTTGCCATTGGAGGGTTTAGATGTGGTCCTGGGTATGAATTGGTTGCAGTTTAATCGGGTTCATATTGATTGTTATCATAAGCTAGTAAGGTTTCCTTATCTTGAAGAAGAAGAAGACTCGAGTTTCTTATCTACCAAAGAGTTGAAGAAACTTTTGGCGGATGAAGCTCAGTTGTTTGGGTTGTTTGCATCGTTGACTGTGGAGAGTCAAGTTTCACTTGATGCGTTTCCTGTTGTGTGTGATTTTCCGGAAGTGTTTCCTGAGGATATTTCAGATGTGCCGCCAGAGAGAGAGGTGGAGTTTTCTATAGATCTAGTTCCTGGTACTAGGCCTATATCGATGGCACCATATCGAATGTCGGCATCTGAGTTGGTGGAGTTAAAGAAGCAATTGAACGAATTGTTGGAAAAGAAGTTTGTGAGGCCAAATGTGTCACCTTGGGGTGCTCCAGTTTTATTGGTGAAAAAGAAAGATGGGAGTATGCGATTGTGTATTGATTATCGCCAGTTGAATAAGGTGACAATTAAGAATAAGTATCCTCTTCCGAGAATTGACGATCTGATGGATCAGTTGGTAGGTGCGTGTGTGTTTAGTAAGATTGACTTGAGGTCGGGTTATCATCAAATAAGGGTGAAAGAGGGAGATATTCAGAAGACGGCTTTTAGGACACGGTACGGTCATTATGAATATTCTGTGATGCCGTTCGGGGTTTCTAATGCGCCAGGTGTATTTATGGAGTACATGAATCGTATTTTCCACGAGCATTTGGATCGATTTGTTGTGGTGTTTATTGATGATATCTTAATTTATTCTAAGTCTCGGGAGGAGCATGCGGAGCATTTGCGCATTGTGTTGCAGGTTTTGAAGGAAAGGAAACTTTTTGCCAAGTTGTCCAAGTGTGAATTCTGGTTGTCGGAAGTGAGTTTTCTTGGGCACGTGATTTCAGGTAACGGTATTGCTGTGGATCCATCTAAAGTAGAAGCAATTCTACAATGGGAGGCTCCGAGATCTGTTACTGAAATTAGAAGCTTTTTGGGTTTAGCTGGTTATTATCGAAGGTTCATTGAAGGTTTTTCTAAGCTAGCACTTCCATTGACCCAGTTGACTTGTAAAGGACAAGCGTTCATTTGGGATATTTGGTGTGAGGAAAGTTTTAGTGAGCTAAAGAGAAGATTGACTACAGCTCCGATTTTGATCTTGCCGAATCCTACTGAACCGTTTGTGGTGTATTGTGATGCGTCTTTGATTGGGCTAGGGGAGTGTTGATGCAAGAAGGTAAGGTTGTGGCTTATGCTTCGAGGCAATTGAGAGTGCATGAGAAAAATTATCCTACTCATGATCTTGAATTAGCGGCGGTGGTTTTTGTGTTGAAGATTTGGAGGCATTATCTCTACGGTGCAAGATTCGAAGTCTTTAGTGATCATAAAAGTTTGAAATATTTGTTTGATCAGAAAGAGTTGAATATGAGGCAACGTAGATGGTTGGAATTTTTGAAGGACTACGATTTTAGCTTGAATTACCATCCTGGTAAAGCTAATGTGGTAGCTGATGCGTTGAGCCGGAAATCGTTGCATATGTCCGCTTTGATGGTTAAGGAGAGGGAACTTTTGAAATCATTTAGAGATTTGAGTTTGGTGTGTGAATTGACGTCTGACAGTGTACGGCTTGGTATGTTGAAGGTTACTAATGATTTTCTGTTGGCCGTTAGTGAGAAACAGAAATTGGATGTGAAATTGGTGGATTTGATGGCGGTTAGGAATAAAGGTGAAAATGAGGACTTTAAAGTGGATGATAATGGTGTTTTGAGGTTTCGTGGTAGGATTTGTGTTCCTGATGATGCGGAGTTGAAAAGGATGATTTTGGAGGAAGGACACCGGAGTAATTTGAGTATACATCCGGGAGCTAATAAGATGTGCCAAGATTTGAAGAAGATTTTCTGGTGGTCTGGATTGAAGCGAGATGTGGCTCAGTTTGTGTATTCATGTTTGACGTGTCAGAAGTCGAAGGTAGAACATCTGAAGCCTAGTGGTTTGTTGCAACCGTTGGATATTCCTGAGTGGAAATGGGATAGCATTTCTATGGATTTTGTGACAGGGTTGCCGAATGCACTGAGGGGACATAATGCTATTTGGGTGGTTGTGGATAGGCTGACTAAATCGGCGCATTTCATTCCGATTGACATCAGTTTTTCTTTGGAGAGGTTAGCAGAGATTTATATCGGTGTGATTGTGAAATTACATGGGGTTCCGTTGAGCATTGTTTCAGATAGAGATCTGAGGTTTACCTCGAGATTTTGGGAAAGTTTACAAAAGGCGTTGGGTTCTAAATTGAGATTGAGTTCGGCTTATCATCCGCAGACGGATGGACAGACGGAGAGAACGATTCAGTCGTTGGAAGATTTGTTACGAGCTTGTGTTCTTGAACAAGGTGGTGCGTGGGACAGTTATCTTGCGTTGATTGAATTCACGTATAATAACAGTTTCCATTCAAGTATTGGAATGGCACCGTTTGAAGCGTTGTATGGACGAAGATGTCGAACACTGTTGTGTTGGCACGAATCTGGTGAGAGTTCAGTGGTTGGACCGGAATTGATTCAACAGACTACAGACAAGGTGAAACTTATTCGTGAGAAAATGAAGGCTTCTCAGAGTAGGCAAAAGAGCTACCATGATCGAAGAAGGAAAGATCTTGAGTTTCAAGAGGGCGATCATGTATTTTTGAGAGTTACGCCGGTGACGGGTGTTGGTCGTGCATTGAAGTCGAAGAAGCTTACTTCTCAATTTATTGGTCCTTACCAGATATCCGCGAGAGTTGGTGTTGTGGCTTATCGGGTGGCGTTGCCGCCGAGTCTGTCAAATTTGCACGATGTGTTCCATGTTTCACAGCTTCGGAAGTATGCTCCGGATCCGTCCCATGTGATTCCGATGGACGAGGTTGAGGTAAGGGAGAACCTTACGGTTGAGGCATTACCATTTAGGATTTTGGATCGCGAGTTGAAGCGATTAAGAGGCAAGGATATTGCACTTGTGAAAGTAGCGTGGGGGGGCGCTGCTGAGGGCAATTTGACTTGGGAGTTGGAGAGTCGGATGCGGGAGTCGTATCCAGAGTTGTTCGTCTCAGGTAATATTTTCGAGGACGAAAATTTCTAAGTGGGGGAGAGTTGTAACGCCCCAGTTTTAGTTATTTTTATTTAATTGAGTCGTTTTGATTATTTTATTATTATATTATTTTATTTCTGACTTTTATTTGAAAACATATTATTTTTCGTCGAGATTATGTTTTATCGGGTTTTGGGAACATTTGCGAGATATTTGAGTGTAGGGGTATTTTGGTCATTTCACTTTAATTTTTCCTAAGTTAGAAACATAAATAGAAAGAAAGAGAGAAAATAGAAAGGAAAGAAAAAGAAGAGAAGAAAAAGAGGAAGAAAGAAAAGAGAAAGAAAAGGAGAAAGAGAAAACTTGGATAATCTAAGAACCGATTCAACCGACTTTTCAAACGCGATTTAATCGGGTAAGGGTGTGAAACTCGATTATACTATGTTTGTGTATGATTATGTATGTTTGTGTAGTAGTTTTATTGGTTTTTAGATATAGGTCGAAATTTGATAAACGATCAAAATCGATGTTTTCGCGGTTGGAAATCGATGTAAACGTTGTAGAATACTAGTTACCATGATTAGATTATGTTCTGATTGCTATATGTTGGTTTGAAAATGTTTTGAGGGAGAAAATATAGGTTTGGGTTATGCAACAGCGCTGCTGGGTTTTCTGGTTTTCGCAGGTTCGCACTGTGAATCCCCTAGCAAAGGAGAAAGCGAGCATTCGCTGGCTATTCGCACTGCGAAGGTGTGGGCGAGCATTCGCCAGAGGTTCGCACTGCGAACTTTGTGATATTTTGTGTTGTTTCCTTTCTGACTTGGTTCGCTGGGGAACTCGCACTGCGAATGAGGGAGCGAGAGTTCGCTGGATTGTTCGCACTGCGAACGTTGGGAAATTTTTAGGCTATTTTCAGTTCTGACTTGGCTCGCTGGGACATTCGCACTGCAAATGAAGAAGCGAAGGACTCGCTAGGAGCTTCGCAATGCGAATGTGACAGTTTTTCCCAATTTGTTTTTTTTATAACTTTTGATCCGTGAGTCGGTTTGAGGCGCGGTTTGATGCGTTGAGAAGCTTTTGACATGTTCTTTCTTATATTATTGGTTTTGAGATTAGTGGCCGATTTAATTATGTCGGGAGTTGGAATGGTGTCGTTTTGTTAACTTGTACCATTGTAAGTGTGTGTAGTTGATGTGTATTATGCAATATGCTGTGGATATGAATGTTGTATGACTTGTGATGATGGTTGGTGACCTAAGAGCTGGTAAATGCAATATGTTGTATTTGATGATATATGCATGATTATGGATGTGTATATGTGTGCATTTGAATGTCATGAGTCATTGTATGTCAAGCATCATGATATGCATGTGGTGATGTTGTGTGCCCTAGTGGGTGTGAGGGACGAATTGGTTCCAGAGGGAATCCGCTATAACATCGTGTGCCTTAAATGCATAAGAGGACCTAAAGCGATGATTATAGACGATCGTGTGCCTTATACAAAGAGGACCTAAAGCGATCGGATCGTGTGCCTTATACAAAGAGGACCTAAAGCGATCCATAAACGTCGCGTGCCTTAAAAAAATAAGAGGACCTAAAGCGACGGGGAGCATCGTTTTCCCGACGGGGTGTTACATGAGTAATCCTAAGTAACAAGCGATGGTTCCAATAGTTCCTGAGTGAACTAGTGTTGAGAATGATGGATGGTACCGCATGTGCATTGCATAGATTCGTTGTGTCGGTCTCTGTGCATTTGCATAAATCATGAATGGATTGATTGTGAGTGAAATTGTGGATGAATTTGATGAGTTGATATATGTATCTATGTTGGTGATATTTGTATTATGCTTGATTATATATGCTTGGTGATGGATATCTGAAATATACTTTGTGTTGTTTTGTGTTTGAATTCTGGTATAAGTTGTGGTGAGAATATTTTATATGTGTATTTTTGTGTTATTATATAATTGTATGCAACTATATTATGATTGTGTTTCTCACCCTTCTGCTGTTTTTTAATGCTCTGCGAGGCATTGCAGATTAGATGCTGGAGGTCTTTTTGTGAAGCTTAGGTCTTCATTCTTTTGTCGGTCGGCTCTGATATGTGGCACCGGGTAGTCGGGGAGATCGAGTGTGATTATTTTGTATTATGTATACATGTATCTTTTGGATTGTAAATGTATGATGTTGTATATGACAGACAAACTCTTTATGTGATATATATATATATATATATATATATATATATATATATATATATATATATATATATATATATATATATATATGAGATTCAGTACAGATTTTCCGCTTTTATTCTGTATCTGAATTGTGGGTGTTACGAACTAAGTTCTTTTGTTATGTGCTACCTGTAATGTTGCATATCTTTATGAGCAGGTTGTTGTATGTTTGTTTCAAATTGATGTGACGCTCTCGTCTATGCCGTGAATTTTTATTTATACTCTGATTAATTGTTATCGCTTTAATAGCCTGGGGGTGTAGAAGGGGGTGTTTCATATACCCCCCTTGTTCTTATAGACTAGAACTAAAAAGTTTGGAGTGTTACTCAATACCTCTATCTCCAAGAATTTTCCACACTTCAATAGGGATGTTGTATGGCCAACCACTTGATGTTATTCATCATTTTCAATACTTTCTTTACCTTTGTTTATGAAACCGATGGCAGTAATTATAGTTTTTATCCCCTTCTATAGTGTCGAGTCTGCTATAGTATTTTGAGACATAAAATAAGTTATAAGAATGTTTTAAAAAGAATGTTTTAAAAAGGTGTTGTAATTATATGATAAGAACTTATAAGTGAGAACACGATGAAGATTTCATAACATATCAAATGAACCAGATTTTTAACCAACATTGAGTTGAGCAACCTTTTCAAATTTTTTGATGATAATTTTACCTGACATCAAATATAGACAACGCAAGTTATGTTCGTACACATTATGCGTTCAGGTTCAACTGTCCATGTATGGTTGAAACCACCAGTGCACCTATAAAGTTCTTTATGGTAAAGGTTCGTTTTGAACCAAACATAAACCTGAGTCGACCAAAATGAGGGATATGCATTGCATTTTAAAGCAAATAATTTATCCAGTACACATAGCCATACCAATCTCAAACAGTTAAACCATCATGTTAGGTTCACATAATAAAAGACATTAGAAACTCAAAAACAGTATCAGCAACTAAGCCAACTGAAGCTAAAGATCTGAAAATTTAAAAGACAACGAAAAATTCAGAAACAATGTGCAATAAATTACTACCATCAAATGAATCAGAAATTCCAAATCAGTCTGCTGGTTGATCAACTTCTGCATAAGCAGTGTCAAGATGTGCTTGCTCGGCTTCGCGCACCTCCTTCTCAGTTTTCCTGCCCTTCTTGCATTTGTAGTACACACTCATAAAAGTCCCAACGGCTCCATACTTCCTCCTACAATGCTCATACAGACCAGCATCAAACATCCTCCAGAAGTTTTTCTCATTCAGCTCAGACACAGCATACTGTGGCTGAAAACAATGATTCTCGATCATCCAGCTCTCCATTTTACGCACTGCTTCTGCACCATCAAACACCTCGCCCCTTAACACAGGACCTGGTGCATAGTAAACTCCAACATCTGTGTACATCTGCGCATTCTGTGTGTCTCCCTGCCTGCGTTGCAACTCGAAGCCTGCTTCTGGGTAGATCATAGTTTTGACAGGCAGCTTGAACAGTTTGTGTGGACAGAGCCAAATGGGGTATATCTGTATTGAAAATCAATATAGTAAGAAAGAAAATATATGGCCGCACATCAGCATCTAAATCATACAAGAAAATTGAATTCCTAAGACAACTTCATAACATAGAAGCTTGAATTGATATAAAATAAAGCAAACATTTTCAAGATATTAGCATTACTTAGACAAATCAGTAACAAGATTTTTTTGGAGAAGTGGAAAACTTTTCTTCAAAGGTGGAAAACAAGTTGAGACAACCAATTAGTAGTTTAGTACAGATCATAATAGACAAAGGAAATGGGCTTTGCTAATGAAAAAAACCATACGAGAGCTTTAGCCCAAACTTTAGTTACTTATAACTGAAACTAGAACCTTAAATGGCTAAACATGACTGAAACACAATCTGAATAAATAAAAGATTGAATAAAATATTAATAATAGTGAATGGAAAAGTGTACCTCCATCTCACGGTCAACCCATTCTAGTGCATCTCCCACCTTGTACAGAGGAACAAGCATGTCCTGGATAACATGCATTTCATGGTAATAGTTTCTAATAGCTTCCCCTTGAGTTGCCTTGAGCAAAGAAACCTTGGGTGGCATCAACCAGCCAAACAGAAACCTAAACCAAAATTGATCACCAAAAGGGAGGATAAGCTTTCCCTCCCAATACAAACACCTAGTGTGCCTGTGATAATACTCTCTGGTGGGAATGTATTCTACAAACAGACCTTTCTTGAGTGCTGTCTCTGCATGTTGGTAGAACCAAGTTTTGTACCACCACCCTACATTGTTAATCTTATTCCCCTTTTTCTTGGCCTCTTCCTTTGAAGCATATCTCCCTGTCATGCACACAGCTCGTGTTGGCGAATAAATCATAGTTTCAACAAAGTCTGGAACCTTCTCATCATTATCCTGGTCCCCATCTCTGGGAGCAAAAGAATCAGCATATGCCTGTGCAATATCTTTCAGGTTACCAACAACTGGTTTATAGGTTAACTTCATGTACTCCTTAATGGGTATAAGCTTGACCTCAGCAGCAACAAGAAGCCCAAGTGTTCCCTGAGACCATGGAATAGCATAAAATAGATCAGAGTACTCATTGTCCTTGGTGGCTTTAACAAGAGATCCATCTGCCAAAATAATTTCAAAGGCGACAACAGTATCAGCAAAAAGGCCATATTTGTGGGAGCTTCCTTCGATCCCATAACCATTTATGAGGCCACCAACAGTAAGATCATCGAGCTCAGCAACCACAGCAAGTGCAAGATTCATAGGCACTGTGACCCTGGTGATCTGCCCCATGTTGACAAGGGGCTCTACCCTAGCAATCATTCTCTCTTTGTCGATATCAAGAATGTTCCTGAAAGGAGAAAGATCAACCTCAAAATGACGAGCCCTCTTATAGTCGACATTTCTCATCCCAACAGCAACCCATGGCTTACGAGCAGTGCAGACAAGACCATCCTTTGAAGGATTCCTCTTTTTGAGACGATTGACGACCTTCTGGACATTCTCATCGTGTTCCTTCTGCCTAGTCTTAAAGGACTTCCACTCAGATCTCACATCCCCAAGGTATGTAAGAAAATAAAGTGTGAATGAAATGGGAAGAACCACAAAAATAACAAGAATCCATCTAAACTTAACAAAGTAGTCCACCCAAATCTTCTTCCTCTTCGGACGCAGGGGAGCCTCAAGATCCGACATTGCTCAGATTATAACCCTCTTCTCTTACTGCAACAAAGAAAAACAAATATAACTCCTTTGAAATTTCACAGCTATAGCTCTTAAAAGTTAATTATTCACACTAGTGGTCATAGTTCTTAAAACTGCTTGCAGGGACATAAACCACGATGTCTCTGACAGACACAACAGTTTTTTATATTACTAAAATAATGAAAACAAGCGAAAAGTGATTTTTTTTTATACAAAGCAATCAAAAAGTGAAAATCAAATCGATTTAGTTGAACAAATTCAGAGTCAGAAACCAGTGAAAAAGAGGATCTAAAACCACAATAACTAGGGTTACTTAAACTTACCACTCTACAAAATTATAGCCAGCAGCTAGCTACCAAACGTGTAGACACAGATTAATCAATAATTCAAACGCCGGTTTGAAATAATCGCTTAATTACTTACTACTACTACTACAACAGTCAATTTCAGATTTCAAAAGAGAGATCGTGGCATGTGCATGAAACATACATAAAACAATAAAAACAAATAGCAGATATACAAATCAAGCAGAAACTAACAAAGATCTGAAAAATGGTAAGAAAACGTTTCTCACATTAACTAGAGACAGTAAGGGTACGGTTTATGTCCGTATAGTGTTCGATAAAAAGTCAGAGAGAAAGAGAATCAGCGAATCTAACAAGAGTAGCAAAATGAAATTGGATTTTTGCTTGTAAAGTTGAGAAACATTTGAGAAATGAATGAATTGTAGTAAAAGTGGAAGCAGATGAAAAAAGGATCGAGAAGATCGAGAGTGTGAAATGCACGTATTAAGATGGACGGAGAAAGTGAAGAATCCAAATTCCAAACACAAAAAAACAGTTGAGAGAGAGAGAGAGAGTACCTGAGATGAGGTTGAAAGAGTGAAGGTGAGAGAGTGAGAGGGTTTTGGTTGTAATGAGTTGGGGGTTTTATTTAACTCAATGATAATGCGAGTGAGTACAGTGGGTCATTGATGCGATTCCCCCTCGTTCATTTCACGTAACTCCTGACTACTTTGTCTCATTGTTACATTATTATCGCTATAAAAAGTAAGCATTTAATTACATTTTCACCTTTCTATTACTCTTTCAATTTTGCAAACATATATTTTATTTTAAGAAAGTTACTTTAAAATAACTGGATGAATAAATAAATATTAAAACTAGATTATAACGTAGATTAGATGTCTTTGTTATCGACTCACTTGACAGACATTAGCTATATATAAGGGCGAGGATTCCAACCTTTACATCTAATTTAATAATCTTTAAAGATAAATTTTCAATCACTAAACTACTTGATTATTAAAATAATAAATTAGAGTTATACCAAAAAAATAATAATAATATATTAGAATAAATTAGATTATTTTAATAGAAAAGATATAGCTTTTTATAAATCTATTTAATTAAAACTAATATGTCTCAAGTCATAAATTTTTCTTTTAATACGGTTAGGTTCATCTATTTAAATAATTATAAATAATTTTATTTATTATTATATTATATATTATACTTTAAATTAGAATATAAAAATAAAACTTAGCTATTTTGAAAATTTTATAAAAATAAATTAAAAATAGTTTATTAATAATATCATAAATTTGTTTCATAAATTCTCGCAAAATTTATAATATTAGATATGCAAATATAAGTAAATATAAATATATTTTTAATATCATTAATGTTTTATTTTTTTCCCATATAAATATTAATTAAATTTTTTATTTATATATATTTAAATAAAATAGATTTTAAAATAGACTAATATGTTAATCAATTCAAAAAGGACAAACACAATATTAAAAATAAGCTTGACAAAGACTAATTTCACCAACTTATATTTATTATTAGTTAAAACTGGGTGTAGATATGGATAGAGTGTAATTCATTTGGTATAAGAAAGAAAAATCATCTATTACTTTATAAAGTTATTATTTATTAATTATATAGAAAGAAAGTAAAATTATTTATTACTTTAAAAAGTTAAGATATATTATTAAAAATTAACAATATTTTATTAATATAAGGATTAAATATATTTTATCTTTATAATATGAATCTTATAATATGAACGAATTTCGATTTATTTTCTGTAAAAAAAAATAATAATATTTTTTGTAATATTTAGATTTTGTTTTTTTTTCTACTTTGGTGATGTGACAATTAGAAATTTTTTATAATTACTAATTTGATAGATCACGTGATTTTCTTTTTTAAAAAATTAAAACCCGCCTGGTTTATTTTTTAATTAAAATAAATTAATTAAAACTTTTTTTAAATGTTTTTAAAAAAAGATTAATGTTTTTTTTTTTTGTTTTAACTGTTTTTCTTTAACGTCTTATTAATAAACTAAAAAAATCTAAAAATTTTAAAACATCATTAAAGAAAAATTGAGGCCTATTAAACTATTACTTACCCATAACAAGAGTTACAGTTTAACAGATCTAAAAATTAAAATATTAGCGAAAATCATGAATACAAAGTCAAACTAAATTAATAAAATTTTAATATTAAAATATATAATAAAATAAGAAAATTTAACACTAATGTGAAAAAAATAGAAATTTATTCGAAATTTTTTTCCTCAAAACTCATACCAAATTCAAAAATTAAACATATTTAATTATAATTATTAATAAAAGTGAAAATTATTTTTTTCTTCTTATTAATAGAATAGGAGCGGTATATACTAACATGTGTTCTATGGTGCAACAAATTGTATAGTTGTTTGATTTAGAAAATTTTCTATACTTATGTAGAGCATAATATTCCGTAGAAGGTGGTCCTTCACCACGTGAGTATTTACTGGCACTCGATTATGTATAGAAACAAATATTAAACGTGGGATATTACGTTTGATACATAATTATGCTTGACATTTTATCAGTATTTTGGGAAGGATATATACGGTTATTTAACACCTCATTTATTTTAAAATAGATCATATTTTATCATTTTTAATGTAATACTGTATGATCTTTACCAAAAAAAAGACAACAGAGATTTTATTAAAAATAATACTTTTATTAACTAGAGTAATGAATTGGTGTAAGAATAAAAGGAAAAAATAAAGAAATGGAGGAGATCGAAGACAGATCAGATTAGAATCCCAATGTGATTTGAGTACATTTGAATTTGAATGGTAGTACTACTACTAAGCACGTGGGAAGTGCCCATTCACATGTGCTACTGATTTACAGACAAAGAGCAGGCTGGCATTGTTCTTTTAATAGTACTATTATTTGTAATCAATTGTTTTTATTATTATAGTCTCCCCAAAATGCCCTCTATTGTTTACAAAAAAATTACAAATTACAAACTCAAAAGTTTTAAATGGCATCTCTCCTTTTTAAAATAATGTCGTTCAAAATTTTTACACATAATAATGATATTTTTATGAGATATTATTATCTCTAATTTTATTTATAAAAAAATTTGTTTTTTTAAATTTATTTAATAATTAATATATTTATGTTATATTTTATCCAAATACATTACTCATTCAATTAATTTAAAAATCAATTTTTTATTTTTATAAATAAGATCAAATGGAGTATGCTCTTATTAAGGCTCTGAAAAGATATTTTTTGAGCTTATAGCTTATGTCTTATAGCTTATAGTTCATATGACAATAAAAGACTTGTTTGATAACGGTCTTTTCATTACGAGTTTATAACTTATTTTATTAGTTTATAGTTTATTTTTCAGATGCTATTTTAAATAGCGTTTGAGCTTTTAATTAAAATTGTGTTTACAAAAATTATCTTTAATTGTTATTGGTTATACATGCATTGTCATTAATGCAGAGTGAGATTTAATGCCATGAGAGTAATCTAGATAATATTAATTAGGAATAAAATTACAAATAAATTAGCCTTAAGCATTGTCATTAATGCAGAGTGAGATTTAATGCCTTGAGAGTAATGTAGATAATATTAATTAGGAATAAAATTTATACAAATAAATTAGCCTTAAATGCATTTTTGTCCATCTATTTTAAAATAAAAAATCAGCTTTTTGGTTCATTCTATTTTTTTTGGATGAGTAGGATCATTTATTATTTATTTTTTTATCAAATTAATTAATAATTAGAACCTAGTGTTAGTGTGACATATATAAACACTTAAACAAATTACAAATCAAGCAATGTGGGGCTAAGTTTACCACTTGAAGGTTGTTGCACCAATTCCACAACTACTCTTCTTCATCAATAGCAAACATTCCATAAACTGAACTCAGCTCACCCTGCACATATTACCCCAACCAACGGCTTTTTATTTGGGATCGCTAGTAACAGTATGTTCATCACCCTATCAATGTCTTTTTATTGTGTTTGAGATTGTTGTTTGTTTGTAATTGTTGGGTTAATATTTTAATATTATTTGAATTGTTTTTTTGCTAATGATGTTTTCTTTTCTTGGTGTGAATACAAACTAGTAATGTCTACAAGAATGTGAAGAAGAAGATAGAAAGAGGTGTTGTTTTCCCAACTTGCATTTCTGTTAACAACACAATCTGCCATTTCTCTCCTCTAGCCAGTGATGAGACAGTGTTGGAAGAAGGTGATATACTAAAAATGCAAGATTTTAAGAGCATAGTTGGAGTTTAATGATGGGTGAATTTACCTAGTTGTTTTGGCTATTTTCTTAAAGTTAATAATGTTACTCCCTCTGTCCCACAATGAGTGACCCATTTGGAATAAAATGGTGTCCCAAAATATATGATCCATTTCAATTTCCAATACAACTTTTCCTATTTTACCCTCTAATTAATATTACTTTCATCGTTCCCAATACATTATAAGGATATTTTAGTAAAAATATCATTCTCTCTCCTTCATTTATTCCTTTTTTCTTAATCTGTGTGAAAAGTCAACTGGATCACTCATTGTGGGACGGAGGGAGTAAATGTTTTCTATGGTTGCAGTGATTTAGCTTGTCATATAGACGGGTTCATTGTTACGGTGGCTCACAGTCATGTTCTTCAAGAGTAGGAAACACTGTCATCAATGCATCTGGTTGTAGTTCATAAATTATTCCAGTGGCAAAAGTAGCAAAATCAACATCATGGCCACAACCCCAAAGGGCTCCAATAAGAGCACTCTCGGTTTGAGTGCGGCCAATTGACAATGAAGCCAAAGTTGCAAGATGGTCAGGTCCTGATAATGTGTGCAAGCAACCAGTAACCAGCAAAGATTGTCATAGCCTAAGTCCTAATTGCTTGATTTGTAATTTGTTTAAGTGTTTATATATGTCACAATAACATTAATTTACAATTGGATAATTGGGCTGACAGGTGATGAATTGGGCTACGGCCCAACATTTAATTTTAGCAATTTGATTAATTAATATTTAAAAAAACTTAATAAATATAACAGAATGAATAATTATTAATTGATTTGTAAAAAAAAACAATAAATAATAAATTATCCTACTCATCTACGCCACGTCATTAAAAATTAATTTTTAATCATAATCATCAATGTCACGTCTGCAAAATTGGAGGGGGCCATGGAAATCCTAAAAGAAGTAAACTTTAGGGACCAAAAAGTTGGTTGTTAAAATGGGAGGACTAAATTTTAAAAAACTTTAAAATAGAGGGACCAAAAATGCATTTAAGCCAATAAATTAATGTTGCATTGAAAAAGTAAAATGATACTTATTTTGGATAGGGTGTACATGGGTTGGGTTGGACAGGGTTTTGCCTAATTCGTTATCCAACCCGTTCAAATTTCAATGAGTTGGGTTCTTCGTCCAACCCATAATTTTATTGTCAAAACCAACCTGAACCGACCCGTTCATTATGGGTTGGGTTGGATCAACGAGTTGTGTTTCAAATTTTATTTTTTTTATGATTCTTTTTGTCAGTTTACAAAAAAAACAGTAACACAACTCAATTCAGTCATACTCATTTATAACACTCAAATTCGATGAAACACTTCATATAATATCTAATAAAATTCATCAACGCGATATAACACATGATATTAGTATAAAATTCAACAAGACACGTTATTTCCATAAAATACATAAGTTGGAAATGATACAAAAGAAAATAAGAAACAATATTTAATCTTAGAGTTATGTAAACTCATTGATCTAATAGTATTATTGGCCGAGAATAAAACTTTTTTGAAAAAATTATGGTTATTAGTGAGATATTAATTTTATATATTTTTTAAAATAATAATATAATAATAAGAAATTACTAAAGTCATATCAATGGGTTGAGTCAACGGGTTCGTGGGTTGCAAAACTCAAACCCGATACCCGAACCAAAACTATATGTTTCTTATGGGTTAGGTTAGGTATATCTATAAATTAATGGGTTCAGATAATTTGTGGGTTGATTTGGTTTGGGTCAGCGGATTCTGGATCGACCCGCAACCATAAACATCCCTAATTTTGGGGTTTTTTAATTTAAAAAGACAATTAATTTAAGACAGAAGGAGTATATTTTAACCTTCCTTCACTTATGCAATATATAATCTTCATCAATCTCAATGAACTTTGGGTGTTAACTTTGGATTGATGATAGGTTTAGTACCTTAATCCACCAAGAAAGGTGATTGAAATTGATGATAGATGAATCTCAAGTCATGATTCAATTTGGTTTCTCTCTTCATCTCATTTTCCTTCTTTTTCTTTTTTTCTTTTCTCTTGATCAATTGGATGATTTAGTGTCCATTTTGTTCATGAAGTTTGGATTGATGTTTGATGAACTTTCATCATTTCAAATCTACCTTCCAATTGATCATGGATCATTTGAGGTACTTTGGATTTATGCATAAGTTTGTCCTAAGTGGTCATGAAGAATGATTGATGTAATGGACAAATCTCCTTGGCTTAGTGCTTGATCCCTCCTTAGTTTTTACTTGTGCTACATGTTTTAAGAGTATGGTTTCTACCATATCTCTAACATGTATGATACATAAATTGTTATTGACCGACCTCCCATAGTATGATGTTCCTAATAGATTGTGCTACGATTGCTTAACATAGCACAGAATTTGTCCCAAATCGATTCATTAACTCTAACATCAATACTAACATTATTATTGTGCTAACTTTACTTTATGCACCTTTAATTTCTTGTCATTTAATTTCTTGCTCTTTATCTTCTATGCCTTTATTTTTAGCATTACATTTCATATTGTTTATGTTTATGTTTCTTTTTCCTTTGTCCACTTGGACTTTTTCTTTTTCTTTTAAAGACATTAATAAAGGAAAACCCCTAAAAAAACTTGGTTCTCTAATCTTTGGACTAATGGTTATTATCCTTTGCTTGGCTTGGAGTTTGACTTTTGGACTTATGGACTTTAGTTACTTTTCCCTATGCTATTGGATTCATCTGAAACTTGAGACTTTTGGTTGACCTTTGAAGACTTGGATCTGATACATAACTTTAACCTTATAGCTTGAGTTTTTCTTTCAACTGATGTTTGTCTTATTATGTGCTTGTTGCTTATGGCATACTCCAAAGGAATGAAATATTGGTTTTAATTAATATCAAGTGCTGGCTATATCCTGGTTAGTTCACGATGCACACACAAAGGCTTTCTCTTGGGCTATCTTACAACAGACCTTTTATTTCTTGCTATTTATTTTATTCATTAGTATAATCTCTTCATCTCCCCCCTTCTTAAATTTTCAAAATCTTCTTCCTTTTTCAAAACCTTATTGTTTTCAAACTTGAACCACTTTCTCAATAAACCTTGACTTTGTCAAGTGATTTTCAAAACATTTTTCTTAAATAAATGCTAAGACATCTTAAGCATATCAAAACAATTTCAAAAGACTTAAAAAAAACACAAAACTCATTCAAATCTTTTGTGCCTTTGTGCACCATTTCCTTTTAAAACCTTTTCTTAAGGATGGTCATTAGTTGTGTTCTTGTAGTGATACAATTCCTATACTTCTACAATAATGTAGAAAAATGATGACATTTTCCACTTAGATGTTGAGTGATAGACTTGTTGATTTCAATCCAAGCAAAAGTACTTCATCTTAAGATGATGCAAATGCTCCTTCCTCATTAATTGTGGGTAGTAAGTTGAGTTTCCACTCGAATATGACGAAATGTCGATTCATTTAAAATCAATCAAAATGAACACTTTTGTTATTGTTACCATGAACTGCGAGGTTTTGATCATTCATTGCACTTTGTGGGTACGTAGGCACGAGGCTCAGAAAGTTTTGTCAAGCAAAAATCTTAAAAAATATTTCTCTTCTCATCCCCCCAATCTTTTGCAAACAACCTTTTTAGGCCAAACACAGATTTTCAAGAGGTTCCTGTAGAGTACTATAGATGTTTTTGGTGCTAACACCTTCCCTTTGCATAACCAACCCATGTACCCTTCTCTCTTTGTTTTATTAGTTTTGTTTTAAAACTTCTGTGGGTTTTATTCATTTTTTCCCATTCCTTTGGAAACAATAAAGAGTGACGGCGACTCTTTCTTTGTGAGTTAAGTTAACCAATAGCTTAATCTCAAATGTTTTACCGCTACACTTGGTATATGGCATGGAAGCAGTTCTCCTAATCGAAGTAGAGATCCCCTCAATGAGAATCTTGATGGAGACCAAGCTAGAAGAAGCTAAATGGGTCCAAACAGATATGACCAGTTGAACCTTATTGATGAGAAGCAAATTTCCACTATGTGCCATGAACAGTTGTACCAGAAACGGTTCAAGATGGTGTTTGACAAGAAATCCCGTCTTCGGGAATTTAGAGAAGGAGATCTTATGCTCAAAAAGCTTTTGCCTGTGCACAAGGATTCACGTTGGAAATGGACTCCTAACTATGAAGTCGCATATGTTAGAAAGAAAGCCTTCTCCATGTGTGCCCTAATTCTTACAACAATGGATGATGAAGATCTCTCACACCCTATGAACTCTGATGTAATAAAAAAAATATTATGCTTAAAAAAACTCGCTAAGTCAAAAACCTAAAAAGACGACTTAGGCAAAAATGAGTATCCCGTTGGATTGAAAACCCGAAAGGGCGATCCAGACAAAAGTTAGGGATAAAATAAAAAAAATGATAGCTCGCTAAGTTGAAAATCTGAAAGGGTGACTGAGGCAAAAAAGGGCGCCCCAGTGGAATGAAAACCCGAAAGGGCAGTCCAGACAAAAATTAGGGACCAAAGGCAAAGACTGCCTTAGATAGTGCTAATCAACACAATAAGAGCCAAAGGCAGAAGATCAATCCAGCTACTCCCTTTAGAAGCAAGGTTTTGTGGAGTCATGATTATTAGGGCTATAAGTGGTAATTGTGATTCAATGTAGACCCTTTCCTCATTGCCATTTTCAAAATTGTAACATTCCACGGAGCTATGCCATCGGCGTGCTACCATTCTTGAATAAATATAAATATTTCCTATCAATTATTGTTATTCGTGTTTTTCTCTATTTTTCTTTGTTATGCAAAATGTCATTTATTTGTTAATAATGAAAATTTGAACTTGAATTTTTTTTTTTAAAACATTGAAAAAACACAGTTTTGCTTTGACATATGTGAGGATTAAAAGGAAATCATTTGTTTTCCCGAAAATATCAAGTTTACAAAAGCACTTCTAGATCACCACAACATGAATTTCCATGGAGCACAACCTATCAGTCCTCTGAAATGAACCTCTGGTTAAATATAATTGTCAAGCTTGGCGAAGTTCTCCTCTAACAACATCCATCACAGATACTTGGTTGAGCTATTGGTGTTGAGGGATCATAACCTCCATAAACAACCTATACAAACTCCCATTCTGCATAATGTCAGCATTTACATATCATGATCATTCATATATCATGCATAAAAAGCAAATTCAAATCATGCATAGTCGAAGTACTATTCGCGTTCATTTTGCATTGATCTCAGTCTCTTTGGTTGATTCTATATCCCTTGACCTTAAAGTCAAATTTTGATTTGGCGCCCTTAAACCATAGTTCGGTTTTCGTAGGCATAAAATATGTTGAAGTCGATAATTATTTTACTGATGCTTATGGTCAAGTTTGTCATACCCCAAATTTTTACCACTAAGATTTCCCATCATTGTGCAAATCATCATCACAATATGGATGAACCATCTTGCCTCATCAGTCTCCCCAAAGATGGGTGAACACTTACTACAGTCAAAATTAGGGTTTCAAGCCCTCTCAGAGTTCTTAGACAAAGGATCAATCAAGAAATGACATGATCTTCAACTTATCTAACCTCCCAAACATCTACAATGGATCAAGAGGACTCCCACTTTAAGGATTAAGCACAAGGTTGCTCCCTTCCTGGTGGATCAAGCCTCAAGGTCGTCAGTGTCACCAAATTAGGGTTTGGTCAACCAGGGCCTCCAGATGGAAATTTTCCTCTGGGCATGAGCCAATGCTTCAAAGCATATCCTAAAATACTCCATGGAACCTCATGGGCCCAAGCATCAAGTCAATTTGACCTCAGGGGATGCATACATCAAAAATCAGGAATTAGGGTTTCTTGACCTAATTCACCCCTAAGTTGACTTTTGGGACAAATCATGAGCCAAGACCTTAAGACATGATTTGAGGGTCTCCAACATACCACATTGATCCATTTGTAACAATGGATTGATCCAGGAAGCTTGAGAAGCAAGTCTCAATTTCATCAGTACCACAATTAGGGTTTCGCGAGAAAAGTCAACTGTAGCTTTGACTTTTGACCAGGACATGCTCCCAAACCCTAGGACATGGTTCAATACACCCTATAACACATATGAAATCAATCCATCATGTTTGATTTAGGTCAAGGACTTGATTTTATAGAGGATCGCACAGTTTGGAATTCATCTGACAAAAAGTCAACTATGCACAAAAGTCAACTTTGACTTTTTGAGATTTTTCACAAAAATGGTTTTTTAACCCTAAAATGATGTTAATGTATGATTTGAATCATCATTCATCAAGAAAAATCAAGAAAAGTGGGATAGCTTGTAAAAGGGGTAACCATAAAAACTTAGAAAATTTTCTAAGTTATGAACAAAGTGGCAAGGGTACCAACTTTGGAGGATCATAACTCCTAAACCACAAGACCATTTTTCCCCAACCAAAGCTAGATTTGTAGCTCTCATTACCCTCTACAAAAGCTTAGAACTAACCTCCTTCCAAATTCATCATGGGTTTTGAGTTATGGAATGATCAAAATCACAAAAAGTGAAAATGTCACTTTTTTCTAACACTTAGTGAAATTTTCACTAAGTCAGAATCTGCTTTCACTTTTTTCCAAATGTAGGGGGATTTTTCACTTGGATCCAAAAGGTATCAAAACCAAATATGATCAAACAGTTGTTGTATCATATGAGGGCTTTCCAAAATGGCCAAGAACATCACCAAATTCCCCTTGGGCCATGAGATATGACAATGGCAATGTGCCTTGCTGAAAACTGCCAAGGCTCGGCAGAATTTTGCATTTTTGCTTGATTTGGAAAAATCAGATAATTCCAAGCCTTGTCATCACTTTGGACACATCTGAGGATCAAATTTAAAGGGGACAAACACTGAGCCAAGCCTCCAAAGTCCTTAGAACAAGAAGTAGTATGCCAAACCTAGAATTGCCTAAAAGAGGGACAAGACTCCAATTTTGGATTGGAGCATTCAATACATACACCAAGGTGGCATGGACTGACACATTTGCAACTGAATTCAGTCAAGACTTATCCAAGACCAAGGGAACCACAACCCTGTGCCCTAACCTCTAGTCAATGGCTAGAGGAGACTTGGATTCCAAAGTGCAACCATTGGCCAAACCTCTGCTGCAGTTGCCATTCACTATTGATCCCAAAACAAACTTGCTCTACTATAAATAGATCTCATTTGTGCTCAGTTTAAGTACACCAAAGCCATCAAACATATGCTTTCCTCAAAATCCCTCTCTTTAGGCCAAAATGCCTTCTTTAGCAAGGTAACTCTGAGTTTTTGAGTTAGAGAGCATTTCCATCACAACTCATGATCCTAACACCTCATAAACTTCATATGTAGGTGATCCAAACTATCAAAAGTGACCTGTAACACCAAAATCACAAAGTCACCTCTCAAAACCTCAAAATAGGCCTTTTGTGCATTTTTCAAGCCATGTCTTGATTCAGTCACTTTCCAAACCAGATAAAACCACAAACACACTCCAAATAACATCCTTGAACTGTCCCAAATGGTTCCCCCCATCTGGAACACCATTTGAGAGAGTTGCTATTTTGGTCATTTTAACCCCTTTTGCAAGAAAGGGCCAGTTTGTGGTTTTGCAAGTTTCAGCTGATTCCAACCATCCTAAAGGCTTCTAAGGGATCATTTGAGAGTGTCCAAAGTGTAACACCCCAAAATTTTCCCTCTTACTTTTAGCTAACTGGCTTATGTTTCTTTGCATTTCTTGTATTAGCATTTGTGCATAGCATTGGTTCTTAGCATGGAATCAAGGTACTTGATTCATCTCAAAGGAATCTCAAGCCTCAAGTTGGTTTGAGGGGTTCATCATATCTTCATAAGATCAAGAATGGCAAAGGATTTCAAGTGAATCTTTCCCTCCTATCCAGAGGGACCAATTAGGGTTTTTGGGTTCAAAGGACTTCTTGAAGGGCTTTGTGGATTCAAGCATACTCTCATGGGTTCCATATGCCCACAAACACTCATAGAGGAAGGCTTGGCAAGTGGTTCATTGTGGAGGATGTTCGGTGGATCAGTTACTTGTGAAGTAAGCAAGAGTCAACTGTAAGGAGGAAAGTCAACCATGGAATTTTGAGGTCCTCTTCATGATTTTTAAGATCTTATGCCCTCATATGGTCTTTAAATGTCAATATTCATGTCATTCATCAAGAATCAAGAGTTTGTGCAAAAGTTACTAAATATGGAAATGACCTATAATTTGAAACTTTTCATTTTTGGCAGTTTTTCCACCACATTCAACTTGACTTTTCATCATCAAAGAAGCTTCAAATGATTTTTCCTCAAACATGAAAGTTGAAGATCTTTCTCTCCCATTTCCAAAAAGTACTAGATTGTCTCCATATCATTTGTGAAACTCAAGTTATGATCAAAAGACTCAAGGTTGGTTTTTAAGGTTTTCACATGGTTCCATTTTTCCACCTTTTGCATTTTGGTTCAAAATGACTTGTAATGACCTCTAATGCTTCAAGTCACATTACAACATCTAAGTACACTCCATGAGGATCATTTTTTACCTTTGAATCAATCCATTTCATGCCATATACCTCACTTATTTCACATAATGCAAATTGGCAAGATGGATTAAAACTCACAAACCAAGTCACCACAAGGCCCAATTTCAATTCAGATGTGATCAACAAGTAAAATGGAAATGAATCACGCTTACTTCATGACCAAGGCACGTGTGGATTAAGAGGTGCATCACAACTTGCATTTTTGCAAATTACTTCCATTAGCCTTAATCAAGGGATTAATGAAACCCTAATCATGCTCAGTGCTCTAACCAAGTCTATATAAAGAGGATCACACGTTCATTTCACCATCATGCACCCTCATTTGCTCAGAATTCCATTTTTCACTCACACTTTCTCTCCTTCGAAACTCTCTCATCTCAAGGGTTTCTGAAGAAATTTTTTCATATTCTTGATCTACACACTCCATAGAGCAAGAATCAACCACTGTTTGAAGCTCTAAGCAAGGTTTTCACCAGATACGAATTTGAGGTGTTCACTTTCAAAATCCAAGATCCAGCCAGATTCAAGCCTCTATTTGCATTTATTTTGCAAATAGAGCTCAAAAGAGGAAGATATGCACTCTTACACTGGGTTTCTAGGAGTATTTTTGCTAGTTTCAAGTTTCAGGTGAGTTGGATTTCATGATCTCATAACTTGTTTTTATGGTGAATATTTTGTTCCTCATGACTTGCTGATGATTCTGATATGATTTGTTGATATTTTGAACGTGTATTATGGCTGTATTTTGGATCTGAAGTTTTTAGATCCAAATTTCTTTTCTTCGATTTGGCTTGTGTATTTACTGTTTATTGAAATGGATTGCATATTATTGATCCTTGTTGAATTCTGGTTGGAATGGTATACTTGTTTGCAATTTCTGGAAATATTTGAAGTGCAGGTCGCCGGAGAAGACGACCGGAGCTAGGGCTCCGACGTCTGGTTTGCTTTTCAGGTCGCCTGAGGTTGGAGGAAGAAGATGCAATCTGGACCGTTGGTGGTCCAGATCTGATGGTCCAAGCGCAGCCACGTCATTTAAAATCTGCTTTTATTTTATTGTTTGTGTGTTGTTGATTCATGCTTCCTATCATGCACACGCAGATCTGGCCACACATCTTGCATGCTTTATGATTTGATTGACTGATCCTCATGTGTTGATTTGATCTAATGGTTTGTGATGTGCCAACACATTAAAATATCATGAGCCCTTCACGTGTTTTTATTTTATTTTCTGATGATTGAATGTGCGCGCGTGTACCTTGGTTACCATGTACTTTTGATCCTGAGCGTTGATCATGTGTAATTGTGGTTTTGTTTGACTGATTATCATGCGTGAGATTAATCTTGTGGCTGGTGTGAGTTGACTGGGTCCTTGTTTTTGTTTGGTATGCGCTGACTATTCATTTGGACTGGGCTTGCTTTTCCCACCCCTCCTTGAGCCCATTTGATTGTTTTCAACGTGGATTTGTTGCTTGTTGCACCCCTGGGTTCCATTTCTTTCTTTTTTATTTTATTTTTTTGCATAGTTTTGCATTTTTTATTTTTAAAAATAGTTTTATGCATCAAAAAATTACCAAAAAACCATGGATCATCTTTGGCATTTTATAAAATTTTTTCAAATTTTATTTTCCATTTTTATTTTATTTTGTGCCTCTGAATTAATTGTTTGTTTAATTTCTTTGTGAATTTCTTCACTTGTGCACACTTGATCTTGTTGATTTTTGTTCTTATCATTGGTGTATGATTTGCATCCCATTCTTTTTGAATATTTCAGAGGACATCTTGAGGTCCTTAAAAACATTTTTGTTTCATTTTTAAAACTTTTTCATATTGCATTTTAGTCCCTCTCCTTTGCATATTGGTTCATGGTTCCTATGTGATCTTTGCCTAATTGTTTGAGGTACTTAAACTTTGAATTTGGTGTGATCTTTTGACACGTTGTTAGCCTCTGACTTAGGTAATTTGGATTCTGATTTCACAATTTTTGAATGTCATTTGATATATGTTTGATTATTTGTGCTTAAGTGAATTATGCATGATCATCTCTTGACATCTCTTGACCCTATTTGATTTGCCATGCCTAATTGATTGAGTTCCTTTGTGATTCTTTGCTTGAGCTTTTGGTATGATGTTTACCCCTGGTTGAGGTCCTTTGAGACTTATTTTTGCAATTTATGAATCATGTTTGGCTTGCTTTAAGTGCTTGAACTTTGAGTTTCCTTTTGTGGACTTTCTTTGGTGCATAATGCTTCATGTTTTGATTTTTTCTTGCACATGAGAATTGTTGATGATGGTATGATCTTGGTTCTGACTTGCTTTCATCTTTATCTTATTTTTCTCATTTCATCTTTACATGAAGTTCATTGGTGCTTAATGGTGCATTTCATATAAGTATGCTTGCATTCTTTCATGATTACCTTTGCATGCTTACTTGAGATGTTTTGCATGATCTTTGAGACTTGGCATTTGATGTGAGTTGGATATACTTGATATGATGTGCTTGCTGCACATCTTATTTCTTGTCTCACCCTTCTCTTTCTCATTCTTCTCTTTCACTCTCTTCCTCCCATGAATCTCAAGACTTGTTTAAGTCTTGGATTCTCTCCCTTTAGAGCTACCTAGTCCAACTTAATTTTTGACTAAGCTTGGAGTAGGATTAGCATTAGGTTTTAGGTAGTTGTCTCTCCTAAGCCTCACTAACCATAGGTCATCCGTGCATGATAACATTAGGACTCTTAGTTTCCCTTTAGAGTTACCTTTGGGTCTTCTCTCTTCTCATCTCAAAACCTCTTGAAAACACTTAATAAAGATAAAGTGTATTGCGCACGAGCCTTAAGCATGGGGAATGAGAAATGAGGGGCTTCCTCTCATCTTTCTAGAGTGCTTAGCGAGCGTCCTGTCTTGGGACGATTCGTTAAGTATTCGTCCCTGTGCCCTAGACTTTGGTGCAATGCAAGTTATGAACTAACTTAAAACACTTCTGTCTAAAAAACACAAAAACAAATTCAAATCTTTTTATCCTTCGGGATTGTTTGGTTCCAGACCATTTTCAGAAAAGAGCACGTTACCTTCCGTCTAAGTCGTAAACAGGCATCGACCCTA
Source organism: Lathyrus tuberosus (assembly GCA_022829125.1). Lineage (NCBI taxonomy): Eukaryota > Viridiplantae > Streptophyta > Magnoliopsida > Fabales > Fabaceae > Lathyrus > Lathyrus tuberosus. The sequence goes on from JALAZF010000474.1 coordinate 4,117,756, forward strand.
ACTGCCGGACGCGAATCTAACGTCGCTCATAAAAAACACTTACCCATTCGTGGTCGTACCCACGAACTACATTAGCTCTGATTCCTCTCTCTCATCCGATTGAGGATATGTAGGCACAAGACAGCGATTGTCTTGGCGAGCAACCTTCCCCCATAGTTCCCGTCCGAACTACGTTGACTCTGACTTTCCCATTGCACTGAGGGAGTACGTAGGCCTAGGGCATCGAATATGTCCTACCGAGTCCGTCTTAGTCACCCCCATCCCCGTTTTCTTTTGTTCAACCATAGATAGTAGGACAGCTCACCCTCCGTTTAGACATCAAGCGTGGATCCCATCGAGTACGATGGATGCGTGGGGTTCTAACACCTTCCCCTCGCATAACCGACTCCCGAACCCGGACTATGGTTGCGATGACCATGTCTTTCCCCCTTTCTCTTCAGGTTTATGCAGTGTTTCCTTTCCCTCTCTCGGGATAAATACACATTGTTGGCGACTCTGTGTTTTCTGTGCCACTCTCGCGTTTGTACCGTTGGATGCGAATCTTTCGGGAGCGACAGCTTGCAACTCTGCTGGGGACTCTGGTTGACCTCTTGCTGGTCCATCCCCTTTAGCGAGTCGATCCTAGCGCTTGTTTGTTTTTTCGTTGGGTGTTTATTTGTTGTGCTTTATTATGTTGTATATTACTGTTTTACAGCTTTTACTACATTGCATTTCATTTTATTACTGTCATACTGGATATTGTTGTGTTGTGCTAGCTGGTTTCTGTTTGGCAGGATGGGTTGTTCTGAGAGATAAGCCCAATACCCAGGCTTGAGTACACCCTAGGACTAGAGTGGAGAGTAGTGGGACCTACGTGCCCTCTTGGTACGTTTGTGTGTTCACAAAATTCACAACCAGACGAGGCTATCTTGGGACGCATTCTGACGTGTGTGTGTTGCGCATGTTAGGGTGTTGATCTAGAGAGCTGTCGACTCTGGTGACCGTTTCTCCGATACCTCAGTTGCACCTCTCCTCCCGAAATGTGACAGTGGCAGACCACGTTCCGTGGCAAATCCATTGCACATTCTCGATCCGAGGACCCAATGCTGAGGGACTCGCATAGGATGACCTTATTTTTTAGGGGAATCAATTGAGGCCTCCTCGATTGATGTTGATGCCAAACCAGAAATGGTGAACGTATCATCATTTCTCGACCTGAGAGCCCGTGATATTGAGAATCCTCGCCTTTCTAGAACCCACATGTGAGAGGGGATGGGTGTTTGCAGGTCTGCAGGTAACCGAAACCTCCAACCTACCCAGTTTTCTGGATTTCTCAGCAGTGTTTGATTATCTGGGTTTCTAGTTATCTCAGTGGTTCGGTATTCTAGAATTCTAGTTTTCTGGGTTGTGGTTCTCGTTCAGTTAACAACACAACACATCCAGCAGTGGTGCCTTGATCCCATGCTTGCATGTGCATATCATTTTTCTTGCATTCTAACATGTTTGACATTTTTTAGGGCTTGCATCTTACTCTTGATTCCGGTTTTCTGAGATTGCCTTAACATGGATGTCCAGAGAAAGAAGACTGTTGCGTATTCGTTCCCAGACCCGACCTTGACGTTGATTCACAAGCTGATTAGTATGGCTGGTCCCGGAGTTCGTACAGAGTTCAGTGGAAAGTATGGGAGACTTCTGAAGTTTGTCTACAATATCTCCAAGTATGAGAAGGATGCCATTCATACACTTCTTCAGTTCTATGATTCGTCTTTGCGTTGCTTCACTTTCCCAGACTATATCTTGGCTCCAACGTTGGAGGAGTTCTCATTTATTTTGGGAATCCCCATCAGGCATGACATAGTATTCTTTTCTGAAGAACGTCCTGGGATAAAAGAAATGGCCACTGCTCTTTATATTGGTGAATCCGCTCTGAGCAATAATATAGTAGAGAAACAAGGAGCTAAGGGTTTCTTATTGAAGTTCTTGTTTGATCAAGCTTGCATACATGTTAAAGAGAAGAATTGGACTGCTTTCCAAGCTATTCTAGCTATGTGCATCTATGGGATTGTCCTGTTTCCCAATGTTTCTGATCTGGTGGATATTCAGGCTGTCAGAATCTTTATCTCAAAGAATCCTATACCTACCTTGCTAGGTGATGTGTATCACTCAGTCCACTACAAGAATGAAAATAGGCGTGGAAGAACTGTGAGTTGCTGTGCACCACTCTTATCTATTTGGTTTCTGAGTCATCTCCCCAAAGCTGGCGCTTTCGTTGATATGAGAGATTCTCTGAAGTGGTCAAAGAGGTTAATGGGCTTGACTGCTGACAACATTGTTTGGTTCAACCATGACTTGCTAGGAATGGAGATTATTTGCAAGTGCGGAGAATTCCTTAATGTACCCTTGATAGGGAGAAGAGGTGGAATTAACTATAATCATTCTCTTGTTATCAGGCAGTTTGGTTATCCATTGGGAGGTCCACCTGAAGAGCGAGATATCAGAGAGTCCTTATTCTTCAATGGTACTGGGGATCAAGAGATGATAAGGAAGATTGTGAATGCTTGGAAGCAGGTGACCAAGAAGGGAAAAACTTCATTCGGGAAATGTAATAATCGGGCGTTTCCTTCCTATGAAGAGTGGATTAAGAAAAGAGCAGAAGAGGAGCTTCTTCCTTTTCCGGTGGAACCACCTTTGTATCCTTTGATGATCGAAGCTCCCACGATTGTTGATATAGAGAAGTATGATAAGTTATGGGCTGAGAAGGAGAAACTCCGAGAGGAGAATCGTGAGCTGGGCAGAGAGGTTGGTCAGTTGAAGCACGAAAAAGGTGAAGCTATCCATGCTGCCAGGTTGAAATCAGAACTTTTGGCTGTGAAGGAGAAAGAATTGTCTAAAGAAGCCACAGCCAGAGAGAAAGTGGCTCAAGCGTTGAAAAGTGTTAGCAAGGTCCTTTCGTCCAAAAAGAAAGAGTTAGCTTATGCTATGTCAAGAATTCACAGGTTCAGTGACCGTCGGAATACAGTAATTACCGCCAACAGGTTGAAAGAGGACAAGTATCTGGAACAGATTGAAGGTTTAAAGACAGAGCTTCGAAAAAAGGATAAGGAGATTTTATCAGGGATCTTTGAGAGGAGAGCAGTTGAGGAAAAGCTGAAGGAAACCATGGCAGATATGGAACAGCTGAAGATTCAAGCCGAGGTGAAAAGAGCCAGGAGCGAAGGTCCAAGTTCAGGTGGAGCTTCTGGAGAAGATGATTGGGAGTTGCATAGTCGTTATTTAATAGGAATCTTGCATAGGAGAGATCTTCTGATTCAGGAGTTGATTCAGAGACCAGAGTATCCTAATACCAAGAAGCTTCTCAAGGAAGTGCAGAATTGGTGCAAAAAGAATGACGAATGGGGAATTCTAGCACGACCGAGTCTTGATGATATGCCTTAGTTTCCTTGCTGCTGTTTTCTTTCTATTTCCGGGATCACCGCCAGGCTTGTTGGTCGGGATCTTTGTTTATGCGTATTCAGACTTGTGTTGTAACAGATGATTATTCTCTTTATATGATCAGGAATTCAGTTCTCTTCTGTTGTTAAAACTGGAATCAAGGGATAGATCGCCTTGATAATGTTCATACATGTTCGCATTTGCATAATCATCGCATTTTGCATTGCAGGTTATCTCGGTTTCTATGGTTTTCTTATGCTCTCTCTTTTTTCAGTCAGGATTGATCAACCAGCTCATCGGTATTCTACCAGGCTTAATCAAAGCAGAGTGATGGACAAAGTTCAGGCAGACATGGCAGCTATGCAAGCTCGCATCGATCAATTCATGGAGATGATGCAAGGTGTGGTGCAGAGTCAGAATGAGTTCAGAACTCTAGTTCAGCCTTTGATGGCGCAGGTTGATGAAAATGGTATCTTACACGGTGGTCTTCTTAATCGTGTTATTCCTCCGGGTGGAGGTGGTGCTGGTATCAACATTCATATTTCTGCCACTGGTGGACAGGGTGGGATTCCTTTAGTGGTTGGAGAAGGAAGCACTGTTCGAGCTATCCATGGCCATCGTTTTGATGATCAACAGGATGGTGTTTTTTCAGTCAGAAGCTTGGACGCTGGTCTTCCTGTGGTCAGTGATGAGAGGATCCATTTAATCGAGGCGCAACTGAAAGGGGTTGTGAACCAGGATGATCTGGGAATAGATTTGGACGACCTAGGATTGGTCCCTGATAATGTCATTCCACACAAGATTTAGATTCCTACACTAGAGAAGTATAATGGTTCTACCTACCCGAGAACTCATGTAAAGGCTTATACCAGGAAGATGGCTGCCCATGCCAAGGACGAGAAGCTAATGATGCACTTTTTCCAAGACAGCCTATCCGGTGCGTCTTTGGAGTGGTATATGGCGCTGGAAAGTAGAGATGTTCGTACTTGGAGAGAGTTAGCTGTAACTTTTATCAAGCATTACCAGTACAACACAGACATGGCTCCCAACAGAACTCAGCTGTTGAGCATGTCCCAGAAAAATGATGAAAGTTTCAAAGAATGCGCGCAAAGGTGGCGTGAATTGGCGGCTAGGGTACAGCCACCAATGCTGGAAAAAGAGATGTTGGATATGTTTATGGACACACTGCCTAAACACTATTATGAAAAGCTATTGCCTTGTTCGCTAGGCAAGTTTGTAGATGTGATTGCGATCGGACAGAAGGTAGAGGTTGGAATTAAGGCTGGAAAAGTTTCTAGTGGTGACAGATCGTCTTCCGGGCATGGAAAGAAGCCATTTGATGGTTATAAGAAGAAAGGAGAGGCTAATGTTGTATCATCATATAGGGGAAAGGGGAAACAACAACAAAACCATAACCAGCAGGTGGCTTCAGTGGTTATTCCTGCAGCACTCCCACCTCTGGCAGCACCTCAATGACAAAATCGCGCTCCGCGCCAACAACAATTCACACCTAAGCAGAACAGACACTTTGATACTCCACCTCTACCATATTCACAATTGTTTCAGCATTTGCTTCAGTTGAAGTTAGTTGAAAAGAGGACTTTGGCTCCTCCTGTTGGTAATCCGCCTCCGGGGTACAATCCTAACGCCCATTGTGATTTTCATTCTGGGGCACCTGGGCATCATCTCGAGGACTGTAAAGCTTTTAAGCATAAAGTCCAGGACTTGGTAGATTCAAAGGCTATCAGCTTTGCTAATGATGGACCTAATATTGTGCAGAACCCGATGCCTAATCACAATGGGCCGAGGGTGAATGCGATAATTGAGGAATGTGAAGCTTTGAATTTGATCATGGATGTTGAGGAGCTGAAGACTCCGCTGGCTGTGGTTAAAAACAGGTTATTGAAGGGTGGCGTCTATCCGAGTTATGATGAGAACTATTCAGATTATTTGACAAAGGATAATGGTTGTGATTCGTTGAAGATGGGTATCCAGAATATGATTAATGAGGGCTGCTTACAGTTTGATAGAGGTAATCAGCAAAAAGAGGTTGTTAATGATGATGTTGCTACTATTGTTATTCCTTTCAAGACAGTTGTAATATCAGGGCCAGCGAGACCAGCGCCGGTTATTATTTCAGGTCCTAAACCCATTCCGTATGAAAGTACCCAAGCCGTCCCTTGGAATTATGATGCTAGTGTATTTGTTAATGGACAAAAGCAGGAATTAATGACTACTGCACCAGTGAGTACTAGTTTAGAGGTTAAGGTTAAAGTTGATGCTATAACAAAAAGTGGTAGAGTGCTTACTCCTGTTAATGATCAACCCAGTACTTCTAGGCAAGATAGGGGAAAACAGGTAGCTGATGGTTCTGTTCAGACTCCAGTGATTATTGATTCCACAGTAAAGCCAGCTGACAACTCTTTTTCAGAGAATGTGGAGGAGTTTATGAGGCTTATCAGGAAAAGTGATTACAAAATTGTGGACCAGTTACATCAGACCCCGTCCAAGATCTCTATTCTGTCTTTGTTATTGTGTTCTGAAGCTCATAGGAATGCTCTTTTGAAAGTTTTGAACGCTGCTTATGTTCCTCAAGAAATATCTGTCAATCAGCTAGAAGGGGTTGTAGCACATGTGAACGCTGGCAATGGTTTAGGTTTTACAGATCTTGATTTGACTCCCGCTGGGAGGAATCATAATAATGCCCTGCATATTTCGATTGAGTGTCGTGGTTCACTGATGTCACATGTGTTGGTTGATACTGGATCATCGTTGAATGTATTGCCAAAGAAAGCATTAATGAAGTTAGATACCAGGGGACTTATTTGTACACCAAGTGACTTGGTGGTGCGAGCTTTTGATGGCTCGAAGAGGTCTGTCTTTGGTGAGATTGTGCTGCCGATCAAGGCTGGGCCAGAAATTTTTGATGCAACATTTTATATAATGGATATTCAGCCAGCATATAGCTGTCTGTTGGGTCGTCCTTGGATCCATGGTGCAGGCGTTGTAACCTCCACTTTGCATCAAAAGCTAAAATACTTGGTTGATGGTCACGTAGTGACAGTGTGCGGAGAAGAAGACATAATGATTAGTCAGTTGTCAACTTTTAAGTACGTGGAAGTGGATGGTGAAATCCATGAGACTTTGTGTCAGGGGTTTGAGAAGGTGAAGGTTTCTGAAGAGGTTGTCCAGTCTGAAGCTATAGAGCAGCCTGCAGGGGCAAATCAGCCTGAGATCTCTATGTCTTCGTTTAAAGACGCCAAAGCTGTGGTTGAAGCTGGTAGCTCACAGAGGTGGGGCCAAGTGGTTGAAGTTCAGGAGAAGAGGGATACTTATGGATTAGGGTACAAACCACCTAGGCGTCAGGAAGAGCCTCCGAAGTGCTATGGCCCAGTCCGTTTCACCAGTGCCGGTGTTTTCTTCGACAGAGTTAATGCCATTGAGGAAGAAGGGGACAATGATTGTGATTTGGATAGCTGGATCCGCCCTTGCATCCCAGGAGGAAGTCTGTGCAACTGGTCTTCTGAAAAAGTCATTCAAGTGACTAGTTTTAAGTAATTGGTTTGTTTTCCTATTATGTTAATCTTGCGTTCTGCCCAAGACGTAGTGATTTTATTTGTACGGCTTTTAACTGTTGCATGTTTTGCTTTATCATCAATAAAGGACTTTTCACACTCAAATATTTTGATCTATGCCTTTCTGTTTTTATTTTTATGCATTAAAAACCCACATCAAAATGGCAATGTGTTTCTTTTGTTGCATACATAATAAAACATACCTCATCAATCATGCAGGTCTTTTTGTTCAGATGACACCGATCATGACTCAGCTATAGCTCGGTATGACTTTGACAATCCAATCTATCAGGCTGAAGAAGGGACTGACGAAGATTGTGAACTGCCCAAAGAATTTGCCAGATTGTTAAATCAAGAGGAGAAAATCATACTACCTGATCAGGAGGAAATTGAGATTGTGAATCTGGGAACCAAGGACGCCAGAAAGAAAGTAAGGATAGGGGCTGCATTGGAAGACAGTGTCAAGGGAAGATTGATTGAAATGCTCCGTGAGTATGTGGACATCTTCGCTTGGTCTTACCAAGACATGCCTGGGCTCGATACTGATATTGTTGTACACCGGCTACGACTTAAAGAAGGTTGTGCTCCGGTTAAACAAAAGTTGAGAAGAACTAAACCGGAGATGTCTGTCAAAATAAAAGAAGAGGTTCAGAAATAGTTAGACGCCAGATTTTTTGCCGTGACGAATTATCCTCCATGGGTTGCTAACATCGTGCCTGTACCTAAGAACGATGGGAAGGTCAGGATGTGTGTTGATTACAGGGATTTGAACAGAGCAAGCCCAAAGGACGATTTCCCGCTCCCTCACATTGACGTGTTAGTTGACAATACTGCTCAATATTCAGTGTTTTCCTTCATGGATGGCTTCTCTGGGTATAACCAAATCAAGATGGCCCCAGAGGACATGGAGAAAACAACATTCATAACACCGTGGGGAACTTTTTGCTACAAAGTGATGCCCTTTGGATTGAAAAATGTAGGGGCAACCTATCAGCGGGCGATGTTGACTCTCTTTTATGATATGATTCACAAAGAGATTGAGGTCTATGTTGATGATATGATTGCGAAGTCACAGACGGAGGAAGAACATCTGGTGAATCTTCAGAAGCTATTTGAAAGATTGAGAAAATTCAGATTAAGGTTGAATCCGAACAAATGCACCTTCGGGGTGAGATCAAGAAAATTGCTGGGGTTTATTGTTAGTGAAAAAGGTATCGAGGTTGATCCTGCAAAGGTAAAAGCCATACAAAAAATGCCAGTGCCGAAAACAGAAAAAGAGGTTCGTGGTTTCTTGGGGAGATTAAACTACATTGCCAGGTTCATCTCTCATCTCACAGCCACGTGTGAACCAATCTTCAAGTTGCTAAGCAAAGATCAAGCGGTCAGGTGGAATGAAAATTGTCAAAAGGCGTTTGAAAAGATTAAGGAATATTTGCAGGAACCTCCGGTCCTTATGCCGCCAGTACCAGGAAGGCCATTGATTATGTATCTTACGGTTCTTGAGAATTCAATGGGGTGTGTGCTCGGTCAATACGACGAGTCAGGTAGAAAAGAACACGCCATCTACTACCTGAGTAAAAAGTTTACTGATTGTGAGTCGAGGTACTCGATGCTGGAGAAAACATGTTGTGCACTCGCTTGGGCAGCTAAGCGTTTGAGGCAGTATATGTTAAACCACACAACCCTTTTGATTTCAAAGATGGATCTGATCAAGTATGTGTTTGAGAAGCAGGCACTTTCTGGGAGAATAGCCCGTTGGTAGATGGTTCTGACAGAATACGATATTCAGTATGTTTCCCAAAAGGCCATTAAGGGAAGTGTTTTGTCAGAATATCTTGCCGAACAACCAATTGAGGATTATCAACCGATGAAGTTTGAATTTCCGGATGAGCATATCATGTATCTGAAGATGAAGGATTGTGAAGAGCCTTTGCGTGACGAAGGGATTGAGATTGGATCTCAATGGAAGTTGGTCTTTGATGGGGCTGTAAATTCATATGGTAACGGAATCGGGGCAATCATTACGACTCCAAAGGGTTCTCATATACCCTTCACTGCCCGATTAGCGTTCGTATGCACCAACAGTGAGGCAGAGTATGAAGCATGCATCATGGGGTTAGAAGAAGCAATTGATTTGAGAATCAAGAACCTCGATGTTTATGGTGATTCTGCGTTGGTGGTTAATCAGATTACAGGTGAATGGGAGACTCGTCAAGCGAATCTTGTTCCGTATAACAACTATGCCAGAAGGTTGTTGCCTTTCTTTGACAGAGTGGACTTCCATCACATTCCCCGGATAGAGAATCAGATGGCTGATGCATTGGCAACGTTGTCATCAATGTATCAAGTGAATCGTTGGAATGAAACTCCTTCAATCAGAGTCATGTGCTTGGACATGCCTGCTTTTGTGTTTGCGGTTGAAGGTTTATCAGATGGCAGGCCTTGGTATCATGATATCAAAGTCTTTTTGAAGAGTCAGGAATACCCAGCTGGGGCATCTTCCAAGGATAAGAAGACATTGAGGAGGTTATCAGGAAACTTATTTTTGAACAAAGACGATGTGTTATACAAGAGAAACTTTGACATGGTATTGCTACATTGTGTTGATGAACACGAGGCAGGCCTGTTAGTGGAAGAAGTTCACAAAGGTTCCTTTGGTACTCATGCTAATGGGCATGCTATGGCAAGAAAATTGTTAAGAGCAGGGTATTATTGGATGACTATGGAGTCTGATTGTTTTAAATACGCCCGGAAATGTCATAAATGCCAGATTTATGCTGATAAGGTGCATGTACCGCCTACTCCTCTGAATGTTTTGTCGTCACCTTGGCCTTTTGCCATGTGGGGCATTGACATGATTGGGAAGATCGAGCCGACTGCTTTGAATGGACATCGTTTTATCCTGGTGGCTATTGATTATTTCACGAAGTGGGTAGAAGCAGCATCGTATACCAACGTCACCAGACAAGTGGTAGCCCGGTTTATTAAGAAGGACATCATCTGCCGGTATGGAGTCCCGAAGAGAATCATTACTGATAATGGTTCAAATCTGAATAACAAGATGATGAAGGAGCTATGTCAGAGCTTTAAAATCGAACATCACAATTCTTCTCCCTATCGTCCGAAGATGAATGAGGCGGTTGAAGCGGCAAATAAGAACATTAAGAAGATTGTACAGAAGATGGTAGTGACCTTTAAAGACTGGCATGAGATGTTGCCTTACGCTTTGCACGGTTATCGTACTTCGGTACGCACATCAACTGGGGCAACTCCTTTCTCACTGGTATATGGTATGGAAGCAGTTCTACCATTAGAAGTTGAGATTCCTTCTTGGAGAATTCTGACGGACGCGAAGCTTGATGAAGCTGAGTGAGTGCGTTCTCGGTTGAATGAGCTGAACCTTATTGAAGAAAAGAGATTGGCAGCCATTGCACATGGTCGGTTATATCAGAGCAGGATGAAAAAAGCATTTGATCAGAAAGTGCGTCCTCGGTGTTTTCAGGCTGGTGAATTGGTTTTGAAAATGATCCTTCCCCCCCAAACAGATCACAGGGGCAAATGGACTCCAAACTACGAAGGGGAATATGTAGTAAGACAGGTTTTCTCAGGTGGAGCCTTATTACTCTCAACTATGGATGGCGAAGATTTTACGTCCCCTGTGAACGCGGATGTAGTCAAAAAATACTTTGCATAAAAAAGACCCGCTGAACATAAAAAGAAGGTTCAGGAAAAAATGGGGCATCCTGGCGAACCATAAAAAGAAAAAGTTCAGGCAAAAATTAGGGATAAAAAAGAAAAATAAATAAACCCGCAAGGTTGAAAACCTGAAAAGGCAACTTTGGTAAAAATGGGTATCCCGGTGGATTGAAAACCCGAAAAGGGCGATCCAGGCAAAAGTTAGGGATTTAAAAGCAAAGACTGCGATCCGCGTTCGATCTGTGAGCGCTATTCACACTTGGAAAATTCGAAGGAAAGGAATCAGTCCAGTCAGTCATCTTCAAAGGCCAAGCATCTGCGGATAAACAAGTCATATGGGTTATAGCTGAGTTGAGTCATGGTGGATGTCTGTTCCCCGCATTGTCGACATGTGTATTTTCTTTTACTTTTTGCGCAATTACCTATTTCCAGGAATTGCTTCCAAATGTAAATGCCTACTTACAGGCTGATCATTCAATAAAGTTTGCATTTCAATCAAAGAGCTTTTGTTTTTTGTTTTACCTGTTTTGTTTGTGAAAATGTCTGATATTTTTTATAAACATTACATGCTAAAATGTTGAGCTTTATGAAGCAAGTTGGAAAACAGTGGCAATTGCTTAGGCGTCAGTCACTATGATGATAATCAAGGTAATCATTTTTGCACATAGACCTTTCTGTTGGTTTTGCAGGATGACATGTGTACCTCCCCAGTAGAGCTGCTCTCTTTAACTTTAAAGCCTGATCGGCCTCAGCAGTTTGCTGCTCTCCCCAGTCAGAGTATCGAGGATCGTCTTCCTCAACAGAGTATAAAGAGGTAATTCCCTAAGCGGAGTCGTTGAGGATCGTCCCCCTCAGTAGGATATAAGAGGTTTACCCCCAGCCAGAGTTGTGATTTGGCTCATCTTTCCTCAGCAGGTAGCCAGAAATTGTCATTTTTGCAGCCCCTCAAGCAAGAGACTTACAGAATATCTTCTTGGGACAAAGGAGTTATTTTCCCCACAGGAGCTGAGCACTCGGCTAGTCAACAAATGTTTTTCTCACTAGCCACGGTATGATTTAATCCCCTTCGGATGGGTAAACTCGGTGTTATCCGCTAGTAGGGTGGATGTCAGCATCTACCGTTCCCCAAGCAGGTTTGCTGATCATGGCCAGTATTCCCCAGTAGGGTAAAAGTACTAATATTCCCCGACAGGGTAAAGGTAAGAGCATCTCCCAAGCAGGTTCAAAATTATTGACTTGTCTCCCCAGGCAGAGTTTGGCGGTGATCCTCTCAGTGGTTTGTTCAAACAGCTATCCCCAGCAGGTCTTAAGTCTAATTGTTATTAGCATCCTTTCAGATCCAAGTAGAAGTTAGTTGGTAATTCTCAGCGGAGAGAATCTCTCTTTGGGTTCCATCTTCAGTATTCATTCATAGCCATCCCCAACAGAGTGGGTTTTCTCTCAGAGCTTTCATCTCCAGCAGAATTTATGATCAAGGTCTTCCTCAGCAGAGTGAAGTCTTTCTCAGCAGGGTCTCTTATTTCGGAGGACAATTTATTTTGTCGTCCCCAGTGGAGTTTGCCTTCTCCTTCAGCATTTATTCTGCTGAGGCACCTCTTTTACATTGCATAAGCATTCTTGCATGGCATCCTCCCAAACGCGTAGCATTTCCACTTCGTGTGGAGCATTACGGCAAAATACAAACATATGCATTTGAAGTATAAGCCAGGTTTGATTGCCTTACCAGTTCCTTTCCCTAGCAGAAAGTAACAAATTCAGAAGATGTTGGTTAACACTACACCACAACCAGTGGATTCGTCCTTCTTGTTGGTCCTTCCTACACTCCCCCGTAGAGTTGTCTGTTTAGATTTATCTATTCCCCAGCGGAGTTATCTTTATAGATCCGTTGATTCTACTTATCTTGGGTTGGAAAGTCCATCTTCGGCTGGGTCTTTCTTTTCGAGTTTGCTTTCGGTCGTCTTCGCGCTCTTTGTTATTTCGTTATCCCCAGTAGAGTTATCCTATGTGGTATCCTTTCTTTGAAATGCCGTCTCCGGCCGGTCTTTCTTTTCGAGTTCGCTTTCGGTCGTACTCGTTTTTTATAATTGAAAGGGCGTTTTCGACCGGTCTTTTTCCTCGAGTCCGCTTTCGGTCGTACTCGTTTGCCTTTGTATCCCCACCGAGTCTGCTTTCGGTCGTACTCGTTTGGTTGTTGAAAGAGCGTTTTCGGCCGGTCTTTCTTTTCGAGTCTGCTTTCGGTCGTACTCATTTGTTCTTTTCGAGTCCGCTTTCGGTCGTACTCGTCTGCTGTTGAAAGAGCGTTTTCGGCCGGTCTTTCTTTTCGAGTCTGCTTTCGGTCGTACTCGTTTGTTCTTTTTGAGTCCGCTTTCGGTTGTACTCGTCTGCTGTTGAAAGAGCGTTTTCGGCCGGTCTTTCTTTTCGAGTCCGCTTTCGGTCGTACTCGTCTGCTGTTGAAAGAGCGTTTTCAGCCGGTCTTTCTTTTCGAGTCCGCTTTCGGTTGTACTCGTCTATCCTTTTCGAGTCCGCTTTCGGTCGTACTCGTTTATCCTTTTCGAGTCCGCTTTCGGTCGTACTCGTTTATCCTTTTCGAGTTCACTTTCGGTCGTACTCGTCTGCTATTGAAAGAGCGTTTTCGGCCTGTCTTTCTTTTCGAGTCTGCTTTCGGTCGTACTCGTTTATCCTTTTCGAGTCCGCTTTCGGTCATACTCGTCTGCTGTTGAAAGAGCGTTTTCGGCCGGTCTTCCTTTTCGAGCCCGCTTTCGATCGTACTCATTTATCCTTTTCGAGTTCGCTTTCGGTCGTACTCGTTTATCCTTTTCGAGTCCGCTTTCGGTCGTGCTCGTTTTCATTTTCATTACCACCAGTTTGCAAATTTCTGGGTTCTTTTTGTATTCAATCACCTTCTACCTTAAATGTCTAAAAGTCATTGCTATCATCCCTTCAGGTTCAAGTCGATTGAATAGGGGCAGCTGTAACACCCCAAAATTTGCCCTCTTACTTTTAGCTAACTGGCTTATGTTTCTTTGCATTTCTTGCATTAGCATTTGTGCATAGCATTGGTTCTTAGCATGGGGTCAAGGTACTTGGTTCATCTCAAAGGAGTCTCAAGCCTCAAGTTGGTTTGAGGGTTTCATCATATCTTCATAAGATCAAGAATGGCAAAGGATTTCAAGTGAATCTTTCCCTCCTATACAGAGGGACCAATTAGGGTTTTTGGGTTCAAAGGACTTCATGAAGGGCTTTGTGGATTCAAGCATGCTCTCATGGGTTCCATATGCCCACAAACACTCATAGAGGAAGGCTTGGCTAGTGGTTCATTGTGGAGGATGTTCAGTGGATCAGTTACTTGTGAAGTAAGCAAAAGTCAACTGTAAGGAGGAAAGCCAACCATGGAATTTTGAGGTCCTCTTCATGATTTTTAAGATCTTATGCCCTCATATGGTCTTCAAATGTCAAGATTCATGTCATTCATCAAGAATCAAGAGTTTGTGCAAAAGTTACTAAATATGGAAATGACCTATAATTTGAAACTTTCCATTTTTGGCAGTTTTTCCACCACATTCAACTTGACTTTTCATCATCAAATAAGCTTCAAATGAATTTTCCTCAAACATGAAAGTTGAAGATCTTTCTCTCCCATTTCCAAAAAGTACTAGATTGTCTCCATATCATTTGTGAAACTCAAGTTATGATCAAAAGACTCAAGGTTGGTTTTTAAGGTTTTCACATGGTTCCATTTTTCCACCTTTTGCATTTTGGTTCAAAATGACTTGTAATGACCTCTAATGCTTTAAGTCACATTACAACATCCAGTACGCTCCATGAGGATCATTTTTTTACCTTTGAATCAATCCATTTCATGCCATATACCTCACTTATTTCACATAATGCAAATTGGCAAGATGGATCAAAACTCACAAACCAAGTCACCACAAGGCCCAATTTCAATTCAGATGTGATCAACAAGTAAAATGGAAATGAATCACACTTACTTCATGACCAAGGCACGTGTGGATTAAGAGGTGCATCACAACTTGCATTTTTGCAAATTACTTCCATTAGCCTTAATCAAGGGATTAATGAAACCCTAATCATGCTCAGAGCTCTAACCAAGTCTATATAAAGAGGATCACACGTTCATTTCACCATCATGCACCCTCATTTGCTCAGAATTCCATTTTTCACTCACACTTTCTCTCCTTCGAAACTCTCTCATCTCAAGGGTTTATGAAGAAAATTTTTCATATTCTTGATCTACATACTCCATAGAGTAAGAATCAACCACTGTTTGAAGCTCTAAGCAAGGTTTTCACCAGATACGAATTTGAGGTGTTCACTTTCAAAATCCAAGATCTAGCCAGATTCAAGCCTCTATTTGCATTTATTTTGCAAATACAGCTCAAAAGAGGAAGATCTGCACTCTTACACTGGGTTTCTAGGAGTATTTTTGCTAGTTTCAAGTTTCAAGTGAGTTGGATTTCATGATCTCATAACTTGTTTTTATGGTGTGTATTTTGTTCCTCATGACTTGCTGATGATTCTGATATGATTTGTTGTGATTTTGAACGTGTATTATGGCTGTATTTTGGATCTGAAGTTTTTAGATCCAAACTTTTTTTCTTCGATTTGGCTTGTGCGTTTACTGGTTGTTGAAATGGATTGCATATTATTGATCCTTGTTGAATTCTGGTTGGAATGGTATACTTGTTTGCAATTTCTGGAAATATTTGAAGTGCAGGTCGCCGGAGAAGACGATCGGAGCTAGGGCTCCGACGTCTGGTTTGCTTTTCAGGTCGCCTGAGGTTGGAGGAAGAAGATGCAATCTGGACCGTTGGTGGTCCAGATCTGATGGTCCAAGCGCAGCCACGTCATTTAAAATATGCTTTTATTTAATTGTTTGTGTGTTGTTGATTCATGCTTCATATCATGCACACGCAGATCTGGCCACACATCTTGCATGCTTTATGATTTTATTGACTGATCCTCATGCGTTGATTTGATCTAATGGTTTGTGATGTGCCAACACATTAAAATATCATGTGCCCTTCACGTGTTTTTCTTTTATTTTTTGATGATTAAATGTGTGCGCGTGTACCTTGGTTACCATGTACTTTTGATCCTGAGCGTTGATCAGTTGTAATTGTGGTTTTGTTTGACTGATTATCATGCGTGAGATTAATCTTGTGGCTGGTGTGAGTTGACTGGGTCCTTGTTTTTGTTTGGTATGCGCTGACTATTCATTTGGACTAGGCTTGCTTTTCCCACCCCTCCTTGAGCCCATTTGATTATTTTCAACGTGGATTTGTTGCTTGTTGCACCCCTGGGTTCCATTTCTTTCTTTTTTATTTTATTTTTTTGCATAGTTTTGCATTTTTAATTTTTAAAAATAGTTTTATGCATCAAAAAATTACCAAAAAAATCATGGATCATCTTTGGCATTTTATAAAATTTTTTCAAATTTTATTTTCCATTTTTATTTTATTTTGTGCCTCTGAATTAATTGTTTGTTTAATTTCTTTGTGAATTTCTTCACTTGTGCACACTTGATCTTGTTGATTTTTGTTCTTATCATTAGTGTATGATTTGTATCCCATTCTTTTTGAATATTTTAGAGGACATCTTGACATCCTTAAAAACATTTTTGTTTCATTTTTAAAACTTTTTCATATTGCATTTTAGTCCCTCTCCTTTGCATATTGGTCCATGGTTCCTATGTGATCTTTGCCTAATTGTTTAAGGTACTTAAACTTTGAATTTTGGTGTGATCTTTTGACATGTTGTTAGCCTCTGACTTAGTTCATTTGGGTTCTGATTTCGCAATTTTTGAATGTCATTTGATATATGTTTGATTATTTGTGCTTAAGTGAATTATGCATGATCATCTCTTGACATCTCTTGACCCTATTTGATTTGCCATGCCTAATTGATTGAGTTCCTTTGTGATTCTTTGCTTGATCTTTTGGTATGATGTTTACCCCTGGTTGAGGTCCTTTGAGACTTATTTTTGCAATTTATGAATCATGTTTGGCTTGCTTTAAGTGCTTGAACTTTGAGTTTCCTTTTGTGGACTTTCTTTGGTGCATAATGCTTCATGTTTTGATATTTTCTTGCACATGAGAATTGTTGATGATGGTATGATCTTGGTTCTGACTTGCTTTCATCTTCATCTTATTTTTCTCATTTCATATTTACATGAAGTTCATTGGTGCTTAATGGTGCATTTCATATAAGTATGCTTGCATTCTTTCATGATTACCTTTGCATGCTTACTTGAGATGTTTTGCATGATCTTTGAGACTTGTCATTTGATGTGAGTTAGATATACTTGATATGATATGCTTGCTGCCCTATCTTGTTTCTTGTCTCATCCTTCTCTTTCTCATTCTTCTCTTTCACTCTCTTCCTCCCATGAATCTCAAGACTTGTTTAAGTCTTGGATTCTCTCCCTTTAGAGCTACCTAGTCCAACTTAATTTTTGATTAAACTTGGAGTAGGATTAGCATTAGGTTTTAGGTAGTTGTCTCTCCTAAGCCTCACTAACCATAGGTCATCCATGCATGATAACATTAGGACTCTTAGTTTCCCTTTAGAGTTACCTTTGGGTTTTCTCTCTTCTCATCTCAAAACCTCTTGAAAACACTTAATAAAGATAAAGTGTATTGCGCACGAGCCTTAATCGTGGGGAATGAGAAATGAGGGGATTCTTATCATCTTTCTAGAGTGTTTAGCGAGCGTCCTGTCATGGGACGATTCATTAAGTATTCGTCCTTGTGCCCTAGACTTTGGTGCGATGCAAGTTATGAACTAACTTAAAACACTTCTATCTAAAAAACACAAAAACAAATTCAAATCTTTTTATCTTTCGGGATTGTTTGGTTCCAGACCATTTTCAGAAAAGAGCACGTTACCTTCCGTCTGAGTCACAAACAGGCATCGACCCTAACTGCCGGACGCGAATCTAACGTCGCTCATAAAAAACACTTACCCATTTGTGGTGGTACCCACGAACTACATTAGCTCTGATTCCTCTCTCTCGTCCGATTGAGGATATGTAGGCACAAGACAGCGATTGTCTTGGCGAGCAACCTTCCCCCACAGTTCCCATCCGAACTACGTTGACTCTGACTTTCCCATTGCATTGAGGGAGTACGTAGGCCTAGGGCATCGAATATGTCCTACCGAGTCCGTCTTAGTCACCCCCATCCCCGTTTTCTTTTGTTCAGCCATAGATAGTAGGACAGCTCACCCTCTGTTTAGACAACAAGCATGGATCCCATCGAGTACGATGGATGCGTGGGGTGCTAACACCTTCCCCTCGCATAACCGACTCCCGAACCCGGACTATGGTTGCGATGACCATGTCTTTCCCCCTTTCTCTTCAGGTTTATGCAGTGTTTCTTTTCCCTCTCTCGGGATAAATACACATTGCTGGCGACTCTGTGTTTTCTGCGCCACTCTCGCGTTTGTACCGTTGGATGCGAATCTTTCGGGAGCGACACAAAGCATCAAACCATTTCTGGAACAAGAAGTTTGGCAGATTGCACAGAAAACTCCAAAAGCTCAAAAAGAGGTAAGCATCATGACTTGAACTTTCCAAAATATGCATTGCTTTGAAGTCCACTGATCCTACACACCGCATACATGTTATATATGTTGTGTTTGAACCAATTCATCATGTAATTCATGCCTGTATCAAAGTGTAGAATAGAAAATGCAATTATAGGCCTTTTTCAAAACCACTATCGGATTTTGAGGAGGGAGTATGATCTAAAAAAATACCACCACCATTGGATTCCTTGTGAAATTCTAGGCCAGATGCATATAAATTTTGTCTCAAACCATGGAGAAATGAGAAAGTTATGACCTTCTCGTTTCTGACCCAAAACTTGCCTTGCCTTGCCTTGGGCCAGGCCAAAAACAAGGCAAGCCTTGAATATTTGTGGTTTCACTTCAAGCAATGGATGTATCACCACCCCAGTGGTAAGGCACGCGCCCTATAACCTTGAGGTCGTGGGTTTAAACCCCACCCATGCCATTTTGTGTTTTCTCACATTTTTGCTATTTTTTCCAATATTTTCATGTTTTATTAATTAATGGGAAAATTAATAACTCTTTCAAGTTTAATTATTTTTTATTGGTTCTTTTTGTAAAAAATCACAAAAATGTTGAAATATTTTATTCCACAAAAAAATTAAGTTTATATTATTTATTTAATATAATTAGTATTTTTGTGAATAAATTCCTTTTTAATGTTTTTAAACATTTTAAAAGTGAATATTTACTTTGAAAATCAAAACCAAGTGAGTTTTAATTCATCTTGTGATTAATCCCTCATTTCTCAAACCTTAAACAAAAATCACAAATGGTTTAGTCAAACTTATTTGGTATTTTATTTGATTTTCTTTAAATATTTACTTTTAAAGAATAACAAATTAGGGTTTCTTTGATTTTCACCCTCATCAAACAATTTCAAACACTTTTGGGCCTCTAATAGAGTGTAAGACCCAATCCTTTGTAAATACAAACCTATTTTTGGGTCTCACTTATTGTATAAGTCCCGTTGTATTTCAAAAAGTTCGACGCGATCATCGTCCGTTGAAAAACAAACCCTGGACCTCTCCTCGAGCTATAAGACCAATTCAAAATTATTCTTGGGCCTCTATTAGAGTGTAAGACCCAACCCCTTTGAAAACCAATCCATTTTGGGCCTCAATGCATTGTATAAGACCCACCGCGTTTTCAAAAATCTCGGCGCGATCGCCATTTTCAAACAAATGACCATGGGCCTCTCCTTGAGCTGTAAGTCCCACCACTTGTATAAAAATAAATCTTTTGGGCCTCTATTAGAGTGTAAGACCCAATTCCCTTTTAACCAAAACTTTTTGGGCCTCAGACATTGTATAAGTCCCCCTGCGTTAAAAGAAAACCTCGGCGCGATCGCCAATAAAAAAACCAATCATCTGGGCCTACCCTCGTGTTGTAAGCCCCATTATTTTTCTTTAAACACTTGGGACTCTTGAGAGAGTGTTAGAGCCATCCCCTTATACAGAAAACCTTTCTTGGGCCTCAGTCACTTGTATAAGTCCCTCTGTACAAAACGACAGTGCGATCACTAATAAACCTTGGGCCTCTCTTTGAGCTGTAAACCCCAACATCTTTTCAAAATACTTTCTCCTTTAATTTTGAATATATTGTTATTTTCAATCTTTCTTTGTTGAACAACTAACCAAACAGCATGGAAGCTCTACAACCGAGTAAGTGTTTATATGCTTTCTTTATCCGCTTTCATATACATATAACTGTATTGTGGGGTTGTTTCACTGTAAGTCTTCTTTCATAAACTCATATCAACTGTGTAATACTAGTATAGATATTTAGAGTTTCCCCGGCAACTACGTCTAGCACTAAGCCCTGTTAATCACTCTTAAATAAACAAAACTAGATCCCCATAGGATTACCAGACACAGTTTTCCCTCCTCTTGGGGTTAAACGATATGGAGACGTGAAAGGCAACATTCTCGGTGAACCCTTTCTCAGACTGTCACCCTTAGACATTGTCAAAGAAACTCTAACTCCCCAGAGATGATCTTTTCTCCGTGAATGGCATCTCTTGAGTTTCTTCCAAATTCTCGGACTTTCCTGGCTTGATCTATTCTCCGTGAATAGCCTGTCTTAAAATTCTCGGGGTTTGGGGACCCACAGGCTTCCTAAAAGCATCCCCGCCTCCTCTTGGGCGTTGTACAAGGACCCTACGGCTTCTTAGAAGTATTCACAGCCTCCTCTTAGGCTTCTTATAAGGATTATTCCTTCGAGAAGAGAGCCTTCTCTTGGGCTTCATACAAATTGTCCCTCGGCTTCTTAAAAGTTTCCAGCCTCCTCTTGGGCTTCATACAAATTGTCCCGACGGCCTCCTAGAGGTATAGGAACAGAAATTCGTCATCTTAATAGAACACTCTTTCAAAGAGTCTAGATCTTTCTACTGTGGACATACTATTATTGTTTCTTTAAGCATAGTACAAAAGATAAAACTCTAGACTTGGACAGTCTAATCTCCTTGAGTCTCGAAGGCATTCTCAAGTAGGGGAAAACACCAGTAGACTCAGACAGTCTCTAATACCCTTTGGATTCCCCATTTCCTTAAAGAACAGGAAATAACCCTGATCCTCTAATTAATCCCAAAGCATAGCCTTACCTTTAATCAGTCTCTTTATAAGAACTGATTTTCTCTTTTAACTAACCTACTGGACCTGTCACTCAACTGAAACAACAATCCTTTTAGCCTCTATCTCGGGCTTCGTACGAGATACAAAAGGACTCTCTTGTTGAGTCAATAATCCTTTTAGCCTCTATCTCGGGCTTCGTACAAGATACAAAATCACTCTCTTGTTGAGTATAAAAGACTCTCTTGTTGAGTCAATCTCTCTTTTAGCCTCCATATCGGGCTTCGTACGAGATACAAAACACTCTCTTGTTGAGTATAAAAGACTTTCTTGTTGAGTCAACCTTTAGCCTCCGTCTTGGGCTTCGTACAATACACATCTAAAAGCACTCTCTTGTTGAGTCAACTCCTTTTAGCCTCCCTCTCGGGCTTCGTACGAGACACAAAAGCATCCTCTTGTTGGGTCAATAGCCTCCTCTTAGGCTTTGTATAAGAAAAACCCCGGTTGAGTCAATCAACCTTTTAGCATCAAAACTGTGCCTCGTTCACAGGATACAAACATCAACAACTCCTTTCATCTAATTGCTGTAAGCGGCAAGCCTCTGGATTATTTACATCCACGCCATTGTCCCTCTTTTAGCATGAGAAATTCCTAAGGAAAGATAACATTGCTCTACACTGAGTTAAAGTCTTCTCCTTCAGGTTAAAACCCCCTATAAAGGAAATTATGGCATTGCTAGGATTCACATATCCCGGTTAAAGTAATCCTCCTTTATAGCCAGTCACCCAACAGTTGTGACAAACAGACCCCCTTTAGAGATGATAGATTCTCTCTAAAGACAACACCTTTTTAGCTTCACATCTTGGGCTTCGAACAAGATACAAATAGACCATTCAGCTTCACATCTTGGGCTTTGAACAAGATATAAACCGCCTTTTCAGCTTCACGTCTTGGGCTTTAAACAAGACACCAAAACACCATTTCCTCCCCTAGAATAGGAGGAACTACGATCGCTCTGATTTCCCTGTTTCGGTAAACGGGAATACGTAGGCATAAGATTGAAAGAAAAATCTTAGCGAGCACACTAATCCAAAGCCCCAAATCTCTTACCTTCACATATCAAAAAGCATCAGTCCTAGCATCCTAACAAAATTCCCCGTGAACATTCCCAGTGTTTCGTTCTAAACAAAGTAAGAAGAAAGAGGCCCCATTACCATATATCATCCGTAACCTAACAGACCGCTGTTTAAACTCAGTATGCAAGCAAGGTTAATTGGAGACATCTATTTCCCTTCCTTAGTCAGCTCAATAGGATAAAAAATGAATCGGCCTGTATTAACCTCAGAGCGACAGTGGTTAAGAACCACGTCCAAAATCGCTCGCTACAAAAAAGTGGCGCCCACCGTGGGGCCCAATCTTTGGTTCTTACAATCTAGGGTGAAAACCTTGGACAAATCATTTTCATGGCGGTGGCCGCCACAGAAAAGTGGCGCCCACCGGGGGCCCAATCTTTGGTTCTTACAATCTAGGGTGAAAACCTTGGACAAATCATTTTCATGGCGGTGGCCGCCACAGAAAAGTGGCGCCCACCGTGGGGCCTTTTCTTTCTTTCTTTCTTTTTTGGGGATTTCACTGGGATATGAATTTTTTTTTACTTCACTAGGATCTTAGGTCAAAACCTTTAAAGTTGGGAAGGTACCACAGAATGGCGACTCTGCCGGGGAGCCATTTTTGTCAGGAACATAGGATTCATAGCTCTTTAAAGTCTAGAACTTTAGGACAAATATATATACTGTTTTTCCTAATTTATATCTGTGTTTATTTTTCTGCTAATGGGAATGCGTGTGATGCTGCATGTGGAAAAATTGAGTATACACCTAGGAAAAACCTCTTTTAGTAGTGCGGAAACTATTGGAAATGGTTGTCACGCGATACTACCCTCTTCTGATGGTTCTTCGAAAAACATCACCTAGCACGGTTCCCGGCCCGCTGGTGTTTTCTCGACAAGAACTGATGATTTTGAGAGACAGGTACAAAAATCACTAGTATAAACCTTTTGGGGGGGGGGGGGGGGGGGTAGAGCCTTGACTTCATGACACCGACCCTTTGACCCCATGTTTTTTCTATGTTTTTGTGTGCTGCATTCATGCATTCATCTAAAAAACATTACATCAAAGAAAAACTTCTCTTCTAGTCTCTCTTTTTCAAATTAAACTAAGACAATGATTGCAAATGTCAGAGAAAAAGATTGCGCTCATGGACTTCGGTAGAAGGAGAACTCATAAGTATACCTCCAGGGTTCCAAAACTAGAGGATTTGAGAGGATTAGCGAGGATGATCACTAACCCTGAAGCTTTCAGAGCCAAGTACGGAGGTCTGCTACCTCTGTTAAGAGTCCATGCGATTGAAGGAATCATGGAGGCACTCATTCAGTTTTACGATCCGGTCTATCACTGTTTCACATTCCCGAATTACCAGCTCGCACCAACGCTAGAGGAGTATTCTCACCTGACTGATTTACACATTACTGATCGAGCTCTTTTTTCTGGACTGGAAGAAATTCCAAAAGATCAAACCATTTCAAGAGCAATCTATTTGGATGAGTCGGAAGTCAAGACTCACATGACCACTAAGGGTGGGCTCCCAGGTTTGCCAACCCAGTTTCTGGTAAAGAAGGCTTTGTACTTTGCTAGTATAGGGAACATGACTGCTTTTGAAAGCATCTTTGTCTTACTCACCTACGAGTTATTTATGTTTCCCAACATTAATAGCTTCGTCGATATCAACACCCTTAAGGTTTTTCTCATTGGAAACCCTGTGCCAAATTTGCTCGCGGACGCGTATCATTATGTACACTTAGGGAATTTGTACAGCGGAGGGATGATCACGTGCTGTGTACCTCTGTTATATAAATGGTTTATCTCCCATTTGCCTAAGTCTGCTGCTTTTTGGGATCATAAGAGTGCCTTACGTTGGTCGCAGAAAATCATGTCTCTTACCAACTCTAACATAGATTGGTGCAATAGGATTTATGACGAGATCAGGATCATTGACCGTTGTGGAAACTTCCCCAACGTACCCCTAATAGGAACTAAAGGAGGAATCAATTACCATCCAGTTCTTGTTCGTCGTCAATTTGGATACCCAATGAGGCATGTCCCGCGTAATGCTCATCTGGAGGGTCTTTTCTTCAAAGAAGGAGAAAATGATAGGGCACTAAAGATGGAAATAGTGCATGCTTGGAAACATGTTCATAAGAAAGGACGAGAGTCTCTAGGAAAACTGGACTGTGTCTCGGTGGAGCCTTATCTCCACTGGGTACAAACTAGAGCTCTCAAGCTAAAGATGCCTTATCCTCGTCACGAAGTTTTTCCGCCGAGGGAATCTGTCATGTACTCCATGACTGAAACGAAAAAACTTCAGGTTACCCTCAACAAAGTTCAACAGGAGAGGAGGTCTTGGAAGAATAAATACCGCACCCTCAATGTAGAGTGTACCAAAATACAGCAACTGCTGAAAGATAAGGATGCTCTGATCGAGATTTTAGAGCAACATGTTGTGGATAATCAGGAGGACCAAAGGAATTTGCTCGTTCCTTTCACTTGGCAAAGGAATGACAACCCGACAACGGCCCAAGAGCCCCGTTCAAAGAAGAGGAAAGCACCAGAATCAGCACCCAGTTTCTCCCCAGAGAGGACTCGGGACCCCTTAGCTTATGTTTCTGTTTCCGCACCTTGTAATCTACTGTATTTCTATTTTCACAATCCTTTGAATTCAATAAAACGGGGTTTCCCCACTGTTTGATATTTGCAATCTAATTGTCGAAGTTTATTTTGATTATACAAAAAAAACAATTGATATAATCATTGCATTCATCATTCTCACGTCACGTATTCTTCTTACCTACGAATCTCACATTTGTGTCTCGGTTCTAGAGTCAAACTGTCTTATTCGTACAATACTCGGGCCAATCGTCAGAAAAAGATGGATAATCTCGAGGAAGAGAATAGAGAGTTGAGAGAAGAGATTGACGCTCTGAGAGAGGATATGAGAAAGCTTCATAACGACATGCAAGCCATGGCAGAAGCTCAGCTACAAAGGACTGTGATCTCGGAGATCACCTCAACTCCCATAGTGGAAAAGTCTGATCCTAGGTACAAAATGCTGAAAGATCGTCCCTGGGGCATACCACTTAACTATATCCTGGAAGGATATGTCCCGTTGATCAATGAGAATCAGGGGACCGCAGCAGGAACCGCTGGGCCTGAAGGTTACAAACTTCGGGAAAGCAAAGATGCCAGGGGCATGACAGCAACTCCTGAAGGTTACAAACTTTGGGAGGCACCGAGAGTCTCGGCCATAATGACTATACCACCGCTCGTGGTACACACTGTCCCGGAAAGAAAGATTCCACAGATACCTTCTGGTGGAAACGACAACATGTTCGAAAGAATGAGTGAGTTCCAGGAACAGTTCCTAGGAATGCAGAAAGAACTGCAGGCCCTTCGCGGTCAGGATTTATTTGGAAAGGACGCCACGGATCTCTGCTTGGTCCCCAATGTGAAAGTCCCGCACAAATTCTAGGTGACCGACTTTAAAAAGTACAAGAGTAACTCTTGCCCTCAGAGTCACTTGGTGATGTACGCTCGGCGAATGTCAGCTCAGACAGAGAATCAGGATTTACTGATTCACTACTTTTAGGATAGTTTAACGGGTGCCGCACTAAAATGGTACATGGGTTTAAACCGTGCTACGATTAGCACTTTCAGAGATCTTGGCACTGCCTTCGTCCAACAATATAAATACAATCTGGACATGGCACCCGACAGAGATCAACTCAGATCAATGTCACAAAAGGACAAGGAAACCTTTAAGGAATACGCTCAGAGATGGCGTGAAATTGCCGCTCAAATTTGTCCACCTCTTGAGGAAAAAGAGATGACAAAGATCTTCTTAAAGACCTTAAGCTCATTTTATTACGACATAATGGTTTCCAGTGCGCCCAGTGACTTCACCGAGATGGTCGGTATGGGAGTTCGTCTTAAGGAAGCCGTCCGAGAGGGACGTCTAGTCAAAGACACTAGATCATCAAGTAGTACAAAGCGATACGGTAGTGCTCTCCCTAAGAAAAAAGAGCAGGATATTGGGAATATCTCTCTCGGAAAGCAAAGGCGACGTTATCAACCAGTAGCGGTTGTGACTCCTGCTATCAATCCTGCGCCTATTTCTACGTATCAACCTCAGGTTGCGCAGAGCCAACCTAATCAGCAAAGGACTCAACAGCCTCTTCAACAGGCTCGTCCTCCATACAATAACAACAGTACAACGCGGCCACCAGGATTTGATCCTATACCCGTATTGTACGCAGAACTATTTCCGTTACTACTGGCTAAGGGGCATGTCCAGACTAAGTCCTCTCTTACAGTACTGGAAAATCTGCCTTTTTGGTTTAAGGTGGATCAGACTTGCCCTTGCCATCAAGGAGGACCAGGGCATAACATAGAGAACTGTCTTAATTTCAAATTTGACGTGCAAAAGCTTGTTAGGAGCGAGGTCTTATCTTTCAAGGATACAAATCCTAATGTTCTCACAAACCCGCTGCCTTAACACGAGAAAGCTACAGTCAATTTGATAGAGGGAGAAACTAACAATGTCTATCAAATTCATGATGTACTATTGTTAAGGACCAATCTGGTCAAGATGCATTGTAGACAGAGTAGATATGGCCATGTGCCACCTCATAACTATCACCAGTGTGATATCTTCTCTAAAAGCAATCGAGGATGTTCTATGGTGCAATAAGCTCTACAGGAACAGATGGATCTCTGATGGATCCAAGAGCATCGAGTTCGTGGATTTAACATGGTTTACATGAATTCTAACATCATTCAGAATCACGACATCCGTGCAATGAATGTCAACTTGGTGGCGATGCATTCCAGGAAAAGCCAGTATTATAATCTGCCGCGGCACGATTACAGTTCCTGTCTGACTTGCTCGGTAAACAAACAGGGATGCTCTTTGTACAAGAGGCCCTCCAACGTCGGATAGATCTTGGATGGATCCAAGACTACCATGATAGGAATCCCTATCAGATCAACATGATTCAAATCTTTGATATTCGCTTGATGAATACCAGCTGGTGGAGTTACATGCTAAACAGGTCCGGCTCGGGTTCCTGGTATCACATGATTATCAGAGTTGTAGGGCGGGTTGCGAAAACGATCAAGGCTGTGCCCTTGTCCAGGAAACCCTTCAGCACTTGTTGAACCACTGGTGGCTTCCAATCTATATGGATGAAGACACCCAGCAAATTAGTATCACCAACGGGAACCTTACTCGGCATCAAAGTTGGGACGTTCAATCTGTGGAAACTGACCTAGTGAGGTTACATTGTATTCAAAGCGGGCGTGGCCAGGTGCCACCACACAACTATGAACGTTGTAGAGTTTGTTCGGAAAGTAACCAAGGATGTTACCTTGTGCGAGCAGCTTTTCAGGGTCAGGTGGATCGTAGAGAGATTCGCCCATATCCGGTTTCTAGACCAATCAACTGGGCGCCGGACTACCTCGCTGATCAAATTGAGGACGTTGTCATAATCTCTGATCATCAGAGGGCGAGGGATGTTTGTACCATCATCCCTCTACTTGACGAATCGAGAGTTCCCAACCAGGAATGGATCGAATTTGCTTACGATGGTCGAAAAAATCAGAAGGCTCCCATAGTCATCTATCTACCGGGACCATTACCGTTTGAATCAACTAAGGCTATCCCTTACAAATACGGTGCAACAACAGTCGAGAATGGAAAGGAAATTCCATTACCCTCCGTCGTGAATATTACAGACATCAGTCGAGTAACACGGAGTGGTCGAATCTTCAACCGAGGAGTTGGAGAATTTAACAACGAAAAGGAACCTCAGACAGAAGTTCCCAATCCACCAGACGGTCAATCCAGTAATCCCGACCTTTCGAAAAACGATGATGAGATGCTGAAGCTCATCCAAATGAGTGAATACAACATTGTTGATCAACTGTTACAAACTCCTTCAAAGATCTCTGTGTTGTCACTTTTACTCAGTTCAGAAGCGCACAGGGAGGCTCTACAAAAAGTCTTGGAGCAAGCCTTTGTGGAATAGGATGTAACAATCAGACAGTTCGATAGCATTGTCTCTAACATCACTTCCTGCAATAACTTGGGATTTAGTGATGAGGAATTACCTGAAGAGGGTTGCCGTCATAACATGGCGCTCAATATCAGGTCAGCTGCCAGGGCGATGCTTTAGCCAGCGTACTGGTAGACACAGGGTCAGCCCTGAATGTTATGCCGAAGTCCACTTTGATGCAATTATCCTTCAAAGGACCCCCGATGAGAACCAGCGAGGTCGTCGTCAAAGCATTTGACGGGTCCAGAAAAACGGTTATCGGCGAAGTCGACCTTTCCATAACTATTGGTCCTCACACTTTCCAAGTCGCTTTCCAGGTCATGGACATCCGAGCAATGTACAGTTGTTTATTAGGAAGACCTTGGATACATCAGGCTGGGGCGGTCACCTCGACCCTCCACCAAAAGTTAAAGTTCATCCAGAACAACCAGCTCGTCACGGTCTGTGGAGAACAAGCCTTGCTCGTGAGTAACTTATCATCATCTATTGGTGTAGAACCTGAGGAGGTTATTGGAACTCAGTTCCAAGCACTGTCGGTGAGCAAGGACAATCAATCCGAAGAGGGAACTTCCATTTCCTCATACAAAGATGCTATCAAAGCGGTCGAGAGTAGCAATACAACAGGATGGGGACAGCTAGTCATTCCTACTGACAATAAAACAAAGAAGGGTCTTGGTTTTTCTGCAACCTGTACCCAGACAGCTACTACCAGCAATGAAAGTCTTCACCTCATTCAAGACTTCTTCCACAGTGGAGGTTTCCTTCACCCAGTGCCTCAAGAAGTGCATACCATCAATAAAGATGATTCCTCTGATATGGAGGAAGAATGGGAGTACTATCTTAACAAGGACAATTGTATGTCTCAGGAAGAGGTGCCTACGCCATTTTGCTATCCCGCACAGAGTCCGAGATTTATACCCAGGTCAGACGTAGAAATGATATATAGAGATTTTGATCCGGAAGGATGTCGTGCTCCACCAAACTCATTAGAGGAAGACACTCTGATGAAGGACAACTTTGACCACGATTATTATGGCCCAATGGATGGCCTGCCTATTTGGCAGCCGTACCCAGGAAACTCAGGGCAAGAGAGTCAGCCGAACAATGAAAATCAGCTGAGCATCATTGAACAGAATGCCTGTGTCCCCACCATGTCATGGGATCAACACTCAGGTCATTCCGAAAATGTCCCGTACGACGATGAATTGGCAAAGCTTGCCGGACTAGAGTTCATTAATTATGCTTTTCCCGAGGTCAATGTCATTGAAAGAGATGACTCATCCAGTTCCAAAGAAGTGTGGGACACCTTGGGACAACCGAGTGGAAAATTTGACTTCATGGTTAAGTACACCGCTCCTGAGAGCTCTCGTATCAGGCTCAAAGACATCCAACCAACTGGATGGGGAGATTTGCCTGAGAGCACAAATACTATGCAAAATACAACTGAGGTATCCTCCTACGACAACTCTGCCTGGGAGACAGATTCCAATGATCCAGCTCCGCCAGAAATCAGCATCATTTTGGAGGAGAAGCCAAGAAAGAAGGTACCAGACTTTGTGATTCACCGAGGAGTTCGCCGCCAATGGGGTGCTGTCGATGTTCCGAAGATTGTTCATAAGTCAAAGTAATTGTCGTCTTTAACCTTTCACCCTTCCCAGGTGAAACAGATGTTTTGATAGGGCTCACTTTCTGTAAATTTCCCTCTTCACTTCGCCCAAAGCGACATAGCTTTGTTTTATAGGGCTGTAGTTTTCAGGAATCGACTAAATCATAAATAAAATAACGTCGTTCTGTAATTCCCGCATTTATTGCTATTTTCTCTTTTTGCTTTTTCAGAAAATGGTAATCCTAAAAAATAACAAATAATAAAAACAAGAATTGTTCAAAGAAATACACTGCACACACTCTTGCATTTCCTCTATCTCTTCTAAACACAAATCATACCGTCATGGAGATTGCTTATTTTAAACCCCGTTGAAACATATGATCCGATGCCTTCTCCCAACTTTGAGTTCCCGGTATTTGAGGCTGAAGAAGAAAAAGACGAAGAAATTCCAGAAGAGATCTCCCGATTACTCCGACAAGAGGAAAGGTCCATTGAGCCTCACAAAGAGTTGCTAGAAAAAATCAACTTAGGATCGGAAGAAGAGAGAAAAGAAGTCAAGATTGGGGCACTGCTCAGTCCAACTGTCATAGAGGGTTTGGTAAAGTTTCTCAAAGAATTCCCCGATGCATTCGCTTGGTCCTATCAGGATATGCCAGGGTTGGATACCAGCATCGTGGAACATCATTTACCGTTGAGATCGGAATGTCCGCCAGTAAAACAGAGGTTGAGACGGACTCACCCGGACATGGCCATCAAAATCAAAGAGGAGGTACAGAAACAGATTGACGTGGGTTTCCTCGCCACATCAGAATATCCTCAGTGGTTAGCCAACATCGCACCCGTTCCCAAAAAGGACGGAAAAGTCAGAATGTGTGTGGATTATAGAGATCTAAACAAGGCTAGTCCAAAGGACAACTTTCCTTTACCACACATCGACATGCTGGTAGACAGTACAACAAATTTCAAAGTTTTCTCCTTCATGGATGGATTCTCGGGTTATAATCAAATCAAAATGGCGCCGAAAGACATGGAGAAAACTTCATTCATTACCCCTTGGGGTACCTTTTGTTACAAGGTGATGTCGTTCGGTTTGAAGAACGCCGGGGCGACCTATCAAAGGGCCATGACTACTCTTTTTCATGACATGATACACAAAGAAATCGAGGTATATGTCGATGATATGATTGCAAAATCTAAGACAGAAGAGGAACATGTGACCCATCTGTCAAAGCTGTTCGAGCGGTTGAGAAAGTATAAACTCCGCTTGAATCCCAACAAGTTCACCTTCGGTGTCCGTTCGGGAAAACTTTTAGGGTTCATCGTCATCCAGAAAGGAATTGAGGTTGATCCTGACAAGGTTAAGGCCATTCAAGAAATGCCTTCTCCAAAAACTGAAAAACAAGTCAGAGGATTCCTGGGACGTTTGAACTACATCTCCATATTCATATTCCTCATGACCGCGACCTGTGCGTCGATTTTCAAATTACTGAAAAAGAACCAGGACTGTGTTTGGACAGAAGATTACCAAACCGCCTTCGATAGTATTAAGGAATACATGTTGAACCCTCCAATTCTATCACCTCCAGTGGAAGGAAGACCACTGATTATCTACCTCACCGTCCTAGAGGACTCAATGGATGTGTACTTGGCCAACAAGACGAAACCAAAAGGAAGGAATCTTCCATCTACTATTTGAGCAAGAAATTCACTGACTGCGAGACTCGGTACACTATGCTTGACAAAACTTGCTGTGTTTTGGCTTGGGCAGCCAAACGTCTGCGCCAGTACATGATTCGTCACACTACTTGGTTGGTCTCAGAGATGGATCCAATCAAGTATGTCTTTGAAAAGCCTGCTCTCACGGGAAGGATTTCCCGTTGGCAGATGTTGCTATCAGAATATGACATAGAGTACCATGCTCAAAAAGCCGTTAAGGGGAGTATTTTAGCCGATCACTTGGCTCATCAACCGATTGACGATCGGGAATCAATCGGGTTTGACTTCCCAGACGAAGATGTCATGTATCTAAAAATGAAAGACTGCGATGAACCACTACCTAGTGAAGGGCCAGAACCAGGTTCCCAATGGGGACTTATCTTTGATGGAGCTGTCAATTATTACGGAAATGGAATTGGGGCAATCATCATAACACCTCAGGGTACCCACATTCCTTTCACTGTCCGACTTACGTTCAAGTGTACGAACAACGAGGCCGAATACGAAGCTTGTATTATGGGTCTCGAGGAAGCGATTGATTTGAGGATCAAAAACTTGGACGTATATGGCGAATCAGCCCTGGTTATCAATCAGATTAAAGGAGATTGGAACACATACCAATCAGGATTGATTCCTTACAAATACTACGTGAGAAGGTTGCTACCCTTCTTCAACAGAATTGAGTTTCAACACATCCCTCGTGAGGTGAATCACATGGCTGATGCATTAGCCACTCTCTCTTCCATGATTAGTGTAGGTCAATGGAATGGCATACCTAAGATCGACATAATGCGCCTTGAACGGCCCGCTTACATCTTCATGATTGAAGCAGTCATAGGCGACAAACCTTGGTATCACGATATCAAATGCTTCCTTCAGAAACAAGAGTACCCACCCGGGGCACTAAGGAAGGACAGGAAAACCCTCAGAAGGCTGGCAGGCAGTTTCTTCCTGAGCGGTGATACTCTCTATAAGAGAAATTTTGACATGGTATTGCTCCGATGCGTAGACATACCAGAAGCAAACATGCTGATGAAAGAAATTCACGAAGGATCCTTTGGCACTCATGCCATCGGACACACAATGTCGAGAAAAATTCTAAGAGCAGGGTACTATTGGTTGACCATGGAATCCGACTTCTACAAGTACATGAGGAAGTGTCACAAGTGTCAGATATACTCCGACAAAATTCATGTACCGCCAACGCATCTCAAAATTCTTTCTTCCCCATGGCCTTTTTCCATATGGGGAATCGACATGATTGGCTTGATTGAGCCTAAGGCTTCAAACGGACATCAGTTCATCATGGTAGCCATTGATTACTTCACCAAGTGGGTCAAAGTAGCGTCGTACGCTAATGTAACCCGACAAGTGGTGGTCCGATTTATCAAAAACAATATCATCTGCCGTTATGGTGTTCCGAGCCAGTTCATTACTGATAATGGATCTAACTTGAATAATAAGATGATGAAAGAGTTGTGCGCAGAGTTCAAGATCGAACACCATAACTCATCTCCCTACCGACCAAAGATGAACTGAGCGGTAGAAGCAGCTAACAAGAACATCAAGAGGATTGTTCAGAAGATGGTTGTAACCTACAAAGATTGGCACGAGATGCTACCCTTTGCTCTTCACAGTTATCGCACATCTGTCTGCACTTCAACAGGGGCAACCCATTTCTCTCTAGTATATGGCATGGAGGCAGTGCTCCCCATTGAAGTAGAGATCCCATCAATCAGGGTATTGATGGAAGCTAAGCTTACAGAAGCTGAATGGTGTCAAAATCGACACGATGAACTGAATCTGATCGAAGAGAAGCGAATCACGGCTCTATGCCACGGTCAATTGTATCAACAAAGAATGAAGATGGTGTTTGACAAAAAGGTTCGACCTCGCATCTTCAGGAAAGGAGACCTTGTGCTCAAAAAGATACAATCTTTTCTCACTGACTCTCGGGGCAAATGGACTCCGAATTATGACGGCCCCTATGTGGTCAAGAAAGATTTCTCAGGCGGTGCCGTGAGACTTGCAACCATGGACGGAGAGGAATTTGCCTACCCCACAAATGTTGATGTAGTCAAGAAATACTTCGCCTAAACTAAAAAAAAAATGTCTCAGTGGATTGAAAACCCGAAAGGGCGGTCCAAGCAAAAATTAGAGACAAAGTCAAAAAATCATCCCGGTGGATTGGAAATCTCAAAGTCCAATCCAGACCAAAGTTAGGGATAATGGCAAGTAACTACGTTTGATTAGTTCAACTCCTCAGTAGTCATGCCATACATCAGAAACTCCAGTCACAATCATCTTCGACAGAAGCTCAGGATGCCCCGAATTCAAAGTTGGTAGAAGAATAGTGGTCGTTATGTTTCAACATAGCCCTTTTCCCTGTAAATTACCATATGCTAAACTTTGTAAATACTCTATGGAATCACGCGTTTGGCTGATCTCCATCCTATCAATAAAAGTTGAGCCCTTGTGTTTTTATTTGCAATTCATATATGTTTTAGCTTTACAGAATGATGTTTTTAACATGATCAACAATTATTGAAATGAAACAAAAATGAATTTACTTGTTAAAATTGTTCTCCTTTTAAAAATAAAGATGGCAATTTCTTTTTACGGTTGAACATCGAAAGAACATCGATCGCTTCTCCAAAGGTGTTCGAGCCTCAAAGTGCAGAATCAAAGTACTCATTCTAAACCAGTATGCCTGAATGAAGGATCAACTATGCAAGATGCGAATGCTCCATCTAACCTCTTCGGCTGAGTTCTCATCTCCTAAGCCTGACCAGCGTCGCTCCCAACAGGGACCGTTTCTCCTAAGCAAGGCAGAATTGCTATCTTGAACCAGCGATATTTCTACATGCGCCACTGTGGTCGAGTATCCAGTCGTGTTCATCCGTTAGTTTGTATGTCGCGTCAGTTTTGTCAGCATATACATACATACATCATGCATTATTGATTTACATTCACATTCATATTGCATCACTATCACTCTAGTCGGTCTTGTCCCATAGTGGTGACAGTCTTCTCAATCGAGTTGTCAAGTTCTTTCCTCGTCAGGAAAGGTTGCGTCTGAACAATCTCTCTGCTCCAGTTTATTTCTGGATCAGAATTGGCCCTTGACCACTTTGATAACTTGAACCTCTGAAAGACCAGAGAACCTTCAACCGATGTCACTCTTCGCCATTGAAGATGATATTTTTGCTTTCTCGGATTAAGGAAAATCCCTAGAGGAAGCCTCTTAAGCAGAGATTCGGCAATACAGCAGTTTTTCTCCGAAAAAAACCGCTGATGAAAAGGTCATCAGCACCTCAAAATTGGATCATATCATATGGCATTTCTCCAGGAGGATCCCGAGAAAAGTATGATGTAATATCCCCAAGCGTGAAAGCAGTCTCTCAAGAGAATCGTTTTCCCCAGTAGAGTCGACAAATGGCGTCTCCAAACAGAGAAGTTTGTACGCCTCTACAACTCAGGTGAATGGGTTCCCCAGCGAGTCTGACATCAAAAATTTTCTATCAAATGGCATCTCCCCAGGAAAATTCAGTGAGAAGTTTGAGGAAAACCGCTACGAATAGCGTCCCTTGTCAAGAAAGTTTATTGACAAAAGAAACTGAGACCAGGTCCTTGGCAGAAAACCAGGATCGAGGGGAAGTTTATTTCAGAAACTTAGACCAGTTCCTTGGTAGGAAACCAGGATCGAGGGGAAGTTTATTTCAGAAACTTATACCAGTTCCTTGGTAGGAAACCAGGATCGAGGGGATGTTTACATCAGAAACTAAGACCAGTTCCTTGGTAGGAAACCAGGATCGAGGGGAAGTTTACATCAGAAACTAAGACCAGTTCCTTGGTAAGAAACCAGGATCGAGGGGAAGTTTTTACCTTGTCTAAGCATCATTGCTTAACAAAAGAGGATGAATGTGTAAGCTACCATTCATAATCACCATCAAAATTTTGGGTATTCCGATATTTAATCCTCTTGCACCCTGAATGCCCGAATACCTTCGCCATTCACACCTTCGGGTCCAAGAAGATTAAATAGGGGCATCTGTCATACCCCAAATTTTGACCACTAAGATTTCCCATCATTGTATAAATCATCATCACAATATGGATGAACCATCTAGCCTCATCAGTCTCCCCAAAGATGGGTGAACACTTACTACAGTCAAAATTAGGGTTGCAAGCCCTCTCAGAGTTCTTAGACAAAGGATCAATCAAGAAATGACATGATCTTCAACTTGTCTAACCTCCCAAACATCTACAATGGATCAAGAGGACTCCCACTTTAAGGATTAAGCACAAGGCTGCTCCCTTTCAGGTGGATCAAGCCTCAAGATCGTCAGGGTCACCAAATTAGGGTTTGGTCGACCAGGGCCTCCAGATGGAAATTTTCCTCTGGGCATGAGCCAATGCTTCAAAGCATATCCTAAAATACTCCATGGAACCTCATGGGCCCAAGCATCAAGTCAATTTGACCTCAGGGGATGCATACATAAAAAATCAGGAATTAGGGTTTCTTGACCTAGTTCACCCCTAAGTTGACTTTTGGGACAAATCATGAGCCAAGACCTCAAGACATGATTTGAGGGTCTCCAATATACCACATTGATTCATTTGTAACAATGGATTGATCCAGGAAGCTTGAGCAGCAAGTCTCAATTTCATCAGTACCACAATTAGGGTTTCGCGAGAAAAGTCAACTGTAGCTTTGACTTTTGACCAGGACATGCTCCCAAACCCTAGGACATGGTTCAATACACCCTATAACACCTATGAAATCAATCCATCAAGTTTGATTTAGGTCAAGGACTTGATTTCATAGAGGATCGCACAGTTTGGAATTCATCTGACAAAAAGTCAACTGTGCATAAAAGTCAACTTTGACTTTTTGAGATTTTTCACAAAAATGGGTTTTTAACCCTAAAATGATGTTAATGTATGATTTGAATCATCATTCATCAATAAAAATCAAGAAAAGTGGTATATCTTGTAAAAGGGGTAACCATAAAAACTTAGAAAATTTTCTAAGTTATGAACAAAGTGACAAGGGTACCAACTTTGGAGGATCATAACTCCTAAACCACAAGGCCATTTTTCCCCATCCAAAGCTAGATTTATAGCTCTCATTACCCTTTACAAAAGCTTAGAACTGACCTCCTTCCAAATTCATCATGGATTTTGAGTTATGGAATGATCAAAATCACAAAAAGTGAAAATGTCACTTTTTTCCAACACTTAGTGAAATTTTCACCAAGTCAGAATCTGCCTTCACTTTTTTCCAAATG
The DNA here is from genome assembly GCA_022829125.1 of Lathyrus tuberosus. NCBI lineage: Eukaryota > Viridiplantae > Streptophyta > Magnoliopsida > Fabales > Fabaceae > Lathyrus > Lathyrus tuberosus. The sequence continues at coordinate 4,154,376 of JALAZF010000474.1, forward strand.
TAGGGGGATTTTTCACTTGGATCCAAAAGGTATCAAAACCAAATATGATCAAACAGTTGTTGTATCATATGAGGGCTTTCCAAAATGGCCAAGAACATCACCAAATTCCACTTGGGCCATGAGATATGACAATGGCAATATGCCTTGCTAAAAACTGCCAAGGCTCGGCAGAATTTTGCATTTTTGCTCGATTTGGAAAAATCAGATAATTCCAAGCCTTGTAATCACTTTGGACACATCTGAGGATCAAATTTAAAGGGGACAAACACTGAGCCAAGCCTCCAAAGTCCTTGGAACAAGAAGTAGCATGCCAAACCTAGAATTGCCTAAAAGAGGGACAAGACTCCAATTTTCGATTGGAGCATTCAATACATACACCAAGGTGGCATGGACTGACACATTTGCAACTGAATTTAGTCAAGACTTATCCAAGACCAAGGGAACCACAACCCTGTGCCCTAACCTCTAGTCAATGGCTAGAGGAGACTTGGATTCCAAAGTGCAACCATTGGCCAAACCTCTGCTGCAGTTGCCATTCACTATTGATCCCAAAACAAACTTGCTCTACTATAAATAGAGCTCATTTGTGCTCAGTTTGAGTACACCAAAGCCATCAAACAGATGCTTTCCTCAAAATCCCTCTCTTTAGGCCAAAATGCCTTCTTTAGCAAGGTAACTCTGAGTTTTTGAGTTAGAGAGCATTTCCATCACAACTCATGATCCTAACACCTCATAAACATCATATGTAGGTGATCCAAACTATCAAAAGTGACCTGTAACACCAAAATCACAAAGTCACCTCTCAAAACCTCAAAATAGGCTTTTTGTGCATTTTTCAAGCCATGTCTTGATTCAGTCACTTTCCAAACCAGATAAAACCTCAAACACACTCCAATTAACATCCTTGAATTGTCCCAAATGGTTCCCCCCATCTGGAACACCATTTGAGAGAGTTGCTATTTTGGTCATTTTAACCCCTTTTGCAAGAAAGGGCCAGTTTGTGTTTTTACAGGTTCCAGCTGATTCTAACCATCCTAAAGGCTTCTAAGGGATCATTTGAGAGTGTCCAAAGCATCAAACCATTTCTGGAATAAGAAGTTTGGCAGATTGCACAGAAAACTCCAAAAGCTCAAAAAGAGGTAAGCATCATGACTTGAACTTTCCAAAATATGCATTGCTTTGAAGTCCACTGATCATACACACCTCATACATGTTATATATGTTGTGTTTGAACCAATTCATCATGTAATTCATGCCTGTATCAAAGTGTAGCATAGAAAATGCAACTATAGGCCTTTTTCAAAACCACTATCGGATTTTGAGGAGGGAGTATGATCTAAAAAAATACCACCACCATTTGATTCCTTGTGAAATTCTAGGCCAGATGCATATAAATTTTGTCTCAAACCATGGAGAAATGAGAAAGTTATGACCTTCACGTTTCTGACCCAAAACTTGCCTTGCCTTGCCTTGGGCCAAGCCAAAAACAAGGCAAGCCTTGTATATTTGTGGTTTCACTTCAAGCAATGGATGTATCACCGCCCTAGTGGTAAGGCGCGCGCCCTATAACCTTGAGGTCGTGGGTTCAAACCCCACCCATGCCATTTTGTGTTTTCTCACATTTTTGCTATTTTTTCCAATATTTTCATGTTTTATTAATTAATGGGAAAATTAATAACTCTTTCAATTTTAATTATTTTTTATTGGTTCTTTTTGCAAAAAATCACAAAAATGTTGAAATATTTTAATCCTAAAAAAATTAAGTTTATATTATTTATTTAATATAATTAGTATTTTTGTGAATAAATTCCTTTTTAATGTTTTTAAACATTTTAAAAGTGAATATTTACTTTGAAAATCAAAACCAAGTGAGTTTTAATTCATCTTGTGATTAATCCCTCATTTCTCAAACCTTAAACAAAAATCACAAATGGTTTATTCAAACTTATTTGGTATTTTATTTGATTTTCTTTAAATATTTACTTTTAAAGAATAACAAATTAGGGTTTCTTTGATTTTTACCCTCATCAAACAATTTCAAACACTTTTGGGCCTCTAATAGAGTGTAAGACCCAATCCTTTGTAAATACAAACCTATTTTCGGGCCTCACTTATTGTATAAGTCCCGTTGTATTTCAAAAAGTTCGACGCGATCATCGTCCGTTGAAAAACAAACCTTGGGCCTCTCCTCGAGCTATAAGACCCATTCAAAATTATTCTTGGGCCTCTATTAGAGTGTAAGACCTAACCCCCTTTGAAAACCAAACCATTTTGGGCCTCAATACATTGTATAAGACCTCGGCGCGATCGCCATTTTCAAACAAATGACCCTGGGCCTCTCCTTGAGCTGTAAGTCCCACCAGTTGTACAAAAATAAATCTTTTGGGCCTCTATTAGAGTGTAAGACCCAATCCCCTTTTAACCAAAACTGTTTGGGCCTCAGACATTGTATAAGTCCCCCTGCGTTAAAAGAAAACCTCGGCGCGATCGCCAATAAAAAAAACCAATCATCTGGGCCTACCCTCGTGTTGTAAGCCCCATTCTTTTTCTTTAAACACTTAGGCATCTTGAGAGAGTGTAAGACCTATCCCCTTGTACAGAAAACCTTTCTTGGGCCTCAGTCACTTGTATAAGTCCCTCTGTACAAAACGACAGTGTGATCACTGATAAACCTTGGGCCTCTCTTTGAGCTGTAAGCCCCAACATCTTTTCAAAATACTTTCTCCTTTAATTTTGAATATACTGTTGTTTTCAATCTTTCTTTGTTGAACAACTAACCAAACAACATGGAAGCTCTACAACCGAGTAAATGTTTATATGCTTTCTTTATCCTCTTTCATATACATATAACTGTATTGTGGGGCTGTTTCACTGTAAGTCTTCTTCATAAACTCATATCAACTGTGTAATACTAGTATAGATATCTAGAGTTTCCCCGGCAACTACGTCTAGCACTAAGTCCTGTTGATCACTCTTAAATAAAAAAAAACTAGATCCCCATAGGATTACCAGACACAGTCTTCCCTTCTCTTGGGGTTAAACAATATGGAGACGTGAAAGGCAGCATTTTCAGTGAACCCTTTCTCAGACTGTCACCCTTAGACATTGTCAAAGAAACTCTAACTCCCCAGAGATGATCTTTTCTCCGTGAATGGCATCTCTTGAGTTTCTTCCAAATTCTCGGACTTTTCTGGCTTGATCTATTCTCTGTGAATAGCCTGTCTTGACTTTCTCGGGGTTTGGGGACCCACAGGCTTCCTAAAAGCATCCCCGCCTCCTCTTGGGCATTGTACAAGGACCCTACGGCTTCTTAGAAGTATTCACAACCTCCTCTTAGGCTTCGTATAAGGATTCTTCCTTCGGGAAGAGAGCCTCCTCTTGGGCTTCATACAAATTGTCCCTCAGCTTCTTAAAAGTTTTCAGCCTCCTCTTGGGCTTCGTACAAATTGTCCCGACGGCCTCCTAGAGGTATAGGAACAGAAATTAGTCATCTTAATAGAACAGTCTTTCAAAGAGTCTAGATCTTTCTACTGTGAACGTACTACTACTGTTTCTTTAAGCATAGTACAAAAGATAAAACTCTAGACTTGGACAGTCTAATCTCCTTGAGTCTCGAAGGCATTCTCAAGTAGGAAAAAACACCAGTAGACTCGGACAGTCTCCAATACCCTCTGGATTCCCCATTTCCTTAAAGAACAGGAAATAACTCTGATCCTCTAATCAATCCCAAAGCATAGCCTTACCTTTAATCAGTCTCTTTATAAGAACTGATTTTCTCTTTTAACCAACCTACTGGACCTGTCACTCAACTGAAACAACAATCCTTTTAGCCTCTATCTCGGGCTTCGTACAAGATACAAAAAGACTCTATTGTTGAGTCAATAATCCTTGTAGCCTCTATCTCGGGCTTCGTACGAGATACAAAATCACTCTCTTGTTGAGTATAAAAGACTCTCTTGTTGAGTCAATATCTCTTTTAGCCTCCATCTTGGGCTTCGTACGAGATACAAAACACTCTCTTGTTGAGTATAAAAGACTCTCTTGTTGAGTCAACCTTTAGCCTCCGTCTTGGGCTTCGTACAAGACACATCTAAAAGCACTCTCTTATTGAGTCAACTCCTTTTAGCCTCCCTCTCGGGCTTCGTACGAGACACAAAAGCATCCTCTTGTTGGGTCAATAGCCTCCTCTTAGGCTTTGTATAAGAAAAACCCTGGTTGAGTCAATCAACCTTTTAGCATCAAAACTGTGCCTCGTTCACAGGATACAAACATCAACAACTCCTTTCATCTAATTGCGGTAAGCGGAAAGCCTATGGATTAATTACATCCACGCCACTATCCCTCTTTTAGCATGAGAAATTCCTAAGAAAATATAACATTGCTCTACACTGAGTTAAAGTCTTCTCCTTCAGGTTAAAACCCCCTATAAAGGAAATTATGGCATTGCTAGGATTCACATATCCCGGTTAAAGTAATCCTCCTTTATAGTCAGTCACCCAACAGTTATGACAAACAGACCCCCTTTAGAGATGACAGATTCTCTCTAAAGACAACACCTTTTTAGCTTCACATCTTGGGCTTCGAACAAGATACAAATAGACCCTTCAGCTTCACATCTTGGGCTTTGAACAAGATATAAACCACCTTTTTAGCTTCACGTCTTGGGCTTTGAACAAGACACCAAAACACCATTTCCTCCCCTAGAATAGGAGGAACTACGATCGCTCTGATTTCCCTGTTTCGGTAAACGGGAATACGTAGGCATAAGATTGAAAGAAAAATCTTAGCGAGCACACTAATCCAAAGCCCCAAATCCCGTACCTTCACATATCAAAAAACATCAGTCCTAGCATCCTAACAAAATTCCCCATGAACATTCCCGGTGTTTCGTTCTAAACAAAGTAAGAAGAAAGAGGCCCCATTACCATATAGCATCTGTAACCTAACAGACCGCTGTTTAAACTCAGTATGCAAGCAGGGTTAATTGGAGACATCTATTTCTCTTCCTTAGTCAGCACAATAGGAAAAAAAATGAATCGACCTATAGTAACCCCAGAGCGACAGTGCTTAAGAACCACGTCCAAAATCGCTCGCTACAAAGTCGAATGTTATTCGGAAAACCCCGTTTGAAGTCGATAAATTTTTTTACTGATGCCTTCGATTAAGTCTAGCCTCGCTTGGCAAACTCTGTTTGAAGTCGATAATCATTTTACTGATGCCTTCGGTTAAGTCCATTATTATCTGACAAACTCCGTTTGAAGCCGATAATTATCTTACTAATGCCTACGATCAAGTCCAATGTTATCTGACAAACTCTGTTTGAAGTCGGTAATTATCTTACTGATGCTTGCGGTTAATACCAGTCTTGCCTGGCATTTCATTTTAAAGTCCAGCGCCATCTGACATTCAGCCATCTTATAGTGCCGCACCGTCTATCATTCTGTCATTTTAAAGTCCAACGTCATCTGGCATTCTGTCTTTTTTTAAGTCCAACACCGTCTGTCATTTTTTTTTTAAAGTCCAACACCGTCATTCCGTCTTTTAAAGACCAACACCATCTGGCATTCTGTCATTTCGTTTCACCAACAATTTATTATCCCTAGTGAGTCTTCACCCATTTGTCTTTGTTGTTTTCATGTGGATCACTAATACTATATTTTCATCATTCCCCACAGGTCGTCTTATCATCCATCATAAAAAAATTCATTCTAGGGTTCATTTTATTTCACATCATATCCCCAGCAAACCAAAAAAAGAGAGAAGTCCTTCAACTTATAGCATAGCACGTTATTGCATTTAGTGGCAAAATTATTGTCTTCTTTATTTAAACATCTTTCATCTTGATTCCACAAGGATTACCATCACTCATGCTATCCGGTGGATATATTTAAATAGTGGAAACTGTCATACCCTAAATTTTGCCCCACCTAATTCATCTGCATTAATCTGCATCCATTCATTATCATTCATTCATCTACAACAATTCATTTACATTTCATTCATCTAACGCACTTTACATATTTTTTAGGAAAGTCAAACTTTTGAGACAAGGTCAACCATTTTATATCTTGGTCCTCATATCCTTTTAAAATCAATTTTTATTGATTTCTCATTCCATTTAATTCAATTTCATTTCAAAGAAAATGAGTCATTTTAGAAAAATCAATGCAAAATCAAAGTAAACATTTGAATTAATTTCATTTTAACCTTCTTGTGTTTTTTGCTTATTTCATTAACCTTTTTTTTTAATTTTTTATTTATGATCCATTCATCTTTAAATTCATTTTCATTCATAAACATTTTAAAAACCAATTTTTTTTAGGTTTAGCATCACATTTAATTCTATGTCAGGGCTATGTTTTTTAGTTAATCTCAATTTACCATTTAAAAGTTTCTTTTTACAAGTCATTTCAAAATCTGTTTCCAATCCATATTTACTAACTATTTGCAAGCATTTTGTTACAAATAGGGATGCCAATTTGTTTGCTTGGAAAATTCGCAAACAACCGCTGATCTCCTAATTTATGTAAAATTAGTTTACTTACAGGATCGATCAAACAAATCCTAGGACAATATGCTCTAACAATTTTGGTAACTTTCGTGAGAAAACCTTTTGTTTATTGAATTCATCATGATTTTTTATCAATCTTTGTATTTTCGACAGAAATGATAACCTTTGTCTTTTAAAATAAATAAAAAACGTAAATAACTTGCAAGTAAGAAATGGTGGAAAGGCAAAAAGAAACTGTAAATGAAGAACTTTAAACTTCTATTTAGATGCAAGAAATGAAAACTGGTGTTTTTCAAACGTACATTTTCTCAGTAATTACTCTTTTCTCTCTCTCGGTTACTTTGAGTATTTCTTGAGTGATTTGTACAAATTCTGAACACACCCGGAAATCTAACACTAAGACCCCCTATTTATATACAAACGAAATAACCAACTATAACAGTTATTTCTCTTGATGGCGACAGATGGCATTCTGCATGTATTCGTCTGCCAGATGCGTTCCACGCGTCCCTTTTCAAAACGAAATTCCCTCCTGAATTTTGAATTTCAAACACCCGTCGAAAAGGATCCTATTTCTTCTTTTTTTTGTCGAAAGTATTCTTCACACTTAGAAAAATCTGGCAACGCTTCCCCTGAGCGCCATTGGTCTTCGACTAGCTTTCTCCATCACAAAACCTTCTAGTCGAATTACCCTGTCGAATTATTAACTTTTCATTAAAACCATTATCTTGGCGTCGAAATTAGCAGCCTACACAATTGTACCTAAGCCCATTGGCCACCTGCATAAATTACCCAAAATGGGTAGGGTAAATACCCGCTTTGTTGGGTATGGGTGCGAACTCGGGTAATTACCCGCAAATTTAAATGGGTATGGGTGCGGGTACGGACACTCTAGTACCCAGCCCGCCCCAACCCGCAAGTATATATATTTATAATTTTATTTAATATTATTATTATAACTAGTACATTAAAATCTAAATTATTGTTATAAATATTAAAACCTAAACCTAAAAGTTTCTTTAAGACTATATATACACTACCGCTACCGCTGCCGAACTCTGTTGGAAATTGCCGTCATATTTCTAATCAATTTGAAGCATCTAACACAGCAGGTATTACCTTTCTCTACAAATGTTGTTCTATAATTTTATTACTATTATTATTAGAATGTTCATGCTAGTGTTGTTATATCAATTCTTTTTAATTACATTGTATATTGAAAATTTTAGATTACGTACTGCACCTATGTTGTACGAATGTCAGACAACTTAATTATACCTTCAAGTAGTATCAAATATACCTTCAGGTAGTAAATAAAAACCAATATTAAAATATATCTTTAGAATAATGTGTTTAACACTTACGTTATTGGCGAATGAATCATATAAAATAATGCCACACATGATTCACTTTAATTTTTAATATGATTTATATTTATTTTCATTTTAATGTGGATTATTATTAAACTTGTTATATTCTTCTAAACAAAAAAAAATTAATTGCATAACAACAAATCATAACAACAAATTTTTGCTTATTTAAAAAGTTTTTTTTTTTTAATTTGATATAGGTAAATTATTGTTTTTAGTTTTGGTCTTCATGAATATATTTTTGTTTATATGTGAGCCAAAACATAATATCAATTATTAACGATTGTTTATTTTTAGATGGAAAATTCTTTTGATATCATCCAATCAAGAGAATTGGAAATCAGCTATTCTCCCATACAACCTGAAAACACTCCTATTAATAGTGTGGGCAATTCTGAAAAAGATCAATCTCAACCCGCATCTGATAGTGTTCCTCCTATTACTGGTGATATTGATGCTTATGAATTGACCAAAGATGGAAAAAGAAAACTGGTGTCGTTTGTTTGGAATCACTTCAAAAGAAAAACAATTAATGGAGAAGAAAAAGCTGTGTGTAATTATTGCAACAAAGCTTTGACAGGTAGAAGAAATGATGGAACTAAGCATTTGAGTAGACATTTTGATACTTGTAAAAGAATGCCATATAAAGATATAAGACAGTCAATCTCGGTGAGAGAAAATAAAAAGGTAGATAGGTTATCTAGTTATATGAGTAACTACCATTTTGATCCAGAGAAATCAAGAAAAGGCCTTGCTTCCATGATAATAATTCATGAGTATCCACTTTCAATAGTTGATCATTTGGGGTTTAGAGCATATTCAGAAGGTCTTCAACCTTTGTTCAAAGTTCCTAGTCGAAATACGATTAAAAGTGATATTATCAAAATTTATGAAAATGAAAAGTTGAAAACTATGAGACTTTTAGACTGGATTGAGAGTAAAATTGCTTTAACGTCAGATATGTGGACTGCTAGCAACCAAAAGAAAGGGTATATAACCATTACAGCTCACTACATTGATGGTGATTGGGATATGCAAAGTCGTATTTTAAGGTATGATATTTATAATATTTTTGTTAACTTTATCTTACATGTAGAATTTTAAAGTGTATTAATATCTAATAAATTATATTGCATAATAGCTTTGTGTATGTAGAATGTCCACATACAGCTAAAATTATCTCAAGCAAGTTGTTTGAATGTGTAATGGCTTGGAATATTAATAGAAAGTTGTCAACCATCACTTTGGATAATTGTAACACTAATGATTGTGTTGTTGGTATGTTGCTAAACAAGCTTGATAGTTATACTCTTATGCTTGATGGTCAGTTATTTCATATGAGATGTTGCGCTCATATTTTAAATTTAATTGCTCAAGATGGTTTGAGTGTTCTTGGAGATGGCATAGAGAATGTTAGAAATAGTGTGGCTTTTTGTACAGCCACACCTAAGAGAGAACAAACTTTTAGAGAAGCAGCACGCTAAATAAAAGTTTCAATCACAAAGAAATTAATTCTTGATTGCAAAACTAGGTGGAATTCTACTTATCACATGCTTGTTGTTGCATTGGCTTATAAGGATGTTTTTGTTTGTTTGAAAATAAGAGAGAATTTGTATATATCTTTGCCTACAACAATCGAGTGGGAAACCGCAAAAGAAATTTGTAATAGATTAGAAGTCTTTAATCGTGTAACTGAGATGTTTTCAGGTACACAATATCCCACAACAAACTTATTTTTTTCCATTAGTTTATGAAATAAAACTATCTTTAAGGAAGTGGGAGACTTGCACTATTGAGACAATTAAAAATATGTCTTCAAAAATGATAGGTAAGTAAAAAATATTGGTCGGTTATTCATGGAATTATGGGCATTGCAATTGTTTTGGATCCAAGATATAAAATGAAGTTATTAGAGTACTTCTTTCCTTTACTTTATGGAAGTACATCTTTAACTGAAATTAACAACATCAAACAATTATGCTTTTCATTGTTTGAAGAATATCAAGCAAAACTCAACAGGGTGGTCGAAACTTCAATAGAAAATTCAAATGACATTGATTCATATTTAGATAATGTCTGTAATAACAATTTTCTTAGTGGTTATGACTCATTTGTCAATGATACTAGTGATATACAATTAAAGTCCGAACTAGATATCTACTTGAAATAGAAGGTATTGCCTAGGAGTGTTACATTTGATATACTTAGATGGTGGAAAACAAATGGGATTAAGTATCTGACTTTGCAAAAAATTGCTAAGGATATTTTGGCCATCCCAATTTCAACAGTTGCTTCAGAATCTGCTTTTAGCACAGGTGGCAGGTTATTGTGTCCTCATCGTTCTAAGCTTCATGAAGATACTTTGGAGGCACTTATGTATGCACAAAGTTGGATGAAGAATGAAAAGAAGGGTAAAAAATTTTACATTTGTATATTTCTTCAATGAAACTTTTGTTTAGTCTTTTTTTGCTTTTCAGCTTCTATTGGTATGATCGGATCAAAGCAATATTTGCATGTGAAAGACAAGCGATTGCATTCTTTTCAAGATTCTGATTCTGAAGAAGTGGTAAAATAATTTGTAAAAATATTATTATGACTACAATTTTTATTATTAACTACAACCTTTTAATATAAAGTATTATATTTTTTTCAGGATATGGAGAACACAAGTTTAGGAGTCACAAATTAATGACTATATACTATTTTTTATTACATAATTCTATTAAGTTTCATATTTTCGCAACATACACTTTTATTTACATATTTGGTATGAGTTTTATTTTTCTAAATACTATGGTTTGTAATATTTTATTAGTTGATTTGAAAGTTTTGAATCACATTTAAATTCAGTTGTGATGTTTTTATTTATTTATTTATTTTTTGTTGTTAAACTATGGGTAATGGGTACGGGTACGGGCACTCAGATGCCCAAAGGGTATGGGGACGGACTTTAAAATTAGTGCCCATGAGGGTATGGGCTCGGGCACGGGTGCTTTTTTAAAATATGGGTATGGGGACGGACACTATAGTACCCTGCCCAAAGGGTACCCATTGCCATCCCTAGTTACAAAGATCAAACTTTCTCACTTATTTAATTCTATATCAAGAATAATATACACTTCATTTTACATATAAAATCCAAATAAAAATCAAATAATAATATTAATAATAATAATAATAATAATAATAATAATAATAATTCCAAGTGTGGGGCCTCTCAAAACTTGCAAGTCTTGATCTTATATGACCATTTTGTCTTCATTCACAAAGTCATTAGGAATAGAGCAGCAGAACAAATATTAACATAGAGCAACAGCGTCTCTGATTTTTGAGCAGAAAATTTTGTCCTACACGAAGCAGAGGCAGCAAGATGACATTTAGCATATTTTTGGGAAAAATACAAACACCAAAAGAGTCAAAACAAGAAAGTGAAAAAGAGGGCATCACATTTCAAGATACATTAGAAATTTTCACTATTTTTTCAAGACATTTTTGTACTTTTGAAAGGTTAACCGAGTTTCATTATCCACAGCATCATTTCTACAGCAAATATTACAATTGTCCCCAAAAAACCCTAATTTCCTCACTCTATAAAACTGTAACACAAGCAAATCAAAAAAGAAGAAGGAAGAGCACTGATGCGTACTCTGGTGAGTCTGTCAGATTAACTACAAGTGCACAGTTGTATTGTGTAGTTTTAAAAGATATCGTACCCAAAGAGACCAATAATCAAACGTATCACCATCACTACTACAAAATAAGCCTTTCGTAACACCAATATTAAGACGGACATAGTGTTAACCGTGGTAATAGATTTATCCTTGGCACATATTTTTCTATTTACTAGATGACATGTCACAACAGTTAGAAGTAGCAACCGTAGTGAAAAGTACATGGAGTGAAACAGTTCGAATCCCATCACCAACAATTAGCCATTTCTCGTGATAAAAAATGTTATTAACCATGTATATCACCACGGTTTTTATTTCCAACTGTGATGAAACATGTTATTTATTTTTATATATATATATATATATATATATATATATATATATATATATATATATATGCAAAATTATCTATCGCTTCAATACATAACAATCGTCTCTCTCAAAACAAAACCCTAACAACTCTTTCACTCGTCTCTCAAAACGAAACCCTAACAATTCTGTCACTCGTCTCTCTCATGTGGAAACCACAAAACGAAACCATAACAACAAGTTTTAGCCAATGGGTATTTACAGGTTCGTTTTCTCTGTAGTTTTTTTTCTTCAAAATATGTTTCAATAGCTTGTTTCATGATGCTTGAAATTTCTTATTTTTCCTCTTGTAGGTATGGATGCTTATTGCAATAAAGAGGACAGAGATAAATTTAGCCTGTCAAACATGTGTCAAAGATCCAGAATGACATCCATTCAAAATATACACAAGTTTTCTGGTTTAAATTTATCTTCATCCTTATTTCATTGTTGAAACGCCATTATGGGACTTGACATGTATGGTATGTTTCTGAAGCATTTTATGCCTTGATATGTTGTTGTGTGTTTGTTGGTTATTGTTTATTGTTGATGAATGTTTTTGATGAATGTTGTTGTTAATGTCTGTTTAAATTATGAGTTTATTATATATTGCGTGGTTTGAGTGTTTTTCCAATCCCTTACCGAATATATAACTTCCCAAATTGCATTAGAAAATTATGATATGATAGATAAATTTGTATTAGAAAATAAGTACACGTTCAATTATTGACAAGTATTCTTCACTGTTAACTGCATGTTGTTCTTTGACCGTTAAAACTTGGTTTAGTGATTCTAGATCTTCAACCACCCCTCTCTCCACCTCTAATTTTGTTTGTAAAGTAAATAATATTTTGCAAAAACAATTAGAGTTGAAGGCAGGGGTTGTTGAAGAACTAGGATCATTAAACCAAGTTCTTACTGTCAAAGAACAAAATACAGATAAAGAGTTGAAGAACTCTTGTCAAGAATTGAATGTGTACTTATTATTCTAATATAACTTAATTTGTCATATTATAATGTTCTAGTGCAGATTGGAAGGTTATATGTTTAGTGAACATTAGCGAAATAAGCATTCCACATAATTTATAATAAACTCAGGGCTATATACAACAACGGTTAACTAGAACAACGGTTGTTAAATATGTTGCATTTTAATATACCACAACGGTTGTTTAAAGTAACCATTGTGGTGGGTAGCACGCTACATGGATACAATCACGATCACATGTCCGTGGTTGAAATCATCATACATACAATCACACCTTACGTTACAACGGTTGGACCTACGTGATGGTATCCCTTTTCCTTGTGATATGGGTTTTCTGTAGTAGTGTATCTATCACAGCTATGAAAAGCTAAGTCTAATAAGGTTTTAATTAGGGGGAACTAAAACTAGAATTAAAGTTGAATTAAAGTTTAGAAAATATATAGAAATGAGAGACCGGAATGTGTATCCCAACGCACCTCAGGGACTCAATGATACATCGGCGTATGTTAAGTATTAAATTATTTCTCAGCAGAAAATATTAGTTTAAAAGCCTTTATCTCACACTGTCGTGTTACTGATTCTAGCTATATCTGAGACCATAAATGTTTTGTTGTCACTCACCCATTTAAATCAAGAAATACTTTTTGAAAACTCATAAGGCCTAATTAATCCTAAAGCGATGTCGTTGTGTTTAAGATTAATGTCCAATTTTTACTATCCGATCCAAGCCTCACACTGCCGCGCTATTGACTCGGAACCTTAGTGTTTTCACTATCGTGCAAAACCTTTTAGAATTAAAACTAAAAACTGAAACCAAAAAAAATATTTATAGAAAATTACGCCAAAGTATTACCGAGTCTCGTCGGAATGACGATCCTCACAAACCAGACTCAAGCGATTTAGCCGGACATAGTTTTAGACATAAGCAAACAATTCACGATTATTGAAATTGAAAGCAACATGGCAATTGAATTTAAAAGCAGTAAGTGGAAATAAAAAGCAATAATATAGAGAACCTGATAAAATGGAAATAATGCGGGGAATAAACTTTGAGTATAATGGATGGAACAGAATAAAATTTCAAATGTCGGCACGATTAAAATTGATCCAAGCTTACAATAAATTCTAAGAACTATGGTGTGATAGTCCCTCAATGTGAGAGCTCTATCATTTTGAAAGGTAATATCTGCTTAAAAACTAATACTCAAACTTATGCGTAAAAACTTGGATGTGAAAATTCTATAGAAACTGTCAATATATAGTAGTAGGCTGCTAAAAAACGTCCTCATGTCATGTCAAAATCATGTAGAAGAAGTAGGAAAGTGGCCTAAGAATCAACAAGTTCGCTTCCTAAAAAATATGTACTGCGCATCCATGGCGAACGCCATGAGGTCCATGGCAAACACCATGGGCTTAAAATGTGGATTACATGGCTGCAAGGGTGCATGGAGAACGCCATACACCAGAAAGTGGCCTTTTCTGCACTATTTTCTTCATTTCTTTCTCCTTTTCCCGTTTTCTCGCACGTACGCTTCTCTTCGACAAGTACCTGGAACAATTAGACAATATCGGCAACAAAGTAACCAAAACATATAAAAATGACACTAAATTGCATGCGAATAAATATACGATGTATTTTCGTGTTATCAAGCACCTATAGATCCGATTTCAAAAAAAATAACAACCCTAGCAGCCATAAAAGCCATCATACAAAAACTCTAAAATTACTGATACACATAGCACATCGGGAAACACAAAAAACTTATTGTAACAAATACACCATAGTAACAGCAACGAAGCAGCAAAATCGAGAAGAAAACTTAGAGCGAAGGCAAGAAAAAGAAGACTGAAAGAGAAGAATCAAGTTACATGCGGTAGAATTATTTCTTCCTTACGTTACTGAATCATTTTTTTTTTATTCTTCTCCGCTCCCTGTGAACTCGTAAGTGTAACAAAATACTAATAAAAAATATGAGGGGTATTGGGTTTGTTCGGATGAGGGATTTGAATGATTCATGTTCTTGGTTGAGGTTTGAATACACATTTCTGATGATTGCATATTCCCTTCTGTTTATGATACCCATTGCTTGATTTGTATTACCACTATTTGGTTTGTATCATTCAATATTATCGTCCGAAGATTTTCGTTAGTAGTGGTTCAAATTCTGGCACAGATATCAGATGTCCTACACAGATGTTGAGACACTGATATCCAACATAATGAACAAGATAACAATAAAATAACAGTGCAGAAAGTAAAGAACACAGAGATATGTTTACCCAATTCGGATTAACAATCCTACTCTGGGGGCTACCAAGCCAGGGACGAAATCAATATACGATAGTATGAATTCACATATCATACAGCAACCACACCCGGTTACAATCTGCTCACTTAATCACTACCCTTCCTATGACTTCTACCTAAGACTCACCTAGGTATGAGGCCCTCCTCAAATCCCTCTTCAATCACAAACCGTGACTGGTTCCTTTCCACACAAGTAACAAAACGAAAGACACACTTCAAAAACACACAATTCTCAATACTTCAATGCTTATGAGAACTGACACATAAGAAACTCAATGCTTAAAAGCTTATGAGTAACTGACAGAACTTACAACATAAAACCAGTCCTTATACTGTTATTAGAATGATACCAGTTAGGCTCACAATTAACAATAAAAAACCCTAACAAAAACACACGTAAGTTCCATGCCTAAACTAGGTTTACACCAGTCAATATATAGCATTAAATCTGGACTGGGTTGGGCTTCAAAATGCAGCTGAGAGACTGCACATAATTCTGCAAAATAACCTCAAAGAAAATAGGTCTTCAATCTAATATTTCCTAATATGTCTCCATATTTAGAAAGTAGTAAAAATCTGAAAACCAACACAAAAACTCAACTCAATTAACCTGGATGCCACATAGGATAACTAAATATTCACAGAATATTCAGAAACAAATAACAACAACAAAATCTTCCTTTTAAACCAAAACAGACGCGATGTCCTATGATCCAGGATGAGACATCACTATCTGACATGTTGAGTGCAGTAAATTAGAACATCTTGTTTCAACATCTTGCTGCTAGAATAGTTTTAGCAAAATAAATGCCAACCACATAATCAAAGAAATAACAATCTCCCCTTTGGCTTATTTTGGCTAAAACTACACACCAAACAGTCTTGCAAAGATAAAATAAGCAAAACAGAAATATCAGAGACAGCAGCGAAAAACACAGCATAGCAACAACAATTCACAACCAAAATACTCCCCCTCAACTGCAGAAACACAACTCAAACAAAACTCCCCCTCAACTGCAGCACAAGCACACCACAAGCACACTTACTACTCCCCCTTTTTAGCCATAAATATGACAAAGGCAAATCATACACCAGAATAGATAGCATCAGAAAGTAAATGCACACATCATCACATGACCAAATGTCATGCACAAACTTCAGCATCTTTCCCTTCATAAACACCTGCACAAGCTGTACTACCAGAATTACCTTTATTCTTTTTAATCTGGCAGCCAAAAAGAACATTAATTAATATAGTTCTTCATGAATACAAACCCCAAGTCTTCTCCTCAGGTTTTCAAACTGAACTGCATCCAGAGCCTTGGTAAATATGTCAGCAAGCTGATTTTCTGTGCTACCATGCTCAAGAGTTATGACTTTGTCCTCCACAAGTTCTCTAATGAAATGATGCCTGATATCAATGTGCTTAGTCCTGCTATGTTGAATAGGATTCTTAGAAATATTAATAGCACTCAGGTTGTCACAGAATAATGTCGTGACATCTTGTGTGACATTATACTCAGATAACATTTGCTTCATCCACACCAGTTGAGCACAACTACTTCCAGCTGCTATGTACTCAGCTTCAGCAGTAGAAAGAGATACAAAATTTTGCTTCTTACTAAACCATGAAATAAGATTATTTCCCAAAAAGAAACAACCTCCAGAGGTACTCTTCCTATCATCAGCACTTCCAGCCCAATCAGCATCACAATATCCTACTAAAATGGAACTTGAATCATGGGAATATAACAACCCATAATCACACGTACCACTCACATACTTAAGAATTCTCTTAACTTGATTAATGTGACTGACCTTGGGTTCAGCTTAGTATCTTGCACATACATCAACTGCAAAGGTTATGTCTGGCCTACTTGCTGTAAGATACAGCAGACTACCAATCATGCTTCTGTATAAACTCTGTTCAACATTCACTCCCTTTTCATCTTTAGATAACTTCAAGTAAGTAGGAGCAGGAGTTCTCTTGTGCTTGGAATTATCCAATCCAAATTTCTTCACAATATTCCTAGCATATTTGCTCTGACAGATAAAAATGGAATCTTCCATCTGCTTGACTTGCAATCCAAGGAAGTAAGTCAATTCACCTACCAAGCTCATTTCAAATTCAGATTGCATTTGTTTGACAAAATGTTGGACCATTTCATCCGACATCCCCCCAAACACAATATCATCTACATAAATCTGAGCAATCAACAGTTTCCCATCTTTCTCCTTGACAAAGAGTGTTTTATCAATACCACCCTTCCTGTATCCATGTTTGACTAAGAACTCAGTCAGCCTTTCATACCAAGCTCTTGGAGCTTGTTTTAAACCATACAAAGCCTTCTTTAACTTGAAGACATGATCAGGAAAATTTGGATCCACAAACCCTTTAGGCTGCTCAACATAGACTTCTTCATTAAGATAACCATCCAGAAAGGCACTTTTAACATCCATTTGAAACAATTTGAATTTCAACAAGCATGCCACTCCTAGCAACAATCTGATGGATTCCAAGCGAGCCACAGGAGAAAATGTTTCATCAAAATCTACTCCTTCAATCTGTGTGTATCCTTGAGCAACTAGTCTAGCTTTGTTTCTGGTAACAACTCCTTGTTCATCAAACTTATTCTTATATACCCACTTTGTACCAATCACATTTGTTCCTGCTGGTCGTGGTACCAGTTCCCAGACTTCATTTCTCTTGAATTGACAAAGCTCATCCTGCATAGCACTTATCCATAACTCATCTGTCAAAGCCTCTTTAACATTTTTTGGTTCAAGCTTTGAAACAAAACATGCATTTGACACAGCCTCCCTCGATCTGGTTCTTACACCTTCATTCAGATTTCAAATAACCAACTCCTTAGGGTGATCCTTCTGAACCCTTATAGAGGGTCCCCTGTTAGTATCCTCTACCTCTTCATTCTCAGGTCTAGTACTAGTCTCTTGAATATTATCTTCTACAGACTCAGTGTCTTGTGAGATTTCATTGTTCATGGGAAAGGATGTTCCAACATCATCTGGGACATCTTCGTCTCTGCCAGAGTCATCAACCACCACATTTATGGTTCCATCATCACCTTAGTTCTGGAATTAAATACCCTATATGCTTTGCTGTTTATAGAGTATCCAAAAAATATCCCTTCCTCACTCTTAGGATCCATCTTTCGCGTCTGCTCACGATCCGCCAAGATATAGCACTTACTCCCAAAAACATGGAAATATTTCACATTTGGCTTTCTTCCTTTCCATAGCTCATAAAGAGTAACAGAAGTACCTTATCTGATAGTCACCCTATTGTGTATATAACAAGCAGTATTCATGGCATCAGCCCAAAAATGATATGGAAGCTTTTTGGCATGAATCATGACCCTTGCACACTCTTGAATAGTCATATTCTTGCGTTCCACCACACCATTTTGCTGAGGAGTAATTGGTGATGAGAATTCATGAGTGATTCATTCAGATGAACAAAACTCTTCAAACCTGCTATTTTCAAATTCCTTCCCATGGTCACTTCTGATTCGAACAACACCACAATCCTTTTCTCGTTGAATCCTTTGACACAATTCTTTAAAAGCTGCAAATACTTTAGACTTTTCTCTGATAAAGCTTATCCAGGTGAATCTGGAGTAATCATCAACGACAACATAGGCATACTTCTTCCCTCCAAGACTTTCAACCTGCATAGGTCCCATTAAATCCATGTGAAGCAGCTCCAGAACTTTAGAAGTTGTGGTAAGATGTTGAAGCTTTTTGTGTGACATCCTTGTTTGCTTCCAAACTTGACATTCACCACATATTCTATCCTCATCAATCTTTAGCTTGGGAATACCTCTAACAACCTCACTTGACATAACTTTCTTCATCCCTTTCAGATGTAAGTGACCCAATTTATGATACCACAGTTTGGTTTCATCTTCCTTTGTCATCAAACAGGTAGACAAACCTTCTAATTCTTGAGGATTCCACAGATAGCAGTTATCCTTAGACCTGGTTCCCTTCATAACAACTTCATTTTCTTCATTGGTTACTAGGCATTCAGATTTTGTGAAATTTACTTTGAGCCCTAGATCACACAGTTGGCTTATACTAATCAAATTTGCAGTCAGCCCTTTGACAAATAGAACACGATCCAGCTTTGGTTGTCCTATGTAGTCTAGCTTTCCAACACCTTTTATTTCACCTTTTGATCCATCCCCAAAAGTGACATAATTGGTAGAGTGAGGCTTGATATCTGACAAAAATTTCTTCACACCAGTCATGTGTCTTGAACAACCACTGTCAAAGTACCAATCTTCCCTTGCAGATGCTCTGAGAGAGGTATGCGCTATGAAACCAGCCACCATATTTCTAGGAATCCATCTTTTCTTTTCTTTAACCCAATTCTCTTCTTTATTTGGTTGATGAACAGTTTTGGGATAACCATGCAAATTATAGCAAAAGGATTTTAAGTGGCCAAACTTTCCACAGTAATGACATCTCCATGGTTTATACTTTGAACTATATACTATTTTCTGATGTTTCAGCTGATGTGGAAACATCTGATTTGACATTTTCTCCTCTTGCTTTATTTTCTGAGGAACAAACTTTACTACAGACTGCTTGTAGTTCTCTGCTTGATTGTTAAAACCAAGACCTTGTACATTCCCAGTATTTTTCCCAGTCTGAAGAATCTCATCCAACAGTGTGGAACCATTGTTCAGCATTCTTATAGATTTGGTCATATTGTCAAGTTTTAACTTTTGCCATACAACCTCCTCTTTAAGATCAGCAATGATCGATAGATGTTCTTCCTTCTCAGCTTCTAGTTGAGCTATCAGAACCTTCTGTTCTAAGATTATCTAGCACCTTTCTTCATTCTTGATACACAATTCTGAGAACCCAGTGATAACTTCCCTTTTATTAAGTTCTCTAATGTAAGATTCTTTGTCAGAATCACAATTTGTTCCTTCATCAGACTCATAAGTTGTTTCTCCATCAGATTTACAGATTCCAGTCAAGGCTGTCACCAATTTTGCTGATTCTTCTTCAAGATCACTCTCAGACTCTCCTTCTGACCAAGACACGGATAAGCCCTTCTTCTGCCTTTTGAGATACGTGGGACACTCAGTTTTTATGTGCCCAAATCCCTCACATTCAAAACACTGAACTCTCTTTCCTTGATTGGAGTCTTCTTCAGTTCTGGACCTTCTGCCTCCATCCTGGTTTTTACTGATGTCGAGTGACTTGTTATGAATATTAGCCCTTGACTTCCAGTCCATCCTTTTCAACACTTTGTTAAATTGTTTTCCAAACAATACCAGATCTTTAGACACCCCTTCATCTCTTTCCAGGTTACCTTCATCTTCTGAATCTCCAGCATTTGACACAAAGGCTATACTCTTATTCTTTTCTGACTTTTCACTGATCCCTAATTCAAATGTTTGAAGTGATCCCACAAGCCTATCCACTTTCATCTTATCTATGTCCTGAGCTTCCTCTATAGCAGTCACTTTTATGTCAAATCTCTTAGGTAGAGATCTGAGGATTTTTCTGACTAGTTTGCTATCAGACATCTTTTCACCTAGAGCACTTGAGGCATTAGCTATCTCAATAATGTTCATGTGAAAATCATGAATGCTCTCATCTTCCTTCATCTTCAAATTCTCAAACTTGGTAGTGAGAAGCTGAAGTTTTAACATCTTCACCTTTGAAGTTCCTTCATGAGCAACCTTCAAGACCTATCAAGCCTCTTTTGCAATGGTGCAGTGTTCAATCAACCTGAAAATATTTTTGTTAACACCATTAAACAAGGCATTCATGGATTTGGAATTTCCCAAAGACCCTTTGTAGTCTGCATCATCCCAGTCTTCCTCTTCTTTCACCACATCAGTAGGATTACCTTCTCCATCTCTAACCTTTGGGGGTTCCCATCCTTTGATAACAACTTTCCATGCTTGATCATCCATGAATTTGATGAATGCTATCATCCTTGGTTTCCAATAGTCATAGTTGGAACCATCAAGAAGAGGTGGTTTGTTCAAAAATCCTCCATCCTTGTCCATTGCACCAGAAAGTACCTTCCCTGAATCTCACCCAGAAACAAACTAGGGTGCAAGCTCTGATACCAATTGAAATTCTGGCACAGATATCAGATGTCCTACACAGATGTTGAGACACTGATATCCAACACAATGAACAAGATAACAATAAAATAACAGTGCAGAAAGTAAAGAACACAGAGATATGTTTACCCAGTTCGGATCAACAATCCTACTCCGAGGGCTACCAAGCCAGGGACGAAATCAATATACAATAGTATTAATTCACAGATCATACAACAACCACACCCTGTTACAATCTGCTCACTTAATCACTACCCTTCCTATGACTTCTACCTAAGACTCACCTAGGTATGAGGCCCTCCTCAAATCCCTCTTTAATCACAAACCGTGACTGGTTCCTTTCCACACAAGTAACAAAACGAAAGACACACTTTCAAAAACACACAATTCTCAATACTTCAAAGCTTATGAGAACTGACACACAAGAAACTCAATGTTTAAAAGCTTATGAGTAATTGACAGAACTTACAACACAAAACCAGTCCTTATACTATTATCAGAATGATACCAGTTAGGCTCACAATTAACAATCAAAAACCCTAACAAAAACACACGTAAGTTCCACGCCTAAACTAGGTTTACACCAGTCAATATATAATATTAAATCTGGACTGGGTTGGGCTTCAAAACGCAGCTGAGAGACTGCACATAATTTTGCAAAATAACCTCCAAGAAAATAGGTCTTCAATCTAATATTTCCTAATATGTCTCCATATTTAGAAAGTAGTAAAAATCCGAAAACCAACACAAAAACTCAACTCAATTAACCTGGATGCCACATAGGATAACTAAATATTCACAGAATATTCAGAAACAAATAACAACAACAGAATCTTCCTTTTAAACCAAAACAGACGCGATGTCCTATGATCCAGGATGGGACATCATTATCTGACATGTTGAGTGCAGTAAATTAGAACATCTTGTTTCAACATCTTGCTGCTAGAATAGTTTTAGCAAAATAAATGCCAACCACATAATCAAAGAAATAACAGTGGTTTTAATGTTAGTTTGTGTTTGAGTGTTATTTCCCTGGGTAGGGGTCGAATCTTTATTTGGTTTCTCAAACGATAAGCACCATGTCTTTGTAATGGTGAGAGAAAAGAGAACGAAGTAGCAAGAGAGAGGTGTCCGAGTTTTAAATCGATGGGCTACTAGTTTTGTTTGCTGAAAGTTTGATTTTCATTGGAGATGAAGAATATAAGAGGGTCACAGTCGTGCATTTGAAAATAGGGTTCCATCTGGTGAACCAAACTTAGCTTAAGATAGAACCTCATGGGTCGGGTCAAACCTTGACTGGTTGCATAATCAAAAACCAGCTGTGGTTTTAGCCCTTTGGCCCAAGTTTTTATGAACGGTTGAACCTCTTCATCTTGCTCCCATGTCGTTCTCATACCCTCCAGCCCATTTTCTCTTAATTTGTTGTTGTTTGTTTGATAATCAAGTTTTTTTATTTACATATTTAATAAGATGAATTATTCCTTTTACATATTTTGTTGTTTGTTTTTATTTTAACAAATTATTTGTTTCATATAGCTTATTTTTTTTTAAATATAGCAAAATATAATATATTCATTTGATTTATTTTTTTATAAATACATTTTTCTTTTTTTTTTAAAAGTTAAAAAAAAGAAACGTTTGGTTTTGTTTAGGTGTTAGTGTCGCATCTCAAAAAAGCGATCCTTCGTGAAACGTTCGTACGCCCGTGGAAAAGAATGTTCGA
Source organism: Lathyrus tuberosus (assembly GCA_022829125.1). Classification (NCBI taxonomy): domain Eukaryota; kingdom Viridiplantae; phylum Streptophyta; class Magnoliopsida; order Fabales; family Fabaceae; genus Lathyrus; species Lathyrus tuberosus. Next base: position 4,177,408 of record JALAZF010000474.1, read on the forward strand.
ACATAATCACCATCAAATTTTATTTATTCCAAAGCAAGAAAGGGAAACTATCGATAACACCCCAAAAACAAAAAGAAAATGGCCGTCGAGTTCGGGAGTCAATTATGCAAGGGGAAGGTATTAACATCCCTCACATCCGTTGTATCCAACGGGAACCTCTTAGTTAGATTTACGATGGAAATGTTAGCCTAGTTAATTGTTTCTTCAACTTAATGAGTGTGAGAAACAAAGAAATGATGGTTTTTAAAAGGGGACGCTTTATCAAAGGGATGAACATTTTATTAAAGGTGTGCTCGCCAAGATATTAGAATCCTGTGCCTACGAATTCTCATGGTGAAATGAGAAATCAGATCTTTGTAGTTCTGCTTACTAAGAACTACTGGGTTGATTACTTTTAAAGAGTAATCCTTTAGACATATATAGTGTTTTAAACATTTATTTGTTGCCTACTCTTAGAGACTAAAGCCTTTGTTTCTTTCACATACACTACAAGAAAAAAGAAGATTTACGACACATAAATTGCGACAATTCTTAAAAAACTGCCCTCTTTCCTTATCCGCGACGGTTGTCACGGCGGTTCGAGATAAGGGTCGTTGGTTTTCCAAATAGACTAAGTAACATAAATACAACTATTACCAAATAAGCTTCCTTCTTTCACACTCACGACCATTAGATCAACCGTCGCTGCCCTAGATTTCACGTTTGTTAAACCCTCCTTATCACATTCACAGAGTATGCGTTGTGCACTTTATCCCCAAATTATTTTCTCTTAAAATTGCAAAATCCCTTATCTCGCTCTTCAAACAACAAGAAGTATTAGAACAATAAATTCTCCATTTCAATTCTGCAATCGATATTATTCAAATTCTTCATATTTAGATTTCAAGGAGGTTCGATTTCAAGAAGTTTCATAAATTTATTCATTTTCAGCTTTCAATGAGGTTCAATTGCAGCGAGGTTCTTTCAATTTCATCATTTTCGAGTTCAATTTCAACTAGGTTATTCAATTTTTTCATTTTCGAACTCCAACGAGATTCATTTTCAATGAGGTTTGCTCAATTTCTTCATTCCTATTTTGACCTAAAACTTATTTGTTTATGCTATGATGTAATGACGTCTTCACCTATTTTGTTGTCGAGATTGAAGAGTTTTTCTGCATTGGGATTAGTTCCACGCAAACCATCGCTGAAGCGTACCCCAAACACCATCGCGCCACAGATTCTCCTTGACATTCATTCGTCAATTTATCGTGCCGTCGTCGGAAGTTTAGGTGCGTATATTACATGTTGTACCACATTACATACATTTTGTTTTCCTTTTGTTAAAATAGTTATTATATTTACCTCAGGGTTCCACCCTTGGATTTCTCAGAATTGAAATGTGAAAATGTGTCTTAGAGACTACACTACTCGGTGTTCTTGCTCAGAGTTCTTCTTGTTCACACAATAACAGATACTACAGATGATATTGTTGAGGGAATCTCCTTTCAAAGATTTGATGATGACATTACAAGATGTTTTCTCTATTGCTTGTGCCTTCAGTCATTAACTCACTATGATGGGTGTAGCTGAAACTCACCATAGGTAATAATCATCCATGGATACATCAAGACTCTGTTTGGACAAACTTATTTTAGTTTATCTACTAGAATTAGCATCTCTTTGGGTGAATATGCGAAAAAAACTTAAATCTTATCTAAGAATAATTTAATCTTATTCAATCTTTGTAATAGAAATAACTTATACATCAACATTTATTATGATAAGCGCTTATGTGATAAGCTTCAAGTTAAGTCGCTTATCAAAATGGGGCTTAACTCTTATTATTAGTTGTTACCTAATATTAGTATTTTCCAAATTTCAATATTCACTCTTGATACTATGCATTGTAATGGTAATATCTTATTCTTAAATTGTCTTTGTAGGGTTCATAAAGAAGGGAATATGGCACAAATTTCAAAATCACGTGATGATGTATTTAACCAGCTTGTGCAGGGTGGAGTTTCCACTGATGACCTTTATAACACAGTCTATAAGTAGGTTCATTATTTTTTTCATGTCTATCTGCATACATTGAGAAGTATTGTAGAGAATGATCTCCCATTGTCATTATAATGAGTCCTTAAATGATGATTTTATTGTTAATGGTGTTTCAATCGGTAATGCAATTCTAGACTTCTTGTTACTTATACATTTTAAGTATCATTTTGTAATTTGTGTTGCTTCAGGAGGTTGAAATTGTTATTACAGCTCACCTCATACAAATTTATTATTATTCTTTACAAATACATTTTTTAAAAAGATTCTCAAATACAATCTATAACCCCTTGTGTTGCAGCATACATGAAAGTCACTTCCCCTGACTTGCACTCCCATAAAATTTGGAACTTGGATGGGAGGTGATAGAGATGAGAACCTAAACGTGGCGGAAAATGTGAGCTTCTTTCACATCCATTCAAGTGCAAACTACCAGTTATTTTTCTTTTTATGAGTTATAATAAATGAGATTAATTTTAATGGTTGAGAACTTTTCCAACATCAAAACTGTATTCTTCTACTGTAGTGATATCATTAGACCTTCTCTTTTGTCACAATTTATTTAATAAATTAGGTAAAATAAGATTGATCTGCATCACTTTTATTTAAAAAATAAGTATAGTTTGTCACATACAATTAGAGGTAGATATATGAATTGTGTTCTACAAACATGATCGTTTATTCCACGTGAAACTGTTTAGGATGTGAAACTATCTCAGATTCTTGATTCCATAATTTCTCCCTGTGCTATTTTTTTTGTTTTTTCATTGGGGATTTCTTGCTTTTGATTCAAGTTTCTGGGTCTTTGCTGGGAGGCTTGTTTAGTTGTCAAATAAGGTGTTCTTTTTGCTAGTTTAGGTTATGGAATCAAAACTAGGAGGCTTCTGTTTAGTTGGAGGATCAAGGCTCGGATCCTTTCAACAGTTGTTATGCTTCTACCATTGTTGAGGGTATGGAATCAAAATTTAAACTTTCCCTTATATTGGAAAAATAGACTCAATAATTACAATGTTGTTTGGTTTCTGCAGGTTGATAAAAACTATTTTTTGGTTGCGTATTTTGGGGGGTCATCAGAAGGAGCACCTGATGTCAAAATATGGTTGCAAACTTACAAGGTAAATAATCAGTGTCAGAAGTAAAGCTTATAATTCTTTCATCGGTCTTTGCTTCATAGGTCTTTGTAAGAGTATTTAGCTCTAACATTTTGGATGCTGCATTGAATTTCTGAATACAAATTTTGTGGATAGAATTGAAGATGGGAATCACCGGTAATAGCTGATGAACAACCAAATGTTCCTATGTGGAACCTTATACTATTCAAACTTCCATCTGATGAGCTACTTCTGTTATACAAGATAGGCCAAGAAGTTCAGAAGTAAAGCTTATAATTTTTTCATCTTACCACATTCATTTGTTATGGCACCGTGTGAGTTTGAGTTTGTTATTTGTCTCCCTTTTGCGTTAAGCTTAGAGATGGCCGGATATTGCTCATTTACAACACAACATCGAGGGGCGTGCTTAAAGTAGCACTCTCAAATGATGATGGCGATTCATGGTATGAAGCTCTCACATTGGAAGATTCATTTGGAATGGAATTCTCATATCCTGCTGTTACTCAAGCTAGTGATGGACTAATACATATCACCTATACATATAAAAGGACACAGATTAAGGTACACTCTTAAATTTTTATATATGTTAATTCAAAGGTTACATGTCTTAGCATTTTGGCACAAGGTTCCGCCCTTGTGAACAAGTGATCACTGTCACTGAGTGTATATATGAAAACATCTTATCTGATTTCATGTGTAATGTTTGATGACACTGATAGACAAATGCTTCATTTTATAACTCTGTTTGTGTAATGTTCCGCCCTTGTGTTTCTGTTATTTTTTTTTAAAACATTTCAAGCCATCACTGCTTGACAAATGCTTTATTTCATCACAGCTACGGTCTGTTATTTTATCTGCAGTGGTAATTTGGACATTCTCTGGCGGTACAGATTGGGGTGGGTGCCTCCCTGCAGATCATTTTACTGCCTATGAGGCTGGTATGGCTCCGTACATGGTTGGAGTAGGTCTAGTTGATTTCCATAGGAGCTTTGGTCTGTTGCAGAGTGGGTGGTGGTTTTTGCTGTGTCGCGGCCTAGTCTCCCTTAGCAGACCGTAGCCTCCCACTGTGATGGTTGCTTGTTTCCTTGATTTTGGTTGTTCTTCTAATAAAATTTTACGTTTCAAAACAAAGTTTAGAAACAATAAAGAGATTTTTTTCATAATGCTGCTAGATGTCACTTTCCTATTGATTAATTTTGGAGTGTTCTTGGGGAGAATGAATAGCGTGTGCTTCTTACAACTCTTGGCTGCAGTGGAATGAGCCCAATGTTTGCATTTATAATAAGGACATCATTTTAAGGATGGCAGGCAGACCCAAACCTGCGGGGCCCACCCGCACCCGAACCCGAGTTAACGGGTGAAAACCCGAGTTGACTGGGTTTGGGTTCGGGTTCGGGTGCCACCCGATATTTCGGGTGCGGGTTTGGGTAGTGTGAAACCCGCACCCGAAACTCGAAACTACACCCGTTTAGATATGAAATTACATAAATGCCCCATAAATATATATGTAGACTTTAATTTTAATTGTAATGTTAAGATGTTGAAGACCTTAATTTTAATTATAATGTTACCAAACTTGATGAAAAGTTGTAATTTAATTCCTTAATTTCTTTGAGAGACCATGATGGAATTCTTGTGTTTCAAATTTCAATGTTGCTATTGTATTTTTGTGTTTTTGCTACGGGTTCGGGTTTGGGTGGAAAAACCCGAACCCAACGGGTGTGGGCGTGGGTGTTATTTTGCCACCCGAATAACCTTTGGGTTTTGGTTCGAGTTCGGGTGGTGATTTCGGATGCGGGTTTCGGTAGTGTGAAACCCGCACCCGACCCGACCCGTTGCCATCCCTACATCATTTTACTCAAAATTTTATGAAGGATGTAATTACTGTCCAATTTGGATTAGTTTCTAGCTTATGAGAGCTTCTTAACTGTTATGAATACTTGTTTTCTAACTTACAAAAATTCCCTTATTAGTTCATTGTCTCTCACTTGCCACTCAAACATCCAAACAACAAAGTAACTACAATCACTATTCCCGCTGTCTCTCTCCTTGTCTTCATGCTTTTCGATTATATTATTTATATATTTGTAATGAGGGAGATCTGACTATTTCATTTTGTTGAATTTCAGTGACAGGAACTCTGAAAGGATATGACCAATTACTAAACCTTGTACTGTACGAATCTGTTGAGTTTGTTAGAGGTAAATACTACATAGTGTCAAAACCTTGTTCTGAAGTGCAATTTTTTCTAATAAATGAATTTGTCTTGTGTGAAATGCAGAACTCCATGTAAATATCCAGGGAGAAAAATTGCATTCCATGTTAATGAAGGTTCCACGCCATTTTGGTTATCACTTATGGTTGACTTTTAAGATGCAGAAGGAGATATAGGCACCATGCATATGCGAGAAGTATGCACCTTTCTCCTCTTGCTTGTGTTATTGTTTATTTTTGTATTTATTTTTATTGCTAATGTAAACTTGATTTATTTAACTAATAAAGTGCAAAAATCTTTGAAACAATGAATCTTGAAAACCGTTGCAGATTTTGATTGGAAGGATGAGAAGTTTAGAGAATTCAAGCACTTTCTGCTCCAATTTGTAGCATCGAGTGAATCGAAGGAAATTTGTGACCATGGCTTCAACCATTCCTGTTGAACAAGTCAATAATGGTCCTCTTCAGGTTACCGGTGACTCCTTTATCAGACATCATCTTAGGAAGCAAGAATAGCTTTTGTAAAATAGCTTTTGTAAAAGGGTTTCGAGGAAGCAAGAATTCTTAGCTTTTGTGTTGAATAAAATTAAGAGGGAATGGTATTAAGAGGAGGAAAGACAAAATCTATTTAGAAAAGAAGTGAGTTGAACACTATGATCTGTCCATCGAATGTCATCGAAACTAACATCCTATCTTCGTAGCTGAGAGTTTTTGGTTAGAAAAATTGTGTAGGATCTGGTTCAGTTTTACTTCATTCTTTATTGTGGATATTGATAATTTTTTTGTTTAATAAAATTATAAATTTTTATTGTATTTTGCATTGATTGAATTGAATATTGTAATAGTATTGTTATTATACTAACGTGAAGAGAGGAGATAATGTAGCAATTTTTTTTTAAATAAATAAAATAACGGCGGTTCTAAACCGTCACTATTTTAAATGAAATATATAATATATAATTATGGCGGTTACAACCGTCGTAATAATATATTTGAGACGGTTTGAAACACCGTCGTGGAATGTTACGGCAGTTGGAGCGACAGTTTTACAAACCGTCGTAAAACAGCCTCGCGGCACATGTTTCTACGACATAAGAGAAATCGTCGTGACTTGCAATTTGCGTCGGTTGTAACCGCCGTAATCTGCCAAATTTAACCGTCGTAATTTGCCAATTTTCTTGTAGTGATAAATATGGATAAAGTATACTCATATCTAAAAATATTTTCGAAGGTGCACAAGGTTGGAAAATAAGTTTGATTGATTTGGGTGTTTTGTTGGATGACGATTACTAGAATGGTCGAGTAAGGCTACTCGTATCCAAATAATCGAGAAGAGGAATAGAAGGCTCTAGACTTCCTCCCTTTTCATCCTTAATTGCAAAAGGAGTTAAATAATGTTAAAAGTATTTTGGATGGACGACATATACTCGAATGGACAAGTAGGGCTACTCGTATCCAAATACTCGGGGAAGGGAATAAAAGGCTCTAGACCGCCTCCTTTTTCGTCCAAGTTTATTAAAAAAATGATTTTGACCTAAATTTGATTATGAAAATAGTTTGGATGTGGCAGGTGAATCAGATTATAAGTTTTTTGCGGACGACAATTGTTTGAATGGCCAAATAAGGCTACTCGTATCCAAACAATCGAGGAGAGGAATCGAAGGCTCAAGACCATCCCCCCTTTCACCCTTTTTGAAATGGTGTTTAAGTATGAATTAGGTATTTTAGTTTTGAATTGGATAAAAGATGCTCGACGTCGGATTGAGGTTTTTATTTGCGTTTGAACTGAAACAGGATGAAATTATTTGAAGGGTTTAAAATGCTTGAGAAGTGGAAATAATTTTGATTTGGAAAAAAGACTCGATGTTGGATCGAGTGTTTGTTTTTTGTTCTTCTTTGAAAGTTGTTAATTTTATAATTTTGAATTAACAATCAATCAAGATAATATAATATTAAAGGAAAATGGTAATATTTAAGGGAATGGGGGTACTAGTTTGTCGAATGGGGATATACAATGCGGTACTTTAATAATGCAAGCTTTAATAAACAAATGTAAACAGCAGAAGTAAACAGTAATGAAATCAATGTGAAAATAAATCAGAGAAAGAGAAGACTTTTGAAATAAAACAGAGTTTAACTATTGAAATTTAGCGCTATGTTAATCAATCGTAAAACGATTCATGTAGGAATCACTTTATGGGAGGTCGGTCAATAATACTATATGCATTCAAGCAGTTTCTGAAATTAAATTGAATTTTAATTCTAAAACTAAAGTGCATTTGTGAAAAAAAGATGATTTAAGCGACAAAAAGAAACAAAAGTTAAACTAAAAGAATTTAGCGTTATGTTAAGCAATCGTAAAGCGATTCATGTAGGAATCACTTTATGGAGACCGACCAACAAAACTTTATGCATTCAAGCAGTTTTTAAAATTAAATTGAATTTTAATTCCGAAATTGTAGTGCATCTGTGAAAAACCGGTGGAATAATAAAATCGAATCTCTTTTTAACACCTTAGAACAAATAATTAATTCAAACAAATAAATAATAAATGACAATAATAATAAGAAAATAATATTAATAAAAAATAATAATAAAAAATAATAAACAAATGATCGGAGGTGATCAGACAGGATCGTCGTGACCTTCGCGTAGGGCAAGTGATGATGCTTGTAGGAAGGGAAAAAGGGTGGTGGTACCTGCAAGGTACTCCGATGCCAAAGTAAGTGTTTGGTCAAAAAAGAGAAAAACAAGTACAAAGTTCTAGTAGTGGATATTGAATACCTGCCCCTCTCAAGTGAGGGGGTATTTATTGGGAGATCCTATGCGATCAGGGGGCCTGGCCAGCCAATGGGGGTTTTCCAAGTGGAGGGCAAAGCGCGTGGCCCATTGACTATCTCTAACTGTCTTCGTGAGACTCAGGGAGGCAGTTGGCCGCATGAACTGCTCAGCGAGTGAGGGGGACGTGCCCAACGGCTAGTTTCTGCCCAACGACTACTTTCTGCCCAACGGCTAGTTTCTAGCTATTGGGCCTGTCCAATGGCTGGATTGGATTGGGCCTTGCCCCTCTGGGGCACAGCGCCTGCCCAGTCCAGAACAGGAGCCCCCCAAGTCCTTGCTCTGGTAGAGAGTGAGGACTTAAGGTAGCCGTGTAAAGTCATCTTTAGATAGTATTCGGGGAGAATCTCTTTATCGTCGACGGGGCAGGTCTGGTCGGGGCTGGTGATTTGATCCTCCCGACCAAGTGTTGTTGCCCGAAGAACATATTGTGGAGATGTGTTTTCTGTCGAGCATGCTCTTGTGAAGTGCCCGTTGCAGCGATGTTTTTGTGTCGGGGACCCTTGGTGTGCTTGTCATTGAGGAGATGTGTTCGCGGGCTAGCGAAAGGTCTGGTGTATGTAACGTTCACACTTGAGAATGTCAAACGCAGGAACCTTTTGACACGTGTTGAACATGCAGCCCCTTTTTCAGACCTAGAGCCGCCTAGGCAATGATGGCCTTTGCGATTCCCCACGACCAAATGCTTATAAAAGGAGGGAGGAGGGATTCATTTGTCCACTTTTCTCAAATTTCTTCTCTCCTCTTTTGCTCTGCAATTTGTCCCCTCGCCGAAACCGCCGTAGATCTTCATCGTCTCTGTTCACACCTTCATCTCCAACTTTTCATATTCAAGTAAGTTTGTCCATCTTTTCTGCATTTTTTCTGAAGTTCTTCGTTTTCTGGGTTTCTTCATGGATTTCCCGGTGACATATGAGTTTTCCGGTGAAAGATTCATGTGTTCTTCGATGAACATATGAATCTCTGGAAAATCTATGAAAGACATGAAGAACACGAAGATCCTATAATGAGTGTTGGATTTTTTTGGCGTAGATTTTCTTAGATTCTGGTTAGGATTAGTATTGAGTTTTTAGTCGGGCATTAGGCCTATTCGACGAGAGGTTCTAGTTTTGCGCGGTGAGCTTGTGTCGTCACGCCTGAGCTCCCTATCTATTTAGTTACGGATATTTGTCCCCGTGGTCGGGGACGATGTCGTCGCTGAATTGAGTCGTGGTCAGTATGGGCTCGAGGTCATCCTCGACTTCTTCCTCGCCCTTTCACTTGACTAGTGGTGGAAGGGTGGATTTGAACTTAGTCGTTGAATTCACTTTTTCTTCCTCTGCTTTTCAGGTGAAAATGGCTGATCCTCGTGATGAAGTCGTACCCGACGCCCAGGCCGCGCAAGAGGAAGCGGAGCAGGCCGTCGAGTATGCTAACGTTCAGGTCGTGAGGGGGGGACCTTCAATGGATCGCACACGAACCGTTGTTGACCAAGTCGACGTTTATTGAGGAGGAGGTTCGGGAGTTCCCCTATCTGGAGGATCAGGCCAAGGATGCGCCCGTGTAATGGAGGGCCATCCTTCCGACTGAAAATGACAGGATCTGTTCGATTTACCCGGGGATGCGGTTCCCCATGTATGAGTTTGCCTTTGTGGAGGCTAGGTTTCGGCTGCCTTTCACCGACTTCCAAGAGGCACTTTTTCGTCACTTAGAATCGTGCCCGACCCAGCTTCATCCGAATGCGTTGGCCTTCATACGTGCCTTCGAGCTGGTGTGTCACTTTCTCAGTGTCGGGGCGACGGTGGACTTTTTCTTCAGCATCTTCCAGCTCCAGCGAAGTACTACGGGCACGAAGCAAAACTGGGTGTCATTTAAACAGCAGAGCATGCTCTTCTGGCCGTATCTCGAGTCTGTTCGTCACTTTAAGAATAGATTCCTAGTTGTGAAGTCTGTTTCTGAGGCGGCCAAGCGATCCACCTCGACGCTTGAAACGGTGACCGTCGATGGTCGGCAGGTTGAAAAGCCCGTGTCTAAGTTTCCTTTGGAGTGGGTGTTCGCCCACTTCAGATACAGGACCGACCAGTTCCTAGTAAAGCACGGTCAACTCTGTGAGGCCGACAAGGAGTCCTATCGTGTGCTCCATGCTTATATGGAGAGCTTTACGTCGGCCTTCGTGGTGGACAGAGACGGGAAGGAACTGATCGGGGATGATGGGGTGCCCTCAGAGCAGGCTGTTACATTAATATTAAGGCCTTCCTCGAGTGTGTAAATGACGACGTGGCCTTCCATCTTCTTGGTATAACTTGCTCTTGTGTCCGCATTTGTTGAGCTTTTTCTGTCCGCTAACTTTTGTCTCTTTTGTGTTCGCAGAGAAAATGGCTGACATGAGGGAGTGCTTAATGAGGTCGCAGGCAGCCAAGGTCTAGAAGAAAGTGTCTTCGGTGCCCAAAGCCGGAGCGGCCAAGCAACAAGCGACGATAGAGAAGTTTGTGTTCGGCATTGGTCCTACCCCGGGGATGACCTCTGTACCGCCAACTCCTGAGTCATCCCACAAGAGGAAACAGGATGATATTGAGGCCTCTCCTGGAAGGAAGTTCGTACTGTTCGTATGCTATCAATAGGGGCAGATGTTTGATGAGGGGAGCTCCGCGTCGTCCCGGATCTGGATGTCTCGGCGATTCTATCCGCCGATCCACAGGTGCGGAGGAAGCTCCTTTGCCAGGATGCAGCCGGAATGATCAAAATATTGGAAGCGGCGCTGGCCCTTGGAGATCCAGAGGTGGATCATCGCTCCGACCTTAAAAAAGCCAAAACTATGATCAATGACTTGGAGTGCGATAACGTGGGGATATACAATGAGTTGAAGAAGCTGCAGGGTCACCAGGAGGCCAAGATATTGCTTCAAAAGGAGGTGACCCAAATGAAGGAGGAGGTGAAGAATGTCACTGATGAGAATGCCCGCCTGAAGGCGAGGATTGCAGAGCTGGAGGGGTCATCGGCAGCGGGTGAGGACGAGACCGACGACGAGAAGGCCTTGAAGACGAGGAAGGAACTGATTGAGAGGATTCGTGTCCTCGGGGAGGACAACCTATGGGGCAGCTGATTTTGGCTTCAATGCTGCTTTAGAGCAGGTGAAGGCCCTCAATTCTGACGTCCAGCTACTGACCGAGGGAATGGGTCTACTCAACGTGGTCCTCAATGGCGAGGTGGTCCCCCCGGAGGGTGTCAGTGAGGTCGTTTAGTTTGACCAGGACATTTTTTGAATGTACATGTATTTTGTGGGCCTGCGTGCCTTTTTGATGTAATGTTTGTTGGGCACAGCCCCTCTAATGTACACCTAACTTATTCTGGCTTTGTAGCCAATGTTACTAACATTATTTGTTTGGGGTTTTCTTATCGCATTTATTTATGTATGCTTGTTTGAATGGATGTTTGATCGACTTGTTCTTGTTGTGCTTGACAGTCTTGGAGACTTGTCGAGGAGGGCGAAGTGTTTTTTGCCAACGATGAGACTAGGACCTCGGTCGAGGTACTAATCCCATAGGCTTGGACTGTTCCCATCGTGAGCTGGGTGTCCTTCCTGATTGGTGTGGCAACGGCGGAGCTCGATTAAGGTATCCCCGTTGTGCACAGACTCTGCTCGTCCCATAAGCAGAGGCTGGTCGGCGTTGTAAAATAGATCGTGCTTACACCAGAGCACGATCCTGTGGCCGAGCCGTCTCCCCGTTCAGGGTGATCTCGTCGGCAGTTAGTCCGACCTCGTGGTTGGGCTTAACTGTAATATTATTTGAGCTTTTCAGCATTCCATGGTCGAGCAAATGGTTCTCCGTCCAGGGTTTCTAAGTAGTATGCTCTCGTGCCCATTTTGGACTTGAACCTGTAGGGTCCTTCCCAGTTCGCGGCTAGTTTTCCTTCGCGCGAATCTTTCTGGTTTCTGCACAGGACCAAGCTACCAACTGGGAAGTCGCTCTTTATGACCTTAGAGTCATGGCGCAAGGTTATTTGTTGTTTCAGCGAGGCCTCGCGGAGAGCTGTTCCTAATCGTATTTCTTCGACCAGATCGAGCTCTTCTCTTAAGGCTTCGTCGTTCATCTCATCATCGAGGGGAGCTTCCGTTCGTCTGGAAGGTTCTCTGATTTCTGCCAGTATCACCGCCTCGGTTCCGTAGGCTAGTCGGAAAGGGGTTTCCCCGGCGGTGGACTGTGGCGTTGTCCTGTAGGCCTCGAGCACGCTGTGTAGCTCCTCGACCCATCTCTTCTTGGATTCGCCCAGCCTTCGCTTTAGACCATGAAGGATCACCCTGTTCGCATCCTCTTCTTGTCCGTTAGTCTAGGGATGCTCGACGGAAGTAAATTACTGCTTCGTGCCTAATTTGGCGACAAAGTCTTGAAACTTTCTGTCCGTGAACTGAGTTCCGTTGTCGGTCATGAGGTCCTGGGGCACCCCGAACCGTGCGAGGGCATTTCTTTTGTAGAAACGAAGTATGTTGAAGGCTGTGATTTTGGCGAGGGCTTCGGCTTCGATCCACTTCGTAAAGTAGTCGACGCCCATGATTAGAAATTTGTTTTGATAAGACCCCATTGTAAAGGGGCCGAGTATGTCCATCCCCCACCAGGCGAAGGGCCATGGTGAGGATAGAGTCTTCAATTCATTGGGGGTGCCAAGTGTATGTCCCCGTGACGCTGACACCGGTCGCACTTCTGGACGTGCTCCTTGGCGTCGTGCTGCATGGTTGGCCAGTAATATCCTGCTCGCAAGGCCTTTCGTGCCAGGGATTTTCCCCCCAAGTGTTGCGCATTGATGCCCTCATGGATTTCTTGTAGAATCTCAGGGACCTTACTTTCTTCGACGCATTTCAAGAGGGGGATGGAAAATCCTCTTCGGTAGAGTTTGTCCTCAACCAGCACATATGAACAGGCTCGTCGTTTAGTTATGCTAGCTTCTTTACCATCCTCGGGCAGCTCCCCTTTGGTGAGGTAGTTGTATACGGGAGTCATCCAGCAATGGGTGTCCCCAATGATGTTGAAGTCGAGCAGCTTGAATGGTTTCTCAATACTAGGCCGGGCTAGTATTTCTTGTACGACGGACTTATTTCTGCCTTTTCTTCTAGTGCTGGCTAGTTTGGACAGGATGTCTGCTCGCTTGTTTTGTTCGCGGGGGATGTGTTGGACTTCCCATGCATCGAACTTTGCGATTCTTTCCTTTACTAGTGCCAGGTATTCAGCTAGCTGGTCGTTCTTTGCTTGAAATTCTCCCCGTACTTGCGATGCTACGAGCTGGGAGTCAGTGTAGATTTTTACTTCTTTGGCGCCCACGTCCCTGGCCAGGCGTAGTCCCGCGAGGAAGGCTTCATATTCAGCTTGGTTGTTGGATGTAAGGAAGGACAGGACCAACGATACTTCGATTAGTATTCCTTCCTCATTTTCGAGGATGATACCTGCTCCGCTCCCTGAGGGCCTGGATGCCTCATCTACGTAAACGTTTCATTTATGTGCTCCACATGATGGGGACGGTAGCAACGTCATTTCTGTCACGAAGTCGGCCAAAACTTGTGCTTTGAGGGCCTTTCTACCCTCGTATTAAATGTCGAATTCTGATAACTCTAGGGACCATTTAAGCATCCTGCCTGCCATATCTGGTCGGCATAGCAACTGTCTGATGGGTTGGTCCGTACGGACGACTACAGTGTGGGCCAGGAAGTAGTGTCTAAGCCTCCTCACAACGGTGATGAGAGCAAGGGCGACTTTCTCTATCTGCGCGTACCTGACCTCTGGCCCTTGTGAGGCCTTGCTGGTGAAATAGATGGGTTTCTGCTTGTCCGTTGTTTCGTGGATGAGGGTGGCACTAATGGCTTCGCTTGCGACAGAGAGGTACAAGAATAGGGTTTCCCCGCACTCTGGTCGGGAAAGCATAGGTGGCTCGGACAGAGCCCGCTTAAGGTGGGCTAGGGCTTGCTCGCATTCTTCTGCCCATTCGAAACTGGTCTCTTTCCTGAGGAGTTTAAAGAAGGGCAGGGTGTGCTGAGCAGATTTGGCCACGAATCGAGAAAGGGAGGCGAGCATCCCGTTTAGGGATTGGATGAACTTCTTAGACCTGGGCGTGGGGAACTCTGCGAATGCTCGACACTTATCCAGGTTTTCTTCTATTCCCCTTTCGATGAGATAGAACCCAAGGAACTTCCCTACTCGTACGCCCAAGGTGAATTTTTCAGGGTTAAAGTGCATTTTACATTTCCTGGCCTGGTCGAAAACCTTTTGCAGGTGAGTCGTATGATCAGATTCCTCTCGGGACTTCACGATCATGTCGTCCATGTATACCTCGAGCATGTCCCCGATCTCTGATCGGAAGACTTTGTTCATCATGCGCTGGTACGTTGCCCCATCGTTTTTCAGACCGAAGGGCATTACGTTGTAGTAATAGTTCCCCGAGGAGGTCATGAATGCGGTATACCTCCTGTCCTCTTCGGCTATAGGGATTTGGTTGTATCCCGAATATGCGTCCATGAAGGACAAGAGTTTGAAACCTGCAGAGTTATCCACGAGTTTATCTATGCTCGGTAAAAGGTAAGCATATTTCGGGCACGCCCGGTTAAGATCGGTATAGTCAATGCACATGCGCCATTTTCCACTATGTTTTTTCATAAGTACAATGTTGGACAGCCAGGTTGTATACCTGGCCTCCGATATGAATTTTGCCTATAAGAGGTCTTGTACAAGTTTTTCAGCAGCCTGTGCCTTCTCATCGGATTGCTTTCTTCTCCGTTGTACGACGGCGCGGGCAACTGGATTAATGGTCAAATGGTGGCACGCAGTCTCGGGGTCTAACCCGGGCATGTCTGCTGCGCTCCAGGCAAACAGGTCAGCGTTGTCGTCCAAACATTTCTTCAGTTGTAGCTTGACCTCATCGGGAAATCCTGCTCCTATCTTCACCCCTCTGTTAGGGTTATTGTTGAAGGTGATGACTTCGAATTCCCCATATGGAACAGGCCGCATGAGAGTTAAAGCGGGGGAGCTGGTCATCCCTATTGGCGCAACCTCCCTATTATCTTCCTTGCAGTCTTCTGAAATTCGGCTGTCAAGGTCGACGATGTGCACGGGAAGTGCAGGCTTCTTGTCTGGTTGGTCATCTTCAGTTGGACGTTCTTCATCCCTTGGCCGCTTGGCTGCTTTCGGTGCTGCTCCGATCTAGTTCTGTCCACTGGCCGCTGCCTCGAAGCATCTGCGGGCAGCTTCTATGTCCCTATGTAAAGTTGCGACGTGACCTTTATCAGTATAATACTTTAGCTTGAGGTGGACGGTCGAAGGAACCGCGATCAGTTCAGCGAGTGCTGGCCTGCCCAAAATGCATTGATATAGCGATGGGTAATCGATCACCAAAAACTGGGTCTTAATCGACCTGGACGTTTCCTCCTCCCCGAATGTGACCGACAGCTCCACGTATCCCCAAGGTCTGGCCGTAGCTCAATTGAACCCTTGCAAATCGGATCCCACATACAGCGAGAGATTCTTCTGGTCTAGCTTTAGGGCGCGGAACAGGCCCGTGTACATAATGTCCACCGAACTGCCCTGGTTGACTAGGACCCTCTGGACGTCGGTGTTTGCTAGTCTGGCCCCGATGAGTAGAGGAATGTGAGAATTCGGAGAGCCCTCGGGCAACTCCTCATGGTAGAACGTGATCGGTTGGGAGCATCCCTTGATTTTCTCGAGCGTAGACAACCAATCAAGACTACAATCTATAAGTTGCTCGAACTTCCTCTTGAAAGATCCTACTGTCAGCTCATTGTACCCCCCGCATAAGATAACCATGGCTGCAGGGAAAGCTTACCAAGTTCTGTGGGCGGACGTCCGGGAAGGCTCTTCGAGGTAATCAGGAATGACGAAGTCCTCTGGTCACGTAATGGACATGGTGACTTACGGGGGAGGACTGGACTGAGACGATTCTGTCTCCTTCTTTGGGTCTGAAGCCTCTCGTCGGGAGGATTCACCTTTCTTTACATATTGTTTCAAGTGACCCTCTTTGATGAGAATCTCTATTACGTCTTTAAGGTGCACGCAATCCTCGGTTGTGTCGTCGTGGATGCGGTGGAAGCGACAATACTTGCTATTGTCGACTTTGCCCTTGGACATTATTGGTTTGGGGAACCTGACGCCCCCCTGCTTGAATTCCGTATTGATGCATTCGGAGAGAAAACGTTCACGGGGAGCCGTAAGCAGGGTATATTCCGTGAAACGGCCGGCATGCCCTTTACCTTCTCGAGGACGATCGTCTCGTCGCCTTTCTTTTCCTTGTCGGGATGACTCCGACTCGTCTTTTTTTGGTGCCCGGGTGCTATCTCGATCTCTCGTGTCCCGGGCATGATAGGCGGCCTCCTTCTCCTCGTATTATATATACGCTTCAGCTTTCCGGAGAAGTTCTGTCAACGTTTAAGGAGTCTCGATCCCGATGGCTTTGCAAAACTCACTTTTTGGTTTCAGGCCCTTTTCGAGAAGATACTTCTTCATATGGTCCGTCGTATGAACGTCCACGACTTCTTTGTTGAACCGTTCGATGTATGCCCGCAGGGATTCGTCCCTTCCTTGTATAATAGCTTCCAAGGTGGCCTCCGACTTAGGATGTCGTCGGGAAGCTGTAAAGTGTCGGGAAAATTGAGTCTTCAAGTTTCTCCATGATGTGATCGACCCTCGAGGAAGGCCCTTGAACCAAGCCATTGCTCCCTTTCTCAGTGTGATAGGGAATAATATGCACTTTATGGCCCCGGTCACGCGTGGTAATGGAGTATTGCTTCTATGTTCTCTATGTGTTCGCCGGGGTCGGTGGTCCCGTCATAGGTTGCTATAGTAGAGGGCTTCTCTAACCCGCTAGGAATTCTCGTGTCCATAATCTCCTGTGAAAGGGGGTCGTGGACGTCGTCGTCGCTGCTTGAGCTTGGAGAGTGGGAGAAAGAATGGCTACGACCACGACTTCTGCTGCGTCGCGGAGAATGCCTGCGCGTATGGTGGCGCTCATGTCTATCTGGCTGTCGGGGCTTCTTGGACGCCGGGGAGCATCTTGACTTTCGCGGAGGAGATCTGCGGTGTCTTCGGGCGAGATCGAATGCAGGTTCTTCCGATCTTGATCGTCTTCTCTCGGGGGAGAGACTTATGGACCTATCTGTTGAAAAGTATATTTCTGGCAAATATTTTTAATATCGTATCCACAGAGATTGGTGTTATTACCGCCGTTCTATAATTTCGATTGTTGTAAGTTTAAAGATATTCAAGTTGTTCGTTGGTGAATAAATCGTTCTTATTACTTATAAGAAAAATAAGACAAAGAAAATGGTTTTAGAATAGAGTTGAGAAATCTTGTCAAGATTGAGTTTCATTATCTTTGTTCTTTATATGTTCTCAATATCACATGCATGCATTCAAACTCCATTGATAATATTCAAATGTCCTCCCAATAATATTTATGTCTAAATAAAATTGTGATAATTACTATATAAATCCTTAGACGATCTCTCCATCTAACTATTGATATAATAATCTTGAATGTTTAACACAATAGAAAAGTAGTGAACAAATCTATCTCTACAATTTATTCTCTACTTGGAAAAATATTTTAGATCAAGAATTGAACTATCTTTCTCAACAATGATTCAATTCTAATTTTTCAATGTAAAGAGAAAATATTATTCCCTATATCAAATGTAGTTTGTTACATGCAAGGATAGTAATATTACATAAACAACATAAGATAACTAATACCTCAATCTTGACAAGAATGGAATTAGTTACTCATCATCTTCCTTGAATACCCAGAAAAATCTTCAAGAATTTCTCAATGCATGGAGTTTCCCAAAAACTTCAGGAAATCCACCTTGAAATCTCTCTAAGATATTCTTACAAGCCTAAGAGATACTAAGGTTCTCAAAATGAAATGATGATGCTTTACATGCAGGGAAAAAGGTACATAAATAGGCTCTGGGGCGCCACCCTACAAAAAGTTGGTTTCTCTTCCAAGACATGACAAGTGTCATCAATTTGCATGTGGCTGACTTCCAATCAGTTCGCGGCGCCAAGGGTGGTCGCGGCGCGAACTGCTTAAGCTCCAGGTTCGCGGCGCGAGAGATGGTTGTGGTGCGAACTGGGTAGTTTGAGGCTTGCTTGCTTTGAGTTTCCTCAGCACTTCCTTTGCCAAACTTTGTTCTTCAAGTGCTGCTCCGGAGATTTCTTTATGTAATAATCCTTTTCTTGACTAAACATTCTTAGAGAAAAAGTGAAATATCTATTCGAAACAAAATAAAATAACTTAAATTGAATGTTTACTAAATTGTGATAAAAACTTGTGTGATTTTAATAAGAAATTGGTAAAAGGGACCGATAAAAATATATAAAAAGTAGTACCAATTGGTCCCTAACAACTCTCCCCAACTTATCACTTTGTTTGTCCCTAAACAAAAGTCATTCGTTAAAGCAAACCAATTTACGAATGCAAGGAATGAAACAAGTGCTAGAAGATGACATTCAAATGGTTCAAAAGCATACGATACTCTTATGATACACTTACTTTCGATATTAGACAAAACATGAATAAAAATAATGGTTGGCTACAAAAATATACCAAGAAATTCCAAGTAATACATGTCAAAAATTGAATCAAAACTACACACATCATAGTGATGATGAATAATCATAAGGGTTTTCTTACACACATCCGAACAATTAAATCAACATCAAATCGAATCATGCGTTTATCACAACATACACTAAACCATGAAAAATTTGAGAATCAAGAGGTCTTTTAAGGGTTGTAATGTGGCTTGGGTTATAGAGAAAAGACATGATCACAAGAACTCAAATAAAGATTGCTTATTCTAAGAGAGCATTTCATTTTATTCAACAATCTTCATTTTTTTTTTTTTTTTGATAACACACCACCATGAGCTTTTCTTTTCATTTTTCTTTTTGTTAGCTCTAAAATTTTCAAGGTGATGTATTATGTTTTCTCCCCAACTTTAGCATTTTAACCATAGTTGATGCAATCATACTCTCTACTTAGACATAGGCAAAAATCATATGCGACCAACTTTGGTTTAGGTTCACTTGAAACAAAAGAATTTAGGATCCATTTATTTACCATATTTTCAATGGTATTTAAATTTATACTTCAGATGAATCCTAATATAGGCTCAAAAGGGGTTTACTATGGATCACTCCTCACAAGGTTATATTTTTTTTTTCTTTTTTTCTTTTGGCCGAGTGGTTTTTTCTCAATAACAAAGATTGCCTCTATCCTTTTCACAAAAGTTTTCACAAAAATAGATTAATGCATGATTTAGCATGATAAGAATGAGTTGAAAAGGAATTGTCGGTCTCCCGCATTTTAGTGTATAATGAGAGGTTACCTCACAATTGGTTAGGTCCTAATTTGATTCAAAGTAAACATGTAACTTAAGGAATTTTATGATAAAAAATTTGTAACACACCATTAAATTACTCATATAAAGTCTAAAATAAAAATAAGGTGTACCTTGAAGTGTCGACAACTGATTCTTATCATAACCACTCAAATTTTCTTAACTTGTTCGTCGCAATCATCTTGGTTCCTTCAACTTACTCAAGCATAAGGACAATTAAACAAAAAATTTAAAAAGTGGGGTATACCAAAATTTTTGAACAACACACAATTTAAAAATCACAAAATAGAAGTGCATACAACATAGAGTTTAATGGTGAAACTAGAGCCACCAACATACATAATGCAAAAACGAAATTAAAATAACAAGACTAAAATAAAATTAAAAAAAAAAAAAGGAAAAGTACAAATACTACCAACATAAGATCTTCACTCTTCTTCATCATCTTCACCACCGCCACGGGTCCTAAAACGTCTTCCATTTGTGCATCTTGACCCGTGCCTGGAGCGTGGCTACTGCTTCCTGCCCCCCCCCCAATAAAAGATGGCCTGGTCTCAGGCCAATTAGCATAAGCAAGGTATTCCGCCTGAGATGGGAATGTGCGGGCATCCGGTGCAAGAAACGTGTTCTGGAACTGTTGCTGCATACAATCAAATAAAAATGATTGAGACCTCCTAGAGGCCTCAAAGTTATCACAGCAATAATTAGCAAATGCCATTTGATCAAACACCGGTGCACGGTTGGGTCTGGGGGCAGCAGCTTCTGCATTTGCATTCCTATCCATCCGGTTTTGACAAAACCTAGATATGCATCGTCCATAATTGAGATGATGGAGGAATGCACCTCTCCCGGAATTTGCACTTTTGCATTTAAGCATAATCCCATGATTAAACCGGGATACATGAGTAAGCCCATTTTTCCTCCATATTCCGTCCCGCTTAGGGCTATCTTCCTTAATTCCTCTGAAACAATGAATGCTAAATCCACTATTTTTCCCTGCATGATATAATACAACAAACATCCTACCTCAAGTGGAATGGTGGTGGTGTGGCTTCGAGGTCGAATGTTTTTCAGCAAAATGACCAAATAGATTTGTGTTTGCAATTTCAAATTCTCCCTCTTCCAACATTTGGGTAATCCTTGGTCATTTAGCTCGTACGTCTTCCCCTCTAGACATAGATAATTACTAATGTCCGGAATGTCCCACTTATTTTCCAATACCTTGGTTTGGTATTCACACCGCATGTTCCCCGTCAAGGTGAGAGGGTTACCAAAAAATTTATTGAGTGCATTCCTATTAAAAAGGACGGTCTTACCTCTCACCATTGTCTTTTAAGTATATGTTGTCCCGTCTTCCATGTGAATTGCATTGGCGTAGAATTCACGCACAATGTCATGGTTGAGTTCCGTGACGGGCTCACAAATTTTTCCCCATTTTCTTGCTTCAAGATTGGCCACAATATCCCGATATCTGCCTTCCCTCGATAGCCGGATGATCCTTTCATTTTGGATGTTCTTTTTGAGGAGCACTTCGAATCTTGCTTCTTGCTCCGGACCAAGAAGGGTTGGTCGTGCTCTTGAGGTGCTAGGAGCTGTGTTCTTAGTGCGCTTTGACATCTGCATCAAAACAGAAAAACAGCACAAGTATTCTCAATCAGTAAAGCACTTAAAAAAAAAGGATGCAGATTTTTAAGGGTTCGCGGCGCGAAGGCCTGGTTGCGGCGCGACCTGTGTGCGACCCAGAAAAATCTGTGTCAACAAAGGTTGCATCCATGGTGAACTTTCTCAGAATCTTCAACTTTTCATCTTTCCAACTCTTAACCTAACCAATTCTTCAACATGCATTGTGCTATTTCATGAAAATTTGAAATTTATACTTAACCTAACTTATCGCATTGAGAGAGCAAAAGAGGAAAAAATGGAGAAACAATGTACATACCTTGATTGAGAGTGGAAGGATAGGGATGTTTAGCAAAGAGTGAGATATGGGGTTTGAGGGTGGTGGGGACCTTGGGGGTTCTGAGTTTGTTACAGGGGAGGATTGTGGTTGGTGTGAGAGGAGAGTAAGTAAAAAGAAAGGAAATTTTGAAAATAAAAGGAAGGGGAAAACATAGCAAAGAAAATAAAATAGGGAATTTTTATTTTTTTCGCTTCAGGTCGCGGCGCAACCTATGTTCGCGGCGCGTACATGAAAGAAACAGAATGCACACTTTTCTCAGTTTGCGGCGCAAACATCCTTCGCGGCGCGAACTGGTCAAGATTTTGAAAAATTTTGTTATGTGGCCTTCCATTCTTTGCATCCTGAAGCTGCTACAGTACTATTTATTCATTAAAAACAAACGAAAGAAAAACTTACAGAGGTTGGGTTGCCTCCCAACGAGCGCTTTATTTAACGTCGTTCAAGCTCGACAATCAAGTGATTTCTCATGGTTCGGTGAGTGAGATGACATAAACCTCTCGATTTATTTCTCCACCGTGGTAAACTTTTAATCGTTGCCCATTTACAGTCCAACTTTCTTGAGACTTGGGATCTTCGATCACGATAGCCCCGTAATCTTTTACTTCTTTTACCACAAATGGTCCCGACCACTTAGATTTCAACTTACCCGGGAATAACTTAAGTCTTGAGTTGAATAAGAGTACCAATTGTCCAGCTCTAAATACCTTTTGACGAACTTTCCCGTCATGATATGCTTTCACTTTTTCCTTGTACATTTTGTTCGAGTGATAAGCATTGTTTCGCAACTCCTCCAACTCATGGAGTTGTTCTTTTCTTTTCTCACCGGCTTGAATGGAGTCAAAGTTTAAAAATTTGAGAGCCCATAGTGCTCTATGTTCCATTTCTACCGGGAGGTGGCAAGTCTTTCCATAGATCATTTGAAAAGGTGTTAGTCCAATGGGAGCTTTGTAGGCGGTGCGATACGCCCACAAAGCTTCATCCAATTTCGAGGACCACTCTTTTCTAGAATTTGAGACTGTTTTTTCAAGGATCCTTTTGACTTCTCTATTTGACACT